>OX451737.1:667731496-668331496 GCA_948472305.1 Vicia faba
CTCCTATCCATAATGGGTTTCCAACGTGGTTCCAGTACCTAAAAACGACGGAAAGGTACGTATGTGTGTGGACTATAGAGACTTGAATAGGGCAAGTCCCAAGGATGACTTCCGGCTTCCCCACATCGATATTCTGGTTGACAACACCGCACAGCATAAAATATTTTCCTTCATGGATGGTTTCTCCATATACAACCAGATCAAAATGGCACATGAGCACATGGAGAAAACAACCTTGGTCACACAATGGGGCACGTTCTGTTACAAAGTTATGCAATTTGGATTAAAGAACGCTGGGGCAACCTATTAGCGTGCCATGGTATCTTTGTTTCACGACATGATCCATCACAAGATAGATGTCTATGTGGATGACATGATAGCCAGATCTCAAACTGAAGAGGAACACCTTGACCATCTGCAGAAACTATTTGAAATACTAAAGAAATACAAACTAAGGTTTAACCCGAATAAGTGCACTTTTGGAGTGAGGTCCAGCAAGCTCTTAGGCTTCGTTGTCAGCGGCAAAGGTATCGAAGTGGACCCTGCAAAGGTAAAATCAATACAAGAAATGCCCGATCCTCGCACTGAGAAGGAAGTTAGGGGATTCTTAGGACGACTAAACTATATCGCCAGGTTCATTTCCCATCTAACCGCTACTTGTGAACCAATCTTCAAATTGCTAAAGAAAGATCAAGTTGTGGAATGGAATGATGACTGTCAGGCTGAATTCGATAGGATCAAAGAGTACCTTCAAGAACCTCCCATTTTAATGTCGTCGGTTGAGGGAAGACCTCTGATCATGTATCTAACTGTCTTAGAAAATTGAGTGGGGTGTGTGTTGGGGCAGCATGACGAGTATGGCCAAAAAGAGCATGCAATATACTACCTGAGCAAAAAGTTTACTGACTGTGAAACCAGATATTCACTGCTTGAGAAAACTTGTTGCGCTCTGGGATGGGCTGCTCGCCGACTAAGATAGTATATGCTGACTCACAGTTCCTTAATGATATCGACGATGGATCCCATTAAATACATATTCGAGAAGCCCACACTCTCTGGAAGAATAGCAAGATGGAAGATGGTCCTGACTGAATACGACATTCAATACACTACCCAGAAAGCAATAAAGGGAAGTGTGTTGGCCAATCACCTTACTCATCAGGCCTTGGATGACTATCAATCCATGAATTTCGAATTTTCGGAGGAAGACATCATGGTGGTAAATAATTGTGAAGAACTCAGATCATATGACGGACCTGAACAAGGATCCCAATGGACCTCGGTTTTTGACGGAGCTTCCAACGCACTCGGCAACGGCATAGGCATTGTGATCATATCCCATGAAGGATGCCATACTCCCTTCACTGCTAGATTGTGTTTCAACTGTACGAATAACATGGTGGAATATGAAGCGTGTATTATGGGTCTCAAAGCCGCCATAGATTTGGGAATCAAGTCCTTAAGTGTATTTGGAGATTCAGCCTTAGTCATCAGTCAGATCAAAGCAGAATGGGACACGAAGCATCCTAATCTCATCCCCTACAAAGAACATGTGTTGACATTAATCCCACATTTTGAGGAAATTACTTTTGAGCATTTTCCACGAGAGGAAAATCAACTAGCAGACGCGCTAGCCACTATGTCATCCATGTTCAAAATCGGGTGGGATAATGAGGCTCCCCAGATCACCATTGAGCGGATGGACGAACCAGCTTACTGTCACGAGATCAGTACTGATGAAGTAGTGGCAAATCCTTGGTTCCATGAAATTAAGAGATACCTTGAGGCCCAAGAATATCTGGAGGGAGCTTCAGTCAACGACAAGAAATTCCTGAGAAGATTCTCTGCTAAGTTCTTCCTCAGTAACAGATTTCTCTATAAGCGCAGTCATGACTCTACTTTTCTTCGGTGCATAGACAAGAGTGAGGCAGAAAAGATCATGGCTGATTTACACGAAGGCACCTTTGGAACCCATTCTAGTGGGCACACGATGGCTAAAAAGATCCTCCGAGCAGGATAATACTAGTCCATCATGGAAGCAGATTGTCATCAACATTCACGAACCTGCCACAAGTGTCAGATCTATGCTGACAAGGTACATGTGCCTCCAGTTCCTCTAAACATCCTAACTTCTCCTTGGTCATTCGTAATGTGGGGCATTGACATGATTGGAGAGATCAAACCAATAGCTTCTAACAGACACCGCTTCATCTTGGTTGTCATTGATTACTTCACGAAGTGGGTCGAGGCAGCTTCATTCACTTCTGTTACCAAGAATGTTGTGGCCCGATTCATCACACAGGATCTTATCTATCGGTATGGTATTCTGGAGAGAATCATTACAGATAATGGTACCAACCTCAACAATACTATGATCACCGCACTATGTACGCAATTCAAGATCCAACATCATAACTCTTCTCCTTACCGCCGAAGATGAACGGCGTTGTAGAAGCCGCTAATAAAAACATCAAAAAGATCATACAGAAAATGACAGTGACCTACAAGGACTGGCACGAGATGTTACTATTTTATCTTCACGGTTACCGTACCACGATGCGTACATCAATAGGGGCAACTCCTTTCTCTTTACTATACGGTATGGAAGCTATCTCGCCAATTGAAGTCCAAATACCTTCTTTGAGAATCATGAGGGATGTGGGGTTGAGTGAAGATGAATGGATTCAAACTCGACTTGACCAGCTAAACTTGATTGATGAGAAGAGGCTTACGGCAGTCTGCCATGGTCAGATGTACCAAAAGCATATGATTAAAGCTTTTAACAAGAAGGTTAGACGTCAGGTATATCGGGTTAGTGATTTGGTAATCAAGCGTATCATACTACCATAAAGTGATCCCAGGGGAAAATGGAGTCCTACATACGAAGGACCATTTGTGATTAAAAACATATTTTCTGGTGGAGCAATGATCTTAACCACTATGGATGGCGACGACCTTCCGTACCCTGTAAACACGGACATAGTTAAAAAATACTATGCATGAAAAAAGACCCGCTAGGTCAACTGGCCTAGACAAAAATTAGGGATAAATACAAACAAAAAAAATTATACACCCGGCAAGATGAAAACCTGAAAGGGCGGCTTAGGCAAAAAAGGGTATCCCGGTGGACTGAAAACCCAAAAGACCGGTCCAGGCAAAAGTTAGGGATTTAAAGTGTATGACTATGTCCCGTTGGATCACCTTACATCCACTCTCTGACATTGATCGTCAAACTCGAATGGTTCTAATCAATCCAATCAGCTTTGGACAAAGCAGCAAGTGGATGAGATGCTCAGAGACATGAAGGCCATAGCAGAATGGGAACCCCATGGGATTATTTTACATAGTTGTCTTTTCTTTGTATCAATTTTTTCATTTTTATGATGACATTGTATTACTAGGATGTTCGTCTCTTTGTACAAAAATACTTATTCAAGTTAATATAAAGATATTCCTTTAAAAGTGCAAAACTATCTGTTTTTCTTTTACTGTTCTTGTTTTGTTTGCAAAAAAATGTCCAGTGTTTATTTTTGAACATATGCATTTGAATGTAATTATTGTTTATAAATGAACACATAAAAAGGGAAAATTAAACAGAAAGACAATTACTAATGACTTTAAGAAACAGAACAATATCTATGGGCCATTCCATAAGATCCCCGCAGATATAGAGCAGAAGCAAGAACATCCTGCTACATGATCATTGTCATATCTCCAGCATGCATCCTAATGGTATCTTTTTCCTTCATATCCCCGACGGGGCAAAACTTCCAGTTAATAATCCAAGGACTCCCCAGTTAAAGTCACCCAGCTGCTCAGGAATTCCCCAGTAGGATTTCACAAAGTCCACAAGCAATGCACGATAGTTCCCTTCCTCAATAGAGTTTACTTCTCTAAATGAGGGAAACCCATCTATCAATGCCTCAACTTCAGTAAGATATGAAGGCTTACACTCCACATTCCCAACAATGGACAGGGATTTATTTTCCCCAATCTAAACAGCACTGCAGTAGAGCACCTAACGTATGCATACATTGCATTCATACATCATAAACATCGACAACACAAATGCATATATCACAATCTCATTTATTTTGAGAAACATCATTACACTATGCATTTCATACATCATGGCATTACATAGAACTAACTCTTTACCTTTTCAGGAAAGATCGATCAATAAAAATTATCATCAAATTTTCAACAAGATGAGGCAATTATCTGTGAACAAATCAATGGTAGATCAATTCTCGAAATAGGACAGGGTGACTATCTACATGACAAATAATTCCTTCAGACTTCTGCTGGTTCAGTTTAAATCTCTCAGCAGTTTATCCTGATTCTTTCCCGAAGACACTTTCTCTGGTTCAGATAAATCGCTCCAAGAGTTTATTCTGATTCTTTTCCAGACCCCTGCTGGTTCAGTTTAAATCTCTCAACGGTTTATCATGATTCTTTCCTGTAGACACTTTCTTTGGTTCAGATAAATCGCTCCAAGAGTTTATTCTGATTATTTTCCAGACCCCTGTTGGTTCAGTTTAAATCTCTCAACGGTTTATCCTGATTCTTTCCTGTAGACACTTTCTCTGGTTCAGATAAATCGCTCCAAGAGTTATTCTTATTCTTTTCTAGACCCCTGTTGGTTCAGTTTAAATCTCTCAACAGTTTATCCTGATTCTTTCCTGTAGACACTTTCTCTGGTTCAGATAAATTGTTCCAAGAGTTTATTCTGATTCTTTTCCAGACCCCTGCTGGTTCAGTTTTAATCTCTCAACGGTTTATCCTGATTCTTTCCTGTAGACACTTTCTCTGGTTCAGATAAATCACTCCAAGAGTTATTCTGATTCTTTTCCAGACCCCTGTTGGTTCAGTTTAAATCTCTCAATGGTTTATCCTGATTCTTTCTTGTAGATACTTTCTCTGGTTCAGATAAATCGCTCCAAGAGTTATTATGATTCTTTTCCAGACCTCTGTTGATTCAGTTTAAATCTCTCAACGGTTTATCCTGATTCTTTCCCGTAGACACTTTCTCTGGTTCAGATAAATCGCTCCAAGATTTATTCTGATTCTTTCTAGTTAAAGATTATTCAAGACTTCTGTTGGGTTCAGTTTTAAATCGACCAAAGATTTATTCTGATTCTTTTCTCAGTTAAATTCAAGATTAGCCTTAGTTTAAGTTATGTCAACAATCACCTTTAGATGGCGCCTAATAGCCCATCTCCACCAACTCTCCATCATTTCTCCAAATGGCATCTTTAAGCCCATTCCTTACACCTCAACCAAGATATCGTCAAGTGAAAATTTCTGGGCACTCTAGTGTTCAATCATCTTCCACCTTCAAGTCACGAATGACAGATTCGTCAATCTAACTCTTCAGGTTTAATAAGATTGAACATGATCAACTGTTGTACTCCAAAATTTGCCCTCTCATTCCTCAAGACAATTCTCACAAAGGATTCCCAAAATCCAAGCTTACACAAATATACTTGGATTTTTCAGCATTAAGATTATGGAAGAAATTTCTAAAAAAGGACAAAACAAATGAAAATGCCCTTTTTGACAATTAAAGGAAAACCAAGTTCCTTTTGATTCTGCATCCTTCGATTGAACACTTTGTCCTTGGTTGCATCTTTCGTCTGGGCGCTGGATTCCTTTTGGGCAAGTTTGTTTCATGCTTCGATTGAGGCATTGGGCTCATTTGGCTAAGATCAATTCCTATTTCGTTTTGGCGTTATACTTCATTTGAAGGTTTGTGCAAGTATTTCGTTTGGCCACACAGCATCTTCCCTGCGTGTTACCCAAGACATACAAGGTAAAAAGCTTCCTGATGATGTCCTTCCATTCAGGAGGCCAAAACCTCCCTTTTGCCCTCTTTCAATCATACATTCTGCCCTTGCAAGCCTCCTTCATTTGGGGCAATGACTTTCCCAATGTTGCAAGCTTCGATTGAGCCTTCCATCCCTTGCACGCATCCTTCGCTTGGGGGTGTGAATCCTTGAGCACCAGTCTTTTGTCATGCCTTTCATTTGGGCATCTGGCTCCTCTTTTATAAGCTTTCATTTGAAAATATTTGCATAAGGTCACAAGACAGGAATCTCTTACACACATTCTTTCGTTTGGCCATGTGGCCCCTTTGCATACAAATTTGAGTGGGCAGGATCTCCTGTAGAAATGGCTTGTTCCAAACATACAAACTCTTCACTATGTCATTTCCTCAAGCGAAGAAATAACCATGGTGGTACATTCGAAGAGTTTTCCAGGCATGTCCGGATGCCCCCCAATTGAAGGACATATATTACTGACCCATCCCAAGAACATTAATTTAGCCCCTTCGAAGGATATCCATGGGAGTCATTCGAATGACACTTCAATTGGAAAAAAGAGATGGTTACTGAAAAGTCTGATCGAAATGAGAGGCTAGGGAGTCAAGATAAAAGGTTGAGATGCCAAAGGTACTTGTTGACTAAGTCCCATGCGCTGCCAGGATCAAGCCTGATACACTGGACATAAAACTCCAAAACTGCTACACAGCAGTCCTGCATTGCTGCCCTGTTCCTTACACCAAAATGGCAATAAAAGACTGTCCCTCGAAAGCCTCAAATACATCATACCCTTTTTGTTTGAGCTTTTTGTTTTCCCTCTCAAAGCATCAGCCCAAGCCATCTATAAAACAGAGGCATCACCACACATATTAGGGGCGCTTGAAGGATTGCAAGAAAACACTTGTGAAAATTTCTCAAAAAAAATTCTCAAACACTTCTCAACATTCTTTTTCAAACATTTCTATAAACTAAGAATAAATCTTCTATTCACCCTCCAAGTGACCATCAAACCACCCTTCGACCCACTCACCCAGCTATCATATAGTAGGCTTTTGAGTTACCCCATCACTTGTGATAAAAATATTTCAATCCACTCGTACAACCTCTTTCGACCCAGTCACTGCTTTCACAAAGTAGCAACTAGACTAGTATCAGGAGGGTCCCAGCGAACTCACATTTTCCATCAAAGAAAGAACTTACATCTCCCTTCGATTTAAAGACTTCAAGAGGTAAGTTTTCTTTCAAACTTGAGTCTATTCTATTTTAATATCATGTGCATATGCCAATAAAGAAAAATGTAGACATTTCTAGACTATGTTTTAGCTTTCGATTATGACTGCCTGTATGTTGGAAACTCAACCTTAGTTTAGTTATGCTTTGGACTTTGAGACCCATTAGTTTTCATGCTAACCCCTGGATTGTAGTTATGTTTGGATATTTCTTTTTAGACTTTAAGACAGGTTTGTTGTACCCTTCGATTGGCTAGCTGCACAAGCCTTTCAAATCATACTCTGAGGACCCAATATGCTTACAAAGAGTCAGCAAGGAACTTGTGGCAAAGCACAATCGTTGCTGCTTCTAGGCCTCAACAAAGACCAGAACCTTGTTGTCTCCAGGCCTCAAACGAAGGCCAGAACCTTGCTATCTCCAAGCCTCAAGCGAAAGGTAGAACTATGCTGACTTCCAGGCCCAAATGAAAGGAGTGACCATGTTGATTCTAACCCCCAGTCGAAGGAGACAAAAAGGCAAATCGAAGGGCATGACTCCACTTACTTCAGAATCCAAATCGAAGGAAGCCAGGAAATGCAGAATCGAAGGGTGTTTCAACCCAAATCGAAGGATCCATTTTTCTTGCATTTATTTTATTTTTTTCCTTTATATTTCCATGCAATTTAATATGGTTGTAATAGTGTAGGTTTTATTTCTTGCAGTTTTATTGCTTTTGTATAAATGCTAGTAACTAGGATGTATGGAAAGATAAAAATAACAAGTAGACAACCCAAAAAATCAAAGACAAAATACATGCAAATCAAACACACTATTCACACATGCACCCCTAGGGTTAAATCCACTTGTTGCCTAAAAATGGTCATGTTATGCATGTGAGATATCTTGGCAAAAATAATCAAAATACAAGATCATAGTCCCTCGATGACGCTTCGAAATTTTTCTTACAAATGATCTTAGTTCCTCAAGAGAAATGCTAAGACATCTCACAATATTTCTATTATGACTATACAAATGTCCCATGCCCGTCCCTTCACATCCAACGATGGGGATTCTTACCAAATCAATGATAAGATAACAACATCTAAAGGAGGAGGAAAACAACATTCAAGACCTTTTGAGTAGGTAGGTTACTCCTAGTTGCTCGCTTGCTCACAACAAAAACATTTTATACACCAACACTCCCACTTTGAAACATTTTCAAAAGACAAACACTTTGTACGCGTTCTTATAGAAACGAGAACCATTACAAAGACGTTTTCAAAATACTTTTAAAACCCACACCACAAGCACATTTTCAAACAAAAGCAAGTGATCTAGCAAGCAACTAAGAGCCCGCATATAATTATGGATGAAAATGGTGCTAATACCTTCCCTTTTCATAACCTACCCCCCGAACTCAAGAAAACATCTCTAAAGGTCTTTCCTGTTCTTTTCAGACTTTCCTTTTGGATAAAAGAAAAGTCAGTGGTGACTCTTGCTATCCGCAACAATTGCGATCAAACGTGAAACATCCCAAGTCAGTTCTCCCACATTATTACAATATGGATGGGATATTCGTATATCATGTTTTATATTTATTGGAAATATGAACATAGAATAATTGCCATGTTATAGTGAAAACCAAATATTGTTGTTGTATACTTTATAAATTTACAGTTTACTCTGGTGTTAGTTGTGTTTTAATAGATATGGTGGTATTTCTATGAAAATATAAAAATTTGCTTATATAAGTTTGTTATATGATTATGTTGAGTGGAACTAACCATTCCATTACGGACTGTTTATTTATCTATCATTAGTATTGTTTGTTATGTTGTGAAGTTCGTTCTATTTATGTAGCATCAATTCAGAAAATTTAGTTGAACCTTTTGAAGATCAATTCCAGTGGGAAAAAGTGATTACGTTTGGCAGAAAAGTGTTCCAAAATGTCCTTGTAATTATATCTACATATCTGTTGGAAATCCACCAAATTCTATGATGAATTTCTACCACAATGACAATTTAATTATGAGACAAACAAAGAAAAGAAGACAAGACAAATAATTCCTGCAGAGTTTCTCTCTGCTCACAAACTGTGAAAACTTTCTTATTCACTTCGCAACTGCAAAATAATGTGAATAGCTTGCTTGACTTGCTTACAAAAATAGGGGTTACTCCCTCTATTTATAACTGAGCTTACACCCTAAGCCCAAAGCCCAAAATAACTTTTTGTTACTAAATCAAATCTAATTTATTCTAGACTTAAATCAAATCTATTTAAATCTAAAACAAATCAAATCTTTTCGACACATAGTTTCGACACATTGGATTACAATTTAACACACCACCTAATTCATTGTGTCTAAACTATCTATGTTCATCATGGCTCTTAGCTTTCTGAATACTATGACTTGCACTCCCTTCGTCATGATGTCTGCAATCTGATTCTCAGTTCTGCAGTGTGTAATTGCAAGCTTCTCAAGTCATGTTTAAAGCATTGGTTTTGATGAAGACAACATGGATATCAACATTCAAAGGATGTGCAAAAAGTTTATCAATATCATATAAAAACCTTGTTACAAGTCTTGAAGATTAGAAGAAGAATTATTAAAGAAACAACAAATGTCAAAAGGTATAAATAATTCTTAAACTTGAATATAGATGTTCATAAATATGCATTCATAATCATATACATATCCCACATTTTTAACAATAAGAAAAACTATGTTTGAGATCTTTTTCAAAAGGATTTTTTGAAAATAAACTTTCAGGAATCGGTTCCTACCTAACAGGGAACCGGGTTCCAAACTTGTTCAAAAAACACTTCCCTGGAATTTGTACCAGGAACCGGGTTGTACCTATAGGGGAACCGGTTCCTGTGTGTTATTTTTGAATTCTGGGTTATAACGTTCACTAGGAATCGGGTTCTGCCTGGGTCGGAACCGGTTCCCAGCGAACCAGTACAGATTTTATTTTGTTTTTTGAACATAATTCAAATGGTATTCTTTCATGATTGCATTGCATCTTTTCATATCAAATGGCATGAATGAAGAGGTATTTGTGACATTATAAATTGTGCAGATTTTCAAATTCAAATAACCTTCTTCAATTAACAATTTTCATCATTCAAATTTGCATATTCTTACAAACTTTCAAGTGTTCTTACAAATAATAAATTTTGTGAAACTTGCCATATACATTTTCATTAAGAAATCATTACAAGTTTCATACATTCATTGTGAACATTTATAATCATTGCTTGAGAATTGTTTCTTTCTTGAAGAAGAAGATCAATCAAAGATTGATAGTGCTCTCCATCTCTTTCAAATAAATCATTGTATTACAAAAAGAAAGTATTCCCTTACTATCCAGGATTGTTGGAAGTAAGTGTTGTGATTTGAAGAGGATTGTTCTTCATTCACATTAGTGTTTGTTTGACCTTAAAGGTGTTAAGAACCTTTGGTCACCCTATAGGTTAGATAGTAAGCATAGGCTGTACAATCATTCTAAACTATAGTGAAATCTCTTTCGTGTTGGAAAGGGGACTGGAGTACTCTCGGATTGTGAGGGGAACCAGGATATATCGCCGTGTTCTTTACTTTTCCGCTTTTATCGTTTTCATCACCATAATCAAGAAAAGATAAGATATAGTCAAAAACCTTCAAACACTTAACCACAAATTACTACAAGTATTCTCATAAAACTGAATAAATTTTTATATACCTAATTCACCCCCCCTCTTAGGAACTCTTAGACTTACAATTGGCATCAGAGCAAGTTATAGGTAACTTGTTCCTAAAGATCCAGAATGGCTTCCGCAAATCAAAATCCAGTTTTCAAAGATGGTGGTAGTAACAACAAGCCTCCATTGTTTTATGGTGAATACTTTGACTTTTGGAAAATTCGCATGAAGGCTCATCTTGAAGCGCAAGGAGAAGAAATATGGAATGCTGTTGAGAATGGTCCATTTACTCTGGTGTGTATTGTCAATGGTGTTTGGTCATCAAAGCCTAAAGCATCATGGGATGACGATGACAAGAAAAAAGTTCTCTTTAACAAAAAGGCAATCAATATTCTCCAAAGTGCTCTTAGCATGGATGAATTTTTCCGAGTATCGGCATGTACAACGGCAAAGGAAATTTGGGATACTCTTGTAGAAACTCATGAAGGAACCGCCAAAGTCAAAAGGTCTAGATTGAACACTTTGAGTCAGGAATATGAATTATTCAGAATGCTGCCCGGAGAATCCATCCTTGACTTGCAAAAGAGATTCGTTCACTTGACAAACCATTTGAAGGCACTCGGTAAGACTTTAACTAACGATGAATTAAATATTAAAGTGCTTAGGTCTTTAACTAGGGAATGGCAACCAAAAGTGACGGCAATATCCGAAAAGAAAAGCCTAGCAACTATGACTTCCGCAACACTTTTCGGAAAGCTTCAAGAATATGAGACGGAACTTGGAAGGCTTGAAAAACATGAGAATCATGAGAAGAAATCCAAAGGCATTGCTTTGAAAGTTGATTCAAAAGAAAGTCAAGATAAAGATGCATCAGAGGAAGATGAAAACTTCTTGCTTCTTGTAAAAAGGTTAGGAAAATATTTTGGTCATAAAAATAATCTTCATAATGCTAACTTTGTCAAAAGAAAGAAATTTTATAAGCATAAAGATAAAGAAGCCTCCACATCAACACAAGATGTCACATGCTATGAATGTGGAAAGCAAGGTCACATAAAGCCGGATTGTCCAAAACTCTCCAAGAAAAATGGATTCAAAGGCAAAAAGGAGTTCAAGAACAAAAGGGCTTATGTTGCATGGGAAGATAATGAGATAAGTTCTTCATCCGATTCGGATAGTGACGAAAGTGAAAATCTAGCATTGATGGCTTCACATCACTCCGACGATGAAGAAGAGGTTAGTAATGAATTTAATCTTTTTGATGATGATGTTCAAGGTGCAATTGATGAACTCTTGAAAGAATGCAAAAGTTTATACAAAAAGGTGTCAAAACAAGAAAAAGAACTTCTAATTTGTCTAGAAAAAATTGACACCATGACTAAAGATTTTGATCTTCAAAAACAAAATTTTATTAAAGAAAAGGAAAACTTTGCATGCTCCAAGTGTGAATCAAATGTCTTTAAAATTGTTAAATTGAAAAGAGTCATTGAACGATATGAAAAAGGACAAATAGGATTGGAAGGATTACTAAGCCAACAACGTTATCCAAATGATAAAAGAGGTCTTGGTTATGTGAATACTAAGAAACCAAGTAACACTCCCACTGTTTTTGTAAAGGCTAGTAATAGTTCCAATCCCAAGAAAGTAAAAAAGAAGCAAGTTGTTCATAATCATCAAAAGAAAAAGGCTAATGTATCTAAAAGAAAACAAATTCCTAGATACAAGAGCAAATTTGTTCCAAACTGTTTTTACTGTGGTATTATTGGACACACACCCAATGCATGCTATATTAGAAATTTCAGTATGGCTAGTGGACATTATGCATGGGTGAAAAAGGGAACTAACTATGAAGGACCCAAGGCAACTTGGGTACCTAACAAGAAATAATTTGTTTTCGTAGGTATGCTTGAAATCCACATCAAATGTTTGGTATCTTGATAGTGCATGTTCAAAGCATATGACAGGAGATGTACACCAATTTTCATATCTAGTACATAAAGCCAAAGGGTATGTCACCTATGGAAACACCACCAAAGGAAAGATACTTGGCGTTGGAATAGTTGGCACACCTCCATCCATTCAAATTGAGGATGTTCTATATGTTGAAGGATTAAAGCACAGCCTTCTTAGCATAAGTCAACTTTGCGATAGAGGGTTCAAGATCAAATTCAACAAAGAATAATGCCTTATTATGGATGAGGCAACCAATGAGGTAAAACTCAAAGGCAAAAGAATTAATAATATATTTATGATTTCCCTTGATGATCCATCCTTGAAGGTAAAATGTCTCATGGCAAACAATGATGATTCATGGCTTTGGCACAAAAGGATTGCTCATATTCATATGGAACACTTGAATAAACTAATCAAGCGTGATCTTGTCATTGGTTTGCCTAAGAGATAATTTGTCAAAGATAGACTCTGTGATGCTTGTCAAAAAGGGAAACAAACAAAATCATCTTTCAAATCTAAGAATGTGGTGTCTACTACAAGGCCACTACAATTGTTACACATGGATCTCTTTGGTCCATCAAGAACAAAAAGCTTCGGAGGTAATGTATTCGCTTTGGTTATTGTTGATGTTTTTTCTAGATATTCTTGGACTTTGTTTCTTGTGCAGAAAAGTGATGCCTTTAAAGCTTTTAAGAAGTATGTTAAGCAAATCCAAAATGAAAAATCACTAAAGATTGTATCCATAAGAAGTGATCATGGTGGAGAATTCCAAAATGCACAATTTGAAGAATTTTGTGAAGAACATGGTATCTCTCATAATTTTTCAGCACCTAGAACTCCACAACAAAATGGAGTAGTTGAAAGAAAGAATAGGTTTCTAGTGGAACTTGCAAGAACAATGCTTAGTGATGCAAATCTTCCTAAATATTTTTGGGCGGATGCGGTTAGTACGGCATGTTATGTTGGAAATCGAGTTATCATTAGACCTATAATAAAGAAGACTCCATATGAACTCTTCAAAGGAAGAAAGCCAAATATTGCTCACTTCCACATTTTTGGATGCAAGTGTTTTGTTCTTAACAATGACAAAGACAATCTCGGTAAGTTTGACGAGAAATCCGACGAAGGTATATTTCTTGGTTATTCTCTTTCTAGTAAAGCATATAGATTTTATAATAAAAGAACTTTAACTATTGAAGAATCTATGCATGTATCTTTTGATGAAACTAACACCTCTAAAGAGGAAGTAGTTGTGTGTGATGATGATGATCCTATAGATTTACCCCCGGAAGAACTTTCAAATGATCAAGTTGTGAAATCACCGGAAAATCAAGAAGACATTGTACAACAAGATTCAAACATCAATGATCTACCAAAAGAATGGAGAACTCATAGAGACCATCCTATTGACAAAATTATTGGTGACATTAGACAAGGAGTATCAACAAGATTAAATCTAAAAGATGCTTGCTTAAACATGGCGTTTGTTTCTCAAATTGAACCTACCAAAGTTGATGAAGCCTTAGGAGATGATCAATGGATTATTGATATGCAAGAAGAATTAAATCAATTCGAGAGAAATCAAGTTTGGGAACTTATTCCTAGACCAAGTGGTAAACACATCATAGGTACCCGATGGGTGTTTAAGAACAAACTTGATGAGAATGGTCTAATTGTTCGAAACAAAGCAAGGTTGGTTGCCCAAGGCTAAAATCAAGAGGAAGGAATCGACTTTGAAGAAACATTTTCTCCGGTTGCAAGGTTAGAAGTTATACGTCTTTTACTTGCTTATGCTTGTTCATTAAATTTTCAGCTTTTTCAAATGGACGTCAAAAGCGCATTCTTGAATGGATACATCAATGAAGAAGTCTATGTCAAACAACCTCCGGGATTTGAAGACTTCAAATATCCTACACATGTATTTAAGTTGAGAAAGGCTCTTTATGGCTTAAAGCAAGCACCAAGAGCATGGTATGATAGACTTAGCAATTTTTTGTGTGAAAAAGGTTTCGAAAAGGGTAAGGTTGATAAAACTTTGTTCATTAAGAAAATCAAAAGTAACACTTTATTGGTTCAAGTCTATGTTGATGATATCATTTTTGGATCGACTAACAAAGAAATGTGTGAGGAATTCTCATTGATGATGCAAGGAGAATTCGAGATGTCTATGATGGGAAAGATGAACTACTTTCTTGGACTACAAATCAAGAAACTAAAAGATGGAATCTTCATCAACCAATCTAAGTATTGCAAAGAATTATTGAAAAAGTTTGATATGGACAATTGTAAAGCAATGAATACTCCAATGGGCTCCGGTACATATGTTGATCAAGATGAATCCGGTACTCCAATTGATATTACAAAATACCGAGGTATGATTGGTTCCTTATTGTATTTGACGGTAAGCCGTCCTGACATAATGTTTAGTGTTTGTCTTTGTGTTCGCTTTCAAAGCAAATCCAAAGGAATCACACCTCATGGCAGTTAAAAGGATCATGAAGTATCTCAAAGGAACAACCAATGTCGGCTTATGGTATCCTAAAGGTAGTATTTGCACTTTAATTGGTTATTCTGACGCGGATTATGCAGGTTGTAAAACTGATCGTAAAAGCACAAGTGGTACTTGTCACATTATTGGAAATGCATTAGTATCATGGGCTTGTAAAAAGCAAGCATGTGTTGCTCTTAGCACGGCCGAAGCAGAATACATAGCAGCGGGTAGTTGTTGTGCACAAATTCATTGGCTCAAGAAACAACTCCATGATTACGGACTTGATCTCGAATGCATTCCTCTTCGATGCGACAATACAAGTGCTATCAATATTACAAAGAATCCGGTCATGCATTCAAGAACCAAACATATAGATATTCAACATCATTTTCTCCGTGATCATGTACTTCAAGGAGATGTCGAAGTCACTTTTATGGATACTCATAACCAACTCGCAGATATC
This sequence comes from Vicia faba, assembly GCA_948472305.1. Lineage (NCBI taxonomy): Eukaryota > Viridiplantae > Streptophyta > Magnoliopsida > Fabales > Fabaceae > Vicia > Vicia faba. The sequence continues at coordinate 667,747,114 of OX451737.1, forward strand.
TTCACAAAACCGCTTGCTCAAGAACCATTCTTCAAAATCCGAAGAGAACTTGGTATTTTGGATGAAGGTGATCTCTAAATGTTGAATGAGGTGAATGATGGTGATGAGATGAATGAGGATGAAGACTAAAGACTTACTTTTAATTTCTATGTCATTTCTTTTTTTCGTGTTTTACTTTGTTATGTCTAGACAATGTTCCATCTTATGTTTCGTGATGTTTAGGTTTCTTATGTTTCGTTGTTATATGTTGTATCGTACAATTCGTTATGTTCGTGTTTTAGTGTGTGGTTGTGTTTAAAATTGTTTGTGTTTTTTAAATGAATTTGTTTCACTCTTTTTCCCCATCCTTTTTGATGTTAACAAAGGGGGAGAAGAATATGCATATGTGTTGTTTTGTTTCAAAGAAATTACAGGCCAAAATAACTATCATAAAACTCACTCCAAAATTCAAAGAATCATGGACTTAGGGGGAGCATACAATTTAGGGGGAGCCTTGCATTTGCTTAACATTTTTGCTACACAAAACAACATAAACATTTCAAGAATTGTTTTCAAGACTTGGTTGTCATCATCAAAAAGGGGGAGAATGTAATTGCAAGCTTCTCAAGTCATGTTTAAAGCATTGGTTTTGATGAAGACAACATGGATATCAACATTCAAAGGATGTGCAAAAAGTTTATCAATATCATATAAAAACCTTGTTACAAGTCTTGAAGATTAGAAGAAGAATTATTAAAGAAACAACAAATGTCAAAAGGTATAAATAATTCTTAAACTTGAATATAGATGTTCATAAATATGCATTCATAATCATATACATATCCCACATTTTTAACAATAAGAAAAACTATGTTTGAGATCTTTTTCAAAAGGATTTTTTGAAAATAAACTTTCAGGAATCGGTTCCTACCTAACAGGGAACCGGGTTCCAAACTTGTTCAAAAAACACTTCCCTGGAATTTGTACCAGGAACCGGGTTGTACCTATAGGGGAACCGGTTCCTGTGTGTTATTTTTGAATTCTGGGTTATAACGTTCACTAGGAACCGGGTTCTGCCTGGGTCGGAACCGGTTCCCAGCGAACCAGTACAGATTTTATTTTGTTTTTTGAACATAATTCAAATGGTATTCTTTCATGATTGCATTGCATCTTTTCATATCAAATGGCATGAATGAAGAGGTATTTGTGACATTATAAATTGTGCAGATTTTCAAATTCAAATAACCTTCTTCAATTAACAATTTTCATCATTCAAATTTGCATATTCTTACAAACTTTCAAGTGTTCTTACAAATAATAAATTTTGTGAAACTTGCCATATACATTTTCATTAAGAAATCATTACAAGTTTCATACATTCATTGTGAACATTTATAATCATTGCTTGAGAATTGTTTCTTTCTTGAAGAAGAAGATCAATCAAAGATTGATAGTGCTCTCCATCTCTTTCAAATAAATCATTGTATTACAAAAAGAAAGTATTCCCTTACTATCCAGGATTGTTGGAAGTAAGTGTTGTGATTTGAAGAGGATTGTTCTTCATTCACATTAGTGTTTGTTTGACCTTAAAGGTGTTAAGAACCTTTGGTCACCCTATAGGTTAGATAGTAAGCATAGGCTGTACAATCATTCTAAACTATAGTGAAATCTCTTTCGTGTTGGAAAGGGGACTGGAGTACTCTCGGATTGTGAGGGGAACCAGGATATATCGTCGTGTTCTTTACTTTTCCGCTTTTATCGTTTTCATCACCATAATCAAGAAAAGATAAGATATAGTCAAAAACCTTCAAACACTTAACCACAAATTACTACAAGTATTCTCATAAAACCGAATAAATTTTTATATACCTAATTCACCCCCCCCCCCCCCCCCCCCCCTCTTAGGCACTCTTAGACTTACACAGTGTTCCAAATTCATCTTCCCATCTGATACCTGCTCTCGAAGATAATGGAACCTCATTTCGATGTGCTTACTTCGACCATGTGCTATTGGGTTCTTAGCCAGATTAATAGCTGACATGTTGTCTATCTTCATGGTAATTGCTCCATTATTTTCCCCTGTTATCTATTCAACCAAGTTCACCATCCAAGTTGCTTGACATGCACAAAGAGAAGCAGCTATGTATTCTGCTTCGCATGATGATAATGCCACTACTGGTTCCTTTCTTGAATTCCAAGCAACTGGTGCACCACCTATCATAAACACATATCATGTTGTTGACTTTCGATCTTCAGCATCACTACACCAACTCAAATCAGTGTATCTCACTAACTGGAATTCTTTTCCTTTATCAACTGCAGGAAACAAAATGCCATAATTGAAAGTTCCTTTGAGATGCCTTAGTATCCTCTTCACTGCTGCTAGATGTGATACCTTTGGCTTCTACATGAATCTACTTACCATACCTACACTATATGCTAAGTCAGACCTTGTATGACAAAGGTATCTCAATGATCCAATAAGTCTTCTGTATTGGTTTGGATCAACATCATCTTCATCTGCATCTTTCGACAGTTGCAGTCTTGGTTCTGCAGGTGTCGAAGTTGAGTTGCATTCTTCCATCTCAAACCTCTTGAAAATTTCTCCTGCATATCTTCTTTGAGGCATCATCAAACCTCTACTGCTCTTGTAGAATTCGATACCAAGGAAATATGAAATCTCACCCAAATCAGACATTTCGAATTCCTTGCTGAGATCACCTTTGAAGTCTTCGATCTCACTTTTACAGCTACCTGTTATCAACAAATCATCTACATAGAGACATAGTATAAGAAATTTACTCTTGCTTCTTCTTACATATACTCCATGTTCAGTTGTGCACTTCACAAATTCCTTCTCTCTTAGAAAACTATCAATTTTCTTATTCCAAGTCCTTGGAGCTTGTTTCAATCCATACAGGGATTTATGTAGCCTGTACACCTTTCTTTCTTCGTCATGTTTCACAAACCCAACTGGTTGTTTAACATAGACTTCTTCATCTAAGGGTACATTTAGGAATGCACACTTCACGTCCATCTGACATATGTGCCAACTATTTATTTCTGCTAGACCAACAACCAACCTCATTGTTTCGATCCTAGCAACAGGTGCAAAAACTTCATCGAAGTCTATTCCTTCTTTCTGTAAAAATCCTTTCGCCATAAGTCTTGCTTTGTGTCGAGTTACTTCACCTTTCGAATTCGTTTTCACTTTGTATACCCACTTGACATCAATTTCCTTCTTTCCTTGAGGCAATTCTACAAGTGACTAGGTGGTGTTGTCTTCGATAGACTTTACTTCTTCGTTTATTGCTTTCACCCACTTTGAATCCTTTAATGCTTCAGCTGCATTAACGGGTTCGACATCTGCATAGAAATCATAATGTACCAGCTCACCTCCATTATCTATTACATCATCTGATGTAATCACACAATCTTGCAATCTTGCAGGCATGCGTCTTGTTCTTTGAGACCTGCTTGTACTTGGTATATCTGCTGGTTCCTCTTGTCGAACTTCTCTTTCGACTTGAGTTTCTGGCTCTTCAAGAAGGATTCCAAATGAATCTTTCTTGATATTTTTAGTCCAATCCCATTCTTTAAACTCATCTATGATCACGTCCCTGCTGATCACAATATGCTTTTTCACTGGATCGAACAACTTGTAGCCTCCTATCGAATGATATCCAACTAGAATCATTTGACTTGACTTATCATCAAGTTTTCTTCTCAACTGATCTGGCACATGTCTATGTGCAATAGATCCAAATACCTTCAGATGACTCAAGCTAGGCTTCACACCAGACCAACATTCTTCTGGAGTAATTCCTTCTAGCTTCTTTGTAGGACATCTGTTCAAAATGTATGTTGCAGTCAAAACAGCTTCACCCCAAAACTCTTTAGGTAAATTCTTGCCTTTCAACATACTTCTCACCATATTCATGATGGTTCGATTTTTCCTTTCTACAATTCCATTTTTTGTGGAGTATAGGGTGGCACCACCTCATGCACAATCCCTTCCTTTTCACATAATCTGTCAAAGTCTTTCGACACATATTCTCCATCACCATCAGTTCTCAAAACTTTGAGCTTTCGACCACTTTGTCTTTCGACCATAGACTTCAACTTGGTAAATACTTCGATCACTTTACTTTTCTTCTTGATCAGGTAAGTCCATATATTTCGACTGAAATCATCTATGAATGTAACAAAGTATTTGTTACCTGCCATTGAATCCACCTGGATTGGTCCACATACATCAGAGTATATGACTTCAAGACTAGCCTTCGATCTGCTTCCTGCATCCTTGCTGAAGTTATTCTTGTGTTGCTTTGCCTGCACACATTCCTCACATACCTCGTTTGGAATGTCAATTTCTGGCAATCCTGAAACCAGATTTCTTCTCTTCAAATCTCTGATGTCTCTGAAGTTGAGATGGCCTAATCTATAATGCCATATCCATTCATCTCTGCTAGCTGCAGTCGAAAGGCACTTGTGCTCCATCACATTTAGTTCAATCTTGAAGGTTCGATTCTGAGACATAGGAGCCTTCAAGATTAATCTCCCATTTGCATCAACGACTCTCATCATCTTATCTTCGATTGAAACTTTATAATTCTTTTCGACCAACTGCCTTATACTGAGCAAATTGCTCTTCATGCCTGGTATATACAACACATTGGAGATTACTGACCTTTTGCTATCTTTCCTCATAATCATAACATCACCAATACCTTCAGCTGCTAGGGTATTGCCATTTGCAAATTTTACCATATTTTTCATTGAGGGCTTTATATTGACGAACCAGTCTTTCCTTCCATACATATGTGATGAACATCCTGAATCCAAGTACCATTGGTCCTTGAATCTATCTTCATCTCTTGTTGTGACCATCAGCGTCATCTCTTCTTCTTCTTCATGTTTTGCAAGCTTTGCATCACTTTCTCGATTCTTTCGTTTTTCTGGACAATCACTTGAATAGTGACCATACTTCTGACAATTGTAACATTGAATGTGACTCTTATCAGGTTTTCGACCACCACCTCTTCCTCTATTTGCAACACCACCTCTTTGGTTGCCTTGGTATGGTCTTCTTTGATTCGACATGTTTCCTTCAATCTGGTTTCCTCTACCATTCGATTTGTTGTAGCCACCTCTACCTCTGTCGAAACACTTTCCTTTGCCTTTGGTCTCTTTTGCTGAATGTGCCTGCAAGGCCACGTCACTCTTTGATTTTTCTGCAACTCTTTCGTTCATTCTTTGTTCATGAGATTCAAGCGTCCCTTGAAGCTCTTCCTTTATCAATTTCGACAATTCTTTCCCCTCTTCTATCGCCACCACTATGTGGTCGAACTTAGGAGCTAAAGATCTCAAGATCTTCGACACAACAACTCTTGTTGTTAACGCTTCTCCACATATCTTGATTTGATTTACTAGTTTTGTAACTCTAGTGAAGAAATCAGATATGCTTTCACTGTCTTCCATCTGAAGCAGTTCATAGGTCCTTTTGTGAGTTAGTAACCTCACCTGTTTCACTTTCTCAGCGCCTCCAAAAGACTTCTCAAGGGTTTCCCAAGCTTCTTTTGCAGATTCTGAATCACTAACATTTTCGAAATTGTCTGAGCTGACACATTGATGAATTATAAATAATGCTTTATAACTCAGCTTCTCAGATTCTATGTATTTCTTCTTTTCTTCTTCTGAAGCGTTTTCTCCCAGCGCTTCGACTCCATCTTTTACAACATCCCATAGACCTTGACACCTGAATAAGACTTTCATCTGTTTGCACTAATTCTCATAGTTGTCAACTTTCAGAATTGATAAGGTTGCTGGATAATTTGCATTCCCATAACTTGTCATCGTGAATTCTTCAATCGTTCTTGATTGACACTTCCCTTGAATCGAAATAAAGCTCTTGATACCAGATATTGGAAATCCACCAAATTCTATGATGAATTTCTACCACAATGACAATTTAATTATGAGACAAACAAAGAAAAGAAGACAATACAAATAATTTCTGCAGAGTTTCTCTCTGCTCACAAACTGTGAAAACTTTCTTATTCACTTTGCAACTGCAAAATAATGTGAATAGCTTGCTTGACTTGCTTACAAAAATAGGGGTTACTCCCTCTATTTATAACTGAGCTTACACCCTAAGCGCAAAGCGCAAAATATCTTTTTGTTACTAAATCAAATCTAATTTATTCTAGACTTAAATCAAATCTATTTAAATCTAAAACAAATCAAATTTTTTCGACACATAGTTTCGACACATTGGATTATAATTTAACAATATCATTGAATTTAAAGTAAACATTATAATGTAAAAAACATCACAATATTATGAATTTAATGGTTCTGCAAAATATCCCTAGGGCCGTAGTACGGTTCTGTAGTTTTATATTGATGCAGCTGGACTTGTTTGACATTGATACGGAAGAGATTTATGATGCAATTGTTCACTCTGCATAGAGGAACACTGAGGAAAAATTTTATATATGGGATGGATGGATAGAATATGCAACGAACAAAAGGTTAAAGAGTGAAGATAAATTGGTATTTAAGATTTTGAGGGCTCCACATACTTTATATGTGTGTTTGATCAACCGTCGAAGGAATTATGGTTAAGGGGATTGGTTTTTATTCTGGTTGAACTTTGGTTTAAGGAAGGTTGTATGGTTGCATGTAGTTTTTTAACATATGTTTGTAGTTTTATTGTAGTATCCTTGAAGTTTCATGTATTATGAAGTGCTTATGTGTAATGGTGAAGTTTGTATTAGCATATGAAGTTTTGTAATGAATGTGCCAATATTCCTTTTTATCCATATGTATAATTTTTTCTATTGAATGTTTCAGGAACTATGTAGAAGCATAAGTTGCAGTGCGTTAAATAAAAAGTCTAAAAATACTGAACTTGCCAAAATTGTTTATGGTATATTGGATATATCTTAATTGTATTGTTACTGGATTATGTTAAAGTGTACGTGTGACGACAACGTTGTAGATTTTAATGATCATTGTATAAACATTTTATAGATCAAATAAAATGTAATCCTTATAATTATGAATTTTAAACTCACAAGACTCTTACATAAATTAGTTTCATTAAACAATAAATATCAGAATAATAAAAATACAAAATGGGAGTTGTTAATGTAATAATATCTTAAAGATTTTGGATGTAATAACACTTAGATATTATAAAAAAAAAATGCAAATAGATACATGTTATTTACAATGAAATATCATAAAGGATAGATTTGCAACATCAATCTTCAATATGTAGTGAAAAGTTGTACCTAAAAAAATATAGAGATGTTGGTTTCCTTGCAAGTAGGTGCAGAGCAAAAATAGCATTGAATGATACATTAGAATGAATGATAATTTACCTATTAATGGTTTTGGAAGACTTCCTTAAACACGACATTATTGGTGATTGTCATGGCTTGTTTATCTTTGTCATGATTAAGAATCTTAAGACCCTTCTTGGATTTGACTCTTGAAATAGCCACATACAATTGACCATGACTAAATACTTCCATTGATAAATATAAACCAACATGATCAAGAGATTGGCCTTGGAATTTGTTAATTGTCATGGCAAAAGAAACAATAATTGGAAATTGGCATCTAACCAATTTAAATGGCCATGCTGATTGTGAGGGGACAATGACATTCTTGGAATATATATGATGTTACCTATATTCTTCCTGGGAATAATCTTAGCTTTAATAACATGAATTGCAAGCCTTGTGACAGTGAGTTGTGTACCATTGCATAAACCTTCTGATTGATCAAGGTTCTGCATAAGCACAATGGTGGCACCAACTTTCAAAGTGATTTTGTGATTAGGCAATTCATATGTTTTAAGAGCATTTAGAAACTCAGGGGTGACATGTTCATATGCATCAAAGTTAGTAGAATCAGATTTATCTATGGAATCACTACTAAAGTATTCTTTATTTTCACCTACAACAATTGTAATATATCTGAAGTGAGTACAAAATTGAAAACATGGCGTGTATGTTATTAAGATAAAATAGTGATGATAAATTCTTGTTAAATACCCGGTATAAGGTTTGTGATATATTGGTTGGTATCATCTACAATTTCAATTGTTGAAGCTAATATTGCACGACTTTGAAGATAGTTAGCATCAAGATAGTTAGAAATTAGATCAGGATCCTCTATAATCGCCTGAATAGGATCTGTATAATTTGAAATTAAAAACTCATATGGAATACAAATATCAGCATAACCATCATTTGGCTCACACATGGTTCCATCTCCTATTTGTAAAATCCACTCAGTGAACCCCATTATTTCTTCCGTTGTAGAAGTAGTTGCAGCAATTTGTAACCACATGTTCTGTGTTAGCTTTAGTACTCTATAATTATCTAAAATATAGGAAGCGTTGATAGTCACATGGATTATATCAGATCTACGCCCCTCTTGGTATAGCTGGTAGAATTTGCCTAAAGTCACCACCAAAGACAACAACCTTACCACCAGAAATCTTTACAGAAGCCTACGGAGTCCTATTCATAATATCTTCTAAAGATTTGTCTAGTGCCTCAAAGCAAAATATGTTAGCCATAGGAGCCTCATCCCATATTATAAGATCTGTTATCTTAAGAAGTCCATCAAGATCATCTTTCTTATTAATGTTACAAATACAAGTTTGTAAAGTTGGGACTGGAATCTTAAATCTCGAATGAGCTGTTCTACCACATGGTAACAACAGACTTGCAATCCCACTTGAGGCAACAGGCAAAACAATCTTTTTCCTAGATCTAAGAGTTGCAGATAAAGTGTTCCATATGAAGGTCTTACTTGTACCACCATAGCCATATAAAAATAACACCCCTCCTATTTGTTTATCCATTGAATCCATGATTTGTTCAAAAATGGTTCTCTATCACCTACAAGAGTTGAAAAATAAAACATGTATGATACATTTGTATTAAATTATGATAAATTATTGAAACGGAAATGAAAAATGCTCTAACCAGTAAGAGAAAGATTCCAAATTTAAAAAAATCTGATGTTGAGCAACAGGATCATATTGACGCTCATCATAAATAAGCTTGTTTCCCAATTTGGCAACAACATAATCTCTTGGATATGGCATTGGCTTATAGTCATTCAAGCTTCTGTTGTTATTTTGTAACAGTTTTTCAATAACAATAAGAGTCAACTATTTAAGCTCCTAATTAAGAAGTGTCAAATATGTGATTGTCGACAATCAAATATAAAGTATTGGTTTTGGTTATATTCATGAATACCTTTAAGATATAAAACATGTAAAAAATGTTGTTCATACAGTAAACCATCAGCCAAATACCTCCAAGTATTCCTCCACACATGTTCTTATCTATTCATGGATGAGGATAACAACATGGTAACAAATATCAGACAATTGTGTTCATAAAGCATATCAGACAATTGTTGCAACCAAAGGATCAATGTTTTTGGAGGTCCTACAAATGATAAGGGTAAATAATGTGTTATCAAAAAACATTTAATAATATTAATGTCGGCGGGGGGGGGGGGGGGGGGGGGGGGGGGGGGGGGATATAGAATAAAATAAAAATATCATGTAGAGATAATATACCTCGGACCTTGCATTCGATTTTCCATCTTATTTTCAGTGTCATAAATATATAATTGAACAAATTTAAGTGGTTGACCTTCAGGAGGTAACAAACTTCCTATTTGATGAAATGATTGACCCTGAATCCTTAATGTAGGTGGATCACCTCCATTGTTAAAACAATTGTCCAATTTTGCACCAGGCGATGTGAACGTAAACATCATATTGTAAACACGAATATGTTGTTGAAACTTTCTACTAACTGAATTTTCTTGATCAAACAAAAGTCTTGAAAGAACTTCTGGAGGATGTTTTAGCAAGGGGATTTCTACTTTGCCATTTGCACAACACAACATAAATTTGGGATTATCTTAATGCGAACTTTTGTTCATCCTTTCTTGATACGACATCATGGCTTTACGATATTTACATTCGATAAGAGGGCTCTCGATGTCATAATATTCTACATAAACAGTTATTGTTAGAACAAGATTGGTTTTGATCATATCTCAGAGTTTTTGATGATAACAATAAATTATATTTTATATATTTGATACTCTGATGAACGTATTTAACTGTTTCAGATAATGTTCTGACAGAAGCATCTTGAAGTGGAGCTGAAAATAAATGAAGAAGTTCCTTGATGAAAGAACTATTTGTTTTAAGTGCAAGTGATGATGCTGATGCTGTCTCTGATAATGTTCTGACAGAAGCATCTTGATATGTTGAGCTAAAAATAAATGAAGAAGTTCTTTGATGGAAGAATCATTTGTTTTAGCGCAAGTGCTGATGCTGACTCTGGTAAGATAATTATTTTATTACATCTTCTAACGCTTAGCAAGTTTCTATGTAAGCTATGTTTCAGAAGTTCTTTGAAAGCAAGTGTTTTTCATAAGATCTTAGAAAGCAAGTGTTGTTCAGAAGATCTTAGAAAACAAGTGTTGTTCAGAAGATATTTGAAAGCAAGCGCTGATCAGAAGTACTTAGCACGAAAAACATTGTTTAGAAGATATGCAAGCATGTTCTGAATACAAGACGTGAAGCCAAGTTCTGAATGAATATAGAAGCTAACTAGTCTTGTCAAGCTTCAGGAGACATGTTCTTACATAGTGCCGTTTGCTCATTTAATGCAAAGACGGCTACATGCACTCAAGTGTCTACGCTAGTGCATTGGAAAATGGAATAGTACAAGGAAACACACAAACATTTAATGCTCTCCATTTGAAGGAACAACGGTCATGTTTTCTCATGCTATATATAGAAGAACATTAATTGCAAGAAAGAAAAAAACGCTAAAACGCTCCAACAAGATATTGCTGAAACGCTGAAAGTTTGAACAAGTGAAGTTTTGAATAGAACTTAATAATTTCAAAAGAACCAAGAACAACGTGAAAGATTCTGGGCTCACAAATTCATTATTCATACACTTTGTGCTAAAATATTCTTAGTGAAAAATCACAGTTGTGATATAGCTTTCTTAGAAGAAAACTTTGTTTCACTATCTGTAAAGATTTATATCTTGTAATTGTTCCTTGAGAGACCAAGGTTGGCCAGAATTCTCAAGTAGACTAGGACTAGTTTAAGTCTTAGTGTTGTGAGTCACTTGTAAGGTTACTTGTGCATTGTTAGTCACAACAGTTGTTGTGTGATTGTAATCAGTTGATTATAGTGGATTAAGTCCTTGATTGAGAAAGGCGAAATCACCTTGGCGGGTGGACTGGAGTAGTTTGAGTTCAAACGAACCAGGATAAAAATAACCTTGTCTTTCCATTATTGTTGTGCCTTTAAGAAAAAGAAAAAGAGAAACTTATTCAACCCCCCCCCCCCCCCCCCTTCTAAGTGTTTTCTCCACCTTCAATTGGTATCAGAGCTTGACTCTGAGCTCAACACTTAACCGTGTCAGGAAAAGATCCAGAAGAAAACACAATGGCAAATGAACAAAACAACAATAACTACACCAGACCTCCAGTGTTTGATGGATAAGATTTTGATTATTGGAAAGATAGACTAGAAAGTTTCTTTCTAGGTCATGATAGTGATTTATGGGATATAGTCTTGGATGGTTACAAACATCCTACTGACTCAGAAGGAAATATGATTGATAGGAAAAATATGGATAGACAGCAAAAATTTGATTTCAAAAATCATCATAGAGCTAGAAATATTTTTCTAAATGCTATCTCTAAAGTGGAATATGAAAAGATTACAAATAGAGATACTGCACATGATATGTTTGAGTCTCTTAAAATGACTCATGAAGGAAACGCTCAAGTGAAGGAGTCCAAAGGTCTGGCTCTTGTCCATAAGTATGAAGCCTTCAAGATGAAGGAAAGTGAATCTATAGAAGATATGTTATCAAGGTTCCAAACTCTGGTTGTTGCTTGATAGTTCTGAACAAGGGATATTCTAAGGCAGATCACGTTAAGAAGATCATCAGAAGCTTACCCAGAAGATGGGCACCTATAGTCACTGCTTTCAAAGTTTCAAAAGATCTGAACAACGTGTCTCTTGAAGAACTCATCAGTGCTCTCAGAAGTCATGAGATAGAACTTGATGAGCACGAGCCTCAAGAGAAAGGTAAGTCCATTGCCCTTAAATCAATTATAAAATATGAAACTAAAGCTTTTCAGGGTAAAGAAGAAAATTCTGAAGAAGCTGCTTCAGAAGAAGATAAACTATCCTTGCTCTCCAAAAGGATCAATCAGATGTGGAAGCACAAGCAGAAGAATTTCAGAAACTCTAGAAGAACAGGAAATGACTCTGAACAATCCTCTGGACACAGAATATCAAGTAACAGAATCATTACCTGCTATGAATGCAATAAACAAGGTCACTACGAAAGTGAATGTCCAAGGCTTCATAAGGAGAAACATAAAGGGAAGTTAGTTAAGGAAAAGAAGAAAAGTCTTATGGCAACATGGGATGATTCTGAATCTTCTGAAGAAGAAACAGAATCAGAAGATGAACAATCCAATATAGCTCAAACCGACAACTTATCAGATGTCTCAGAATCCTATGAATCTGAATCTGAATCAGAATCATACACTGAAGAGGTATTCCCTGACTTCACTGTTAATTTCACTAAAGCTTAACTAGGAGAAAGTCTGAGTGAAATTCTGGAAAGATATCAGCAGCTTCAAGTCAAATTCAAGAATCTGAAAAAGGATCTTGCTTCTGACTCTGAAGTAACTAAGAGTCTGAGATCAGAAAACTCTGAGTTAAAAGAAAATATTTCAAAACTAGAAAATGATCTACAAAACTCTTAGAAGGAAATAATCTAAGAAGATCCTAGTAATGCTGATAAGATCATAAAGAAATATGATCAAAGTTTTCAGAAGTTTCTAGCTAAAAACATAGATAGAACCAAAATGGCTTCAATGATCTATGGAGTTAGCAAGAAAGACAGAATAGGTATTGGATACAAAGGCAAAGTAACTCAGCCTAAGAAAGTTAAGGATCTGGTTATCAAACGTACTCCTCTCTATTCTCACTTCACCACTGGGCACACACATCATATTAAATATACATCTCACTCTAGAAACTCTTATGCTAAACCAAAGTTCAAACAGAACTTTAAATACTCTAACCCAAGAGGACCCAAAAAGATATGGGTACCAAAAGACAAAATCATCTATGTTGCAGATATTTTTAATAGTAAGGTTGATACTCCAGTACTAACACCTGGACTCTGGATGCTCTCTACTCATGGAGGAAAGAAAGCATATGTTCCAAGGCCTAGAATATAAAAGATTCTAAGGTTTCATAGGTAATCAGAAACAGAAGATTACTAGCTCTGAAACTATTGGAAACAGGAACGGAAATACAACATCAGAAGCTCTGAACAAAGCATGTCTAAAAAGGAAAGTTTTTAGAACTTTCTTTTAAATATTAAATTGTTGATTCTTCCTCTAGGCCACTAGAAACATCTTATATTTCAATCTTTTTTAATGTACTTTTTTTATTCTGAACAAGTTTGATTCTAAAGCAAAAAGATGTTTTCTGCTTGGATATTCTGAACGCTCAAAAGGCTATAGAATATACAACACAGAAACTCTGATTGTTGAAGAATCAATCAAAGTCAGGTTTGCTGATAAGCTTGGCCAGCAACAGCCAAAGCAAATTGATTTTTCTGTAGGTACAAAAGATCATCCCTCAAACTCTGAAAAGTCAGAAGAAAAGGAAGACTCAGAAGATCATCCTCTTGACAATGATCTAGATAATCTCAGAATCTCTGAACAACCCACTCAGAAAAGATGAGTTCTCAAATGATTTGAATGAATAGTCAGTCAGAAGATTTTAATTTTTATGATACTCTGAAATTCATTAGATCAAACAGCTGTCCCGTGCAACCTTTAGGAGATGAACACTTGGTGTGTATCTGAAAGGTCACGCGTGCTAAGCTATTTGACAGTCGTTCTAGGTAATTGTTCTGATTTGATTAAAATCTCACGCTTTCCCCTAACTTTTCAATTACATTAAATGTTAAGTCATGATTAGATTCTTTTTAATTAAATTTTTATTAAATACTCTTTTTACAGTTTTATTTTTTTTAAAACCTATTTCTGAAAAGACTTCTTATAAATACCTTTGTAAAAACCTTTCTCACTTTTTTACCGTCTCTTTCAAAACTCAAACGTTTATGTGTATTTTTATCTGAAGAGCTTTTTTCTTCTCTCAAACCTATTTGCTCCAATGGCTTCCTCCTCCGCTCATTCTGAGAACATTCAATCTGAGCAATACATTGTTCCCGAGAGAACCACTCTCATACAAGTGGATAGCTTAGAGGTTATAAGTGAAATAATGGTGGACTTTGAGAATCTTAAAGATAATGGTTTTGATCTTCTTCCTGCTGTTGAGTTTCAAGGTTGGGGAAACTTCTTCGACCTTCTTGTTGGTCAAGTTTTTCCTCATCTTGTTAAAGAATTCTGGATTCATGCAATTGCTTCTCCAAAGGTCATCCTCTCTTTCGTGATGGGTAAGGAAATCTCCATTACTGAAAACCTAATCAGAAAACTTCTAGGTTTTAAAGGAACTGAAGTAACTGGAATTGCTAATGGAAGAATGGAAATGTCAAAGGTTTATGCTAAAATCTTTACAAATGGGCAAGGGTCTTCAAAGGTCAGAGACTTGAAAAATAAGTATAAGATATGGGCAAGAATAATCCATGGTTGCATTCACCATAGGAAGGAAACTAACTCTCCAGACTACATTAATGCTGACCAACAATACTTGTTGTTCTGTCTTGGAACAAATATCAAAATTGATTTACCCTATCTCTTGTTTGATCATCTCTGGACTCATGTGAAAGAAACGAGAGAATCAGAAAGAATGAAGAACCCAAAATCCAAAATGAATTGGATTCCAATGGGGAGACTGATATCAGACATTCTGATTGAGAATGGTCTGATTGCTCACCTGGATGAAGCTAATCTGCTGGGGGAGTTAGAGCCTACTTGTGGAAAGGCTCTGACTGGCAAGAACTTGGTGAAGAGGAAGATTATAGACAAGTTGCTGATAGAACCAATGCCTTTTGTGTCAGCAACTGTTAAGAGAAGGAGGATTCTAATTGATGATTTTCCACTGTTCACTCAGGTGATCACCCACACATCATCTTGCATTACATTCAAATCTGTAAAGAAAGTGGAACACCCATTGATCCTGCCTGGCTGCAAGGAAGACACGAAGCTGCTCCAGATGTTGTTCTTCAGCAACCTTTGAAGAGGAAAGCTGTTGAAGGACCTTCTGTCAGACCTCAAAAAAAATCAGGTACACCAGCTAAAACTATATCTGTTTATGATTCTGAAAATATATCTACATCTGCTGAACCCCAAACCCTAGGAGACATAGATATTGATATATAACTGACCATACCCTCTGATCCTATTGCTGAAAATCCTCAAAGAAATCAAGTTTTATCAGACTTGAGTGATTTTGACTCTGATGATTATTCTGAAACCCAAACAGAACCCTCTCACTCAGAACCCTCTCAAACACCTGTTGAAAACCTGTCTAGACCTCCTCCCAGACCTACTGGATGGTATGATGCTGGCTCTTGGAGAATGCTAGGAATCAACGAACCTCTGGCCACTCTAAAGCCTCCATTCAACCTACCTTATAAAACTTTTTTGCCTTAAACAGAACACAAACACAAAATCCTACCCTAACTGCTGACAACACCATAATCATTTCACCTGACATCACACCACCCACATATCCACAACTTCCAACTCCTGACTCACCAGTGATTTCACCTCCTCACATTCCAGAACACCAAACTCATGAACCATCTGAACCATCACCAACACATGAACCCTCTGAAACTCATGCATCATCTGAACCTCATGATCAATCAGCAACACCTGACCCTTTTGAACAACCTGACCAACCTGATCAATTAGCAACTCCTGAACAAACAACAAATCCTGAACCACCTAACTTTCTAAGAACTGTAGTTGATTTTGAATCTCTACAATTTCTGAGAAACAAAACTTTCAAAAAGGCTATCCCAAAACATGTTCAGCCAGATGTAAATATATTGTTTCAGAATTTTTTAACAGAAGTTCAAGCATGGTTGGACCTGCTGAAGGAAGACCACACCAGAAGTGTGAACCCAACTACAACAGATCTTCTGTGGGAATCTTTCAGAAGAATGTTAGATGCTGAGTCACTGAAGCTGCAAGATTTATGTCACTCTCAGGTGATTGAGAACTTGTCCAAGCATCTGCATGCCTTTTAGTCAGAAGCTGCTGATATTTGGGACAAGAAGTCTTCTCTGATGATTGCTGATGCTCCAGCTGATGAAATGGACATTTCAGAAGATGAATCTGAAGAATCCTCTGAAGATTTAAATCCTCTGGCAATTGTTATGTTGAATCAACCTTCTGCAAAAGCTGCACCTGAACCAGTGCCAACTCTTGTGATAGATTTGGGCACTCTTCTGTCAACTTTTGTTGGTTCTGACTCAATGGTTGCTACTCCAAAGGATGTTTCTGCTGAAGCTTCTACATCCTCTGATCCTACTTCACTTGTAATGAATACTCTGAATGAGCTCAAGAGGGAAAACGAAGCTATTCATGAGCGTTTGGACAAGCAAGATCAGACAAACCAAGAAATCAGAACATGGATTATGAAACAAGAAGAATATGCATCTGAGATCAAGAATCTTCTTATGGCCCTTGTTTTTAAGAAATCTTAGTGTGATTCTATTTCTTGTTTTTGTTTGTTGTTTTGTTGAACCTCTGAATCTTTTATTATAAATTTTTTACGGTCTTCAACTATTTTTATATACTTTTTTATTATGCCAAAAAGGGGGAGAAAATGAGTATTTTAATCTAATCTCTGATTAATAGTTATGGGACTAAGTCAAACATTCTAACAAAATACAAGATTTCTTTCTATGCTTTTAAGAACTTTGAAGGTATCATTTAAACTCTGGAAGTTGAATTTCAAATGAACATTATCCTCAAAAGAACCTGATGAAGAAATCTCAGAAGAAAAATTCCAACGCTCTGATGAAAAGTCTCAGGAAGTTTTTCTTATAGAAATATTTATTTCAGGGGGAGATTCCTATCTCTTATTCTATTTTATTTCTATATCTGAATATATTTTTGTCATCATCAAAAAGGGGGAGATTGTTAGAACAAGATTGGTTCTGATCATATCTTAGAGTTTTGATGATAACAATAAATTATATTTTATATATTTGATACTCTGATGAACGTATTTAACTGTTTCAGATAATGTTCTGACAGAAGCATCTTGAAGTGTTGAGCTAAAAATAAATGAAGAAGTTCATTGATGAAAGAACTATTTGTTTTAAGCACAAGCGCTGATGCTGATGTTGTCTCTGATAATATTCTGACAGAAGCATCTTGATGTGCTGAGCTGAAAATAAATGAAGAAGTTCTTTGATGGAAGAACCATTTGTTTTAGCGCAAGTGCTGATGCTGATGCTGACTCTGGTAAGATAATTATTTTATTACATCTTCTAACGCTTAGCAAGTTTCTGTGTAAGTTATGTTTCAGAAGTTATTTGAAAGCAAGTGTTGTTCAGAAGATCTTAGAAAGCAAGTGATGTTCAGAAGATATTTGAAAGCAAGTGCTGTTCAGAAGATCTTAGAAAGAAACTGTTGTTCAGAAGATATTTGAAAGCCAACGCTGATCAGAAGTACTTAGCAAGAAAAGCATTGTTTAGAAGATATGCAAGCATGTTCTGAATACAAGACGTGAAGCCATGTTCTGAATGAATATATAAGCTAACTAGTCTTGTCAAGCTTCAGGAGATATGTTCTTACATAGTGTCATTTGCTCATTTAATGCAAAGACGGCTACATGCACTCAAGTGTCTACGCTAGTGCATTGGAAAATGGAATAGTACAAGGAAACACGCAAATATTTAATGCTCTCCATTTGAAGGCAGCAACGGTCATGTTTTCTCATGCTATATATAGAAGAACATTAATGGCAAGCCAAAAAAAACGCTAAAACGCTCCAACGAGATATTGCTGAAACGCTGAAAGTTTGAACAACTGAAGTTCTGAATAGAACTTAACAATTTCAAAAGAAGCAAGAACAACGTGAAAGATTCTGGGCTCACAAATTCATTATTCATACACTTTGTGCTAAAATATTCTTAGTGAAAAATCACAGTTGTGATATAGCTTTCTTAGAAGCAAACTTTGTTTCACTATCTATAAAGATTTATATCTTGTAATTGTTCCTTGAGAGACCAAGGTTGGTCATAATTCTCAAGTAGAATAGGACTAGTTTAAGTCTTAGTGGTGTGAGTCACTTGTAAGGTTACTCGTGCATTGTTAGTCACAACAGTTGTTGTGTGATTGTAATCAGTTGATTATAGTGGATTAAGTCCTTGATTGAGAAAGGAGAAATCACCCTGACGGGTGGACTGAAGTAGTTTGAGTTCAAACGAACCAGGATAAAAATAACCTTGTCTTTCCATTATTGTTGTGCCTTTAAGAAAAAGAAAAAGAGAAACTTATTCAACCCCCACCCCCCTTCTAAGTGTTTTCTCCACCTTCAGTTATTGTGTTATAAAACTGGCAGAAATTATATATACTCAAATTGATGTAAAGTTTATAAACCTTCAGAGGCTCTCTGTTGGCATTGTCATGAATTGTAAAAGCAACTTCATTATCTTCTGTATCGGTGCAACAGTCCTCATTGGATAGATATGCTATGAATGAAAAATAAACAAATATAAATAGTAGTGAGTGTTGAAATGGAAGATTGATGAATCATTTTTCTAGTATAATGTTGCAGACGACAATAGACCTACATGTAAAAGTGTCATAGTCACTATCAGTCTCCGAGTTGATGTTAAAATCAAGATTGATTGTAGGTGTAAAAATAGGACATGCGTTATCTGCTACATGATTGGGAACCTCATTGGTATGTGAATTTGGCGTACACACAGAGGAAACTGGTTGACTATCTTCGTGGGGGATTTATTGATCAGGCACAAAAGCTCTACTATTCTTTGTGCTACTATTTTTGCATTAACATAATATGTTATAAACATGCATAGATGATAAGATATTAAGTTATGTTAAAACAATACATTTGTTTATATTATTCAAAGAAGAATTACCTAGATTACTTGTTTGTTACGGTATTTAAGTTACGTGTGGAATTTGATATATTGATAGATTGATTAAGAAAAAACTTGTTTAAGTTCATAACCAGATTTTGAACCCCCAATTGTTTCTTAAGCCTGCCAGGGCATGGGTTGGCAATGGTTGCACTTATGCTGTAAGGGTTACAGGCAAAAAAACCGTTAATATTAAAGTATTGCATGAATTTATAAACATGTTAAGTAACATCAAAAATATCAATTACATGAATAACATATATCTACTTTTTTCAGGGCAGCATAATTTATAGTAATATAATACACAACATCAGTTTTATTAATAAATAACAAATTGGACATAAAATTAGTTTAAACAATGTTTATGTGTTTGAGTTTGGGTGGGTTATGTCCCTGATTTATGTTTTCTTTTGATGGTATGGGGTAGATGAATTATTTGGTTCAACACTGCTAAGTTGAGTAATTTTGTTAGGGTGGTTAGGACTTTGTAGACTTCTGTAAAATAAATATGATAGTGGTTGGAAAAAAATGTAAACAAATATACATACGTGTTTTTTAAATAATGATTGCCTATGAAACTTAAAATATATACCTGTCATGGACATGCAAGATCTCAATCGGCACATCGGTCTGATTCGTTGTAGTTGATACTTTAAGTCTTCTTTACATGTGATAAACAAATATATGCACGTTGTAATACGGTGGAAGAACTGACTTGGGTTTTACGTTTTATTGCAGATGTTACGGATAGCAAGAGTCGCCACAGACTTTTCTTTTATCCAATAAAAGAAAGGGTGAAAAGAACAGGAAAGACCTTTGATAATTTTCTTGAGTTCGGAGGGTAGGTTATAAAAAGGGAAGGTGTTAGTACCCTTTTTATTCGTAGTTATCTACGGGCTCTTGATCGCTTGATCACTTTGAAAAAATGCTTTGTGTTTGTGTATGTTTGAAAATATTTTGAAAATGCCTAAGTATGGCGATTTTGTAATGATTCTCGTATCGTTGAGAATGTATACAAAAATGTTTGTTTTGAAAATATTTATGAAAGAAGGTGTGGTTTTGTGAAAATGTTTTGAAGATGCCAATGTAAGACAATTTGCTTTATAATAACCCTTGTATCAGTCCTCGAGAGTGTTTATAAAGCGTCTTGAAAGTAGTTGTTTTGAAAGTATGAAGTGTGGAAATTGTTTTAGTTTGTGACCAAGCGATTACGAGCGATCTACCTACTCAAAAGAAAGTCTTTGTTCTTTTCCTCCTCCTTTAGATAGTTCTATCCTACCATTAGTTAGTAGGAAGCCCTATCATTGGATGAGAGGGACAGACGTGGGTCATCATACAGTCATGGAAGGAAACTTGTAATATGCTTTAGCAATTGTCATAAGGGACTAAGATCATTTACCGAATGCAACATTGAAGGGTCATCGAGGGACTACGATCTTTTAATGGAGGGTCTTTGCTAAAGTATCTCATGTTCGAGGGACATGACTGTTTTATCCGAAGGTAACAAGTGAGGTTACCCTAGAGGTGTGAGTGTGCAAAGTGTGTTTGATTCAATTATTTTATCTTAAATTAGGGTTTTGATATGATTTATTTTAATCTTGTCATACAAACCCTAATTACTAACAGAAATATGGAAAGCGATAAATTACGAAAATTAAATATCCTACACTATTCCAATGTTTTGGGAATGAGGGATACAAATTTGTGAATGAGGAGAAAAACAATAAATTCTAATTATCTATTAAAGACCATTTACATAAATGATAATGCAAAATAATACGCA
The DNA here is from genome assembly GCA_948472305.1 of Vicia faba. Taxonomy (NCBI): domain Eukaryota; kingdom Viridiplantae; phylum Streptophyta; class Magnoliopsida; order Fabales; family Fabaceae; genus Vicia; species Vicia faba. Next base: position 667,768,075 of record OX451737.1, read on the forward strand.
AAAATATGAAGTAGAGAAAAAAGGGAAAAAGAAATCGTTTTGGTGATTTTTGATAGAAAAAGAGTTTGATGATTAACCTAACCAACTAATTGTTTCTTTATTAAAAAGGAAGTTAATTAATTAATCAAACAAAACCTAAAAAACCTATGTTAATTTTAATTAATTAAAACCTAAAAATCTATGTTGAATTAACTTAATCAATTTAAAAGGGAAATTAAATAAACAAAACCTAAGTCTAATTTATTTTTAATTGTTTAGAAAATAATTTGGATGTTAATGTCAATTTGAAAAAATATTTTATAGTGTAAAATGAATAATAAAAATCTAATTCTAATAATTTAATTAACAAAATAATATAAATTGTTTAAATTAATTAAATAAAACCTAAAACTATTTTTTTATGATTTTATGATTTAAATATAATTAACTAAAAAAAGAAAATAATTAAATTGGAAAGGATAAAAAAGAAATTAAATGGTTCAGTGGTGTAAAAGAAATGGGGAGGGGGGGTGAGAAGAAAAAAGTGTTAGGCTCAAATAATCAGTTTTTTGTGTTTGAAACAGAAAATAAAAATAAAATAAAAGTAATGGACATGTGTTAGTAAGCAAAAGGGGGGTATGGAAAAAGCAAAAGCATTGGGTCCAAAACAAGGAATACAGACCCTGTATTGATTCAGTGTGGTTGCCTCTTGAAAGTGTATCATGTGTTTCTTCATCCGGGGCGTTGGATTTAATCTTGTGATGATCAGATGGTGACGGAGAGAGGAACACCATGCGTGCCTTAAGCCTGTTTGCATTGGATCTGAAATAAGAAAATATGAAACAAATAAAAAGGTACTGCTGGGACTCGAACCCAAGTCCCTATAGTCACAGGCGCGCGCTTTAACCACTGGGGTGGTGATACATCTGTTAGTTTACACGCGAACTATTTAATATATTATAAACTCGTTTCTGAAAGTTTGAACAAGTCATCTTCTTCTTCCTCGCACGCGGCAAGAACAACAACTCCATTTTTTATTTTGTAACTCCTTCATTTCTCATCCATTTTAAAAAATGTAAACATGAAAGTTACTTGATTTTTCACCGCGAATTCAACCATATAACTTTCAAAAGCTAAAGATCAAAGACTAAGATAAATTTTGTTTGGTACCAAAAATATGACCTAACTGGTCAGAGATCAAATTCTCAACACACGAGCAATATAAATGAAAACTAAAGCCATGGTTAGCTTCATAGACATGATATCTACATTTTTCTTTAGAAAGAAAGTGCAAATGATGCTTGTATCAAGATATCAAAGTTTAGAAAACTTACCTCTTGAAGTGAAGATCCAGAACACGTATAGATGCCTCTAGGTACAATGTAATGATTTATTAAGATTCCTGAGACCTCCCTGAAGCTATTCCAATGGATAGAATGCTTTGTAGCTTGCCTAACTGTTCTGACCAAGTCAAACTGCAATGGTGGATTTTGAAAATGGTGGATGGTGATGGGGTAATTACATGAGTGATTCAGGTGTTTGGATCACTTCTATATAGTGTATAGATGATGTTTGAATGATGATAAGCAAAAACACACGAGTAGATTAAGAGTTTGGTGTTCAAGGTCAGAAGTTGCCACAAAATGGAGTTTTGATACAAATTCTGGTTTGAGGGAGTATGAGGGTGTTTTGAGGGTTATGAACTCGTTCCTTATCTTGCAAATGACATCTCTATTTATAAGCCAGAGGTTTCAGAAGATGAGAGGGCTTGGTTTATAAGTTTCCAAGTTTTTGCCTTTGTTGTAACTTGTAATTTTTTTAAAACACCAAGTCTCAATGCATAGCACCATGTCTTCTAGAGTGGTTATCAACTTTAAACATGTTGCTTTTGAATACGTAGGTTGACTGTATGCGGAAGAAACAAGTTAGAGGCTCAAGGAGTAGACTTTTGCAAAAAAAAACTTGCTTTACAAGAATGGAAATGGTGCCTTTCTTCCCAAAATGAAAAAATGATTTCGATAATGGCTCAAACACTTGGGTAATGGTTCAAAAGTTTGTGTAAACATTAAATTATTGAGAGATTTGGAAGTTAGAAGCTTGTAAATCAAGATTTATGCAGCATAGCATGGAGATTTGATCTCATATACATCACAAAATGACTTGTATTTCAAGAATGAATGCCTAACTTCATCTCTTCGAATCTCCTTGCTCAAGCATGATAAAATTGTGTTCTTGGACATTTTGGAAAGCTTGAAATATTGTATAAAACTTTCATGTTGACCACTTTGGATAAATCAAATTAGAACTTGATGAAAATTTGCCAAGAAGTTGTGATAAAAATCTGGCCAAACTTGTTGAAATTTTTTCTAAGTGTAGAGTAAAAACGTCACAACTCCATGGGCTTATATCTCTCAAATTATGCACTTTTTGAAGATCATCCCTCAAGGACAAAGTTGTAGAGTTCATCAATCCCTACAACTTTCATGTTGAAAATTTTCCTTGAATCATCTTGCATCTTAGTGAAAATGGTCATGAAGTAGTTAATTTATTAAGAATAAAACATTAACACTTAGAAAGTTTTAGAAAATTTTATATCTTTGACTTTTGTTGACTTTGTTGATTCTTGATGATCAAGCTTGATAAATTTTAATGTTTTGATGACTCTTGATCTTTGAAGTTCAAAGTTGACCAAAAAGTCAAAGTTTTGACTTTTGTGTGTCAGTTGACTTTTCATCAGTTTATCTCAAATTTCAACTATTAATCACTTGATCTTTAGAAATGTTTTAAACCATATAATTAGGTCAAGATATTATATTTGATCCCTTGATATCGTGCTTCAAGTAATTAGGTCATGTACGCGGTCAAAAGTCAATGATCAATCATTCTCAGTCAAAATCCTAATTTTGACCATTTTGCCCTTTTGGTGATCTGAGAGCTTTTCTTGAGGAATTATGATCAACCCTTGATCAAATGATGAATATGACTTCAAAATTTTGATGTTGAACAAAAATCTTGAAGTTTGATTGTATGTTGACCACAGTTGACTTTTTATCAAATACAACTGATTTTCAGTCATCTGAGCAATTGACTGAGCAAATTTGTGATGCAAGATTTGAAACTTGGTATGATCGAGCATTCTTGGAGACCTATGATGAATCATGAAAGTCACTTGAGGCATTAGAAGTCCAAATTTCCTTGAGAAAATTAAAACCCTAATTGAAAACCCTTGCTTAAGAAGGAGTTTGACCAGTCAACTCTTGAGAATCCTTGAGTATTTGAGAATCTTAGAAGAAGGTCTTGAAGAAAATGGGAGGAAAAATTTAGGATACAACACATGTGAATATATTTTATATTGAAAAGCCAATGAGTTAATGCTAAATAAAAATTTGAGTTATAAAAAGAAACTCACATGGGTGTATGAGAAGATCTACCAACTTCAATGACGGGTTTCTGTGGAAAATACAATAGTTGTTGGGTATCATCCAGAGAAGAAAGATGACACCTCTCATTTGTAACAATGTTAGAAACAAAATAAAACTTTTTAAACAAATTTGCTCCTAAAGACTATATTTATTTTGACCTAACATTTGTTTTCAAACCATGTCTGGTTATACTTGGTTCAGAACATTGAAAATGTTGACGGTAACACCTTATTCCATAATTTGTGCAATAGTTTTAGGTTTTGAAATGACGGAGTTAGTCGTTACAAAAGTTTCCTAATTGTGCATAAGTTAGGAGAAATAATATTGGAATCGAATAAGTCAGGCTGCTGCAGACTTTGTTTGAGACGTTTCAAACGATTTTCTTTCATAATAAGTGACCTTCTTGTTCTTGTTTTTTCTTCGAGCAGTTATTGTCAATATTATCCATATTGTACACAAATCATAAATGTTACTGAGTTAAAAAAATAGCAATGTAATTAGTTGGCATATAAGAAATAAAGCCGTTATCTAAAATTAACGAATCACATCATTTATGAGGCAATAATGGGATAGAATGTTGCTGACACAAAGAAATGGTTGGCCTAATAACAAATTTATACTGAAAAACATTCAATGAATTGGCAAAGCTCAAATACAGTATAAGTTATTGCACCTCATATGCATTTAAAATATGTCATATAGAATAGTGAGGTGTAGTTAATGATATTCCTGCATAATAAATGATAGTAACAATCTTTTACATATTTATAGATTGAGGAATTCATAATGCACATATTAATAAAATGTATGTATGCAATTGCGTTTGATTGGGTGTCCTGGTAGTATAAGGTGTAGCCTAAGCAGGCTGGTAGTTGTACTTCTAAACCGGCAAAAGTGGATAATGGATATTATAATATAGTATAATCTGAAGTTACACCAAAAAGGGCTTTGTAAAAGTACCTGAACCGTTGCAATGGGAAACATATAGTCCCTCATAAAGTTGTTCTATCATGGCTTTGTCTTGATGTGGTGCATTTGAATTTAAGGTTGAATTGACCTTGAGCATATTTGAATTTATAGTCCTTCATTTCTACATATATCTTAAAAATACAAACTCAGAAAAAATAAATATGTTAAGATATATATTTTTAAGATATATGCTCAAGGTGAAGAAACTGTTGAACGACAGGTGAAGAAACTGTTGAACGATCTTTATTCTTTATTAAGTGCAATAGAAAATATTGTGTAATTCATACTAAGGAAGACTGAGAAATAGATAATTGCATTAAAAAAAGAGAACCACATAATAAATTCATTACAAAACACATAGATGATCAATATAATAGTTCGATATTGGATCAAAGTGAATATAATAAGCAAAATTACACCCCTAAACAGTCAAATTACATAACAATTGGAATTCATCCTTACAAAAAGGGGTATTGTTTAATTATGCATCAAAAAAATAAGCGGTTTTTGAATTATGTCAACCATATTACTCCTTCTTGACATGCTTGACCTTCTTTTTAGACTTGACTTTTGTGACAGATTGTTTAAGAGTAAGGTCTTCAGCCTGAATAAGTTCATTAACCGACAATGATACGACAACCCTCTTGGCAGGGTGCTACAGAAGCTTGCTCAAGGACTCTAAGCATGGTTTGCAAATGAGGATGGTTGAGCAGTCAGTGATAGGTCAGAAGAAAAAGTCATCTATGCATGAGATATAAATAAAATCAGTAAGTATGTAAAGGGGGAAGAAAATTTAAATATGATATATAATTCATTACAGATTTAAGGACATATAATAGGTTGGTTTGGATGAATTGTTGGATCAGATGTGGAGATATCCATCATGGAGTCATTTGAGGTAAGCTGGTAAAAAAGAGTATATCAATATCACATACATAAGCAAGTGCAAGGTAAAAAAAAGAATATTGAAATACATAGGTCATACCTAGTTTGGGGTTAGATAGTCCTTCAGTTTTTTGTAAAGATTATCCTCGTTAAGTATTGTGACAACTGAATATTGTTGGTAAAAGGACTGATACTTAATACGAAATGCCATTTCTTTATTCAACAAAATGTTGAGGTGTGCCGACCAAATCTTAGGGTTGTCCTCTCCAGCCTATGCAAATTTCAAAGTTTTTGTCGTTATATCTATGAATAAAATGGAGTTACATTTACAGTAATACTAAATAGAATATGATCAAAATTACTCACTGCCTTTATGAGTTGTCTTAATTCTTTAGCAGACATTTTAGTAAATGTTATACATTCCTTATCCCGGAACACATAGGTCCCCTTGTGTTATCATATTCGACTTAAACTTCAATTTCAAATCTATATAAAATTAAGGAGTTTGTTAGAGAAGACAATGTCAATGAGTTAATTTTTAGTTGTTGTACCCCAAAATTTTCCATCTCACTTATCAAGAATTTACTCACAAGATCTCTTTTGGCTCAAGATTGCACTAGGTTTGATCAGCCCAAGACATTTCCTTAAGCACTGATGACCAAAATTAGGGTTTGAGTTTGCACAAGGATTTTTGAACTTCCAATGCCCCATATGACTTTCATGGATCATTATGGACCCTCAAGATTACTCATATCAAGTTTCAAGCTTTGGATCACATTTTTGCTCAGTCAATTGATTAGTTGACCTAAAAATCAATTGTATTGGGGAAAAAGTTAACCATGGCCAATTCACAGTCAAAATTCATAATTTTTTATCCACATTAATATTATAAAATCATATGTATCATTTGATCAAGTTTGAACCATAATTCCTCAAGAAATTTGATCAAATCATCAAAAGGGCAAAATGGTCAAAATTAGGGTTTTGACTGAGAAAGGGCAATTTCTGATTTTTGACCTAGAAAATGGTCAATTGGTTTGAAGCATGATTTCATGAGTTCAATTGCATCATTTTGACCTAATGACATGACCTAAAACATTGCTCAAGATCAATTGGATTGATAGTGAATTTTCAGTCAACTGATCAAAAAGTCAACTGTACACTGAAAAGTCAAACTTTGACTTTTTTTGGTCAAAATTCAATGTCAAAGATCATAATTCATCAAAACATGTCAAAATATGAAACTTATTCATCAAGAAATCAAAAAGTCAAGATTTCATTTTGAAAAGTCAAAGTTTTCTAACTTAGAAATTTTTTCTAAGTGTTTAAGCTTCATGTTTTTTCATAACTTTAAGCCAATTTTTCACCATGATGCAAGAGGATTCAAAAGAAACTTCCAACATGAAAGTTGTAGATCGCTATGAAATCTACAACTTTTCTTCATACAACTTCTCCTAAAAGTGCTTGGATTTTAATTTATTAATTCATAAAGTCATGGTCATGAAACAAAAACACTTAGTGAAATTTTGCCCTAATTTGGTCAGGATTTTGACCTAACTTCATGGCACTTTTTCATATAGTTCCAAGGGGAATTTTCAAAAGTGATTCAAATATGGGTTGTATAGCACATTACAAGCTTTCCAAAATGTCAAAGAACTCCTTGAGATCATTCTTGAGCAGGAAGAATCGAAGAGATGAAGTTAGGGTTTTATCACTTGAATTACAAGTCATTTTTTGATGAACACGTGAACCAAATCCATGCTAGGCTGCATAATCTTTGCTTTGTAGGCCTAAAACTTATTTGTCACTCCATAATTAAATGTTTACACAGTTGTTAGGGCTTTGATCCAAGCAATTGAGCTATTATCGAAGTTGCATTTCCATTAATGGCACAAAGTTAACATTGTCATTCTTGTAAAGCAAGCTTTTGCATAAAGTCCATTCTTGAGCCTCTAATTTGTTCCCTCTGATCACACTCCATCCACAAAGTCAGAAGCAAACTTTTTTAAAGCATAACCACTCTATGAACCAAATACAAGGCATGGAAACTTGTTTTGTCGAAAAATCACATGTTGAACTTAAACATGCAAATTTGAATTCTGATCAACTAGAGCACTCCAAACTTGTTGCTTATAAATAGAGTCACTATTTGTGAGCTAAGGGGCGAGTTTGAGCACCCTGAAACACTTCCAAATTCTCTCTAGCCAGAAATTGCACAAAAACTCCATTGATACACAGTTCAGACCTTAAACTTGTATCTCTCATTTCCCTCGTGTGTTTTCCCTCAAATTCATTCCTAAAGCTTCCTTACATTAAATACAACTCATCCCCATCCTTATTCCAGAACTGTAACACCATTTACCATAACCTCCATAACCAAAAAACAGAGTCTGCAACATGACTGCTCTAGGCCATTTCACTAAGCAACTTCATGAGGAGCGGAACCTGAATGCCTACATCGCACCAAAGAGGATGCGTACTACCTTTTTATCTTAGAGTTTTTTTATTGTTCTGCCCAAAGAGGCATTGATGTACTCAAGTTTAATTTATTAATATAACGTGTGTTTCCTTTTTGTCTAAAACAAATTTGAATCTTTAAATCCTTGAAATCATTGCATATGCATTTACCATTAATCATAACATAAGCAGGTTTCTTCCAACAAGTCTCCTCATCTTTCTACTGTTTATTTCAGTAAGATGGATCTCGAACAAACGGTGAAGGACCTCCAAGCACAAAACGCTCAGTTTCAACATATGTTCTTAACTCTAGCCAAAGGACAGGTAGAGCTGAAGACCTTGCTGGTTGAAGAGAAACAAAAGAAAAATAAAATAACTGGAGTTCTAAATATGGGAAGAAGATTCCAAGGGCAAGCAAGAAGGAACCTAGACTTTGCAACTTCATCTGGCGAGAAAGATAATCAAGATGGAAAAGGCAAGGAAGCAGTTGTCCAGCCAGATTCATAAGAGGAAGAGGAAGAAGAAGACTATTCTAAAGAACAATATCCTCCAGCCAACGACAAGTATAAGCATCTATAAGAATGGTTAAGTGCAATGGAAATCCAAAAAGTTCCTGGACTGGACTTTGAGGAGTTGGGGTTAGTATCTGGGATTGTCATTCCTCCAAAATTCAAAGCACCGGTGTTCGCCAAATATGACGGAGTTTCATGTCCCAAAATGCATCTCCGGTCCTATGTGAGGAAAATCCAGCCTCATACCGCTGACAAGGATTTATGGGTACACTTCTTTCAAGACAGTCTTTCTGGAACTCAACTTGATTGGTTTTATCAGTTAGAAAGAGGCAGTGTTCATAACTGGGAAGATCTGGCCGCTGCCTTTTACAAACAATACCAATACAACGTTGATCTTGCGCCCACCCATACTCAACTCCAGAGTATGTCCATGGTTTCAAGTGAAGGTGTTGTACCCTAAAATTTTTCCTCTCATTTATCAAGTTTTTTTTCTCACAAGACTTCTTTGACTCAAGGCAAGACCAGGGTTTGCTCAGCTCAAGACATCTTATTTTGCACTGATAACCCAAAATTAGGGTTTGAGTTTGCACAAGGATTTTTGGACCATCAATGCTTCATGTGACTTTCATACATCATTTTGGACCCTTAAGATTGCTCATGTCAAGTTTCAAGCCTTGGATCACACTTTTGCCCAGTCAATTGGACAGTTGACCTAAAAATTTGTTGTATTGGGGAAAAAGTCAACCATGGCCAATTTACAGTCAAACTTCATAATTTTTGATCCACATCAACATTTTAGACTCATATGTACCATTTGATCAAGTTTGGATTACAACTCCTCAAGAAATTTGATCAAATCATCAAAAGGGCAAAATGGTCGAAATTAGGGTTTTGATTGAGGAAGGGCAATTTCTGATTTTTACCTAGCAAATGACCAATTGAGTTCAAGCATGATTTAAAGGATTCAATGGCATCATCTTGACTTAATTACATGGCTCAAAACATTTCAAATTCATTGGATTGACAGATGAAATTTGCAGTCAACTGATCAAAAGTCAATTGTACATTGAAAAGTCAAACTTTGACTTTTTGTCAAAATCAAGTACCAAGGGTCATAATTCATCAAAAAATTTCCAACTGTGAAACTTATTCACAAAGAAAACCAAATTTGAAAATTAGGGTTTGAATTTGAAAATTTTCATAACTTAGAAATTTTCTAAGTATAAAAATTCTTATTTTTTCTCAACTTTACAGCACCTTTTCACCATGATGCATATTGATTCAAGGAAAGTCCCCAACATGAAAGTTGTAGACCTCCATGAAAAATACAACTTTTCTTCACAAACTTTTCCCTAAATATGCTTGGATCTCAAGTTATAAATTTGTGAATACATGGTCATGAACTTCTTAAGTTAGTGAAATTTTGCCCTAATTTAGGCAGGTTTTGGACCCACCTTCATGGCAATTTTTCACCTAGTTCCAAGAGGTATCTCAAAATTCATTTTAAATACGGATTATAGAGCACATTGCAAGCTTTACAAAATGTGTAATAACTCTCCAAGATCATTTTTGAGTAGGGAGAATCGAAGAGAGGAAGTTGGCATTTTTTCACTTTGTGTTCAAGCCATTTCATGAAGAACCAAGTTGCAAATCAATCCTATGCTGGCTATTTCATGATGTACAGGTCCTAAACTTGTTCTACACTCCTTAATGCTTACTCAGTTGACAAAGCTTTAATCCATGCTTTTAAACCTTTATCCAACTTGTAATTTCACTTATGGCAAAAAGGTTCCATTGCCATTTTCATAAAGAACCACTTTTGCAAACTTTACATTTTTGAGCTTTGAATTTGTCCTCTTGATGCATACAAACCACACGGTCTCAAGAAATTTGTACAAACTCATACCAACCCTAAGCAAGCTGGTACAAGCATGTGAAGCTTTGGTCTTGTCACTTTGCTTCAAGTACAAGGAAAGTTGCAAAAAGGCTAGGGCTTGCACAGCTGATAGAGGGTTGACAAAAAACCATTTCTATACTAATATGCAAACAATATACAACACATAGGACGCTTGGACAAGACCTGAAACTATCTCAAACTGAAAAACACCAAAAAATTATCCAAAACATACAGTTTCTGCACAAACACATCCAACTTTCGTTTGGCTCGTGCGTTTTGTGTTTAGATCATTCCAATACCTTACATACTTGATATCAAACCCATCCAAACCATCATCCCTGTTCTGTATTCTCTTTTCCACATTCTTCCATTGTTGACTTTGAAGCTTGCAGTTGGACTTGGTCAGGGAGTTCTAGCCACTTTCAGAGCAAGGCAAGGGTTGGAATAGATTCAGGGAAGCTCAAGGAAGCTCAAACAAGCATTAGGCCTCCATTAAAGTCACTACATTTCCATACACGATTCCAGCTGAAGGAGGTAAATTTTCAAACTCTATCTCCTTGTACAGGCAACCTTAGGCCACGATCTGTAAATAAAAAGTGTAGTTCTCATCATAACGAAGCTATACATATCATTATCTTGCATTGATTTTACTTGTACTAAGACAATTTGGAAGTTGAAATCTCTGAAAATATTAGGTTAGAATTTGGGGCTTTTAAAATTCTCTTCGATCTTTGATAGTTAGATTACATAACTTATATGGTTGGATTCGTGAGTTCAAATACTACATTTTTCATGTTATAAGTTTTCATTTTTATGGAAGCATGAGGAAGTTACAGGGGATCCGGCCAAGGCTTGAGGAAGAAGATGAAACAGGGCAAGGGCGCATTTTGTAATATGTTATTTTTGTTTCAATAAGGATAATGGATATATGGTCACCCCAATGGTAAAGCAGCGCACTGGTGAGACCCATGTCCTGAGTTCGAACCTGCGCGCTACTTTTGCATTTTGGCATTTTTTTCCTTTTCAGTTTTTTTGATTTTTTTGCAGGTTTGGGCTTATGCTATGGGCCAGTATTTTTGCCAACATTACCACAAAGTTGCTACATCACCCCCTGCCAACTCTTTCTACATTTTTATTTCTTATTTGTTTTATTTATATATTTAATATTTTAAATATTTCTTTTAATGTATAAAAAATCTTTAAAATGTAAATTAATAATACTGCACTTTTATTTTATTATTTTAATATTTCTCACATAAAATTTTATTTTAAATAAGATATCACTTATTTTCTTAATAAACTTGTAAAAATAATTAAACATATTTATTTTAATTTATTTTTCATTTCATACTTATAAATACTCATTTTTGCATATATTTAATTTTAATATTTGTATACAATATTATTTATTATTTTATACAAGAAAAATGCACAAAATAATAATATAGAAACTTTATTTTCTTTTAAATAAAAATTAGGGTTAAACCCCTTTGAAAAAATTAAATCTTTTTCCTTATATTTTTAGGGTTAGATTAAATATTCTTTTACATGAAAATGAGACACAAAAATCTTTTCTCTACATGTATATTGCATTACATTTTAAATATTGTACTATATTTATCTTAAATTCGTACAAATTCGATTTGGTTGTAATAATGTATTTAGTTTTATATTTGTGCAAATCCCCATTCAAACTTGAATTCCCCCCTCCCATAAAATTGTTGTAATAGCTTAGTATATTTACATTACGCAATTTATTGCTTTCATATGCCATGATTAGTAATTAGGGTTTGTATGACAAGAACAAAACGAAACAAATAGAAAACCCTAAATGTAAGACAAAATCAAAATCATGAAAATGATGCACTTGCACACAAGCACCCTTAGGGTTTCTCCCACTTGGTTGCCTAAAACAAAAATGGCCTTGTTACGCATGCAAAGTATCTTGGCAAAACAAAAGAAATATAAGATCATAGTCCCTCGATGACGCTATTCAAAAATTGTCTTACAAAATGATCTTGGTCCCTCAAAAATGCTAAGATACTTTGCAAACATTACTAATCATGGTTATACGATGACCCACGCCCGTCCCGTTTACATCCAAAGATATGGTTGCTTACCAAATCAATGGTAAGACAACAATGTCAAAGGAATAGAAAATGCATAAGAAAGACATTTGAGTAGGTAGATAGCTTCTAGTTACTTGCTTCATTTCAAACAACAATCCTTGCTATTTTCAAAACAAACACACACACATTTCAAAAACATCTTACAAACATTGAAAACATTTTCAAAAGACAAACATCTTTGTATACATTCTTACGAACGAGAATCATTATAAAGATCGCCTAAACGAATGGCCGCTTTTAAAAAATACTTTCAAAACCACACCAAACACCATTTCAAACAAACCAAAGTAAGTGATCTAAGCAAGTAACTAAGAGCCCATGGAAAACCATGGATGAAAAGGGTGCTAGCACCTTCCCTTTTCATAATCTACCCCCCGAACTCAAGAAACAATCTTAAAGGTCTTTCCTGTGCTTTTTTACCTTTCCTTTTGGATAAAAGAAAAGTCGGTGGCGACTCTTGCTAACCACGACATTTGCGATAAAACGCAAAACCTTAAGTCAGTTCTACCACTGCATCACAGAACTGGCGACTCTGCTAGGGAGTATTCTAAAAGTGGGGTTACCTTAGGGTTTAGATCATATTTATTTGCTTATATTGTTTGACTTGCTTTCTTTACATTATGGTTCTTTATTTGGGTTTGAATCCTCCACCCGGATTTGGGAAACATTATAGGTAAATAGCAATACGTTGTGGAAACTGTGCGGGATATACCGACATGGTCTAAGCAATAGCTATGTTAGTGTGATATATTTGTGGGTACCGGTAGACTTTGAGTCAATCAAAGAGAATACGGGGCCGCTGAGTGATGTCGTGAAGCACTAATGAACTTCTAGAACCCTTTACTTGACCAACTTGGCCTTTAGGATGTAGTGAGATGACCGAATTTGGTGCAGTCCGAAGTTGGTAGATACTCGATACTACACTCATTGAGGGTTGGTTTCTTGAGATATTTCGGTCGCCATTAAAGAGGCTTGAGCTGAAACAATTACCAAGGAAATAATCCAGTGATATTGAGCTCCTTAGAACCCGGTTACTATTACTAGGACAGGTTTGAGCCAACTAAACTTCAAGAGGGTACTTACCTATAAAACCCCATGCAGGCCTAAACTAAGAACTTGTTTGCTTTGCTTGTATATGCATACTTGTACATAACATCATGGACATCATGAACATCATATGCATTCACTAACCATTTCAAGGATTTTGGAGATTCATCTTTGTTCTTGTTTTGTAGGTTATGGATTCACTTCACAGGAAAACTATCCAAATCAACCTTGTAAGAATTCCTCCACAACTCAAGGAGCTAGCTTCAAGGATCCCTGAGAACTATCCGTTCACCGAGAGGCATGGTCGTCTACTCAACTTGGTCACCTCCAACACAGAGGAGGATATGATGAAGGTTCTCTTCCAGTTCTTTGACCCCTTGCATCATTGCTTCACATTTCCTGACTATCAACTTGTGCCTACTTTGGAAGAATTCTCTCAACTTTTGAGGATTCCTATTCTCAATCAACTACCTTTAAACGGTACGGAAAGAGATCCAAAGCCAGAAGAGATTGCTCAAGCCCTGCACTTGCACTCATCTGATGTCACAACCTCTTGGGAAACTAGAAGTGGTGTCAAAGGTTTCTTGGCAAAGTTTCTGTTTGAGAAAGCCCAAAGCTGTTGGAATTCCTTAGACTTGCAAGCTTTTGAGGAGATTGTGGCTCTTCTTATTTATGGGATGGTCTTGCTCCCCAATACTGACCAACTCATAGATGTGAGCGCTGTCAAAATCTTCATGTCATGCAACCCGGTGCCTACATTACTTGGGGATATCTTACACTCTTTTCACACTCATACAATAAGGAAAAGAGGTGTTCTTATGTGTTGCACTCCTCTCCTGGAAAGATGGTTTATTTCTCATCTTCCCCAATCAGTCTTAAAGAATGAGCAAGGTTTGAGGTGGTCACAAAGGTTAATCACGCTTAAACATTCAGATATTCATTGGTGCTCTCGATCCAAAGAGAATGTTATCATTGTTGACCGTTGTGGGGAATTCCCTAATGTCCCTCTACTTGGCATTAGGGGAGGCATCACCTACAACCCGTGCTTAGCTCTAAGACATTTTGGTTATGCCCGAAAGGATGGCCCACATGATATGCTGATTCAAGGCTTGGTTTTCGACTACGACAACGACGATCAAGGACTTCGCTAGAGATTCATCCGAGCTTGGAAGATGCTAAACAAAGTGGATAGCAAGACTTTGGGACACAAGAATTCCACCCCTCTTAAGCCTTACCTCAAGTGGGTATGAACCCGCGCTCAAAATCTTATGATGTCTTATCCTTCTATTCTCCCGGTGATCATTGAGCCTGTTAAGGAGGGAGAAGTTCCATACACTATCCTACATCCTGACATGCCCACATCACTCGAAGACCTACAAAGGGATTGGATACAACTCAAGGGAGAGCGTGATACTTTCGAAGCCCAATTCTACGCAAGCGAGAAGAAGGTTTTGGAACTCACTCAGCTACTTCATGAGGAGCAGACTCTAAATACCTACCTTACACCAAAGAGGATGCGTAATGTCTTTTTATCTTAGAATTTTGTATTATTTTGCCCAAGGGGAATTGATATACTCAAATTCTATCTTATTAATATAACGTGTGTTTCTTTTTGTTTAAAACAAATTTGAATTTTTAAATCCTTGAAAGCATTGCATGTATACATATCATTCATCATAAACATAAGCAGGTCTTTGCAACAAGTTTCCTCATCTCTCTACTGTTTATTTCAGTAAGATGGATCTCGAACAGACGGTCAAAGATCTTCAAGCTCAAAACACGCAATTTAAACAGTTACTCATGACCTTAGCCAAGGGGAAAGAGGAGCTGAAGACTCTGCTAGAAAAAGAGAAAGAGAAAGAGAAAGAGAAAAAGAAGAAAGAGAAGAAGCAAGCTGGTGTGGTAATCATGGGAAGAAGTTTTCAAGGACAGGCTAGAAGAACCTTGGAATTTCCAACAACATCTAATGAAGGGGAAAGAAAAGGAAAAGAAACGAAAGTTCCGTCAGACTCTGAAGAAGAGGAGGAAGAGGAAGACTACTCTGAAGAACAGTACCCTCCGGCTGATGATAAGTACAGACACTTGGAAGAGCGTTTAACCGCTATGGAAATACAGAAAGTATCGGGGCTAGATTTTGAAGAATTGGGGTTAGTGCCAGGAATTGTGATCCCACCAAAGTTTAAAGTGCCAGTATTTGCAAAATATGATGGAGTGTCGTGTCCTAAAATGCACCTTCGATCATATGTCAGAAAGATTCATCTGCACTCCGCCGATAAAGATTTGTGGGTCCATTTCTTCCAAGATAGTTTATCCGGAACACAGCTCGATTAATTTTACCAATTGGAAAGGGCCGACGTACATAATTGGGAAGAACTTACCGCAGCCTTCTATAAACAATACCAGTATAACGCAGATTTGGCGCCTACCCATACTCAACTTCAGAGTATGGCTATGGCTTCAAATGAGGGTTTCAAAGATTACGCGCAAAAGTGGAGAGATCTAGCTGGAAGAGTGCAACCCCCTCTGTCTGAAAGGGAGTTGGTGGATATGTTCTTGGGCACTCTATTAGGCCCTTTCTTCAACCGTCTGATTGGAAGCTCATCTGTTGGGTTTACTGAGTTAATTTTAATCGGAGAAAGGGTGGAAGCTGGTATAAAAAGCGGAAAGATTCAGAAGGATGTGTCTGCCTCTACAGCTATGAGAAAACCTTTCACTGGGAAGAAGGAAGTATCCGCTGTTTATTCACAAAGGAATCAAGGAAGAATTGGACGCTGACCAGTGGTGGGGGCCGCTATGATCCCAAAGCCCGCATCTGACCAGCCAAGAAATAACCAGCCAAGGGTGGAAAGGCCAGTCCGGAAATTCACCAGGATTAATATGACTCTAGCCTAGGTTCTACCACGTCTTCTGAAATTGAATCTGGCAACTTTAAAAGAGGCCCCAATGAATCCCAATACGACGTCCCCTCATTATCACCCAAATGCCAGATGCGCATACCATTCTGAAAGTCCAGGGAACGACACTAACAACTGTTGCGCTCTGAAGAACAAAATTTAAGACCTTATTGATGCAAAGGAAGTTGAGTTTGATGCACCTGAGAAACCGAATGTCATTTCTGCTCCAATACCTAGGCATGGTAACAATGCCAATGCTGTTGAGGAAGATTTATTTGTCGCCACAGTGGATAAACTATTGACTCCACTCCCGATCATTAAAATGAACTTGTTGAAAGCTGGTGTATTCCCAGGTTGTAAGGAAGACTGCCATCATTTCTTATCCTCACACTCCAATTGCCCTCTGTTGAAGACAGGTATCCAACGCCTAATTGATAACCAAGAAATTCTGTTTGAGAATGCTCCCGTCTTACCCATTCCTATTAAAGACATTTCAATCATAACCATCTCCTCCAATCCTTCCAGGGCCCCTAAAAGATCCATTAGGATTACACCTGCTCCAAAAACTACTCCACTTAAGATCACAATGCCCGGGCCGGTCCCGTATGAGTCAGATAAAACAGTACCATGGAATTATGGTGGAGAAATCTACTACCATGGTATCAAACAAGATGAACTGACTGCCGAAGAAGAGAGCTCCGAAGAAGAAAACTCTAACATTAGTAATATTTTCGGAGCTAGCAAGATTACTCGTAGTGGTAGAATATTCTCTCCAGAGATTGCCCCTCCAAAGGCAGTTTTTGGACCCGTGGCCGTTCCGAAGATTACCTCTGTACCGATGATCATACCTACAAGTACACCCACACTCACAAATGCAGGTACCCCTCCATTCCGGATCCCATAGGTAACAATACTGCTATGGCCTTTAGTGACTCTGAAGATTCAATCTATCAAGCCGAATACGAAGGTGAGAAATATTGTGAAGTGCCAGGGGAATTGGCCAGACTACTACAACAAGAGGAAAGAGCTATTCAGCCTCATGAGGAGCTTTTGGATACAATCAACTTGGGTACTGAGGAAGATAAAAAGGAAATCGAAGTGGGTGCCAATCTAGAGTCGGGTGTCAAGGAGCGCTTAGTTCAGCTATTGCATGATTATGTTGAGATCTTTGCCTGGTCATACAAAGACATGCCGGGACTTGATACAGACATTGTGGTACATCGTCTACCCATAAGAGAAGACTGTCCACCAGTGAAACAAAAGGTACGCCGCATGAGACCTGACATGTCAGAGAAGATTAAAGCAGAAGTCATGAAACAGTTCAATGCTGGATTTCTGGCTGTTACTTCCTATCCTCAATGGGTTGCCAACATTGTTCCCGTGCCTAAAAAAGACGGCAAAGTACGGATGTGCATGGATCATAAAGATTTAAACAGGGCCAGCCCTAAAGATGATTTTCCACTTCCCCACATTGATATCCTGGTTGATAATACGGCTGAGCACAAAGTATTTTCCTTCATGGACGGATTCTCAGGCTATAACCAAATCAAAATGACACCTGAGGACATGTAGAAAACTACGTTTGTCACACAGTGGGGCACGTTCTTCTACAAAGTGATTCCATTCGGACTGAAGAATGCCGGGGCAACCTATCAACGCACCATGGTAGCTTTGTTTCATGATATGATACATCATGAGATAGAGGTCTATGTAGATGACATGATAGCCCGATCAGAAACTGAAGAAGAACACCTTGATCACTTGCAAAAGTTGTTTGTAAGATTGAAGGAGTACAAACTAAGGTTGAACCCAAACAAGTGCACATTCGGAGTCCGGTCTGGTAAACTCTTAGGCTTCATTGTCAGCAACAAAGACATCGAGGTTGATCCTGCCAAGGTCAAGGTGTTGTACCCCAAAATTTTCCCTCCCATTTCCTCAACATTTTTTCATCACCAGACCTTTGAAGATCAAGATCCAATTAGGGTTTCCTCTGCTCAAGATTTCTCCTTGCACTGATTGACCCAAATTAGGGTTTGTGTTTGCACAAAGATATTTTGACCTAAAATGCCTAAAATGACTTTCATGTTTCATGTTGGACTCCCAAGTTTATCCATACCAAGTTTCAAGTCTTGATTCCAAGTTTTGCCCAGTCAATTGGACAGATGACCTAGAAATCAGCTGTATTGGGGAAAAAGTCAACTGTGGCCAATTGACAGTCAAATCTCATGAAAATTGACCCACATCAACATTATGAACTCACATGGACCATTTGATCAAGTTTGGATCATAATTCCACAAGAAATTTGATCAGATCACCAAAAGGGCAAAATGGTCATTTTTAGGGTTTTGACTACACAAAGGTAATTTTTGACTGTTTGACCTAGCCAATGGCAAACCAAGCTCACATATGGACTCAAGGACCCCATGGAATTGTCTTGACATGTTCAACAAGTTCAAAAGATCCCAAGTACACAAGATTGACAGTTGAATTTCCCAGTCAATTGATCAATTTTGACTGTATACTGAAAAGTCAAACTTTGACTTTTTGGTCAAAATCAAGAGTCAAGATTCATTTTTCATCAAAACATGCCAAATCATGAAACTTGTTCACCAAGAAACCAAGAAATGCAAATTAGGGTTTGAAATGGAATTTTTCATAACTTAGAATTTTTCTAAGTTATGGAAAACCCTAATTTTTCCCAACTTTGCCCCACTTTTTCACATAGATTCATTTGGATTCAAACAAAAGTCAAAACATGAAAGTTGTAGCTTGTTGCATAATCTACAACTTTGATTCACAAAGTTTTCCCAAATGAAGCTTGTATCTCAAGTTACAATTTTTTGAATAAGGGCACTAAACCATTCTTAACTTAGTGAATTTTTGAACTATTTTGACAAGGTTTTCTACCCCACTTCAAGGCCATTTTCCATACACTTCCACTTGGAATTTCAAATTTCATTTCAAAGATGGATTGTAGTACACATTCCAAGATTTCCAAAATGTCCAAGAACTCATCAAACAACCTCATGACTTGAGAGATTCGAATTTCACAATTTGGCAAAAACTCACTTTTGAATTGGCCATTTTTCATGTTCATAAGTTATGCAAACTTCTCAAAACCAGCATGCCCTTGATTGCAGGTCCTAAAACCATCCAACACTCAATAATTTAATGCTTGTTCATTGTGTTAAAGTGTTGTTCTATGAGTTCAAGTATTATATACAAGTTTAATCCATTTTTAGATAAAGCAAAATAGCCATTTTTGAAAAGTCATGCTTTATGTCAATTGGTAAATCAAGCAAGTACAAACCAAATCTCTTTAGCACAAGATTATGAACAAATCACTCTGATCAAGAGAAGCTTTGCAGCAGGATTAGGGGTCCTCTACTGACCTAGAAACACAAGTTGCCTTTGTTTGCTTAAGAAGTAAGAAACATTGCATAACTCATACCAACTCTCATATCAGCTCAAGAACACTTAGACAAACTTATCAAACACATTCCAAAGATCAGAACCAAGCTTTTGCACGACCCTAGCACCTCTCAAACACTCCCCTTTCCATAATCACTCTCAAACTGCAAAAACAGGGCAAGGCCTACAGTTTGAGTGCTATCTTTCATTTCTCTCAAGCTTTTTTGCCCAAACCAGTTCACACACCTTCCATACCATCTATGCAAGCTAACCAAAAGCAAAAACACGACCTGTAATCCCTCTAACTGGTTCCACCATTTTCACATTTCTGACTTGCAGGTGAAGTTCTCTAGCTCGATTCAGAAACTTTCAAGACAAAGTAAACATTGGAATAGCATCCCTGGACCTCAAGGAAGCTTTTCCAATCATCACCTTGCACTGAAAGTTCCTACATTGCCAGATTGAACTTCCACTGAACAGGTAAGTTCTTGAATTCGTATCTCTCTTATTAGGCATTGTTAGCTTTAGGTTTGTGAAGAGAATATGTCATAATCATTGCCCTGAACATGCCCATATAATTAGATTTTATTTATATTATGTGTGTTGCAAGAATTTGATGCCTGAACTTTGAAGAAAAATTAGGTTAAAAATTGGGAGAGAAGAAATTCTCTCTCATTTCTGAGAGTTAGATCATGTTCTTTATATGTATGAAATCGTGAGATGATGCTTTACATTTTTTGTGTTGAAAGTTTTCATTAAAAATCAAAGAATCAGGATCTTGATGTTGAAGCAAGAGGCGCGCGTATTTTTCAAACATTGTTTGCTGGAGGTTGAAGACAGGTCTTCTGGGCTGGGCCTGGAATATTTTTCTTATTTGCACCACATAATTGCTTTTACACCCCCAAGGCCCATTTGCTTATTTCTTTGACTTTTTGACTTTTTCTTTTTTTGATTGACTTTGTTTATTTTTTCTCATGACATTAAAAATATAAAAATATTTTTTCTCACCATTTTTGATTTTGTTAGGCATTTATTTTACTATCTTTTAGTTTATACATAAATATATATATATATATATATATATATATATATATATATATATATATATATATATATATATATATATATATATATATATATATATATATATATATATATATATATATATATATATATATATATATATATATATATATATATATATTTTGTTTAAAATACTAAAAAAATAGTACAAATGCATTTCTATACATTTTTATTTTTGTTTTACTTTCTGAAAATATTTTATAGAAAAATTACTTTTTTTATTAAATATTAAATATTATTATTTTTTATATATAATACATATTTAGAACTTAATACATAAATATATATATTTATTAATATACTTAGAATAAAATACTAAAAATATACATATTTTATTTTATTATTATTAAACACTAAAAAATCATTTTTTACAAATATATTTCTTTTCTTATTTTATTTTTGTGTATAAATGATAAATATTGTATATATTAATAAATAATACATTTTGTTTAATAGAATTAGGGTTTTACCCTAAAATTGAAAATACTTCAAAAATAACACCTTTTTATTTTCCTTTTTTTATTTTACATAAATAATACTTTTTTTTCATACATATAAAAGTTCTTTTTTTGCATTCTTGCATATTTATCTTATCTCTATTTTATTTATGCTTTTAATCATATTGTAAATATTCAAAGCAAATGATGTAATAGCTTAGATTCAATTTCTTGTCAAAATATCTCCCCATTTGAACATTGTACCCCCCTCCCCATATTATTGTGATGTAATAGCGTAGGAATTTAAATTTCGTACTTTATCGCTTTCTAAATATACAATGCTAGAATTAGGGTTTATATGCGAATAAAATGAACAAAATAGTTATGACCTAATCTCAAGACAAACAAGCATGAAAATGGACACACAAATCACACTTGCACCCCCTAGGGTATTCCACTTTGTTGCCTTTCAAAATTGGGCCATATTGCATGTTAGGTCTCTTTGGGCAAAACAAACAAATCAAATGATCATAGTCCCTCGATGACGCTTTCAAAATGTTGCCTAAACAAATGATCAAGTCCCTTAAAGAAAATGCCCAAAGATACTTGGCACCATTGCAATCACGGTCTAAACGATGACCCGCGCCCGTCCCTTTCACATCCTAACATGAGATTGTCCACCAAATACAATGGTGGAACAAAATTCTTAAGAGGGTTAAAACATAGCAATAAACTTTGAGAAATTTAGGAGTAGATAGCCTCTTAGCTACTTGAATCAAACTTGCAAAAACAAAACACTTGCCTATTTTCTAAAAACACACCTCACAACACTTTCAAAAACAACTTTCAAAAACAAATGAAAACCTTTTCAAAAGACATACACCTTTGTATACATCCCAACATGGATCATTACAAAGGTTGCCACCACATTGGCTTCTTTTCAAAACATTTTTCAAACCCACACACACAAGAGTACCATTTCAAATAATTGAAAAAATAAAGGCAAGTTGATCTAAGCAAGTAACTAAGAGCCCATGGACAACCATGGATAGAAAGGGTGCTAATACCTTCCCTTTCTATAATCTACTCCCCGAACCCAAGAAAAATCTCAAAGGTTTTTGCTGTGCTTTTTAAACCTTTCCTTAGGATAAAATAAAAAGTCGGTGGCGACTCTTGCTCAACCGAAACATTTGCGAAAACAAACGCAAAACCATAGCCAGTTCTCCCACCGTATCACAGAACTGGCGACTCTGCTGGGGACTATTTTAAAAGTGGAGTAACCTTAGGGCTTAGATCACCCTCTTGCATGACTAATTGTTTGAATTGTTTGCTTTATACTTTGGCTCTATTTGTTTGGGTTTGCAATCCTACACCCGGATTTTGGGAAACATTCATAGATAGCAATACGTTGTGGAAACTGTGCGGGGTATACCGACACGGTCTAAGCAATAGCTATATTAGTGCGACATATTTGTGAGTATCGGTAACCCTTGAGTTCAATCAAGGAGAGTACGGGGCCGCTGAGTGATGTCACTAAGCACTAATGACCTAGAACCTTACTTGACCATCTTGGCCTTTTATTATGGGTAGTGAGATGACCGGCTTTGGTGCAGTCCAAAGTTGGTAGATACTCGATACTACACTCATTGAGGGTTGTGTTCTTGGAATATTTTGGTCGCTAGTTAAGTGGCTAAACCAAAACAATGAACAATGAAAACAATCCAGTGATATTGAGCTCCTTAGAACCCGGTTACTATTTATAGGACAGGTTTTTAAGCCAACTACACTCAAGAGGGTACTTACCTATGAAACCCCATGCAAGCCTGAAACTAGGGTTTGGTGTAATTTGCTTGTACATATGTTTTGTGCATACATCATAAACATCATGAAACATCATATGCATTCTCTAACCATTTCAAGGGTTTTGGATCTTCATCTTTGTTATTGTTTTGTAGGACATGGAAATTCCTCGCAGAAATACCATTCAAGTCAACCTTGTGAGAATCTCTCCTCAACTCAAGGAGATCACTTCAAGAATTCCGGAAAATTCATCCTTCAGTGAAAGACATGGTAGACTGCTCAGCCTAGTCAACACCAACATTGAAGAAGACATGATGAAAGTGTTATTCCAGTTCTTTGACCCCCTTCACCACTGTTTCACTTTCCCTGATTATCAGTTGGTGCCCACTTTGGAGGAATTTTCTCAACTCCTGAGAATTCCTATCCTTAATCAACTACCTTTCAACGGTACGGAAAAGGAACCAAATCCTGAAGATGTTGCTCGAGCACTACATCTACATCCTTCTGACATCAAGGGGCATTGGGAAACCAGAAGCGGCATCAAAGGATTCTTAGCAAAATTCTTGTTTGAGAAGGCACAAGAATGTTGGAACTCATTGGACCTACAAGCCTTTGAAGAGATTGTGGCACTCCTTATCTATGGGTTGGTCTTGTTCCCAAATCCTGACCAATTGGTAGATGTCAACGCCGTCAAAATTTTCTTGTCCGAAAATCCAATACCGACATTGCTTGGGGACATTCTTCACTCATTTTACACACGAACAATGAGAAAGAGGGGTGTTCTCATGTGTTGTACTCCTATCCTTGCAAGGTGGTTTATTTCGCACCTTCCACAATCTGTCTTGAAGAATGACCAAGGTACAAGGTGGTCCCAACGGTTGATGACTCTTACTCATTCTGATGTGCATTGGTGTTCTCGGTCCAGAGAAAATGTCATCATTGTCGATCGTTGCGGAGAATTTCCTAACGTTCCTTTACTTGGAATTAGAGGAGGTATCACCTACAACCCTTGCCTAGCTTTGAGGCAATTTGGATATGCACGGAGGGATGGCCCTCATGATATGTTGATTCCTGACCTAGTCTTTGACTTCGACAATGATGCGCAAGGACTTCGCCAAAGGTTCATCAGAGCTTGGGGAAAACTCAACAAGGTTGATAGCAAGACTCTGGGACACAAGAACTCCATCCCTCTTGAACCCTATCTCAAGTGGGTACGAGCCCGAGCCCAAAGTCTAATGATGCCTTATCCTCATATACTCCCAGTGATTAAAGATCCCGTCAATGAAGGAGAGGTTCCCTACACCATCCTACATCCAGACATGCCTACATCGTGGGAGGAAATGCAGAAAAGCTGGATTCAGCTCAAGGAGGAACGGAACACTTTTGAAGCTAGCTACTACGCCAGTGAAAAGAAGGTTCTAGAGCTTACCCGCCGACTCCACGAGAAAGAGGCCCTCAATACCTACATCGCACCCAAAAGGATGCGCAATGTCTTTTTGCCTTAAGAAGTTTATTTTGTAATATTTGGCCCATGGGGCATTTATGTACTGACAAATTTCTTCTTATTAATATGACGTGCGTTCTTCTTTGTCTAAAAAAATTTTGAATGTCCTAAATCCTTGAATGCATTGCATACATAAGCATACCATTCATCATGTGCATAAGCGGGTCTCATTCCAGGTTTCCTTATCTGTCTACTGTTTATTACAGTAGGATGGATCTCGAGCAAACAATCAAAGACCTACAGGCTCAGAATGCACAATTCCAGCAACTCCTGATGACCTTGGCTAAGGGTCAGGAGGATATCAAGACTCAATTGGGGAACAAAGACCCAGTGAAAAAGAAGAAAAAGAGACTCGGGGTGGCTACTTTGGGGAGAAGATTTGACGGAGAAGCTCGGAGAGTGCTTGAATTTCCTCCTACTTCTGATGAAGGGACCAGTAAAAGAGATGGAGTTGCGGTGCCTTCCGAGTCTGATGCGGAAGAAGAAGAGGTTGAAGAGGATGAAGATTATTCTGACCAGCAATACCCTCCAACTGATGATAAATACAAAGGGTTAGAAGACAGATTAGCTGCCATGGAATTACAAAGAGTACCGGGTCTGGATTTTGAAGACTTGGGTTTGGTTGCCGGGATTGTGATTCCCCCAAAGTTCAAAGTGCCAGTGTTTGTAAGTTATGATGGGCTGTCCTGCCCCAAAATGCATCTCAGGTCCTACGTGAGAAAGATTCAACCCTATACGGTAGATAAAAACCTCTAGATTCATTTCTTTCAAGACAGCCTTTCTGGAGCTCAGTTGGAATGGTTTTATCAGCTAGAAGGAACCAGTGTCCGAAATTGGGAAGATTTGGCCACCGCTTTCTACAAACAATACCAATACAATTCTGACCTTGCCCCTACTCGTACCCAACTTCAGGGTATGTCGCTAGGAACAAGCGAAGGATTCAAAGAATACGCACAAAAATGGAGGGATTTAGCTGGCAGGGTGCAGCCTCCTTTAACCGATCGTGAGCTTGTTGATATGTTTCTAGGGACCCTATCTGGGCCATTTTTCAATCATCTAATTGGTAACTCTTCCGCGGGGTTTACCGATTTGATCTTAACGAGCGAAAGGATAGAAGCTGGCATCAAGTCAGGAAAGATTCAGAAGGGTGTTGCTGCAAGTACTGAGAAGAGGCCGTTTAAGAAAGAAGCAAGTGCCGTCTATGGTCCGAAAAGACAGGTCAAGCCAGAAAGTCGCCAAGCCGTCAATGCTCTGGTCATTTCAAAACCTGTTGCTGCTCCTCAACAGTACAATCAACAAAGAGGTGAAAGGCCTAAGAGGCAGTATACTCGGCTGAGTATGACCTTATCTCAAATTTTACCCCAACTGCTATCAACCAATTTGGTGACCACCAAAGAAGCTCCTAAGGTCGTCAACACTGCGTCTCCTAAGTATAATCCAAATGCCCTGTGTGCTTATCATTCTGATAGTCCCGGGCACACTACTGATGATTGCTGGGCCTTGAGAAACAAAGTGCAAGATCTTATCAACGCGAAGGAAATTCAGTTTGAAGCGCCTGAGAGGCCAAATGTTGTAATTGCTCCTATGCCCCAGCATAGAGTAAATGCCATTGAGGAAGAGTTGTATGCTGTTTCGGTGAATGAAGTTGTTACCCCTCTTTTGAATGTTAAGAGGAACTTACTACTAGCCGGTTTATTTCCGGGTTGTAGTAAGGATTGCCTCCTGTGTGCTGTTATCCCTACCGGTTGTCCACTGCTGAAGTCAGGCATCCAAAGCCTGATGGATAGCAAGGAAATTCTATTCAAGAAAACTGATGTTCCGTCTGTTTCCATTGAAGAAATATCTGTTGTCACAATTTACAATCCTGCCAAAGCTCCTGTGAAGAAACCAGTCCAAATTATGTCTGTTGCACCCATCACTATTACTGTCCCGGGGCCTCTCCCGTATGAATCTGATAAAGCTGTTCCATGGCATTATGGAGCCGACGTGTATGTGCTTGGGGTGAAGCAGGAGTTCAACACCAATACCAGTATCAGTAACATCACTGGTCCCGCCAAGATTACCCGCAGTGGTAGGCTCTTCTCGCCTGACATTGCACCGCCAGTTATCCGAAAACCTCTCACCATCACACCCGCAAGTGTGCATGTTCCGATTCAAGTTCCTGTGTCTACTACTGCCGCCGAGTCTTCTGATACTCGGGGCAAAGAAGTTGCTACCGATTCGCCTGCCAGGACGGAGGCACCAAAGAAGACTGCTGTGGAAGCCTCCCAACAAGAAATGGAGGAAATCCTTAAAATTATTAAAAAGAGTGACTTTAATGTTGTTGAACAGTTGGGGCATACTCCCTCCAAAATCTCTATGCTGTCATTACTGCTATGCTCAGAGGCCCATGCAAAAGCCCTGATTTCATTTCTGAAGACGGCCCATGTGCCGCAAGAGACCTCCGCGGATCAATTCACCGACTGTGTGGCTAATTTGACGGCTGACAATGGCTTAGGGTTCTCGGATGCTGACCTTACCGCCAAAGGAAAAAATCACAATGATGCCCTGCATGTTTCCATAGAATGCAGGGGCACTACTCTCGCACACGTGTTAGTAGATACCGGCTCTTCCCTGAATGTTTTACCCAAGAAGGCATTGGATCGTCTGGATTGCGAGGGTTTGGAGCTGAAACCTAGTAACATCATTGTTAGAGCCTTCGACGGTTCTAAAAGGATGGTGCACGGTGAAGTAGACATCCCTATTCGTGTGGGTTCCCAAGTTTTCGGCTCAACGTTCTATGTAATGGATATTCGTCCATCTTACTCCTGCTTATTGGGTCGACCCTGGATTCACAAAGCTGGGGCAGTAACATTCACTCTATACCAAAAGCTCAAATACCCTATCAAAGGGAAGATTGTTATTGTGCAGGGTGAGGAGGAATACATGGTGAGTCACTTGAATTCATTCCGATATATCGAGATGGACGGGGAGTTTATTGAAACCCCTTTTCAGCATTTTGAGGAAGTACCTCCAGTGTTGGCATCAGCTAAAGCAGTGGTTGAAAAAGACTTTCCGTTGAAGATGGCGTCCTTGAGGGATGCCCGGGCTGTAATCGAGAAAGGCAATTGTGCAAACTGGGGTCAGCTTCCTGACTTCACTCAAAAGAATGACAAGTTTGGGCTGGGCTTTACTGCAGAAGCTCAGAGGGTTGTGCGCAAGGAAAAGATCATAAAGGCTCCGGTGTTTATCTCCAACCCAAGGGTGAATGCTATTGAGGAGGATGTAGAGGAAGCAGAGTTTGATAGTTGGATCTACCCGACTACCAGCAACGGACCAAGCAACTGGACGGCAAAGGATTTTACACCTATCACATTTGTCACGCAGTAATTGATTTCTTTTGATTTCCAATTTGTAACAAACAATATGTTAAAACTTTTATTGGCTTGGTGTCCTACCCGGGGCATCGTAGCTCCATTTGTGAGGGCTTTTTGTATGACATTTCCATATATAATCAATCAAAACATTGGACGTTTGTTGCATTTCAAATCTTGTGCTCTTTTTCTTTGTGTTATATATATTGCAAAACAGCTATATTTACACACACTCACTTATACAGGTTTCAATCCACTCTGGATCCCACTGGTAACAGCTCTGCTACCGCCAGTTATGACTTCGAGAATCCGATCAACTTGGCCGAAGACGAAGGTGAAGATGATTGTGAAGTGCCTGGTGAGCTCGCAAGACTGCTACTCCAGGAAGAGAGGGCTATTCAACCACATGAAGAGCCGGTGGAAACAATTAACCTGGGTACTGAGACAGATAGGAGAGAGGTCAAGATTGGGGCCAATCTAGAGCTCAGCGTGAAGCAACGATTGATCCAGATGCTACGTGATTACATGGAGATATTTGCTTGGTCCTATGAAGATATGCCTGGTTTGGATGCCGACATCGTAGTTCATCACCTGCCAACCAAGGAAGACTGCCCTCCGGTAAAGCAAAAGGTCCGCCGTATGCGCCCAAAGATGTCTGAAAAGATCAAGGCTGAGGTTATGAAGCAATTCGATGCCGGGTTTCTTGCAGTGACCTCTTACCCTCAGTGGGTTGCTAATGTGGTGCCAGTGCCAAAGAAGGATGGTAAAGTCAGAATGTGTGTCGACTACAGGGACTTGAACAGGGCAAGCCCCAAGGATGATTTTCCTCTACCTCACATCGACGTTCTTGTTGACAATACCGCTCAACACAAGGTTTTCTCCTTCATGGATGGTTTTTCAGGGTATAATCAGATCAAGATGGCTCCGGAAGATATGGAAAAGACTACCTTTGTGACTCAGTGGGGCACTTTCTGTTACAAGGTCATGCCATTCGGATTGAAAAATGCTGGGGCAACCTATCAACGTGCCATGGTTGCTTTATTTCATGATATGATCCATCATGAGATTGAGGTATATGTTGGTGACATGATTGCAAGGTCCCAAACCGAGGAAGAACACCTTGATCATCTAGGGAAGCTGTTTGACCGACTCAAGTTATACAAGCTGAGATTGAATCCCAACAAATGCACCTTTGGGGTAAGGTCCGGAAAATTGCTAGGCTTTATTGTAAGTGATAAGGGTATTCAAGTGGACCCTGCCAAGGTTAAAGCCATTCAAGAGATGCCAGTTCCTAAGACAGAGAAAGAAGTCAGAGGTTTCCTGGGACGACTGAATTACATTGCCCGATTCATCTCACATCTGACTGCTACTTGTGAGCCAATCTTTAAATTACTGAAGAAAGATCAAGTAGTACGCTGGAACGATGAATGCCAGACTGCCTTTGAAAGGATAAAGGAATATCTCCAAGAGCCACCCATTCTTATGCCGCCAGTGGAAGGAAGACCTCTAATATTATACTTAACAGTACTTGATAATTCAATGGGGTGTGTGCTGGGGCAGCATGACGAGTCTGGCCGAAAAGAGCACGCTATTTATTACTTGAGCAAAAAGTTTACCGACTGTGAGTCTCGTTACTCACTGCTTGAGAAAACTTGCTGCGCTCTAGTATGGGCTGCTCGCCGGCTGAGACAGTATATGCTGACTCACACTACTCTATTAATTTCAAAGATGGATCCCATCAAGTACATATTTGAAAAGCCTGCTCTGTCTGGAAGGATAGCGAGATGGCAAATGATCTTGACAGAATATGACATCCAGTATACAACTCAAAAAGCAATCAAAGGAAGTGTACTGGCAGATCATTTGGCACACCAACCTGTGGACGATTACCAATCTTTGAACTTTGATTTTCCGGACGAAGACATCATGGTGGTAACTGACTGTGAAGTACCTGGACCGGATGAAGGACCTGAGGAAGGATCCCGATGGTCTATGCATTTTGATGGAGCCTCCAATGCTTTGGGTAACGGCGTCGGCGCTATAATCATATCTCCCAAAGGAACTCATACTCCACTCACCGCCCGATTGTGTTTCAACTGCACCAACAACATGGCAGAATATGAAGCATGTATCATGGGTCTGCAAGCTGCAATCGACCTAAGGATCAAGTTTCTGAGTGTCTTCGGAGATTCCGCTCTCGTGATCAATCAGATCAAGGGCGAGTGGGATACGAAACACCCAAATCTTATTCCTTACAAGGAGTATGTGTCAACCTTGCTTCCCCACTTTGAAGAAATAACTTTTGAGCACTTCCCAAGAGAGGAGAATCAGCTAGCGGACGCACTAGCTACGATGTCTTCAATGTTCAAAGTTAAATGGGACAATGAGGCTCCCCGGATCATTATCTGGAAGTTGGATGAACCAGCATACTGCTGCGATCTCGAGGCCGAAAAGGTGACTGAAAAACCCTGGTATCATGAGGTGAAGAGGTACTTAGAAACTCAGGAATACCCTGGAGGTGCATCTGTCAATGACAAGAAATTCATGAGAAGGTTTGCAGCGAAATTCTTCCTCAGCAACGACATTCTCTACAAACGGAATCATGATTCAACTCTACTGCGTTGTGTGGATAAGGCTGAAGCAGAGAAGATCATGTTGGAACTGCATGAAGGTACATTCGGAACCCATTCCAGTGGGCACACCATGGCTAAGAGAATCCTTCGGGCAGGATATTTCTGGTCCACAATGGAAGCCGATTGTTACCAACACTCTCTAACTTGTCACAAATGCCAGATCTATGCCGGCAAGGTGCATATTCCTCCAGTTCCTCTGAACGTCCTGACGGCACCTTGGCCTTTCGCAATGTGGGGGATTGATATGATCGGTGAGATCCGACCGACGGCATCCAATGGGCATCGCTTCATCTTAGTGGCGATCGATTACTTCACGAAGTGGGTTGAGGCAGCTTCCTACGCAACGGTAACCAAGAGTGTTGTGGCACGTTTCATCCGGCATAATCTGATCTGTC
Source organism: Vicia faba (assembly GCA_948472305.1). Classification (NCBI taxonomy): domain Eukaryota; kingdom Viridiplantae; phylum Streptophyta; class Magnoliopsida; order Fabales; family Fabaceae; genus Vicia; species Vicia faba. The sequence goes on from OX451737.1 coordinate 667,798,883, forward strand.
GGTACGGCGTCCCGGAGAGAATCATTACGGACAATGGTACCAATCTCAACAACAAGATGATCACTGAGCTCTGCGAACAATTCAAGATACAGCACCACAATTCTTCTCCCTACCGGCCGAAGATGAATGGGGCTGTAGAGGCAGCCAATAAGAATATCAAGAAAATTGTGCAGAAGATGACAGTGACCTATAAAGATTGGCACGAGATGTTACGGTTCGCTCTTCATGGGTACTGTACCTCAGCAAGGACGTCAACCGGGGCAACTCCTTTCTCCTTGGTTTATGGCATGGAAGCAGTCTTGCCAATTGAAGTCCAGATACCCTCTCTCCGGATAATGAAGGATGCAGACTTGAGCGAAGATGATTGGATCCAGACTCGACTTGATCAGTTAAACCTGATTGACGAAAAGAGACTCACCGCTATCTGTCATGGTCAGACATATCAAAAACGGATGATCAGGGCATTTAACAAGAAAGTCAGACCGCAAGAGTATCAAGTTGGGGACCTGGTAATCAAACGCATCATCCTTCCTCAAAGTGATCCCCGGGGCAAATGGACCCCTACATACGAAGGGCCATTTGTGGTTAAACATGTGTTCTCAGGAGGAGCCATGATCCTAACCACCATGGATGGTGACGACCTTCCTCACCCCGCCAATGCAGACATAGTGAAAAAATACTACGCATAAATAAAAGACTCGTTAGGTTGACATACCTAGGCAAAAATTAGGGCTTCCCGGCGAACCAAAAGGGTTCGGGCAAAAATAAGGGATGAAATGAAAAAAAATCTGTACACCCGGCAAGTCGAAAACCTGAAAAGGCGGCTTGGGCAAAAATGGGTATCCCGGTGGACTGAAAACCCGAAAGGGCGGTCCAGGCAAAAATTAGGGATAAAGCGTAATACTATGTCTCATTGGATCACTTCGCATCCGGAATTCGGCATCAACTATCTGGCTCAGACTTCGGCATCGACCAATCAGCTTCATCTTCAACTAGGCAGCAAAGCGATGAGACGCTTGAAGGCATAAAGGCGATAGCAGAGTTGGAACCCAGTAGGATTGTTCACATAGCTGTTTTGTTTTCTTTTCAAAATTGTAAATTCTGTGTTATTCGGCGGCATCCTCTTACTAGGATGTCAGCCTCTTGTACAAAAAACGCCTATTCACAGGCAAAAAAAAATTCAAATCAATACGAATTCACTTGTCCATACAAATTGCCATTGTTTTTCCTTTTTCTGTTTTGTCTTGCGACGAACGTCCAATGTTCATTTTTGATATATGCATTTGACATTAAATTGCTGATTCATAAATATTTGCATATGAAACGAAAGATTAATTACAGGAGACATCAGAAACAGGGGCAATGTGGAGCCGTCTGATGCAGTCTGGTTGTTTTGTCCGCCAAGGTACCAAGGTAGATTCGACTGAAGAACGTGACCAAAATGATCTCAGCTCCCCACAGAGTAAGGCAAGATTCAGCAATACTCCCCCCAGTGAAGTCGCCAACTTTCCCCGGCAGGTCTAAATGCTTATCCCCAGTAGATTCTGGAAGCTTGTTCCCTGCAGAATACGGACGTCTCTCCCGAGCTTTATTCAGAGTTATCCCTCACAAGGGCTTATAACTGGGTTATCCTCAACTATTTGCCATAGAAGATCGTCCTCGACTAGGTTCTTTCAATCCCCAGCGGAGTTTATCATCATTATCCCCAGCGGAATCCATCATTGAAGTCCTCAACAGGCCCCTCGTCAAACTTCAGCAAAGTATCTCTTCCACAGAGCAATTCCCCGGCCGATCGTCAAGGATTCATTTTCCTAAGACAAAAATACACTCATAAACATTTCACATTTCATACATCTTGCTTACGTACACGATAAAGTGCATACAACACTATCTCATGTTGAACATCATGACATCATGCATATCATACATCATGACATTGCATACAACTTATGTTTTTGCCTTTTCAGGGAAAAAGACAATCCTAAAGACAACTACCTTCAACTGTCACAAATTCCAGATTCGATACCTGTATCTAGCCAGGGCACATCTGAGAGTGATCAGTTTCTAGACTCGATTCCTGTATCTTGCCAGGGCACGTCTAAAGAGTTCCAGACTCGATTCTTGTATCCAGCCAGGGCATATCTGTTGACCACATTTCTAGACTCGATTCCTGTATCTAGCCAGGGCACATCTGAAGAGTTCGAAGATTCGATTCCTGTATCCAGCCAGGGCATATCTGTTGACAACTATTTCCGGATTCGATTCCTGTATCCAGCCAGGGCACATCTGTGAGCAACCATTTGTAGACTCGACACCTGTATCTAGCCAGGGCATATCTGCATAAAGAGATGGAAGATCAAGCACCTGTAACAAGCCAGGAAAACATCTGTCTCTCTCAAATACACAAGTTCTCTCTAAGGAATCTCTTATGAAATCAACACTTCCAAATGGCATCTATAAGCCCATTCCCGACAAGGTTCTGTCACATCTTCAGATGGCATCTATAAGCCCATCTCCCTATCCACCATCTCTCCAAATGGCATCTGTAAGCCCATTCCCGACATCACATTTGCTGATAATCCAACATGCGAGTGCAAATTTCCGGGCACTCTAGTGTCCAATCTCCTTTTACCCTCGAGTCACGAAAGGCAAACCTGTCAATCTAACTCTTCAGGTTCAAGAAGATTGAACAGGGGCAACTGTTGTACCCCAAAATTTGCCCTCCCATTTCCTCAACATTTTATCATCACCAGACCTTTGAAGATCAAGATCCAATTAGGGTTTCCTCTGCTCAAGATTTCTCCTTGCACTGATTGACCCAAATTAGGGTTTGTGTTTGCACAAAGATATTTTGACCTAAAATGCCTAAAATGACTTTCATGCTTCATGTTGGACTCCCAAGTTTATCCATACCAAGTTTCAAGTCTTGATTCCAAGTTTTGCCCAGTCAATTGGACAGATGACCTAGAAATCAGCTGTATTGGGGAAAAAGTCAACTGTGGCCAATTGACAGTCAAATCTCATGAAAATTGACCCACATCAACATTATGAACTCACATGGACCATTTGATCAAATTTGGATCAGATCACCAAAAGGGCAAAATGGTCATTTTTAGGGTTTTGACTGCACAAAGGTAATTTTTGACTGTTTGACCTAGCCAATGGCAAACCAAGCTCACATATGGACTCAAGGACCCCATGGAATTGTCTTGACATGTTCAACAAGTTCAAAAGATCCCAAGTACACAAGATTGACAGTTGAATTTCCCAGTCAATTGATCAATTTTGACTGTATACTGAAAAGTCAAACTTTGACTTTTTGGTCAATATCAAGAGTCAAGATTCATTTTTCATCAAAACATGCCAAATCATGAAACTTGTTCACCAAGAAACCAAGAAATGCAAATTAGGGTTTGAAATGGAATTTTTCATAACTTAGAATTTTTCTAAGTTATGGAAAACCCTAATTTTTCCCAACTTTGCCCCACTTTTTCACCAAGATTCATTTGGATTCAAACAAAAGTCAAAACATGAAAGTTGTAGCTTGTTTCATAATCTACAACTTTGATTCACAAAGTTTTCCCAAATGAAGCTTGTATCTCAAGTTACAATTTTTTGAATAAGGGCACTAAACCATTCTTAACTTAGTGAATTTTTGACCTATTTTGACAAGGTTTTCTACCCCACTTCAAGGCCATTTTCCATACACTTCCACTTGGAATTTCAAATTTCATTTCAAAGATGGATTGTATTACACATTCCAAGCTTTCCAAAATGTCCAAGAACTCATCAAACAACCTCATGACTTGAGAGATTCGAATTTCACAATTTGGCAAAAACTCACTTTTGAATTGGCCATTTTTCATGTTCATAAGTTATGCAAACTTCTCAAAACCAGCATGCCCTTGATTGCAGGTCCTAAAACCATCCAACACTCAATAATTTAATGCTTGTTCATTGTGTTAAAGTGTTGTTCTATGAGTTCAAGTATTATATACAAGTTTAATCCATTTTTAGATAAAGCAAAATAGCCATTTTTGAAAAGTCATGCTTTATGTCAATTGGTAAATCAAGCAAGTACAAACTAAATCTCTTTAGCACAAGATTATGAACAAATCACTCTGATCAAGAGAAGCTTTGCAGCAGGATTAGGGGTCCTCTACTGACCTAGAAACACAAGTTGCCTTTGTTTGCTTAAGAAGTAAGAAACATTGCATAACTCATACCAACTCTCATATCAGCTCAAGAACACTTAGACAAACTTATCAAACACATTCCAAAGATCAGAACCAAGCTTTTGCACGACCCTAGCACCTCTCAAACACTCCCCTTGCCATAATCACTCTCAAACTGCAAAAACAAGGCAAGGCCTGCAGTTTGAGTGCTATCTTTCATTTCTCTCAAACTTTTTTGCCCAAACCAGTTCACACACCTTCCATACCATCTATGCAAGCTAACCAAAAGCAAAAACACGACCTGTAATCCCTCTAACTGGTTCCACCATTTTCACATTTCTGACTTGAAGGTGAAGTTCTCTAGCTCGATTCAGAAACTTTCAAGACAAAGTAAACATTGGAATAGCATCCCTGGACCTCAAGGAAGCTTTTCCAATCATCACCTTGCACTGAAAGTTCCTACATTGCCAGATTGAACTTCCACTGAACAGGTAAGTTCTTGAATTCGTATCTCTCTTATTAGGCATTGTTAGCTTTAGGTTTGTGAAGAGAATATGTCATAATCATTGCCCTGAACATGCCCATATAATTAGATTTTATTTATATTATGTGTGTTGCAAGAATTTGATGCCTGAACTTTGAAGAAAAATTAGGTTAAAAATTGGGAGAGAAGAAATTCTCTCTCATTTCTGAGAGTTAGATCATGTTCTTTATATGTATGAAATCGTGAGATGATGCTTTACATTTTTTGTGTTGAAAGTTTTCATTAAAAATCAAAGAATCAGGATCTTGATGTTGAAGCAAGAGGCGCGCGTATTTTTCAAACATTGTTTGCAGGAGGTTGAAGACAGGTCTTCTGGGCTGGGCCTGGAATATTTTTCTTATTTGCACCACATAATTGCTTTTACACCCCCAAGGCCCATTTGCTTATTTCTTTGACTTTTTGACTTTTTCTTTTTTTGATTGACTTTGTTTATTTTTTCTCATGACATTAAAAATATAAAAATATTTTTTCTCACCATTTTTGATTTTGTTAGGCATTTATTTTACTATCTTTTAGTTTATACATAAATATATATATATATATATATATATATATATATATATATATATATATATATATATATATATATATATATATATATATATATATATATATATATATATATATATATATATATATATATATATATATATATATATATATTTTGTTTAAAATACTAAAAAAATAGTACAAATGCATTTCTATACATTTTTATTTTTGTTTTACTTTCTGAAAATATTTTATAGAAAAATTACTTTTTTTATTAAATATTAAATATTATTATTTTTTATATATAATACATATTTAGAACTTAATACATAAATATATATATTTATTAATATACTTAGAATAAAATACTAAAAATATACATATTTTATTTTATTATTATTAAACACTAAAAAATCATTTTTTACAAATATATTTCTTTTCTTATTTTATTTTTGTGTATAAATGATAAATATTGTATATATTAATAAATAATACATTTTGTTTAATAGAATTAGGGTTTTACCCTAAAATTGAAAATACTTCAAAAATAACACCTTTTTATTTTCCTTTTTTTATTTTACATAAATAATACTTTTTTTTCATACATATAAAAGTTCTTTTTTTGCATTCTTGCATATTTATCTTATCTCTATTTTATTTATGCTTTTAATCATATTGTAAATATTCAAAGCAAATGATGTAATAGCTTAGATTCAATTTCTTGTCAAAATATCTCCCCATTTGAACATTGTACCCCCCTCCCCATATTATTGTGATGTAATAGCGTAGGAATTTAAATTTCGCACTTTATCGCTTTCTAAATATACAATGCTAGAATTAGGGTTTATATGCGAATAAAATGAACAAAATAGTTATGACCTAATCTCAAGACAAACAAGCATGAAAATGGACACACAAATCACACTTGCACCCCCTAGGGTATTCCACTTTGTTGCCTTTCAAAATTGGGCCATATTGCATGTTAGGTCTCTTTGGGCAAAACAAACAAATCAAATGATCATAGTCCCTCGATGACGCTTTCAAAATGTTACCTAAACAAATGATCAAGTCCCTTAAAGAAAATGCCCAAAGATACTTGGCACCATTGCAATCACGGTCTAAACGATGACCCGCGCCCGTCCCTTTCACATCCTAACATGAGATTGTCCACCAAATACAATGGTGGAACAAACTTCTTAAGAGGGTTAAAACATAGCAATAAACTTTGAGAAATTTAGGAGTAGATAGCCTCTTAGTTACTTGAATCAAACTTGCAAAAACAAAACACTTGCCTATTTTCTAAAAACACACCTCACAACACTTTCAAAAACAACTTTCAAAAACAAATGAAAACCTTTTCAAAAGACATACACCTTTGTATACATCCCAACATGGATCATTACAAAGGTTGCCACCACATTGGCTTCTTTTCAAAACATTTTTCAAACCCACACACACAAGAGTACCATTTCAAATAATTGAAAAAATAAAGGCAAGTTGATCTAAGCAAGTAACTAAGAGCCCATGGACAACCATGGATAGAAAGGGTGCTAATACCTTCCCTTTCTATAATCTACTCCCCGAACCCAAGAAAAATCTCAAAGGTTTTTGCTGTACTTTTTAAACCTTTCCTTAGGATAAAATAAAAAGTCGGTGGCGACTCTTGCTCAACCGAAACATTTGCGAAAACAAACGCAAAACCATAGTCAGTTCTCCCACCGTATCACACAAGGCAATACAAGAAATGTATGCTCCTCATACTGAGAAGGAAGTCAGAGGATTCTTGGGACGCCTGAACTATATTTCCAGATTCCCTTTGGAACTATGTGAAAAATTTCCACGAAGTTAGGTCAAAAATCTACCTAACTAGGGCAAAATTTCACTAAGTCATTTTTTAGTTCATGAGCATGTGTTCACAAAATTATAACTTGAGATCCAAGCATTTTTAGGAGAAGTTGTGTGAATAAAATTTGTAGATTTCATGGAGATCTACAACTTTCATGTTGGAAGTTTCCTTTGAATCATCTTGCATCATGGTGAAAATTTGGCTCAAAGTTGTGAATAAATAAGAAATTTTCTAAGAAAAATTTCTAAGTTAAGAAATTTCATCTTTTCAAAATAAAATCTTGAATTCTTGATTTCTTGATGAACAAGTTTCATATTTTGGCATGTTTTGATGAATTATGATCTTTGGCATTTGATTTTGACCAAAAAGTCAAAGTTTGACTTTTCAGTATACAGTGGACTTTTGATCGGTTGACTGAAAAATTCATCTGTCAATCCAATGGACTAGTAGTGTTTTGAACCATGTCATTAGGTCAAAGTGATGAAATTTGACTCTTGGGATAATGCCTTAACCCAATTGATCATTTTCTAGGTCAAACACCAGAAATTGCCCTTTCCCAGTCAAAACCCTAATTTTGATCATTTTGCCCCTTTTGATGATTTGATCAAATTTCTTGAGGAGTTATGGTCCAAACTTGATCAAATGCTACATATGAGTTTAAAATGTTGGTATGGATCCAAAATTATGAAGTTTGACTGTAAATTGGCCATGGTTGACTTTCCCCAATACAGTTGATTTTTAGGTCAATTGTTCAATTGACTGATCAAAAGTGTGATCCAAGGCTTGAAACTTGACATGAGTAATCTTGGGGGTCCATAATGGTCCATGAAAGTCATACGAAGCATTGATAGTTCAAAAATCCTTGTGCAAACTCAAACCCTAATTTTGGTCATCAGTGCTCAGGAGGTGTCTTGAGTTGATCAAACCCTAGTGCAGTCTTGAGCCCAAGCAGATCTTGTGAGAAAATTCTTGATAAGTGAGAGGGAAAATTTTGGGGTACAACAGCTGCTCCTGTTCAATCTTCTTAAACATGAAGAGTTAGATTGGTGTGTTTTTCCAGTCGTGACTCGAAGATGGAAGATGATTGGACACTAGAGTGCCCAGAAATTTTCACTTGGTGATGTGAGAGTCGATGGAATGGGCTTAAAGGTGCCAATTGGAGAGGTGCTAGAAAGTTGCTGGATATGGGCTTGTAGATGCCATCCAAAAGTGATTGTTGAATTGTAATTTGTAAGCTTGAAAGAATGAGTATCAGAATGACGTTCGTGTCTGAAGCGTATCTGAGCTGTATCTGGAAGCTGATTTTGAATGATTATTAGAATGTCATCTGTGTCTGGAGCGTATCTGAATGGTATTTGAAGATTGAATCTGAATGAGTATCAGAATGGCATCCGTGTCTGGAGCGTATCTGAACTGTATCTGAGGATTGAATCTGAATGCGTATCAGAAGGGCATCCGTGTCTGAAGCGTATTTGAATTGTATATGAGAGTTGAATCTGAATGAGTATCAGAATGGCATTCTTGTCTGGAGCGTATCTGAACTGTATCTGAGAGTTAAATCTGAATGAGTATCAGAATGGCATCCGTTTCTGGAGCGTATATGAATTGTATCTGAGGATTGAATCTGAATGAGTATTAGAATGGCATCCGTGTCTGGAGTGTATCTGAACTGTATCTGAAAACTGAATATTGTTAATGGTAGTTGTTAACCTTATCCTGAAAAGGGTAAAATGTTAGCTAAAATGCAACGTTTATGTTGTATGAAATGCATAGTATAATGCATTCGTGTTATCAATGTTTATGATATATGGATGCAATGTATGCGTATATGAGCTAGTTTGTTGCACTGCTGTTGGACTGGGGAAAATAAATCCCTGATTGCTGCTGAGGATATGGAGTATAAGTCTTCATGTTGTAAAGTCTAAGTGTTGATGAATTTCTGCTTAGAGAAATAAACTCTGTCGTAAGGCAAATGCCGTATACTGCTTGTAAAATTCCATTAGGGAATCCTGAGAAATTTGACGACTTCTACTAGGGAGTGATAACTCGGAGTTTTGTTCCGTTGGGGATTAAACGACGTACTGTGGGGATTTCTTAGGTAATAGCCTAGAGGTATTTCCCTATCCATTTAACCCATCAGTAATTGCCTTTTTTTATTTCGTTTATTTGTAAACAGTAATTATATTTAAATGCATATGTTCAACAATGAATCATTGGACGTTTTTGTAGACAAAACACAAGCGTAAAGAAAAACAGATAGTTTTTGCACTTTCAAAGAGATATCTTTGTATTGACTTTGAGTAATTATTTTTGTACAAGGAGACAAACATTCTAGTAAGAGAATGTTGTCGTAAAAATAAAATTTTGATACAAAGAAAAGATAGCTATGTGTAAAAATCCCATGGGGTTTCCATTCTGCTATAGCCTTCCTGTCTCCGAGCGTCTTGTCTATTTGTTGCCTTGTCCGAAGATAATTGAATTGATCATAAACCCTGAGTTTGTCAGTGGAAGCCAACGGTTGTCCGTAAAGTGATCCAACGGGACATAGTCATATGCTTTAATTCCCTACTTTTGCTTGGACCGCCCTTTCGGGTTTTCAGTCCACCGGGAAACCCTTTTTTGCCCAAGTCGCTCTTTCGGGTTTTTAACTTGCCGGGTGTACAGATTCTTTTGTTTTATCCCTAATTTTTGGCCGAACCTTTTTGGTTCGCCGGGATGCCCTTGTTTTTCCTAGGTATGTCAACCTAGTGGGTCTCTTATGCGTCGTATATTTTGACTATGTCCGTGTTTGCAGGATGCGGTAGGTCGTCACCATCCATGGTGGTCAAGATCATTGCCCCACCAGAGAAAATACTTTTGATTACAAATGGTCCTTCATAGGTAGGAGTCCACTTGCCCCTAGGATCACTTTGTGGTAGTATGATGCGTTTGATCACTAGATCCCCAACTTGATACACTTGGCGTCTGACCTTTTTGTTGAAAGCCTTGATCATCCGTTTTTGATACATCTGACCATGGAAAACAACAGTAAGTCTCTTCTCATCAATCAAATTTAGTTGATCAAGTCGAGTCTGGATCTAATCGTCTTTGTTCAGCCTTGCATCCTTCATAATCCTCAGAGAGGGGATCTGGACCTTGATAGGTAAGACAACTTCCATGTTGTAAACCAGAGAATAAGGTGTTGCCCCAGTTGATGTGCGAGCCATGGTACGATAACCGTGGAGAGCGAATGGTAGCATCTCATGCCAGTCTTTGTATGTGATTGTCATTTTCTGTATGATCTTTTTAATGTTTTTATTTGCAGTTTCGACAGCACCATTCATCTTCGGATGGTAGAGAGAAGAATTGTGATGTTGAATCTTGAATTGCTCGCACAACACGGTGATCATAGTTTTGTTAAGATTTGTACCATTGTCAGTGATGATCCTTTATGGGATACCGTATCGGCAAATGAGATTTTGTTTGATGAAACAGGAAACAACATTCTTAGTAACGGAAGCGAAGGTAGCTGCCTCCACCCATTTTGTAAAATAGTCAATGGCCACTAAGATGAAGCGATGTCCATTGGAGGTTGTCGGCTTGATTTCCCCAATCATATCAATCCCTCACATAGCAAAGGGCCAAGGAGCCGTCAAGACATTCAGAGGAACCGGAGGTACGTGCACCTAGTCGGCATAAATCTGACACTTATGGCAGGTCCGAGAGTGTTGATAGCAATCTGCTTCCATGGTAGACCAGTAATAGCCTGCCCGTAGGATTTTCTTTGCCATCGTATGCCCACTAGAATGGGTGCCAAAAGTGCCTTCATGTAATTCAGCCATGATTCTTTCAGCTTCAGCCTTATCTACACACCGAAGTAACACAGAGTCATGATTGCGTTTGTACAGGATGCCATTACTAAGGAAAAATTTAGCAGAGAATCTCCTTAAGAACTTATTGTCATTGATTGAAGATCCTCCTGGATATTCTTGAGCCTCAAGATACTTCTTGACTTCGTGAAACCAAGGTTGGTCCACTACTTCTCAGTATTAATCTCGTGACAGTGCGCTGGTTCCTTCATTCGCTCGATGGTGATCTGGGGAGCCTCGTTATCCCAATTAAGTTTAAACATAGATGACATTGTGGCTAGAGCGTCTGCTAGATGATTTTCTTATCGCGGGAAATGCTCGAAGGTAATCTTCTCAAAATGTGGTAGCAATGTCAAAACAGATTCTTTATAAGGGATAAGGTTTGGGTTTTTGGAGTCCCACCCCTTTGATCTGGATGATAACCAAAGTTGAATCTCCGAATACATCCAAAGATTTGATCCTCAAGTCTATGGCAGCTTTGAGATCGAAGATGCACGCTTCGTATTCCGCCATGTTGTTTGTACAATTGAAGCAAAGTCTGGAAGTAAAGGGAGTATGACACCCTTCTGGAGATATGAGTACAACACCAATACCGTTGCCGAGTGCATTGGATGCTCCCTCAAAGAACAGGGTCCTTCGGGATCCTTATTCAGGTCCGTTATATGGCCTGAATTCTTCACAGTTGTCTAATGTCATGATGTCTTCATCTGGAAATTCGAATTTCATGGATTGGTAGTCTTCTACAACTTGGTGAGCGAGGTGGTCAGCTAGTACACTGCCCTTTATAACTTTCTGGGTAGTATACTGTATGTCATATTCTGTCAGGATCATCTGCCATCTCGCTATTCTCCCAGAAAGAGCAGGCTTCTCGAAAATGTATTTTATCAGATCCATTTTAGATATTAACAAGGTAGTATGAGTCAGCATATACTGTCTTAGCCGGAGAGCAGCCCATGCCTGAGCACAACAAGTTTTCTCGAGCAGTGAATATCTGGTTTCACAGTCGGTAAACTTTTTGCTCAGGTAGTAAATAGCATGCTCTTTTTGGCTAGACTCGTTTTGCTGCCCCAATACATACCCCATTGAGTTTTCTAAAACAGTCAGATACATGATCAACGGTCTTTCCTTGACTGGTGGCATCAACACAGGAGGCTCTTGTAAGTATTCTTTGATTTTGTCAAAAGCAATTTGGCATTCATCATTCCATTTGACTACTTGATCTTTCTTCAATAGTTTGAAGATTGGCTCACAAGTAGCTGTCAGGTGAGAAATGAATCTGGCAATGTAGTTCAAACGCCCCAAGAATCCTCTGACTTCCTTCTCAGTACGAGGAGCAGTCATCTCTTGTATTGCTTTAACTTTGGCAGGATCGACCTCGATACCTTTGTTGCTGACAAGAAAGCCTAGGAGTTTACCAGACCGTACCCCAAATGTGCATTTGTTTGGATTCAACCTCAACTTGTACTTCTTTAGTCTCTCAAACAGTTTTTGTAAGTGGTCGAGATGCTCTTCTTCTGTTTGATATTTGGCTATCATATCATCCACGTAGACTTCTATTTCGTGATGTATCATGTCGTGAAATAGAGCTACCATGGCGCGCTGATAGGTTTCCCCAGTGTTCTTTAGTCCGAATGGCATTACCTTATAGTAGAAAGTTCCCCACTGCGTGACAAATGTTGTTTTCTCCATGTCCTCAGGCGCCATTTTGATTTGGTTGTAACCTGAGAATCCGTCCATGAAGGAAAAAACTTTGTGTTGTGCCGTATTGTCAACTAGGATATCAATGTGGGGGAGTGGAAAATCATCCTTAGGGCTTGCCCTATTCAAATCTCGGTAATCCACACACATTCGCACTTTGTCGTGTTTTTTGGGTATGGGAACAATGTTGGCAACCCATTGAGGGTAAGAGGTGACAGCCAAGAATCCAGCATTGAATTGCTTCATGACCTTTGCTTTAATCTTTTCTGACATATCAGGTCTCATGCGACGAACCTTTTTGTTTTACTGGTGGGCAATCTTCTCTTGCAGGAAAATGATGTACCACAATATCTGCATCAAGTCCCAGCGTGTATTCATATGACCAGGAAAAGACTTCAACATAATCGTGTAATAAATGGATTATATGCTCCTTGATGCTGGGTTCCAGATTGGCACCCACCTTGACCTCCTTTTTGTCTTCTTCGGTACCTAGGTTGATTGTATCCATGGGTTCCTCGTGAGGATGAATGGTTTTCTCTTCTCTTTGTAGTAGTCTGGCAAGTTCCCCTGGTAGTTCACAATCTTCCTCACCTTTATCTTCGGCTTGGTAGATTAGATTCTCTGAGTCACAAAAGGCCATAGCAGTATCGTTACCCATGGGATCCCGAATGGATGTATACCTGCATTGTGAGTGTGGGTGTGTGTAAGGGTATAACTATCTTTGAAAGAAAGTAAAATGTAAAAGAAAAACAATGAGCACAAAAGTTTGTATGCGAAAACGTCCATGATTCATTGATGTCATATGAAAATGAGATAATAACCCTTACAAATGGACCATTGTGCCTCGGGTAAGACACAAGGTTTTAAGAGTGTGAATTGTTTCAATATTACAGATCCATCAAAATGTAAAGACAAATTACTGTGGGATAAAGGTGATTGGGACAAAGTCTCTAGCCTCCCAAATGTTGAGCCCTCCATTGACAGTCAGGAAGATCCAATCCTCTAGGTTGTATCCATCTTCACCATCTTCTACTGCGTTGACTTCACGGTTGCTGATCTTCAGGGGCGGTCCTCCAGCACGAGCATGGCGTACATCCTTTTGAGCACTTGAAGTGAAACCTAGGCCAAACTTGTCAGACTTATATGGGATATCTGGGAGCTGTCCCCAAATCGTGCACCTCTTTCTTCTACCACTGCTTTGGCATCCTTCAGAGATAATATCCAGAGTGGAGGCTTTATAATCTTGGGGACCTGAGACACAACCTTGGTCACTGCTACATCTTGGGGGACCTCTTCAAAGTGTTGAAATGGAGTTTCAATGAATTCACCATCTAATTCCACATATCTGAAGGAATTGAGATGGTTGATCATGTATTCTTCCTCTCCATGAACGATGATAATATTCCCTTGAACTGGATACTTCAGCATTTGATGCAACGTAGAAGTAACAGCGCCAGCATTGTGGATCCATGGTGGCCTAGCAAGCAAGAGTATGAAGGGCGGATGTCCATTACATAAAAAGTTGAATTGAAAGTTTGGGTTCCAACTTTTATGGGTATATCCCCTTCCCCGTGCACCATCCTCTTCTAGCCATCAAAAGCCCTTACCACTATGTTGTTTGGCTTCAAATTCAACCCCTCACAGTCAAGTCTATCAAGAGATTTTTTGGGTAATACATTCAGAGATGAGCTAGTGTCCACAAAAACACGAGCCAGAGTTGTGCCCCTACATTCCACTGAGACATGTAATGCCTCATTATGCTTCCTTTCCTTCTGCGTCAGATCAGCATCTGAAAAACCTAAGCCATTATCCGCAGTTAGGCTGGCTACGCAGTATTGAAATTGATCAGCAGATGTCTCTTGAGGTACATGGGCGGTTTTTAAGAATTTCACCAAGGCTTTTACATGTACCTCGGAACATAGTATTAATGATAGCATGGAGATCTTAGAGGGAGTTTGCCCCAGTTGTTCAACTACATCATAGTCGCTTCTCTTTATAATTTTTAAGATCTCCTCCATTTCTTTCTTGGAGGTCTCAGGGATAGTCAATGACTGAGCCTTCATCCAGACAGGCTCAATCAGAATACTTTTTCCTTGAGTCTCGGTTAACTCGGCAGCAGGAGTGTTAGTAAGAATGATTACAGTGGTTGTAACGGCTTTGTCAATTGGAGTATTTGCAGAGATGATTATGGGTGTGGGAGTAACCTTTGGAGCAGCCATAGGGATGATTACGGGTTCAGAAACTGCTTTTGGGGGAGCAATTTCTGGAGAAAAGATCATACCACTTTGGGTAACTTTTCTAGTTCCTGCAATGTTACTGATGTCAGATTTGACTTTCTCGGAGCTTGAATCTTCGATGGCTGGCCAGTCCTGCTTGATACCATGGTGATAGAAATCCCCTCCATAATTCCATGGTATGGTTTTGTCTGATGTATATGGGACTGGTCCAGGAATTGCGATTATTAAAGGAGTTGCTTTCGAAATTGATGTAATTCTAACGGGTCTTTTGGTGGAGACCCTGGAAGAATTGGCGGAAATGGTAATGATAGAAAAATATTCAAAAGGAACAGGTGAAACAGAAGTCTTCTAGAATAAAATTTCTTTTTTATCTATTAGGCACTGAACGCCTGCTTTCAATAGAGGACAGCTAGTTAGGGAGGACAAACAGAGATGGAAAACTTCACCACAGCCCGGGAACACACCGGAATTCAACAAATTCATTTTAATGGTCATAAGTGGGGCCATGAGTTCATCAATTGAAGTAACAAACAATCCTTCTTCAATGGCATTGGTATTGTGGCCATGTCTGGGCATAGGGGCAAAAATGACATTTGGATTTTCAGGCGCATCGAACTCAATTTCTTTTGCTTCAATGAGGTCTTGTATTTTGTTCTTTAGAGCCCAACAGTTATTAGTATCGTGACCAAGACTTTCGGAGTGATATGCGCAACGGGCATTGGGATAATAATAAGGAGATGTTGTATTGGGATTTTTCGGAGCTTCTTTCAAGGTCACCAAGTTGGATCTTAGTAGATGTGGTAATACTTGAGACGGGGTTATGTTGATTCTGGTGAATTGCCTGACTGGCCTTTCCATCCTTGGTTGATTATTTTTTTGTTGATCATATACAGGCTTATGAATCATAGCAGCCCACACCATTGGTCGGCGTTCGGCCATATCTTGTACAGCATGCTTGAGGATTGGTTCCAATGTTCTTCACAAAATGGCTTGTAATCCAAGTGACAAAACACCAACTTCATCTCTTCGATTCTCCCTACTTAAGAATTATCTCAAAGATTTCTTGGACATTTTGGAAATCTTGCAATGTGCTCTACAACTCATCTTTGAATTGCTTTTGAAGATTCCCCTTGGAACTATGTGAAAAATTGCCATGAAGTTAGGTAAAAAATCTACCTAACTAGGGAAAATTTTCACTAAGTCATTTTTTAGT
This sequence comes from Vicia faba, assembly GCA_948472305.1. Classification (NCBI taxonomy): domain Eukaryota; kingdom Viridiplantae; phylum Streptophyta; class Magnoliopsida; order Fabales; family Fabaceae; genus Vicia; species Vicia faba. The sequence continues at coordinate 667,814,933 of OX451737.1, forward strand.
TCATGAGCATGTATTCACAAAATTATAACTTTACAACTTTCGTGTTCGAAGTTTCCTTTGAATTATCTTGCATCATGGTGAAAATTTGGCTCAAAGTTGTGAAAAAATAAGAAATTTTCTAAGAAAAATTTCTAAGTTAAGAAATTTCATCTTTTCAAAATAAAATCTTGAATTCTTGATTTCTTGATGAACAAGTTTCAAATTTTGGCATGTTTTGATGAATTATGATCTTTGGCATTTGATTTTGACCAAAAAGTCAAAGTTTGACTTTTCTGTATATAGTTGACTTTTGATCGGTTGACTGAAAAATTCATTTGTCAATCCAATGGACTAGTAGTGTTTTGAACCATGTAATTAAGCAAAAGTGATGTAATTGGACTATTGAGATCATGCCTTAACCCAATTGATCATTTGCTAGGTCAAAAACCAGAAATTGCCCTTTCCTAGTCAAAACCCTAATTTTGACCATTTTGCCCCTTTTGATGATTTGATCAAATTTCTTGAGGAGTTGTGGTCCAAACTTGATCAAATGCTACATATGAGTTTAAAATGTTGGTGTGGATCCAAAATTATGAAGTTTGACTATAAATTGGCCATGGTTGACTTTCCCCAATACAGTTGATTTTTAGGTCAACTGTTCAATTGACTGATCAAAATGTGATCCAAGGCTTGAAACTTGACATGAGTATTCTTAGGGGTCCATAATGGTCCATGAAAGTCATATGAAGCATTGATAGTTCAAAAATCCTTGTGCAAACTCAAACCCTAATTTTGGTCATCAGTGCCTAAGGAGGTGTCTTAAGCTGATCAAACCCTAGTGCAGTCTTGAGCCCAAGGAGATCTTGTGAGCAAATTCTTGATAAGTGAGAGGGTAAATTTTGGGGTACAACAGGAACCTTGTCCGGTCCTTTCTTCAACCACTCAATTGGGAGTTCATCGGCATGTTTTACCGAATTGATATTTACTGGAGAAAGGGTGGAAGTTGGGATAAAGAATGGGGAGATTCAAAAAGATGCATCCTCTGCTGCTGTAAGGAAACCATTCATTGGAAAGAAAGAAGTGGCCGCTGTATATCCTCAGGGAAATCAAGATAGGGCTGAACACTGTCCAATGGTGAGGGCTGTCATGATTCCTAAACCTGCACCTGCTCAACAAAGAAACAACCAACCAAGAACGGAAAGACCAGTCAGACAGTTCACCCGAATTAATATGACATTATCTCAAGTATTACCACATTTGTTAAGATCCAATCTAGTGACTTTGGAAGAAGCTCTAAAGAACCCTAACATAACCTCTCCTCACTATCATCCTAATTCCCGTTGCACATACCATTCCGAGAGTCCCGACCATGACACTAATAATTGTTGGGCTCTGAAGAACAAAGTACAAGATCTTATTGAAGCCAAAGAGATTGAATTCGACGCGCCAGAAATTCCCGATGTAATCACTGCCCCTATGCCCAAGCACGGCCATAATGCCAACGCCATTGAGGAAGATATGTTTGTTACTTCAGTTGATGAACTTGTGACCCCACTCCTGACTATCAAAAAGAACTTGTTGAATGTCAGTGTATTCCCAGGCTGTGATGAAAGCTGTCATTTCTGTTTATCTTCACCAACCAGCTGTCCATTGTTAAAAGCAGGCGTTCAATGCCTAATAGATAACAAGGAGATTTTTTTCGAGGATACTTCTGTTCCAAATGTTTCTTATAATGATGTTTCCATCGTGACCATTTCTGACAATTCTTCCAGGGTCTCCACCAAAAGACTCGTTAGAATTACATCAGTTCCTAAAGTGGCTCCGTTGATAATTACAATGCTTGGACCAATCCTGTATTCGTAAGACAAAACCGTCCCATGGAATCATGGAGGTGATGTCTACTACCACGGTATCAAGCAAGATTGGCCAGCTGAGGAAAATTCAAGTTCTGATAAGGTTGACTTTGATATCAGTAATATTGTAGGGACTAGTAAGATAACCCAAAGTGGAAGGGTTTTTCTTCAGAAATTGCTCCTCCAAAAGATATTTCTGGACCCATAATCATTCCTGTTGTTGTTTCTCCTCTAAAAGCTATCATCTTTGCTAATACTCCTGCCGACAAAACTGTTATAATCCCTGTTATCACCCCTACTGACATTCCTGCTACCGAGTCAACCGAGACTAGAGGTAAAGGTATTCTGGTTGAGCCTGTCCAGACGAAGGCACAATCAGTAGCTATCCCTGAGACTTCCCAAAAAGAGATGGAGGAAATTCTAAAGATCATAAAAAGAAGCGACTACAATGTAGTTGAGCAACTGGGGAAAACTCCATCAAAAATTTCCATGCTGGCTTTATTATTATGTTTTGAGGCTCATGCAAAGGCCTTAGTAAAATTCCTGAAAATTGCCCATGTACCCCAAGAAACATCTACTGATCAATTCCAAGACTGCGTAGCCAGCTTGGCTGCAGATAATGGTTTAGGTTTTTCGGATGCTGATTTAACGCCAAGGGGGAGGAAGCATAATGAAGCATTGCATGTCTCAGTCAAATGCAGGGGCACGACCTTGGCCCATGTCTTGGTTGACACTGGTTCGTCTCTGAATGTGTTGCCTAAAAAGGCTCTTGATAGGCTTGATTGTGAAGGATTGACCCTGAAACCAAGCAACATAGTAGTGAGGGCCTTCGACGGCTCAAAAAGGATGGTGAAGGATAGAGGATGATGAAGACATATATGAGTTGGAGGATTGGATTTTCCCAACTGTCAGTGGAGGGCTCAGCAACTGGGAAGCTAGAGATTTCGTCCTGATCACTTTTATCCCAAAGTATTTTGTCTTTAAATTTTGTCGGATCTGTAATATTAAAACAATTCAGACTCTTAAAACCCTGTGCCTTACCCGAGGCACAATGGTCCATTTGTAAGGGTTATCATCTCATTTCCATATGACATCAATGAATCATGGACGTTTTTGCATACAAACTTTGTGCTCATTGTTTTTCTTTTCACATTTTTATTTCTTTCAAAGATAGCTATACTCTTACACACACTCACGCTCACAATGCAGGTTTATATCCATTCGGGATCCCATGGGTAACGGTTCTACTATGGCCTTTCGTGACTCTGAAAAACTAATCCACCAAGCCGAAGACGAATGTGAGGAAGATTGTGAAGTACCAGGAGAACTCGCCAGGTTACTACAACAAGAAGAGAGGACCATTCATCCCCACGAAGAACCAGTGGACACAATCAACCTAGGTACCGAAAAATACAAAAGAGAAGTCAAGGTGGATGCCAATCTGGAACCCAGTGTCAAGGAGCGTCTGATTTAGTTGTTACACGATTATGTTGAGGTCTTTTCCTGGTCGTATGAAGACATGCCAGGACTTTATGCAGATATTGTAGTACATCGTCTACCTACAAAAGAGGATTTCCCACCAGTAAAATAAAAGGTTTTCCGCATGCGACCAGGCATGTCAGAGAAAATCAAAGCAGAAGTCATGAAACAATTCAATGCCGGATTCTTGGCCGTCACGTCCTATCTACAATGGGCTGCCAATGTTGTTCCCGTGCCCAAAAAGGACGGCAAGGTACGAATGTGCATGGACTACAGAGATTTGAATAGGTCAAGCCCTAAGGATGATTTCCCACTTCCCCACATTGATATTCTAGTTGACAATACGGCACAACACAAAGTGTTTTCAATCATAGACGGTTTCTCAGGCTATAACCAAATCAAAATGGAGCCTGAGGACATGGAGAAAACAACCTTTGTCACACAGTGGGGCACATTCTGCTACAAGGTTATGCCATTCGGGCTGAAGAATGATGGGGAAACCTATCAATGTTCCATGGTAGCTCTATTTCACGACATGATACATCACAAAATAGAGGTCTATGTGGACGACATGATAGCCAGATCTCAAATAGAAGAAGATCATCTTGACCATTTACAGAAACTGTTTGAGAGGTTAAAGAAATATAAGCTAAGGTTAAACCCGATTAAATGCACATTTGGAGTGAGGTCTGGTAAACTCCTAGGCTTTGACGTCAGCAATAAAGGTATCGAAGTGGATCCCGCCAAGGTGAAAGGAATACAAGAGATGTCTGCTCCTCGTACTGAGAAGGAAGTTAGAGGATTCTTGGGACGTTTAAACTACATTGCCAGATTCATTTCTCACCTGACAACTACTTTTGAACCAATCTTCAAATTACTGAAGAAAGATCAAGTAGTCAAATGGAATGATGAGTGCCAAACTACTTTCGACAAGATCAAAGAGTATCTGCAAGAGCCTCCTGTTTTGATGCCACCAGTCGAGGGAAGACCATTGATCATGTATCTAACTGTTTTGGAAAATTCAATGGGGTGTGTGTTGGGGAAGCATGATGAGTCTGGCTGAAAAGAGCATGCTATTTATTACCTGAGCAAAAAGTTTACCGACTGTGAAACAAGATATTCACTGCTCGAGAAAACTTGTTGCGCTCTGGCATGGGCTGCTCGCCGACTAAGACAGTATATGCTGACCCATACTACCTTATTGATATCTAAAATGGATCCAATAAAGTACATCTTCGAGAAACCTGCTCTCTCTGGAAGAATATTGAGATGGCAGATGATCCTGACAGAATATGACATACAGTATACTACCCAGAAAGAAATAAAGGGGAGTGTACTAGCTGATGACCTGGCTCACCAAGCTGTGGAAGACTACCAGTCCATGAAGTTCGAATTCCCAGATGAAGACATCATGATGGTAAAAAACTGTGAAGAATTCATACCATATGACAGACCTGAACAAGGATCCCGATGGACCCTGGTTTTTGATGGGGCATCCAACACACTCGGCAGTGGTATTGGTGTTGTACTTATATCTCCTAAAGGATGTCATACTCCCTTTATGGCAAGACTCTGCTTCAACTGTAAAAATAACATGGCAGAATACGAAGCGTGCATTTTTGGTCTCAAAGATTCCATAGACTTGGGGATCAAATCCTTAAATGTATTCGGAGATTCAGCTTTGGTCATCATCCAGATCAAAGGGGAATAGGACACCAAACACCCTAACCTTATCCCTTACAAGGAACATGTACTGACATTGATCCCACGTTTTGAGAAGATTACCTTCGAGCATTTCCCGCGCGAAGAAAATCAGCTAGCAGATGCACTAGCCACAATGTCATCCATGTTTAAACTTAAATGGGATGACGAGGCTCCCCAGATCACCATTTAATGAATGGATGAACCAGCTCACTGTCACGAGATTAATACTGAAGAAGTAGTGGACTAGCCTTGGTTTCACGAAGTCAAGAGGTATCTCGAGGCTCGAGAATATACGGAAGGAGCTTCAGTCAATGATAAGAAGTTCTTTAGGAGATTCTCTGCTAAATTCTTCCTTAGTAATGGCATTCTCTACAAACACAACCATGACTCTGTTTTTCTTCAATGCGTAGACAAGGTTGAAGCTGAAAAGATCATGGTTGATCTACATGAGGGCACTTTTGGCACCCATTCCATTGGGCATATGATGGCAGAGAAAATCCTACGGGCTGGCTATTACTGGTCTACCATGGAAGCGGATTTCTATCAACACTCTCGAACCTACCACAAGTGTCAGATCTATGCTGACAAGGTGCACGTACCTTCGGTCCCACTGAATGTCTTGACGGCTCCTTGGCCCTTTGCTATGTGGGGCATCGATATGATTGGTGAAATCAAACCCACAACCGCTAATGGACACCGCTTCATCTTAGTGTCCATTGACTATTTTACAAAGTGGGTTGAGGCAGCCTCTTTCGCTTCCGTTACCAAGAATGTTGTAGCCCGATTCATTAAACAGAATCTCATCTGTCGATATGGTATCCCGAAGAGGATCATCATGGAAAATGGTACGAATCTAAACAATACTATGATCACCACCCTATGCGAGCAATTCAAGATGCAGCATCACAATTCTTCCCCTTACCGACCAAAGATGAATGGTGTTGTCGAAGGCGCAAATAAAAACATTAAAAAGATCATACAGAAAATAACAGTCACGTACAAAGACTGGCATGAGATGCTACCATTCGCTCTCCACGGGTATTGTACCACAACATGCACATCAATCGGGGAAACACCCGACTCTTTGGTATACGGCATGGAAGATGTCTTGCCTATTGAGGTTCAGATCCCCTCTCTAAGAATTATGCAGGATGCAGGGATGAACAAAGACGATTGGATCCAGACTCGACTTGATCAACTGAACTTGATTGATTAGAAAAGGCTTACTGCTGCCTGTCATGGTCAAATGTATCAAAAATGGATGATCAAGGCTTTCAACAAAAAGGTCAGCCGCCAAGTGTATCAAGTCGGGGATTTGGTGATCAAATGTATCATACTGCCGTAAGGTGATCCCAGGGGAAAACAGACTCCTACATACGAATGACCATTTGTAATCAAAAGCATATTCTCTGATGGAGCAATGATCTTGACATTCATGGATGGCGACGAACTGCCACACCTTGTGAACGCAGACATAGTCAAAAGATACTACGCATAAGAGACCCTCTAGGTTGATACACCTAGGCAAAACAAGGACATCCCGGCGAACCAAAAAGGTTCAGGAAAAATTAGGGATAAAACAAAAAAAATTGTACACTCGGCAAGCTGAAAAAATGAAAGGGCGGCTTGGGCAAAAAAGGGTATCCCGGTGGATTGAAAACCCGAAAGGGAGGTCCAGGAAAAAGTTAGGGAATTAAAGCGTATGACTATGTCCCATTGGATCACCTTACGGACAACCTGCAAACTCGACGGTTCTGATCAATTCAATCAGCTTCGAACAAGGCAACAAATAGACAAGATGCTCAGAGACACGAAGGCTATAGCAGAATGGGAACCCCATGGGATTATTACACATAGCTATCTTTTCTTTGTATCAAAATTTTCATTTTTTACGACGGCACTCTCTTACTAGAGTATTTGTCTCATTATACAAAAATACTTACTCAAAGTCAATACAAAGATATCCCTTTGAAAGTGCAAAACTATATGTTTTTCTTTACTCCTGTGTTTTGTTTACAAAAATGTCCAATGATTTATTTTTGAACATATGCATTTGAACATAATTACTGCTTACAAATAAACAAATTAAAAAGACAATCATTGATGGCTTTAAGAGATAGGGTAATATCTTTGAGCTATTCCATAAAATCCCCTGCAGTGTGCAGTTTAATCCCCAGCGGAACAATACTTCCAGTTATCACTCCCCAGTAGAAGTCGTCCAATTTCTCGGGATTCCCCAACAGGATTTTACAAGCAGTACACGGCATTTCCCTTACAACAGAGTTTATTTCTCTAAGCGGAAATTCATCAGCACTTTAATTTCAAAACATGAAGACTTATACTCTATATCCTCAGCAGCAGTCAGAGATTTATTTTCCCCAATCCAACAGTAGTGTAGCAGATTAGCTCACATACGCATACATCGCATCCATATATCATAAACATCGATAACATGAATGCGTGTATCACAATCTCATTACACCATGCATTTCATACCACATGACATTGCATACTAGCTAACATTTTACCCTTTTCAGGATAAGGTTAATCAACAGCTACCATTAACAATGTTCAAAGTTCAGATACAGTTCAGATACGCTCCAGATACGAATGCCATCCTGATGCTCATTCAGATTTCAGATGCAGTTCAAATACGCTCCAGATACGGATGCCATCCTGATGCTCATTCAAATTCAGCTTTCAGATACAGTTCAGATACACTCCAGATACAGACGCCATCCTGATACTCATTCAGATTCAGCTTTCAGATACATTTCAGATACGCTCTAGATACGGATGCCATCCTGATACTCATTCAGATTCAACTTTCAGATACAGTTCAGATACGCTCCAGATACGGATTCCATCTTGATGCTCATTCAGATTTAACTTTCAGATACAGTTCAGATACGCTCCAGATACGGATGCCATCCTGATGCTCATTCAGATTCAGCTTTCAGATACAGTTCAGATACGCTCCAGATACGGATGCCATCTTGATGCTCATTCAGATTCAGCTTTCAGATATAGTTCAGATATGCTCCAGAAACGGATGTCATCCTGATGCTCATTCAGATTCAGCTTTCAGATACGCTCTAGTTACGGATGCTATCCTGATACTCATTCAGATTCAGCTTTCAGATATAGTTCAGATACGCTCCAGATACGGATGTCGTCCTGATACTCATTTAGACTCAGCTTTCAGATACAGTTCAGATACGCTCCATATATGGATGCCATCCTGATACTCATTCATCTTTCAGTTTTCAAATACAGTTCAGATACGCTCCAGACATGGACGCCATTCTGATACTCATTCATTTTCAGCTTACAGATACGATTCAGCAATCATTTCTGGATGGCATCTACAAGCCCATCTCTAACAACTTTCCATCATCTATCCAAATGGCATCTTTAAGCCCATTTCCTCTACCATCACATCATCGAGTGCAAATTTCTGGGCACTCTAATGTCCAATCATCTTCCACCTTCGAGTCACGAATGGCAAAACTCGCCAATCTAACTCTTCGGGCATAAGAAGATTGAACAAGGGAAGATGTTGTACCCCAAAGTTTTCCCTCTCACTTATCAAGAATTTACTCACAAGATCTCCTTTGGCTCAAGATTGCACTAGGTTTGATCAGCCCAAGACATCTCCTTAAGCACTGATGACCAAAATTAGGGTTTGAGTTTGCACAAGGATTTTTGAACTTCCAATGCCCCATATGACTTTCATGGATCGTTATGGACCCTCAAGATTACTCATATCAAGTTTCAAGCTTTGGATCACATTTTTGCTCAATCAATCGATCAGTTGACCTAAAAATCAACTATATTGGGGGAAAAGTCAACCATAGCCAATTTACAGTCAAACTTCATAATTTTTTATCCACATAAAAATTATAAACTCATATGTATCATTTGATCAAGTTTGGACCACAATTCCTCAAGAAATTTGATCAAATCATCAAAAGGGAAAAATGGTCAAAATTAGGGTTTTGACTGAGAAGGGGCAATTTCTGATTTTTGACCTACCAAATGGTCAATTGGTTTGAAGCATTATTTCAAGAGTTCAATTGCATCATTTTGACCTAATGACATGACCTAAAACATTTCTCAAGATCAATTGGATTGATAGTGAATTTTCAGTCAACTGATCAAAAAGTCAATTGTACACTAAAAAGTCAAACTTTAACTTTTTTGGTCAAAATTCAATGTTCAAGATCTCAATTCATCAAAAAATGTAAAAATATGAAACTTATTCATCAAGAAATCAAAAATTCAAGATTTCATTTTGAAAAGTCAAAGTTTTCTAACTTAGAAATTTTTTCTAAATGTTTAAGCTTCATGTTTTTTCATAACTTTAAGCCAATTTTTCACCATGATGCAAGAGGATTCAAAAGAAACTTCCAACATGAAAGTTGTATATATCCATGAAATATACAACTTTGATTCACACAACTTCTCCTAAAAGTGCTTGGATCTTAAGTTATTAATTCATAAAGTCATGGTCATGAAACAAAAACACTTAGTGAAAATTTTCCCTAATTTGGTCAGGATTTTGACCTAACTTCATAGCATTTTTCATATAGTTCCAAGGGGAATTTTTAAAAATGATTCAAATATGGATTGTATAGCACATTACAAGATTTCCAAAATGTCCAAGAACTCCTTGATATCATTCTTGAGCATGGAGAATCGAATAGATGAAGTTAGGGTTTTATCACTTGAATTACAAGTCATTTTTTGATGAACACATGAACCAAATACATGCTAGGCTGCATAATATTTGCTTTGCAGGCCTCAAACTTGTTTGTCACTCCATAATTAAACGTTTATACAGCTTCTAGGGCTTTGATCAAAGCAATTGAGCTATTATCCAAGTTGCATTTCCATTAATGGCACAAAGTTAACATTGCCATTCTTGTAAAGAAAGCTTTTGCATAAAGTCCATTCTTGAGCCTCTAACTTGTTCCCTCTGATCACACTCCATCCACAAAGTCAAAAGCAAGCTTGTTTAAAGCATAACCACTCTATGAACCAATTACAAGGCATGGAAACTTGTTTTGTCAAAAAATCACATGTTGAACTTAAACATGCAAATTTGAATTCTGATCAACTGGAGTACTCCAAACGTGTTGCTTATAAATAGTCACTATTTGTGAGCTAAGGGACGAGTTTGAGCACCCTGAAACACTCCCAAATTCCCTCTAGCCAGAAATTGCACAAAAAACTCCATTGATACACAGTTCTGACCTTAACCTTGTATCTCTCATTTCCCTCGTGCGTTTTCCCTCAAATTCATTCTGAAAGCTTCCTTACATCAAATACAACTCATCCCCATCCTTATTCCAGAACTGTAACACCATTTACCATAACCTCCATAACCAAAAAACAGAGTCTGTAACATGACTGCTCCAGGCCATTTCAGCCACTCTTAACACAAGCAAACCATTGCATTAGCCTCCTAAGGACTTGAGGAAGCTAGCCTGATCATCCCCACTGTCTGAAACAAGCTTAAATCCATTTCACGATTTCCAGTTTTGAGGTATTTGTTTTGAACTTCTATCTTCATATTTAGGCATTGTTAGGCTTGCATTTGTGAAGATAAAATGTAGACATCATTGACCTGAAACTATACATGTCCATATATTTCATTTAAATTGATTGAGCTTAGAGAATTTTAGGTTTGAATCTTTGAAAAAAGTTAGGTCAGAATTTGGTACTTTTAGAAATTCTCATTCATCTTTGATTTATAGCTTATGATATTTATATGGTTGGATTCGTATGGAAAAATGGAGCAACTTTCATGTTTGCATCTTTCATTTTTGTTGAGAAATGAGCAAGTTACAGGATCCATGGCTGGAGGTTAAAGATGAAGTCATTTTCAGGATTTGACTTGTGTTATGTATTATTTGTTTTGCTTATGTTAACGGATGTATAGCCACCCTAGTGGTAGAAGCACACGCCTGTAACCAGAGGGACCTGGGTTCGAGCCCCCAGTGGTACCCTTTTGATTTTTTTTTCATATTTTTTCCTATTCTGACTTTTTGGACAAGCGCTGGACCTCCTCCTTTGGGACTTATGTTTTTTCTTACCTCTAACCCCCTTGCAGGCTATTCATACCCCTATCCCAGCTTTTATTTTCTTTTCTCATTTTCATTTTATTTATTTTCTTAATTATTTTTCTAATGCTAAAAAATAGTAAAAAATATAAAAATATTAGATTTATATTTGGACATAGTTTATTTATTTTTTCCCACACAAACATTATTTTATTTTATCATACTTTATTTATTTCACTAAATATTTTGTAAATTTAATTAAAGACTAGGGTTTTAGTTTATTTTTCTCATAATAAAAAAATGCTCTTTTAAATACAAAAAGACCAAAAAAATTTATAATACTATAAATTATTTTCAAGACAAAAATACAAAAAATACTTTTCTTAAACTTAATTTCTTTTTAATCAATTAATAGATTTAGGGTTTTATTTAAAATCTTTTCTTAGTAAATTTAGGTTTTACTTTTAATTAATTATTTTCTTTTAATTAATTAGGTTAAAACAAATTCCCTTTTCCTAAAAAAATCCAAACAAAAATATCCATTTTCTTCACATTTGCATTCTTGTATATTTATTCATTATGTACATTATTTATTTCAATTCTTGTATAAATTCAATATGGTTGTAATAGATTAATTAGGTTTATTTTCTTGCAATCCCCATTTATAATTTGTACACCCTCTTCCCACAAGTATTGTAATAGCGTAGTAAATTTTAAATTCCGCAATTTATCGCTTTATATACAATTGCTAGTAATTGGGGTTTGTATGGAAAGACTAAAACCAATCAAATAGAAAACCCTAATCAAAGACAAAATCAAGCATGACAAATAATACACTTGCACACAAGCACCCCTAGGGTAAATCCACTTGGTTTCCTTACTAAATGGTCATATTACGCATGTGAGGTATCTTAGCAAAAACAAGCAAAATACAAGATCATAGTCCCTCGATGATGCTATCTATGTTGCCTTTCAAATGATCTTAGTCCCTAAAAGAGAATGCTAAGATATCTTGCAACATTGCTAATCATGGTTATACGATGACCCACGCCCGTCCCATTTACATACAAAGATAGGGTTACTTACCAAATCAATGGTAAGATAACAATGTTAAAGGAAAAAGAAAATGAACATGAAAGACTTTTGAGTAGGTAGAATGCTCCTAATTACTTGCTCAATCTTCAAAACATCCTTGCTATTTTTAAAATAAACACCTACACTTTCAAAACCTCTTACAAACTTGAAAATATTTTCAAAAGATCAAACATCTTTGTGTACATTCTTACGAATGAGAATCATTACAAATATTGCCTAAACGATGGCCTCTTTACAAAAAACTTTCAAAAACCACACAAAGCACAATTTCAAACAAAAAGCAAGTGATCTAGCAAGTAACTAAGAGCCCATGGAAAATCATGGATGAAAAGGATGCTAATACTTTCCCTTTTCATAATCTACCCCCCAAACTCAAGAAATAATCTCAAAGGTCTTTCTTGTGCTTTTTCACCTTTCCTTTTGGATAAAAGAAAAGTCGGTGGCGACTCTTGCTAACCGCAACATTTGCAATCAAATGCAAAATAATCAAGTCAGTTCTCCCACCGTATCACAGTAGTTATGAACATAGTTATATAAAAAGGCTCACTTAGTGAGAGGTTTGATGCCTTTAATTCCATATGGACACTCAAATTTATCGCCTAGAGACTTTTTTGAAGACTTGCATCCAAGACAAGACTCATAGTACCATACAAACTTTGAAGCCTTGAATCATTTGGTAGTATTAATAGTTGTTTCATAACAATCCTATTTTTTAGAAAGTATAAATTAAAACAATGATAACAATATCTAAATATAATGATAATTTAAAAAAATATCAGATACCTTTCCTGCTTCATAAATTTCACAAATACTCTTCACCTCATGGAGGCTATTCCAGTTCTGGTTAGTGGATTAAATGGATGAATCACAAGTAAGTGATAGAGGAAGAGCAGGTGCATTAGTTATATCAGTGCCTCCCAAATTGCAATATAAAAAAAGGAATTAGGGATATATTAAATAAAGTTACCGAAAATATTCTTAGTTGATACAGTAAAGGGTATTACCTTGCTTTGAATGCTTCAACTTATTGATGCTCTAAGTTAATGTAAATTTTAGAGTTGTTTCAAACGTTAGAAAGACTTGGTAGTCCAGAAACTGTAACAATTTGGAAATAGAGCTGGTAAAATTGTAAACAATTTATATTATAATTTGCAGAATGAATTCTGAATACAAAACAATTGTCAACTCGTATTTGGCTTACACCAAGCATGAGTTAAGATTAGAATTGTAGGACTAGAAACTTTGTTGGGGTTATTGTAATTCGTGAACTGTTTACCATAATCATCCCACAACGCTACCTCAATAACATTACCTTCAATATCATGTAATGTGATATTGGCACACAACTTCTTACCGCCGCCTCCCATCTGTGTCTTCACAATATCTTGTAAAATACCAATAACGCCTATTCCAAAAGAAAACAGGAAAATAAGGCTAATTTTGTATAATAAGAAATTGCATAATAAAAAAAGTTCTCAAAACTAATAAATGAAAAATTATAAAGTCACCATATAACATATCAGGTTTGAAACGCCCATTGACAAAGTTCTCGATAGCATGGAAGTTGAATTTCTGAAGTGGTATTGCTGGTAACGCCACATTGGTCACCGTAGTCCCTCCATTGAAGACAAGTTTTAGTTGATTGGAACAGAATTTGAAAGTACCATAATTAACCATAAGTTCTCCATTATAAAGATAATAAGTTTCATGCTCCCTTAGTTGTTCTACCCAATCATTAAAGTCTCGACTCCTTGTGGTGACATGAATTTGATCGTCCTGTCATTTATAGGTAGAAAAATAGTTTAAGAACATAATATAAATGTAAAGATGAATAGTACAAACATACCTTTCCATCTTGTATGACCAACTCTAGGTGTTGTTAGCCAGTTTTCTCCTTAACAACCCATAGGTCTACCACCCTTATATGACTCTTCCACACTTGCAGGCCTTTGACCAGGCTATGAATGAAAATGGGAGCCCTTGGCATTGTTGTTTTCCTGAAATGTTCAATGAAAAAAATACAGCATTAGAATACATAAGACAACTTCAAAAGAAAATAACACTAGTTCAAAAAGTTCTTCAAAACATAATCCCATGGTTACAGAAGATGAGGTAAATTTATGATTTTTAGGAAAAATTTCAACAGAAAGAAGGTTTTAGTTCGGTTTGATAACAAAGATACCATAAAACAAAAGACAAATGATATTGCAACACATGGCGCAATGAGAGTGATTTGGTCACAACTTTTCAGGCCATTAGAGGAATACGAAATTGCCTTTTTGTGTTTGTAAATGATTTTTGTGCAAGGGGTAATTTCGGTAGTTTGGTCAATGCATTAGTAATAGTGTGATAGTTGATTGTTTTTTAAAATTAAAGCAAATTTAATTAAGATGGGTGTTAAGGGTATTTTAACCGAATTACATCAAACCGAAGGAAAAAGGCAAATCTAGAGTCATAAACAAAGTCCCAGGAAACTACATCAACCAACCCAACGTGAATCTTTACAATTGTTATGAGAGAGAACAAACAATTCTCAAGATCTAAACTTAAACAAATATCCCAACTCCTCAATGTCTACAAAAGTCTCTGCAAAAAGAATTCTATTTTTATTAGACCAAATAAACCAACACACCCAAGACCACACACACCAGTGATGATCATTCGACAAGTGTCCCGGTAGTGTCGAAGTAATACCTAAAAGATTGTTTACACAAGGATTGCAATTTAACAAGGTGTATGATTGTGTGAAATAAAAGTAACAATTGGGGAGTTTTTTATGTTTGAAAGCGAAAAGGAAAATAGAAATGTTATTAGATTATGAAAGGCGATTAGGTTTCGTCTTAAATCCCGTGTTTGTCTCTGTTGATGTTAGCGTCAATATACCCTTATGTTGATTAACTCAATTACCACAATTGTCTAACTAAGCCAATATACCTAATCTCTTGGTGTATACCTCACTATTCTAAGCTATAACCTTCTAATATCTTAGGAAAATTTGATAGTTAAAATAGGCTTCGTTAAACCCTAACTCACAATTACAATTTCTTATATCTAGCTCAATTATTAGGTTGAACAGTTAACTTAGATCTGATTCACACAGTTTAGGTTAGTACTCAGCATGAATCTGAATCGATACATGGATATTGTAAACGCGTGTAAAGCATTAACGAAAATATTAACTGGATTGAAAAATGAATAATCAAAACTGCAGATAGCACAAAGACTTAACATATGGTCTCAAAAAAATCATATAGGTTCATCTTAACGAAACCTAATCTAAGAAAACTAGCTACTCATAACTAAATAATTCTTACAAAGGTAGGCGGTCATTGAAATGACACCAGTGGAAAATAAGCTTTTCTTGGGGACCAGCGAATGCATTTGAACAAGGACGCTCTTCCTCCGAGAGGGGGTGGGATAATTTGAATGACTGATCAACCTCCATTTCCTGGGAGAATGAAAAAAATGGATATGGGCACGAATAAATCTCAAGAATAGCCTCTTACCAAAAAGTTTAAATCATCGGGACTGGCCCCGGGGGGAATTGTCCTAGGAGAAAGTGAATCGGATCCTTCTCCATTCAAGTTTCCATAAGTCTTCTTATCATAGTAGCCTTACACTTCCTAGTAGGAAAGACCTTGCATCTCCAATAGGGATTATGCTTATTTTTGAAACCTTATCCATATGGCTAAGCTGGATCTGATGGCGGAGACGCCCTATCATATGCAATAGGGTGTTTCCCTAATGTCTCTAGAGGCGATCAACCGCGGAAAGGTAATGGCTCTTGGCAGCCCTTTGAAGTATATGGACCATTGGAAGGGTTAGCATGAACTCATTGTCTACACGTATAACCAACTCCTTAAAAATCTTGATGGCTTCCAAAAAAATGTGGAGATAATAAGGGATCCTTATAACTTAGCTTCACAAATTACTACTTTGAAGGTGTCTCTGGGAGAAGACTCTCAAATACATGAGGACTTTATTGACCAACTGTGAAGCACGTAAGGCAACGTCGACATTTAAAGTAGATGAAGTTGAGGGTGCCTTGAAAGAGAAGAAGGAGAATATGGGGGAGGAGAAGGAGAAAGTGAAGGCTAGTGAGGATAGCTTGGAGAAAGTTGTAACGCCCGTAATTTAATTAATTATTTAATTAAATTATTTTGGAATATTTGTGAAGATAGGTTGTGATTAATTGGATTTAATTATTTTATTAAGTGGGGAAATAATATTAGAAGTATAATATTATTTGATATAGGCTTGTTTTAAAGGAATAGAAGTACTAAGGGGATGTGTTAGTTTTAAGCCCAATAAGGAATAAAGAGAAGAATAGGTTATTTTATTATTGTGGAAATAATAGAAAAGAAGAAGCAGTAAGAAGAGAAGGAAGAATAAGGGTTGGAAAGAAGAACGTGAAGCTGTTGGAAAAGAGGAAGAATGGCAGAACGGGAATTTAATTGGAGAAAGTTATAGAGCGACCTTCAATCCAAGGTAAGGGTGGGTTTTTGACTCTATAATTGGGTTCATGATAATTAGTTCATGGGGTTAGAGGTGATCGTTGTCTTGTTCATGAATTGAATGTATATGATGTTGTATGATGGAAATTGATGATTGAAAGATGAACGATGATGTCTCGATACTGTTTATTTGATGTAGAATTGTAGGATAAACGTAAGTGATGATTATCTATGATTAGATTAGGTTTTTAGGGCTTAAAATATGGAACCCATAGTGAAAACTCAGAGAAAATCGCAGAAATTATGCAGGATAGGGCAGTATGCGTCGACCCCAAACATGATGTGTCGATACAAGAAGGTTTAGAGACTTAGGATGAGTCGACACGAAGAGGTCTTGCATCGATACATGAGGACTTTTAGACTCGGGATGAGTCGACACGTAGGAGCATGTATCGATACATGTTGTGTGTTAGACTCAGGATGGGTCGATACAAGAGAGGATGTGTCGACTCATGTTGCAAGTTCAGTGCAGTACGCGTCGATCCAAGGAGTTATGCATCGATCCATGTTGTCTGGTTTTTGGCAGAATCGTTTAGAAAAGGTTGTAACTTGAGTTTTTGGATGCCGTTTGAGGTGTCGTTCGAAGCGTTGAATAGCTAACGCGGTGAGCTTTATTCTTAAGGATTAAAATGAGGAATAGGAAGGATAACCATAATATTTAAATTAGTTACCGTGTATATCGCTGTGTTGGTTTTTATGCAGAATGATGAAGATGAGATGCTTATAGGCTGCTGTTTGATTTGTAACAGTAGGACTAATAATAATAACAATGTAATATTAAAGAATAGTAGTATGTAGAGATTTGGTGATTTAGAAGTAAGCCTTAGTTGATTAACTGATTATAGGTAATATCTTGTTGTAGGCCTATGGCCAACATTGTGAAAATGATGAGTGTTGTTGTATTACTGTACGGCTGAATTGTTGATGAGATGATGTTAATGAGATTTTATTTGATGGATTATGTTGAATATATGATGTGTAATGATTTATGATGAATGGTGTTGATGAAGATATGATGAGATGCTTTTGAGATGTAGGCCTTTGGCCAACGATGGTGTTGTGTTGAGATGTTGTCAATTATGGTGTTGTTATTACATTCATGATTGTGTCGCATACATTGAATTTTAAGATGGAGCTTATGCTCGTCGAGATGGCCTTTATTGGCGAATATTGAGATGAAGGATTATGCCTTATTGATGCCTCTATTAATTGGCAATTTTTGAGATGGGAGTTCTGCTCCAATGGCACCACATGCATTTGCATAGTGTTGAGTCGCATTATATGATTGCATAAAGAAGTGTGTATTGATGTTGTGAATATGTATTATTGTTGTGATTATTGTTGATTATGAGATGAGAAGTGGTGACGTTATGTGATCTAATTTAATATATTAATTATCATACGCTTTATTATATTGTTAGATATATCACCCCTTCTGTTTGAATGTTGCCCTTATGTTGGTAACGTGCAGGTAATCGAGAGTGAAGGTTGTATACCTTCAATAGTTTGAGTCGGTGTCATTGCTCTGATATGTAACACTCGGGGGATGAACGCTTGTTGCTTTAGATTGTTGATTAAATTCTGTTGTTGAACTTTAAGTTGATTATTATTAAATTGTGTTGTTCCGAAGTTGCTGTAATGATGACAAAGATGTTATTAAGAATTCTGCTGCGTAGATGTTGAATTATTTAATTAAAGTTGTTATGATAATGGTTCATCCGATGTTTCAAAGTGTTATATATCCACGATGAATGCAATGAGTTTTTAATGATGAATTTGTAGCCTCCTGATTCGTTTGCATGAATGATTTTATAACTCTGATTTATTTATATAATTGTCGGGGTAAAATCGGGGTGTTACAAAGTTCGTATCAGAGCAAAAGGTTGGTCCGACCTTGTCATCGAGTTGTAGTTGTCTAACAATCGAGTATTTTTAATTTGAGTTCTAACCATTGTTTATGTTGTAGTGATAAGTTGAGATGGCTGGAAGGAATGATGATGTACTTGCTGTTGTTTAGAAGCAATGGCTCATGCAATGGGGAATCAGCCGAATACTAACGGGAATGCTGGATCTCGTAGCTTGGCGACTTTCCAGAGAGAGAACCTGCCTACGTTCAAGGGAAGGTATGATCCTGAAGGGGCATTGGAGTGGTTGAAAGAGATTGATAGAATCTTCCGTGTGATGGACTGCACTCCAGCGCAGAAGGTTCGTTATGGTACTCATATGCTGGCAGTCGAGGCTGATGACTGGTGGCTAGAGACTTGTCAGAAGTTGGAAGCTGCAGGTGAGAATGTCACTTGGGCTGTGTTCCATAGGGAATTTTTGAGGAAGTGATTTCCTGAAGATGTCCGTGGTAAGAAGGAGATTGAGTTCCTTGAGTTGAAGCAAGGAAATATGTTAGTTGTTGAGTATGCTGCCAAGTTTTCTGAGTTGGTTAAGTTTTCTCCGCATTACACTGAGGCAGATGCTGAGTTTTCGAAGTGTATCAAGTTTGAGAACGGGTTGCACCCAGAGATCAAGAAGGCAGTTGGATACCAGAAGATCTGTTTCTTTGATGATTTGGTTGATAGTTGCAGGATTTATGAGGAGGATAATAATACTCATTACAAGATTATCAGTGAGAAGAAGGGTAAGCACCAACAGAATCATGGTAAGCCTTATGATACCTCAGCTGGTAAAGGTAAACAGAAAGTTGCTCAGAGTCAGAGGACTAGTGGTGGAGATGCTCCTGTTGGTGTGGTTTTCTTTAAGTGTGGAAAACCTGGGCACAAGAGTAATGTATGCACTACTGAAGTGAATAGGTGTTTCCGTTCTGGCAAGAACAGACATGTTGTATCTGAGTGTGAACATAAGGATGTGATTTGTTTTAATTATAGAGAAGAATGGCACATTGGTAGTCAGTTTCTAAAACCGGAGAGGGCTTAGACAAGTGGTAAAGTGTTTGCTTTGGTTAAGGATCAAACAGCTGCTGAGGACAAACTTATCAGAAGTACATGTTTCATTAATAGTACTCCTTTAATTACTATTATTGATACCGATGCTACTCATTGTTTTATTACTGCTAATTGTGTTGAAAGATTGGGTCTTATGTTGTCTTCTTGGAATGGAGAAATGGTCGTCGATACTCCAGCCAAGGGGTCGGTTACTACTTCTTTTGTGTGTTTGAAGTGTCCCTTGTCGATCTTCGGCAGAGATTTTGCTGTTGATTTGGTTTGTTTACCGTTAAGAGGTTTGGATGTGATTTTGGGTATGAACTGGTTAGAGCATAACTATGTTCATATTAACTGTTATGACAAGTCTGTGAAGTTTTCTACTCCTGAAGAAGAAGAAGATGGTTTGTTGTCTGCTAGACAGTTGAGGAAGTTGATGCAAGAGGAAGTACAAATTTTCTCGTTGATGGCGTTACTATCTGTAGAGACTCAAGCTATAATTGAGGAATTGCAGGTGGTGTGTGAATTTCCTGAAGTTTTCCCCAACGAGATTCCTGATGTACCGCCGGAGAGGGAATTTGAGTTTGTGATTGATCTTGTACCTGGTACCAGACCTGTGTCTATGGAACCATACAGGATGTCGGCATCTGAATTTTCTGAGTTAAAGAAGCAGCTGGAAGATTAACTTGAGAAGAAGTTTGTAAGACCAAGTGTGTCGTCGTGGGGAGCTCTAGTATTGTCAGTAAAGAAGAAAGATGGAAGTATGAGGCTTTGTGTTGATTATAGGAAGTTGAATAAAGTGACGATTAAGAACAATTATCCGCTTCCAAGAATAGATGACTTGATGGATCAATTGGTGGATGCTTGTGTGTTTAGTAAGATTGATTTGAGGTCGGGTTACCATCAGATTAAAGTGAAGGATGAATATATCCAGAAGATGGCTTTCAGGACGCGTTATGGACATTATGAGTATTCGGTGATGCCTTTAGGTGTTACTAGTGCGCCGGGAGTATTCATGGAATACATGAATCGTATCTTTCATACTTATTTAGATCGATTGGTAGTGGTGTTCATTGATGATATTTCGATTTACTATAAGTCAGAAGAAGAGCATGCAGAACACTTAAGGGTAGTGTTGCAAGTTTTGAAAGAAAAGAAGTTGTATGCAAAGTTTTCCAAGTGTGAATTCTGGTTGAAGGAGGTTAGTTTTCTTGGTCATGTGATTTCAGGTAGTGGCATTAACGTAGATCCATCGAAGGTTGATATTGTGTTGCAATGGGAAACTCCAAAGTCAGCTACTAAGATTAGGAGCTTTTTGGGATTAGCTGGTTATTATAGAAGATTTATCGAAGGGTTTTCTAAGTTGGCACTTCCGTTGACTAAGTTGACTTGTAAAGGTAGAGCTTTCGTATGGGATGTTCAGTGCAAAGAAAGTTTTACGGAATTGAAGAAGAGGTTGATGTCGGCTCCGATTTTGACGTTCCCTAATCTAGGAGATCCTTTTGTGGTGTATTGTGATGCTTCTAAGATGGGTTTAGGAGGTGTGCTTATGCAGAATGGTAAGGTAGTTGCTTATGCGTCAAGGCAGTTAAGGACTCATGAGAATAACTATCCTACGCATGATTTAGAGTTTGTTGCAGTTGTCTTTGTGTTGAAGATTTGGAGGCATTATATTTATGGTTCTATATTTGAAGTGTTTAGTGACCATAAGAGCTTAAAGTATTTATTCGATCAGAAGGAGTTGAATATGAGGCAACGGAGATGGTTGGAATTGTTAAAGGATTATGATTTCAGTTTGAATTATCATCTAGGAAAGGCAAATGTGGTAGCTGATGCGTTGAGTCGAAAGACTTTACATATGTCGGCAATGATGGTTAAAGAGTTGGAATTAATTGAGCGGTTCAGAGATATGAACTTAGTTTATGAGATTACGCCGAGAAGTGTTATGTTGGGTATATTAAAGGTTAATAATGAATTTTTAGATAGTATCAGAGAAGCTCGGAAGTTAGATGTTAAATTGGTATATTCGATGGTTAGAATCGATCAGTCTGGGAATGGTGATTTTAAGTTAGATGCACAAGGTGTGTTAAGATTTCGAAACCGGATTTGTATTCCTGATCATGCTGAGATGAAGAAAGTGATACTTGAAGAGAGTCATAGAAGTAAGCTGAGTATTCATCCAGGAGCTACAAAGATGTATCAAGATTTGAAAGGTTTGTTTTGGTGGCCTGGGATGAAGAGTAATGTGGCTCGGTTTGTGTACGCATGTTTGACTTGCCAGAAGTCAAAAGTTGAACATCAGAAGCCATCAGGGTTGATACAACCGTTAGAAGTTCCAGAATGGAAATGGGGTAGCATTTCAATGGACTTTGTGACGGGGTTACCTAATACTTTAAGAGGACATGATTCTCTTTTGGTGATTATTGATAGGCTTATGAAGTCATCTCATTTTATTCCTATTAACATCAGTTTTCCAGTGTCGAAGTTGGCTAAGATTTACACTGGTGTGATTGTGAAGTTGCATGGTGTTCCTTTGTGCATTATGTCAGATAGAGATCAAAGATTTACTTCTGATTTTTGGAAGAGTTTGCAAGAAGCGTTGGGTTCTAAGTTGAGGTTGAGTTCAGCGTATCATCCTTAGACAGATGGTCAGACTGAACGGACTATTCAATCGTTGGAAAATTTGCTGAGGGCATGTGTTCTTGAGCAGGGAGGTTCGTGGGATACTTATCTTCCGTTGATAGAGTTCACTTATAATAACAGTTACCATTCTAGTATTGGGATGGCACCTTTTGAAGCGTTGTATGGTTGAAGATGTAGAACTCCTTTATGTTGGCATGAATCTAGAGAAAGTGTAGTACTTGGACCTGAACTTGTTCGTGAGACTACCGAAAAGGTGAAGTTGATCCGAGAGAAGATGAAAGCTTCCCAAAGTAGACAGAAGAGTTATCATGACAAGTGAAGGAAAGATTTAGAATTCCAAGCGGGTGACCATGTGTTTTTAAGAGTTACACATGTGACTGGTGTTGGGCGAGCATTGAAGTCTAAGAAGCTCACTTCTCGTTTTATTGGACCATATCAGATTTCGGAGAGAGTGGGGAATGTTGCTTATAGAGTGGCTTTACCGCCTAATATTTCGAATTTGCATGATGTGTTTCATGTGTCACAACTTTGGAAGTATATTTCAGATCCATATCATGTGATTCATATGGATGATGTGCAAGTACAGGATAATCTTACGGTGGAGACGATGCCTGTACGGATCGCGGATCGTGAAATAAAGACTCTGAGGGGCAAAGAGATTGCTTTGGTTAAAGTGGTTTGGCTAGGAGCTGGCGGAGAAAGCATAACTTGGGAGTTGGAGAGCAAGATGCGAGGCTCCTACCCTGAGTTGTTTGATTGAGGTAAATTTTCGAGGACGAAAATATTCTAAGTGGGGGAGAGTTGTAACGCCCGTAATTTAATTAATTATTTAATTAAATTATTTTGGAATATTTGTGAAGATATATTGTGATTAATTGGATTTAATTATTTTATTAAGTGGGGAAATAATATTAGAAGTATAATATTATAATATGTGGGCTTGTTTTAAAGGAACAGAAGTAATAAGGGGGTGTGTTAGTTTTAAGCCCAATAAGGAATAAAGAGAATAATAGGTTATTTTATTATTGTGGAAATAATAGAAAAGAAGAAGCAGTAAGAAGAGAGGGAAGAATAAGGGTTGGAAAGAAGAACGTGAAGTTGTTGGAAAAGAGGAAGAACGGAAGAACGGGAATTCAATTGGAGAAAGTTATAGAGCAACCTTCAATCCAAGGTAAGGGTGGGGTTCTGACTCTATAATTGGGTTCATGATAATTAGTTTATGGGGTTAAAGGTGATCGTTGTCTTGTTCATGAATTAAATGTATATGATGTTGTATGATGGAAATTGATGATTGAAAGATGAACGATGATGTCCCGATACTATTTATTTGATGTAGAATTGTAGGACAACTGTAAGTGATGATTATCTATGATTAGATTAGGTTTTTAGGGCTTAAAATATGGAACCTGTAGTGAAAACGCAGAGAAAATCATAGAAATTATGTAGGACAGAGCAGTATGCGTCGACCCTAAACATGATGTGTCGATACAAGAAAGTTTAGAGACTTAGGATGAGTCGACACGAAGAGATCTTGTGTAGATACATGAGGACTTTTAGACTCGGGATGAGCCGACACGTAGGAGCATGTGTCGATACATGCTGTGTGTTAGACTCAGGATGATTCGATACAAGAGAGGATGCGTTAACTCATGTTGCGAGTTCAGTGCAGTACGCGTCGATCCAAGGAGTTATGCATTGATCCATGTTGTCTGGTTTTTGGCAGAATCGTTTAGAAAAGACTGTAACTTGAGTTTTCGGATGCCGTTTGAGGTGTCGTTCGAAGCGTTAATAGCTAACGCGATGATCTTTATTCTTAAGGATTAAAATGAGGAATAGGAAGGATAACCATAAGATTTGAATTAGTTACCGTGTAGATCGTTGTGTTGGTTTTTATGCAGAATGATGAAGATGAGATGCTTATAGGCTTCTGTTTGATTTGTAACAGTAGGACTAATAATAATAACGATGTAATATTACAGAATAGTAGTATGTAGAGATTTGGTGACTTAGAAGTAAGCCTTAGTTGATTAACTGATTATAGGAAATATCTTGTTGTAGGCCTATGGCCAAAGTTGTGAAAATGATGAGTGATGTTGTATTACTGTACGGCTGAATTATTGATGACATGATGTTAATGAGATTTTGTTTGATGGATTATGCTGTATATATGATGTGTAATGATTTATGATGAATGATGTTGATGAAGAGATGATGAGATGCTTTTGAGATGTAGGCCTTTGGCCAACGATGGTGTTGTGTTGAGATGTTGTCAATTATGTTGTTGTTATTACATTCATGATTGTGTCGCATACATTGCATTTTGAGATGGAGCTTATGCTCATTGAGATGGCCTTTATTGGCAAATATTGAGATGAAGGCTTATTCCTTGTTGATGCCTCTATTAATTGGCAATTTTTGAGATGGGAGTTCTACTCCAATGGTACCACATGCATTTGTATAGTGTTGAGTCGCATTATATGATTGCCTAAAGAAGTGTGTATTGATGTTGTGAATGTGTATTATTGTTATGATTATTGTTGATTATGAGATGAGAAGTTGTGAAGTTATGTGATCTAATTTAATATATTAATTATCATACACTTTATTATATTGTTAGATATCTCACCCCTTCTGTTTGAATGTTGCCCTTATGTTGGTAACGTGCAGGTAATCAAGAGTGAAGGTTGTATACCTTCAATAGTTCGAGTCGGTGTCATTGCTCTGATATGTAACACTCGGTGGGGATGAAAGCTTGTTGCTTTAGATTATTGATTAAATTCCATCGTTGAAATTTTAGTTGATTATTATTAAATTGTGTTGTTTCGAAGTTGCTGTAATGATGACAAAGATGTTATTAAGAATTTCGTTGCATAGATGTTGAATTATTTAATTAAAGTTGTTATGATGATGGTTAATCTGATGTTTCAAAGTGTTATATATCCATGATGAATGCAATGAGTTTTTAATGATGAATTTATGGCATCCTGATTCGTTTGCATGAATGATTTTATAATTCTGATTTATTTATATAATTGTCGGGGTAGAACTGGGGTTTTACAAAAAGTGAAGAAGGAATATAAATATTTTGTTGACAGTAGCGTCAAAGCTTCTTTTGAGGCCTTCCAAAATTCCTTCAACCAGGTGGAGGTGTTATGCTCAAACATTTAGCTTACCTGGGATTTGATGGATCCTAAGAAGGAAGTCATGGACACGAAGATAGTTGTTGTTTAGTAAGAGGAAGCTTCGAAGCTTTTATGATGAATAATTGTAATTTTTATCATTTATGGCACTTGTAAAAAAATGTATTGCTTTTATTTTGGCTTGCATGATTTTGTTTCATCATTTATCCATCCACGATTTGTTTCATCGTTTCATCTTTTATGATTTAATTTCATCATTCAGTCGCCCCCAATTTTGTTTAATCATATTGTCGTTCATGACTTTATTTCATCATTTTTTCACCCACATTTTTGTTTCATCGTTTTGTATTTTATGATTTTATTTCATCATTTACTCAACCACGATTGTGTTTCATTATTTTAATATCTTCATTGTTTTATTTCATCATTTACTTGCCTTGTATTAAGGATTGGGTTATGCTTCGATGTCTCTAAGGACCGTGCCCAGTAAAAGGATAATTCTCCTTCCTTTCTCTAAGGTGAATACCCGGTTTTAGGTTGATATATCATGGGCTTCACCATCTAAACTCTAAAGTGGCTAACTACTAAGAGGGGGTATGCCAGTTGTGGCTTTGTGTGCTTAATTTGTCTTTGATTTTGCTTTCTTATGGGAGACAATCATATAAATTTCAAAATAAAAGTAATTGTATTATTTATCTCGAAGCATTATTTTTTAATGTATTACAACAATAAAAGATAGTAAGTATTTGATTTCATAGTCTCCAAATGGACCAGTGTGATATTCAAAAGCCATTCAATAATTTATAAAATTTTAAGTGAATTGTTCTATTCGAGAACCAGAAATAGATATAGTTGGAAACTTGATGCTCTTGAGTGATAGCTCCAATATCCTTTATGGTGGCGTGGACTGCATAATTAGCAATCCAACATCCAAGTTAATTCAAGATTCAAGATGAGTGTAACAAAAGGGGAGATCAGAGATAATACCTTTATCTTAGCCAGTGAATTGATTTATATGTTGGGTCAAGTAGAGTGAATTAGGCCATATTCATTTAGGCATTTGGCTGACCCGGAACATTTTTCCAAAGGCTTTGTTGGGCATTGAAAGAACCTAGGAAAGCCTTAAATAATGTAGGTAGGCCTCTAAGACAGGGTCTGAGGTGAAATGGAACGGAAACACTTGGAATCAGTTGAAAAAAATAATGCATGACATGATCATTAAATGCTTTCTTTTCCTTGGAATGCTTCGATGTCCGCTCCTAGCACGTCAGCCTAGTGAAACAAACTAGGGAATGATTTCTCTTTCTAGTAAACTGGAGTATTTATCCGTTTTAGCATTGTGAAGTGGTGTGACGATTGCCCTTGGATTTGTACCTTACTTTTGATATGTACAGTTAATATTTAATTGGTTTCCTATAAAAATCGGGTTCCCCCAAGTCTTCATTTTGATCTTCTTATTGCTTCTCGGTAGTTGATTTATATGGATCATTAATCGTTGTCTCCAACTTCAAGTTTTCTCCACGATTCCCCTTTCTCTTTATCCGAGTATGTTGTTTATTTCTTTAAGTGAACGAGGCTTTTTCTCCTTTATCTTTTTAGAGGGTTAATCCCCTATTGCTAATTTATCTCCCCTAACCCACCGGATCTGTTCATATACAGAGGTGAAATACAATTGATATGACAATGAAAAATGCTGAATATTATTCCTTGGTAGACCCACAGTATTTTGGGGTGCCCTCAAAGTATACCCCGAGGACGAGGGAATAGAGGTTCATTTTGAAGTTGGGTCTTCTTTAGACTGGAAAGTTTTTAGATCCTTGTAGACAATAGGGCTTTCCATAAATTTGAAGGATGCTCTATCACTTTTTACTCATGCATCTTTGAAAAATTAGGAGTATGACTCCCATTGATTTATTTTGAAAAGGAAGTGTTGGATCATCTTCGCATTCCTCCATCATAGTTTCATCCATGTGTTTGGGGCTTGTGAGAGTTTTTCAATATTGGTTTAAATATCATGGGAACATAGATTCGGCTTCCTTAAATCTCTTCTTCACTCTCTTTGAAGTTAATCCCCATTCTAAGAGCCAAGGTTGTGGACTTATTTCTCTTTGCCAACTAAGAAATGAGGTATTAAATTTTTACATTGACAGTTAGAAATATTTCAAGGAGCATTATTTCCTAGTTTACCTCACTTTTCCTCTTGCTCATAATGAGTTTTGCACCGTTCCTTCTTCTTCAGCCCCAGTAGTCTCTTCCAAACTAAGGAGGTGGTTTTGGTCTTCATACCACTTCTCCCTGAGAACTAAATATTATTCCATCCCATACAAAGCCATTACTGATGTGGAAAAGGCTATGAAGGAAACCTTGCTTTCCTTTTCTGGCTTAGAAATACATTGTCAGGATATCGTCGATGCAAACTCTGCAGATGAGAGGAAGAAAAGTTTTGGTATAGCTTTTTCTTTTATTTTACTTGTAGTCTGTACTCTTATATATTCTCTTAATGGCTAATTATATTATTCTTTTATAGATGGCCTCAAAAGTAAAGATTCATCGGTTGGCTACGTTGGACTTGCGCTAAATGTAGAAGCTCCCTTAGTTGTGCCAGCGTCTTCAGAGAGTTAGAGTAATAAAAACCATGATCGGAATGCTAATAAGGACTGGGGTAAAGTAGTTATCCATGGAAGTCCTATAAAGAAGAAAGAGTTAAAACAACTTGGTTCTGCTTCAAGTATCCATTTGAGGGATACTCTAGTTCATTTGCCCTCCATGAGGGTTGGTCGTTTGCCTCGGGATGCAACGGAAATGTAGAAGTTTATATGGGTTACCAACTACGAGCAGATTCGTCTGTTTTGTCCTATTTGGAAAATCCAATTTGTTGGCAGAACCAGCTTGTCAAGTCCTCCAGGTTATTCCTCTTCTAAATCAGCTTGCAGTCGGTCATATGGATATTCTATTCCTCTTATCGATAGGTCAAGGATGCAAAGGTTCTCTAGGACTTGGCTGGGGAAAAAATGGTTAGCTTCAAGAGGGAATTCTTCATGTTGCGTACTCGCTTGAACGAAGTTTCTTCTTTTCTGGTTAGTTGTATAATAGATCTTGAGAAGTTATTTGAAGAGAAGGATCGGGGTGTTCTACAAAAGGAACTTGAGTCATAGGTTTTGTCTCCCATGATCCAGAGCCTCATATTGAAACTTGAGGAGAAGAAATCGGCCAACTTAAGGATCTAGTGGCCCTCCAAGAATAATTGGTTGCCCTGAGTAACCAGTTGCATGATATTTTTAGTGATGACCTGAAAGAGACTGTCTTTTAAAATATTTTGGGCCAGTGGAAGTCCTTAGTGCTTAGCTTTTAGACTTTTCATGATTCTTTATCTTTAATATAAACATAATCCTTATGTAACCTTTAATTTTAATATATCATATGACCTTTGTTTCGTCATTCGTTTTGTTGTAATTGGCTTGTTGTGTTGGTATGCTGCATTTATCATTTATGGATGCCGCTTCACCCAATAGTAGGGCTCGGGTTCATCAATATATGGTTGTACCTTTGAATTGCACTTTGCACCACATAGGACCATCCCCCGGCCAACAGTAGGATCCATGTCCCTTCCCCTAAGGTATGCCTCAGATCAAGATGGACGTCTCCGGGCTCTACCACCTAACGCCCTTGGATTGAATAGATCCAAAAGGAACGCATTAATGCATGCAATACATTTTGATTCATATCATATATGCAATAATGTGTTTAGTCTATATCGAATATGCAAGAATATGTTTTGATTCATATCAGATACACAATAATATGTTTAGTTTATATCAGATATGCATGCATGTATAGAATGTGTTTTAAGTCATATCAGATACGCAATAATGTGTTTAGTTTGTATCAGATATGTAAGAGTGTGTGGAATGTGTTTTAAGTCATATCAGATATGAAATAATGTGTTTAATCTATATTGGATACACAGAAATGCATGTAATTTTCCTCTTTATTTTCCTGGAAGATGAGAAACAGAAAAGATCATAATAGGAAAATAGTTGCATTCATATTGAATTCAATTAGTTGCATAGGTGTAATACAGTGGGAGAACTGACTTGGGTGTTTTTCTTTTTATCGCAATTGTTGCGGATAACAAGAGTCGCCACCGACTTTTCTTTTATCCAATAAAGGAAAGGGTGAAAAGAACAGGAAAGACCTTTTGAGAATTTTCTTGAGTTTGTGGGGTAGGTTATGAAAGGGAAGATGTTAGCACCATTTTCATCCGTAGTTATCTACGGGCTCTTAGTTTCTAGCTCACTTTGAAATGCTTTGTTTGAAATGTGTGTCTGATAGTTTGAAAGTATTTTTGAAAAGTGTCTTTGTTTAGGAGAACTTTGTAATGATTCTCGTCTCTATAAGAATGTATATAAAGTGTTGACTTTTGAAAATATTTCATGGAAAGAGTTTGTGTGTTTGAATTTTTTTTTTGAAAATGGTTATGAGAAAGCAACTACAAACATTCTACCTACTCAAAAAGTATTTTTTTTCATTTTCTCCTCCTTTAGATATTGCTATCTTACCATTGATTGATAAGAAGCCCCATCATTGGATGTAAAGGGACAAACGTGGGTCGTCATACAGCTATAGAAGGCAACATTGTAGGATACCTTAGAAATTTTCCGTAAGGGTCTAAGATCGTTTACCGAAGGCAACATCGAAGGGTCATCAAGGGACTGCGATCTTATATTCGAGGGTCATTGCTAAAGTATCCCACGTTCGAGGGACATGACTGTTTTATTCGAGGCAACAAGTGTCGGTTACCCTAGAGGTGCAAGTGTGCAAAGTGTATTGATTTCATGTATTTTTGTCTTTGAGATTAGGGTTTTCTACTTGTTGATTTTAAGTCTTTCCATACACACCCTAATTATTAACAATAATATGGAAAGCGATAAATTGCGGAAATTAAATGTCCTACGCTATTACAATACTTTAGGAGATGAGGGATACAAATTTACAAATGGGGAACGAAAGCAATTAAAACTTAATTACTATTACAACCATATTGAATAATGAATAACAATAAAAATATAAATAAATATAAAGATAATGTAAAAAAGGAAAATTGTTTTAAAAAACCTTTTATGTATTGACACATGCACTTATGCATTGATACGAAAACTTGTATGCATTGACGCATGCACTTATGCATTGATACGAAAACTTTTATGCATTGAAGCATGCACTTATACACCAATACATATCATTTCTTGTTCTTGAAAGTCAAAACCAACTCAGTATGAGTCGATATATAATGGCTTGCATCGACCCATTTCTTGGTTACATCGATGCATTCGTGTTTTGCATCGAATCATACATATTTTGTCTCTCTGTAACATGTCTTGATAACAGTATATATGATACGATGGCAGAACCGACTGTTTAATACTGGTTTGCGTTTTGCGTTTTTTATTTGCAAAATGTCGCGGTAAGCAAGAGTCGCCACCGACTTTTATTTCATCCAATCGGAAAGGAAAAAAGTACAGAAAAAATCCTTTTTCGATATATTCTGAGTACGGGGGGTAGATTATAGAAAGGGAAGGTGTTAGCACCCTTTCTATCCATGGTTTTCCATGGGCTCTTAGGTACTTGCTCATCTTTTTAAAATTGCTTGTGTATGTGCTTTGCTTGGAAAAGTTTTACTTCGTGATAACCCTTGTATCAGTCCTCAAGGGTGTGACGAAGTTGTTTTGAAAATTTGTTTGAAAAGTGTAAGTGTGAAAAGCTTTGATTTGAGCAGGTACCTACTAGCATCTACTTACTCAAAAAAAGATTGTTCCTATTCTTGTTTCCTTTATACAGCATTATCCTACTATTGAGAAATAGGTAGCACCGTCGTTAGAATTGTAAGGTTCAATTCGAAAGGGACGTAAGATCACTAAAGCAATGTTAGGACAACTTAGTAATAACCCTAGAGTCTTAAGATCATATTCGAGGCAACATTTCCAAGGCAACCTTTCTGAGGCAACATTTCTGAGGCAACATTCGAATGGGACGTTTAATCTTTTTTGACAGGAGGGCAACCACTAAGACACCATATGCTTAATGATCGTTTACCGAAGGCAACCGAAGTGAGAGTATACCCTAAGAGTGATATGTGCGAGTGATTTGTTTTCAATTATTTATCTTTGCACATTAGGGTTTTCTACCTGTATTAATTTGTCATGCATTCTTGTCATACAATCCTATTAGCATACATCTAAACAGTTAAATATTTGCAGAAATTAAGATGCGAGAAAGTAAATCTACACTATTACAAGGCTTCGGGGAGGGGGATTAATTACATAGCCAAAAACCCGGGAATTAAAACGGTAAATAAAACCCTAAGTTAAACTATTACAAACCATGAACAGTTACAAAAATATTGTCAAAATAATAATAAGCGCGTGGAGAATTAAATACGAGACGATTAGGGTTTTTACCCACGACTAAACCTATTCGCGATTGATTAAAAAAAGATGTTTTTTTTATTTAAGAAAATAATGAAACAATTAAATTAAAAAGAAAGACCTAAGTTCTAATTAATTTTAAACTAAGAAAAATAAATTAATTTATTCTAAAACCTATTTTTGTATTTTATTTATTTGAGAAAAAATAAAAGAATTAAACCAAGAATTTAACCTAATTTCTATTTGATTTTATTTTTGAAAATAAATTAAAATTTCCCTAAGTTAAACTAAATTAAATTAAATTAACAAAATTAACTTTGATAAAAATCTAATTCTAACTTTTTTGTGAATTCTTGATTTTATGAGTTTTTATGAAAAACAATTAATTTGTGAATTAAAATGATTAAAAGAAAAATTAAAAGAATTAAAGAAAAGAAATAAAAAAAACAAGTTAGAGATGGGCCTGATTGCTAGCAATTATGGGGGGTGTAGATCTGATTTTTGGGCCCAAACAAATCCAAGCATGTTTGACTTCGCCTGATCTGGTGTGTATGTTGACTTGAGGTGTATGGTGATCCTCCAATGATGGCACATTGGATCTTGGCTGGAGATGTGTTTGATGGCCAGATATTGATGGCATATGGTGGGCGCTTGAGGTTGCAGTGTACCTGATCATATGAAACAAAATAATACAAGCAAAGGTTGTGACCTGAGGATCAAACCCAGGTCCTTATGCTCGCTCCCCATACTACGCTGCCAGCTGAGCTGTGGTGCTTAGTTGTAATTATAATAAGAACAAAGCATAATATAAGAAAACATGAGTTAGTGGTCAAAACACAAAGAAAAACGCGCGTCAGTTTGAATGAGCCAATGATGTTGTGCCACACAAGCTTCTTCTTCCTCTCTCCGTCGTTTTAGCCTAGGACACTTTTACCTACAGACACCTTGCTGTAGGTACAGACATGTGCATCTCAAAAATTGTATACAAGCAAGATAAATGACAAGTGAGGGTACCAATCAACTCGTCTCATTCTCACGAGTATCATAGTACCAGAATCCAGGTCTAATTTTGCCTATACTGCAAACCCTTAAAACGAGCCAAGGAACCCTAACAATGGCATATCATGATTCCTGTACTGAAAACACAATTAAATGATACCAATAGCTTACAAACTCAATGATGAACAAGAATATATAATCAAAACGTGCATATGATGAGTAAATCAATGAAATCGAAATCAAGCTTTTAGGCAAACCGTGGTACCTTTAACTTACGATTCCGGACGTGAAAATGCTTGCAATTGATTGAGATCCCTTCTGGAGATGTCCAGGACTCTATTGGTAGCCTTAGAATGGTTTGAATCACTCTCTAAGTCCAAGAACGATCACCCACTTTCTTGAAAAAATTTTAGTTTTCTTTTGGTGTTTTCACGACCTCTAAACCCCTTTCTCTTGCTTTGTTTTTGTTCATTATATATCCCTCAATGAATTAGGGTTGCAAAACAGATTCAATCTTTAAGCTTTGATGATATTTGATTTGATTCTTCAGCCATATGATCTCTTTCTAAATTTGGCCTAATCATGCTCTTTTTGTACCAATTGCCATTGATTCGAATTGATCCTGCAAGCTCATCATATCTTGGTTGCTAACCTGTCAAAAAAACAAATCAAATCATATCTTTGATAATTTTCATCATTTACTTGATTTAATTCACTTTTTAATTAATAAAAAATCAAAATAAATTGAAAAATGAAGCAAATAATTAGTGGATAAGTATTTGAGTCGTGGACCACATTATAATTGAGGTGCAAGCATAAAAAGTTGGGCCCATTTATCAAAAAATGCAAATTTGAGCACATTTGACTTTTGGCAATTTTGCAAAAATGGTCAACTTGGCCAATGCATAACTCTCTCAATTTTGACCCTAGATAGGTGTTATTGGACTTTTTAGAAAGCTTATGATGTCCTATAAGCAAACCTTTTGGTCTCATCTCAGTTGAGTCTTCCATGTTCATGTATGAAGCTTTGACCCAAAAGGTGTTTTTATTGACTTTCCAAAATAACCTATAATGTCAAAATTCATATCTTTTTGTGAGTGCATAGTTTGAACTTGATAGATGAATATGAATTGTATGGAATTGCATCCTCTTAAAAATGAGATTTGGATGGGTCATTTCTGATAGAGTGTGAGAAAGTTATGCTTGGTCAAAGTTGAGTTGACTTTTCCTACAAAACCCTAATTTAGCAACTTTTGGGTTTTGATGAATTGTGAGTAATCCTTGAGGAATATGATCAACCCTTGATCAAATGATGAATAATACTTTAAAATGAGGATGTTGACCAAAAATCTTGAAGTTTGACTGTATGTGGGCCACAGTTGACTTTTGACCTAGCACAGTTGATTTTCAGGCATTTGAGCAATTGACTGAGCAAACTTCCTCTGCAAGGCTTGAAAATTGACATGGATGATCTTGAGAACATATTAGGACAATGGTGAGAATTTTATTCCTTTGTGGTCCACACATCTTGATGAAAATGGAAACCCTAATTTGAGATAGACTGCCTATGGAGAGAGTTTGTCTGGTCAACTCTTGAACTTCCTTGAGCAATTTGGGGACCTCACTTGCCATCTGTTGAGAAATATGGGAGGGGAAATTTTGGGGTACAACAGTACGCATTGATGCATAGTGCCTTGTATCGACTCATAACCTGTTTTGTACCTAATATGAGTCGACTCATAGAGATATGCATCGACTCATACTATTGTTTTTTACTTCTAACATTGTTATGTAACATATATAAGTCAGTTCTCAACACATGGTTAGTGAAAATGAAAAGTAAGCATATAGTTAGCTTCAGGGCTATGATATCTACATTTTATCTCCACAAATGAACCACTAATGATGCTTATATGAAGAGTTCAAAGTCAAGAAAACTTACCTTGAAACTGAAATTCGTGTTTTGATTTAGAGTTGGAGAAGTCAAGTTGCAGGTGGCTGTTTTTGGGATTGGAAAATTCTGATGATGATGTAACGGAAGTTGTTCTCATGTTTGAACAACTCCTATATGATGTATGTGGAGTGTTTGGATGGTTTGTTTGGACATAACTTGCAACGTGTGAGAGATACAAAGATTTAGACTTCAAAGCTCAAGAGTGGAGGTTTTATGGACAGTTATATTTTTTTAGAGTATGAGGGGTTTTGAGAAACTTGTCTACACAACAAATAATTCTTCCCTTTAACTTGAAAATGGCCTCTCTATTTATAGATAAGGTTTGAGAGGATGTGAGAGTTTGTTTCACAAGTTGTGGAATTCTGGTTTAGTTGAGATGAAACAACCAAGTTATGTGAAATTTGATGTCCCAATGCATGGTACAAAGGGGATCTGAAGTGGCTAGGAGTTTTTAGGCATGTTTCTTCTTTCTTTGACATTGTGTGTGCAGAAGAAATAGTTGAGAGGCTCAAGGAGAGCTGACTTTGTATAAAGCATACTTTATGTGAATGGCAATGGTGCCTTTGTGCCATAAAGGGAAAAATGGATTGGATAATGCCTTAACCACTTGAATCATAGCTCAAAATTTTGTGTAAAAAATTAATTATGGTGAGATTTTCAAGTTAGAAGGCCTGTAAAGTAAGATTATGCAACATAGCATGAAGATTGTATTATGTGTTCTTCATAAAAATGACTAGTAATTCAAGAATGGATGCCCAACTTCATGCCTTTGAATCTCCTAGCTCAAGTATGATAAATTCATGCTCTTGGATGTTTTGGAAATCTTGAAACATTGTCTACAACTTTAATGTTGACTATTTTGGATAAATCAAATTGGAACTTGATGAAAATTGGCCAAGAAGTTGAGGTAAAAACTGACCAAAAAACCTGTTGAAAATTTCTCTAAGTGTTTTATGAAAAATGTCATGACTTTAGGAATTTATAACTCAAAATTCAAGAACTTCTAGGACTTGATCAGCAAAGAAAATTTGTAGATCTCATCAAGATCTACAACTTTCATGTTGAAAGTTTTCTTTGAATCATCATGCATCTTGGTGAAAGATTAGCATGAAGTAATGAAATTATAATGTATAAAAACACTTAGAAAAAAAAATTTCAAGTCTTGAAAAGTTTGACTTTTGACTTTATTGATTTCTTGATGATCAAGCTTCATATTTTTGAATTTCTTGATGACTTGTGATCTTTGAAATTGAATTTTTACCAAAAAGTCATAGTTTGACTTTTTGGTGTACAATTGACTTTTTCATCAGTGGACCAAATTTCAACTATCAATCAATTGATCTTGAGAGATGAATTGAGTCATGAAATTAGGTCAAGATGATGTATTTGAATCCTTGAGATCATTTTTCAAACCAAAAAGTCATTCATTAGGTCAAAAATCAAAGATTGGTCATTCTCAATCAAAACCCTAAATTTGACCATTTTACCCTTTTGAAGACTTGAACATTTTTCTTGTGGAATTGTGATACAAACTTGATCAAATGATACATATGACTTCAAAATGGCTATATTGGTCAAAAATATTGAAGTTTGACTGTAATTTGACCACAATTGACTTTTTACCTAGTACAGTTGATTTTGGGTCATCTGGCCAATTGACTGAGCAATTTTGAGCTGCAAGACTTGAAACTTGTCATGAGAATTCTTGAAGGTACATAATGATACATGAAGGTAAATTGAGGCATTAAAAAGTACAATTATCCTTGTGCAAATCCAAACCCTAATTTGAGGCATTTGTGTTAAGGAGATGGCTTGATCTAGTCAACAGTTGTGCAAGTTTGAGCTATTGAAGATCTTGTGAGAAATATCTTGAGAAAAGAGATAGAAAAATTTGGGGTACAACAATAGGGACGGAATTAAAACAAATCATTAATTATAATACTGCTTCAACTTAGTGATGTTCTATGTCCTCGGTATCTGCTCTCCTTCGGGGGGCTACAAGATATACACCCCTCTTCTGGTGTTATATTGCATGTGGTAGAGACTTTCCAAATTAAATTCTATTGTTCCATCCCTGGAATTTTTATTTTCAATGTCTGCCCTCTGAAGCACTAAATCCCCGGTGTGGAATTTTGGGGCCGGATACGACAATTGTACCCCAAAATCGTGCTTTATTTAACGATGGTTTGGTGAAGGTGTTGTAGCCCAAAATTTGCCCTCTCATTTCTCAAGGATTCTCTCACAAGATCTTCTATGGCGTCAAGTTTGCAGCACTCATACATCAATTTAGGCTTGGAATTGGCACAAAGGCAAAATGGTCAATTGCATATTAGAAAGTTAAAGTTTGACTTTTTGGTCAACATTACATTCCAAAGATCAAATTTCATCAAGAAATTCAAGAATATCAAGCTTGATCATCAAGAAGTCAAGAAAGTCAAAAGTCAACTTGAAAAGTCAAGATTTCCAAGACTTAAAATTTTTCTAAGTGTTTTTTATACATAATAGTTTCATCACTTCATGCCAGTCTTTCATCAAGATGCAAGACAGTTCAAGGGAAACTTTCAACATGAAAGTTGTAGATCTCCATGATATCTACAACATTTCTTTACACAACTTCTCCTAGAAGTTCTTGTATTTTGAGTTATAAATTCATGAAGTCATGACATTTTCATTTAACACTTAGAGAAATTTTCCACAGATTTTGCTCAGGATTTCACCCCAACTTCTTGGCATTTTTTCACATAGTTCTAAGATGATTTTGTCAAAATGGCCAACATGAAAGTTATAGAGGATGTTTCAAGCTTTCCAAAACATCCAAGAGCATAAATTTATCATACTTGAGCTAGGAGATTCAAGGGATTGAAGTTGGCCATCCATCTTTGAATTGCAAGTCATTCTAAGTGAAGAACACATAACAAAACTCTCATGATTTGCTGCATAATCTTATGTTACACACCTTCTTTCTTGCAACTCTCTACATAATTTAATGTTTAAACAAGAGCTTGAGCTATTACCCAAGTGTTTGAGCCATTGTCCAAAATATCTTTCCATTTATGGCATAAAGGCACCATTGCTACTCTTGAAAAGCAAGCCTTTTGGTACAAAGTTTATCTTAAGCCCATACCTTGCTTGTTGCTGATTATACTCCACCATAAATCATGGGAAGTAGCTCCACAATACCAGCAACTTTGGTACTTCATCTTGGAACCATGTAGTACTTGACATAGTTTGATACTTACATCCCAACCAAACCATAACATGTTGTCTTGTAAACCTATTCAGCCTTTGTTCACAAGTCCTTTGCCTATAAATAGAAGAAGCATTTGCAAGAGGAAGAGGTTGGAAAAAGGAGAGAGAGGAGGGAAAAGGGTCGAAAGAAAACCAGAAGTTTTATTGACAAACTCTCAAAAAATATCATAACTGAAAAAGGTCATAACAGTCCACAAGGCAACACCTCAAGCTCAAAACATAAATTCTAGCTGCAAGGTAAGTCTCCTTAACTTTAAACTCTTCATTTCAATCATCATCATTTGGTTCATTTTTTAGGCTAAAATGCAGTGACCTTTGAAGAAAAGGTTTGTAAAAAATCATGAACAATTGCCAAGATTGAGTGAAAAGTTTTCCATGAAATAGTATCATGAACAGGCAGGTATAAGGCAGCTGTTTTTCAAAACCATACAGCAGGCAATCGATTGCACCCTTCATGCAAATCGATTGCACGGGGTTCCAGTAGCCAGATTTCCAAATATTTTGAGTGTGCAATCAATTGCACAACCATGAAAATTGATTGCACGGGGTTCCAGTAGCCAGATTTCTAAATATTTTGAGTGTGCAATCGATTGCACAACCATGCAAATCGATTGCATGGGGTTCCAGTAGCTATATTTCCAAATATTTTGAGTGTGAAATCGATTGCACAACCATGCAAATCGATTGCACTGGAAGTCAGTAGCCATGTTTTGAAGAACTGAAGCATGCAATCAATTGCACTAACATGCAAATCGATTGCACTCAAATAAAAATCGAATTTTTGCTTTGAAAAAAACTTGAATAAAGAGTTGGACAATATAAAATGTTTCTTTTTGACCATTGAGCATCTATATCTTAAGTTCAAGGTAAGTATTATCATTATACCTTGAAATTTGCTAAGGGGCTTGAACCAAAGACTTCATCCAAAGAGGCTTTTAGCTTGATCAATAATTTTTGCCTTCTTTATCAATCATGAGTTGTCTTCATCAAAGCAAAAGTTCAGTTAAGAAGCTTGATTTTACGGTATGTGTCGACACATAATGATCCAAAATGTTTTCTTTTCCTTTCATTTTTATTCATTTTTACATGCTTCATATATTTTCTTCATGGCTATTCAATATGGTTGTAATAGATAATTAGGACTTTAATTTCTCGCAATCCCCATTTGTAAATTTGTACACCCCGTCCCCTTAATGATTGTAATAGCGTAGTGTGATCGATGGATCTGGAACTGACTGTTTTAAAGCTGGTTCGCGAAATGTCGCGGTAAGCAAGAGTCGCCACCGTCTTTTATTTTCTCCAAATGGAAAGGACAAAAGCACAGAAAAATTCCTTTAAAGAGATTGCTCTCGGTTCGGGAGGTAGGTTATAGAAAGGGAAGGTGTTAGCACCCTTTCTATCCATGGTTATCCATGGGCTCTTAGGTACTTGCTCAATGTGTTTTCAAAATTGTTTGTTTGCTTTTCAATGTGGGTTTCAAAAATATTCTTTGAAAGGTTTCAGTTTAACTCATACGTCAGAGTGTTTTGAAAAGTTTGTTTTGAAAGTTTTTTGAAAGTGTTGGTGTGAAAAGAGTTTTTGTTTTGTTTGAACATTGAGCAAGGACCTTTGAGAACCTACCTACCCTAAGGAATTAGTCTGTGTAGATGTCCCTTAAGGTAGTGCCATCCCACCATTGAGAGGTAGGTAGCACCACCGTAGGAGGTGTTCGGGTCAATTCGAGTTTTAGGGACAGGGTGGTCACCGGAGCAATAGGAAGACACCTCAGAAGCTACCCTCATGCCAGGTTCCCGGACCATGAGGACTTACTAAGACGTTTTCTACTCGACGACCACCTTTCGAAAGGCAACAGTGAGGCGTACCCTAGGGGTGGTGTGTGCGAATTGTGTGTCATTTTCAGTTCATTGTTTGTCTTGTCGTGCATTGGTGATCTAACGATTCAATTTTATTTTTCGGGCATTCATTCTTTCATGCATATTTATTAACAGTTATATTTGCGAGAAAATAAATCTAACTATTACAACTGGCGCGGGTCCACATCGCCAAAAAACCGAACCCGATTTGACTGAAAATAGATAAAGCGAATAAAGTCCGAGAGTTTTCAATTACACGGCTTTGGGGCATATACAGAGGTATTTAAACAATATAAGACAAATGCGCGAAATAAAGACTAAACAAAAGTAGGGCGTTGGACCCCTTAACAAATAATTAAAAGTTAATCAAGGAAATTAAAAATTAAATGAAAAATAATGTTTTTTTGTGTTTTTTAGGTCTAAAAGAAAAAAAGAAAAGTTAATTAAAATTAAAATCTTAGTTCTAATGTTTTTTAAGTTTATTATGAAAAAAAAGATTTAATTTCTAACCTAATTAAATTCTAAACTAATTATGTACAATTTTTGATTTATAGAAAATAAATAATAGATAATAATATTGTGAGAAAAAGATTAAAGAATTAAAAAAGGAAATAAAAATTAATAATTCACCTAATTCTACATTTTTTGGATTTTTATTGTGAAAAAAAGAATTAAAATTAACATTAAAACCTAATTAAACTAAATGAGTTACATTTTAATTTATTAAAAAAAGAATCAAAATTAATTATATTTTTTTTTTGTCCTTTCTGTATTTTCAATGTTTTTATATTTTTTGATTAAAAATTAAATAAAACAAGTAATTAAAATAATACAACAATTGAAATAAATGATTAAAAGATAAAAAAGAAAAAAATCAAATGGGCAAACCAGGGGGGGTAGACCCCAGAATTGGAGGTATAGATTTGAAAGCCTGGCCCAATTATTGGTGAGAACTTGTTGACTTTTTGATCCAGTGAGATGCCTTTGACTGAAGCGCAGCATGCTTCCCAATCCTGGCCCTTGATGTAAGTGCTCTAGGACACGTGGATGGTGCATTTTGATGGAGCATGGTGAGTCCTCAATGTTATGCTGCATGGGAATTAGAAATGAAAAATAATATTGGAAATGTGTGAGACCTGGGGTTTGAACCCAGGTCATTGTAGTCAATAGCGTGTGTCCTAGCCAGCTGAGCCATTTGAATTCAATTAACATATAATAGTTAATAAATAATAAAAGGAATAATCAATGCATAGTGGCTAACACGCGCGCGAATTCAAACTGTCCAGTCTCCGTGTGACACGCCATCATCTCTTTCATTCTTTCTGAAACATGAGGACAAAGGCAACGTTTTTTTGATCGTGGTTTTAGAGGGCCTAATGGAAAATAGCGACTAGCCCCTCGTCGCTCATAAATTGAGCGCGAGGGTGCCATCTTCTTCGTCTGGATGAGCTGAGCATGATGATGGTACTGGCATGGTTCAATTTTTCCCCTAGTGAGAATCCCCAATTTGAAGCAACCTGTAACCCTAAAAAATGCACATGGTAGATTCTTGTATACAGCAAAATAATGTAATTAAACGTTGTGGTTAGCTTAGAAATAGCAATATGAACATGAATCAACAAAGAAAAATGCCAAAGGATGATGGAATCATGCTGTACGATTTCAAAAGTTTCAAGGTTCAGTTTTGATTCTAACTACCAATTCTTGAGGTTTTAGTGGATGTTAATGATTGGCACGCGTTCAGAATGATCTCAGAATGCTAATGGTATAAAAATTTTGGCTTGAAAAGATCCCTAGCTTTGAAATCAGTTTTGCCTTTTATGCCCAAATTTTCAAATTGCCAAATGGTCTTTGAACGAGTTTTGTGCTATGTTCCAGTTAGGGTTTGACTCAATGATCATTATGGGATTGAATAGGCTTGCTAACTCTCCTTAATTCATGCTTGTTAGAGAATTGGCCTTAGGGTTTGTTCATTAACCATGTTTTCCTAATTTCTAGCCAAAACCTAGACCTAGTGTGTAAATGAACCTTGGCCTGATTTTTGAGTTGGTTCATGATGTATAGAACTTGTCCAAATTCATTTGACACCATTTCATTGATTTTTTAAATTTTATTTGAATTTTCAATGAATTAAAATGAATTAAATCATCAAAAATTAAATAAAATAAAAAAAGTCAACATTTGGTCTTGAAATCAACCATGGGCCACGTGTGTGGCATGACAAGAATGGACAAAGTGAGAAAAATGGGGCCCTTTTGTCAAAATTGGATTTTCAAGGATAGTTGACTTTTGCCATTTCACAAAAATTTCCCAACTTCTACAAGGCATAACTTGCTCAATTCTTAAGATTTTCACATGTTCTTGGACATTTTGGAAAGGTCTTTGAGTCCTTTAACCAATGCCTTTGGTCCCATGTCATTTTGATTTACCAATCTCAAGTTATGGCCTTTGACTTAAAGTCCCTTTTTGTTGACTTTTGAAAATGACCTGTAATGTTGAAATTGATAACTTTTTGTGAGAGCATTTCTTGGACTTGAAGTATGAAGATGAGTTGTAGGAAATGTCTTTCTCTTCAAAATGAGCTTTGGATGGAATTTTTCTGATAATCCATGTGAAAGTTATGCCCTGGTCAATTTCAGTTGACTTTTTCAGCTGTCCAAATATAGCAACTTTTGCATCTTTGATGATTTCTGAGCCAAATTTTGAGAATCATGATCAAGCATTGATCAAATGATGTTTGTGGCTTCAAAATGATATGTTGACCAAAAATTTGAACTTTTGACTGCCAAATGACCATTTTGCCCCTACAGTTGACTGTAGTGCAATCTAGGGTTTTGACTGTGCAATCTTGAACTGAATGCCTTGAAACTTGATATGGGGATGCTTGACCATGTTTGTAAGCATATGAGATTTGATTGAGCCTTTGAAAACTTCCTTTTCTTGATCAGACTTGAAACCCTAATTTTGACTGTATGGGAGACTGTTGCACTGCACAACCCTTGGGGAACTTTCTAGCTTGGCTTGGCAATTTCTTGAGGAATATGGGAGGGCAAATTTTGGGGTATAACAGTTGCCCCTGTTCAATCTTCTTAGACCTGAGGATGCAGATTGGCTGACGTGCCTTTCGTAATCCGAGGGTAAAAGATGATTGGACACTAGAGTGTCCGGAAATTTGCGCTCACATGTTAGCAATGAGGGTGGAATGGGCTTATAGATGCCATCTGGATGTTGATTGCGTAAGAGATTCCTTAGCGAGAACCTGCATACCTGCAAAAACAGAAAATGAGTACCTGACACGTTGCAGGAGCTAATTTTTAGATGTGTCCTGACTGGTTACAGGAGCTGAGTCTGGAGCTTCAAACGGCGATGAAAGAACCAGGGATGATTACTTCCTTAGCATGAATGGTAAGAGAGCCTTGGGCGACTTTAGTTTCAACAACGCTCGTTGAGAAAAATCTGGGGTGTCTTCTACTGGGATAAGAATCAGAGAGATCTTAAGGTCGATCTGACTGAACCAGAGAGGCCTTTGACTGGGTAAGCAATCAGGAAAATCTGGGGACGATTTAACTGAACCGGTCTAGGTCTTGAAATGTCTTCAAAGGGATAAGCAATCAGGAAAATCTTGGGACGATTTAACTGAACCAGAGAAGGCCTTTGACTGGATAAGTCTAGGTCTTGAAATGTCTTCAAAGGGATAAGCAATCAGGAAAATCTTGGGACAATTTAACTGAACCAGAGAAGGCCTTTGACTGAACCAGTCTAGGTCTTGAAATGTCTTCAAAGGGATAAGCATCAGGAAAATCTTGGGACGATTTAACTGAACCAGAGAAGGCCTTTGACTGAACCAGTCTAGGTCTTGAAATGTCTTCAAAGGGATAAGCATCAGGAAAATCTTGGGACGATTTAACTGAACCAGAGAAGGCCTTTGACTGAACCAGTCTAGGTCTTGAAATGTCTTCAAAGGGATAAGCATCAGGAAAATCTTGGGACGATTTAACTGAACCAGAGAAGGCCTTTGACTGAACCAGTCTAGGTCTTGAAATGTCTTCAAAGGGATAAGCATCAGGAAAATCTTGGGACGATTTAACTGAACCAGAGAAGGCCTTTGACTGAACCAGTCTAGGTCTTGAAATGTCTTCAAAGGGATAAGCATCAGGAAAATCTTGGGACGATTTAACTGAAC
The DNA here is from genome assembly GCA_948472305.1 of Vicia faba. Lineage (NCBI taxonomy): Eukaryota > Viridiplantae > Streptophyta > Magnoliopsida > Fabales > Fabaceae > Vicia > Vicia faba. Next base: position 667,858,998 of record OX451737.1, read on the forward strand.
CAGAGAAGGCCTTTGACTGAACCAGTCTAGGTCTTGAAATGTCTTCAAAGGGATAAGCATCAGGAAAATCTTGGGACGATTTAACTGAACCAGAGAAGGCCTTTGACTGAACCAGTCTAGGTCTTGAAATGTCTTCAAAGGGATAAGCATCAGGAAAATCTTGGGACGATTTAACTGAACCAGAGAAGGCCTTTGACTGAACCAGTCTAGGTCTTGAAATGTCTTCAAAGGGATAAGCATCAGGAAAATCTCGGGACGATTTAACTGAACCAGAGAAGGCCTTTGACTGAACCAGTCTAGGTCTTGAAATGTCTTCAAAGGGATAAGCATCAGGAAAATCTTGGGACGATTTAACTGAACCAGAGAAGGCCTTTGACTGAACCAGTCTAGGTCTTGAAATGTAGCTTGAGAACTTAACTGGATCTTCCCTGAAAGGTAAAAGTCAGTCATATGCAATGCATGATATGGATCAAGCAATGATGTTCTCAACATAAATGAGATTTGTATGATGCAGTGCGTTATGCATGCTATAATGCTGTATGTGATGTTTTATGTATGTTTTCGTCTAGGAAAATGAATCCTTGACGGGTGCCGGGAAGTCGTATCCCGGGCTGATATTGAGGAATAAACTTGTACTTCCGCTGGGGATGATAGTTGCAAGAATACCGGTAGGAAAAGATGACTCCGTTGCGGAATAAACTTGGCGAATGGACGATTCTGCGGGGAGAAAAGATACTCTAGCGATCATGCTGGAAAGCAATACTCTGTGGGAAGAGTGATGCTTTGCTGAATGTTGATAGTAACTCTGTTGGGGATACCGTTGTTGTATTGGAAGTGTAAATTGACTTCGCTGGGGATAGGAAAGAACTACGTTGACGACGACTCTCCCTTGGTTTTTGGCTGAGGATAACCCAGTTATATCCTGTTGAGGAAATAACTCTTTAAATCAAGTCAGACGACGCGTTCGTGTCCTGTGAAGGATAAGCTTCCAGAATTTACTGGGGATAAGCTTACTGCTTGGGGAAATGAATTCCATCTTTCCTGGGGAACTTGGATGGGACTCTCCTGGGGAAGTTTTGATATGCTGGGGAAGTGATTCCTTTGAATGTTGCTGTACCGCCGGGGAACAATCTTTAGACCAAGACTGCCGGGGATGCTTGTTAAGAATATGTGCTACTGGGGAATATTGGGATCTGTTGGAGGATACCCAATTTCCTTGAGACTTGTTAACTTTGTTTGAGGAAGAGTGCACTGACTTGCTGTCTCACTTTCTGGGGAACTTAAGATGCCTGGTTAGGTTCTTTAGCTGAACCTACTTTGGCACCTTGGAGGATAGAACAATTAGACTGCTCTGACAACTCTTTATTGCCCCTGTTTCTAGTGTCACCTGCCATTAATTCTTTGTTTCATATGCAAATATTTATGAGTTAGCAAATTATTGTCAATGCATATATCACAAATTGAACCTTGGACGTTCTTCGCAAAACAAAAACAGAAAACGAAAAACACTTGGCACGTTTAACTGAAAAGTATATTTGTATTGATTTTGAATAGCCTGTGAATAGGCGTTTTGTGTACAAGAGGCTGACGTCCTGGCAAGCGGAACGTCGCCGAACAAAAGAGTTTATACAAGTTTTGTCCAAAAGAAAATAAACAGCTGTGTGAAATATGAATGATCCACTGGGTTTCAACTCTGCTATCGCCTTTATAACTCTGAGCGTCTCATCACTTGGTGACCTTGATTGAAGGTGAAGCTGACTGATCGATGCCGTCTTGATGTAGATACCGGATTCTGGATGCAAAGTGATCCAATGAGACATAGTATTACGCTTTTATCCCTAATTTTTGCCTGGACTGCCCTTTCGGGTTTTCAGTCCACCGGGATACCCATTTTTGCCCAAGCCGCCTTTTCAGGTTTTCGACTTGCCGGGTGTACAGATTTTTTCATTTTCATCCCTTCATTTTGCCCGAACCCTTTTGGTTCGACGGGAAGCCCTAATTTTTGCCTAGGCATGTCAGCCTAGCGGGTCTTTTTTCATGCGTAGTATTTTTTAACTATGTCTGCATTGGCGGGGTGAGGAAGGTCGTCACCATCCATATTGGTTAATATCATAGCTCCCCCTGAGAACACATGCTTAACCACAAATGGCCCTTCGTACGTAGGGGTCCATTTGCCCCTTGGATCACTCTGAGGAAGGATGATTCGCTTGATCACCAGATCCCCGACTTGATATTCCTGTGGTCTGACCTTTTTGTTAAATGCCCTGATCATTCGTTTCTGATACGTCTGACCATGACAAATAGCAGCAAGTCTCTTTTCGTCAATAAGGTTGAGCTGATCAAGTCGTGTCTGGATCCAATCATCTTCATTCAGATTTGCATCCTTCATTATCCGGAGAGAAGGAATTTGTACCTCGATCGGCAAGACTGCTTCCATGCCATAAACCAGAGAGAAAGGAGTTGCCCCGGTTGACGTCCTAGCTGAAGTACGATACCCATGTAGAGCGAACGGTAACATCTCATGCCAATCTTTATATGTTACTGTCATCTTCTGCACAATCTTCTTGATGTTTTTATTAGCTGCTTCTACAGCCCCATTCATCTTCGGTCTGTAAGGAGAAGAATTGTGGTGCTGTATCTTGAACTGTTCGCAAAGCTCGGTGATCATCTTATTGTTCAGATTGGTACCGTTGTCTGTAATAATCCGCTCAGGGACGCCGTACCGACAGATCAGGTTGTGCCGAATGAACCGTGCCACAACAGTCTTAGTTACCGTAGCGTAGGATGCTGCCTCAACCCACTTCGTAAAATAATCAATCGCCACTAAAATGAAGCGATGTCCATTAGATGCCGTGGGTTTAATCTCACCGATCATGTCTATGCCCCACATTGCAAACGGCCAAGGCGCAGTCAGAACATTCAGGGGAACCGGAGGAACATGCACCTTGTCTGCGTAGATCTGGCATTTATGGCATGTCCTAGAATGTTGGTAGCAATCAGTTTCCATAGTGGACCAGTAATACCCTGCCCGTAGAATCTTCTTGGCCATGGTATGTCCACTGGAGTGTGTACCAAAGGTCCCTTCATGTAGCTCTTCCATGATTCTTTCTGCTTCAGCCTTATCTACACAACGCAGTAAAGTTGAATCCTGGTTTCGCTTGTACAAGATGCCGTTGCTAAGAAAGAACTTGGCTGCAAACCTCCTCAGGAATTTCTTATCATTGACAGATGCTCCCTCAGGGTATTCCTGTGCTTCCAGATATCTCTTTACTTCGTGGTACCAAGGCTTCTCAGTTACCAATTCAGTTTCGAGATCACAACAGTATGCCGGTTCGTCCAGTTTCCAGATGGTGATCCGGGGAGCTTCATTATCCCATTTAACTTTGAACATTGAAGACATTGTAGCTAACGCGTCCGCCAGCTGATTCTCTTCTCTTGGAAAGTGCTCAAATGTTATCTCTGTGAAGTGGGGGATCAGGGCCAACACACATTCTCGGTAAGGAATCAAGTTTGGATGTTTCGTATCCCACTCTCCTTTGATCTGATTGATCACAAGAGCAGAATCTCCGAAGACACTCAGAAATTTGATCCTCAGGTCGATCGCAGCTTGAAGACCCATAATACACGCTTCATACTCCGCCATGTTGTTGGTACAGTTGAAACACAGCCGGGCGGTAAGTGGAGTATGAGTACCTTGTGGAGATACGATTATGGCGCCGATACCATTCCCCAAAGCATTGGAGGCTCCGTCAAAGTGCATAGACCATCGGGATCCTGGTTCAGGTCCTTCATCCGGTCCGGGTATTTCACAGTCAGTTACTATCATAATGCTTTCATCTGGAAACTCGAAGTTCATTGATTGATAGTCATCCACAGCTTGATGTGCTAGGTGGTCTGCCAATACACTTCCCTTGATGGCTTTTTGGGTCGTATACTGAATGTCGTATTCCGTCAAGATCATCTGCCATCTTGCAATTCTCCCAGACAGAGCAGGCTTTTCGAATATGTACTTTATAGGATCCATTTTTGAGATTAACAAGGTAGTGTGAGTCAGCATATACTGTCTCAGCCGGCGAGCAGCCCATACCAAAGCGCAGCAAGTTTTCTCAAGCAGTGAGTATCGGGTCTCACAGTCGGTAAACTTTTTGCTAAGGTAATAAATGGCATGCTCTTTTCGGCCAGACTCGTCATGCTGCCCCAGCACACACCCCATTGCATTATCAAGCACTGTCAGGTAAAGTATCAAAGGTCTCCCTTCCACTGGTGGCATAAGGATGGGTGGTTCTTGGAGATATTCTTTGATCTTTTCGAAAGCAGCCTGACATTCATCGTTCCAACGTACTACCTGATCTTTCTTCAGCAGCTTGAAGATTGGTTCACAAGTAGCAGTTAAATGTGAGATGAACCGAGCAATGTAATTCAGACGTCCTAGAAAGCCTCTGACTTCCTTCTCTGTCTTAGGAACTGGCATCTCTTGAATGGCTTTGACCTTAGCAGGGTCCACTTGAATTCCTTTGTCACTGACCACAAAGCCTAGCAACTTTCCAGATCTTACCCCGAAGGTGCACTTATTTGGATTCAACCTCAGCTTGTACAGTTTCAGCCGGTCGAACAACTTCTGCAGATGATCTAGGTGCCCTTCCTCAGTCTGGGACCTAGCGATCATGTCGTCAACATAAACCTCTATCTCATGATGGATCATGTCATGAAATAAAGTAACCATAGCACGTTGGTAGGTTGCCCCAGCGTTCTTCAACCCGAACGGCATGACCTTGTAACAGAAGGTGCCCCACTGAGTAACAAAGGTAGTCTTTTCCATGTCTTCAGGTGCCATCTTGATCTGATTGTAACCTGAAAAACCATCCATGAAAGAGAACACTTTATGCTGAGCTGTATTATCAACAAGGACATCAATGTGGGGTAGAGGGAAGTCATCCTTGGGGCTGGCCCTGTTCAGATCCCTGTAATCAACACACATCCTGACCTTGCCGTCCTTCTTAGGTACCGGCACCACATTAGCAACCCACTGAGGGTAAGAAGTTACTGCAAGAAACCCGGCATCAAACTGCTTCATAACTTCGGCTTTAATCTTCTCAGACATCTCTGGACGCATACGACGGACCTTTTGCTTAACCGGAGGGAAATCTTCTTTAGTAGGTAAGTGATGGACCACAATGTCGGTATCTAATCCGGGCATATCTTCGTAGGACCAGGCAAAGATTTCTTTATAGTCATGCAGCATCTGAGTCAACCGTTGCTTCACGCTGAGTTCTAGGTTGGCACCAATCTTCACCTCTTTCTTGTCTTCCTCAGTACCCAAGTTTATTATTTCCACTGGCTCTTCATGGGGTTGAATTGCCCTCTCTTCCTGTTGTAACAATCTTGCAAGTTCACCAGGCACTTCGCAATCATCTTCACCTTCGTCTGCGGCCAAGTTGATTGGATTTTCGAAGTCATAACTGGCAGTAGCAGAGTCGTTACCAGTGAGATCCAGAGTGGATTGAAACCTGTATGAGTGAGTGTGTGTGTAAATACAGCTGTTTTGCAATATGTAAAGAAAGGAAAGAAAAGGAGCGCAAAATTTGAAATGTGAAAAACGTCCAATGCTTTTATTCATGATATATGATAGTGACAAACAAAAAGCCCTCATAAATAAAACCACGGTGCCCCGGGTAAGACACCGGGCCATATAGTCTCAAATTATTGTTTATTACAAATCAAAAACAAAGAAATTCATTACTGGGGAACAAAAGTTATGGGAGTAAAATCTTTAGCAGTCCAATTGGTCAATCCACCGTCGGCCGTCGGGTAAATCCAGCTATCGAACTCTGACTTTCTCACTTCATCTTCCTCTCCAATAGCATTCACTCCATGCTGAGTGATGAGCAACGGAGGTCTTCCAATTCTTGCCTTGCGCACCGCTTTCTGAGCTTCCGTGGTGAAACCCAGCCCAAACTTGTTAGTCTTAGGAGTAAGATCAGGGAGCTTGCCCCAATTTGCACATTCACCTTTTTCGATCACAGCCCGGGCGTCTTTTAAGGAGGCCATCTTCATAGGAGAAACCTCTTCATCTTCTGCTGTTGCCAAGGTTGGTGGTACCTCCTCAAAATGTTGAAAGGGGGTTTCAATGAACTCCCCATCCATTTCCACGTATCTGAAAGAGTTGAGGTGGCTGACCATGTATTCCTCCTCCCCTTGCACTGTTACGATCCTCCCCCTGACCGGGTACTTGAGCTTCTGATGCAATGTGGAGGTTACAGCTCCAGCCTTGTGGATCCACGGGCGACCCAGCAAACAAGAATAGGACGGATGGATGTCCATCACATAGAACTTTGAATCGAATACCTGTGACCCAACCCTGATTGGGATGTCCACTTCACCATGCACCATTCTTTTGGACCCGTCAAAGGCCCGGACAACAATGCTACTTGGTTTGAGCTCTAGACCCTCACAATCCAGCCTATCCAGAGCCTTCTTGGGCAGCACATTTAATGAAGAACCTGTGTCAACCAGCACATGAGCAAGAGTAGTGCCCCTGCATTCAATGGAGACATGCAGGGCATCATTATGGTTCTTCCCCTTTGCTGTCAGATCGGCATCAGAGAAACCCAGGCCATTATCAGCAGTTAGGTTGGCCACACAATCGGTGAACTGGTCAGCAGTCGTATCTTGGGGTACATGGGCAGTCTTTAAGAAAGCAATCAGAGCCTTTGCATGGGCCTCTGAACACAGCAGCAGTGACAACATGGAGATTTTAGAGGGGGTGTGCCCCAGCTGTTCCACAACATTGAAATCACTTTTCTTTATTATCTTGAGAATTTCTTCCATTTCCTGCTTGGAAGCCTCAACAATGGTCTTTGGTGCCTCCGTCCTGGCAGGCACATCAGCAGCAATTCCCTTGCCCCGAGTATCAGATGACTCAGCAGCAGGGGTGGATACTTGGTCAGAAGGAGAAACAGGCACTCTGGCAGGTGTGAAGATCAAAGGCCTATGAATTGCTGGAGGAGCAATGTCTGGCGAGAACAGTCTTCCACTACGAGTGACCTTAGCAGGCCCGGTGATGTTGGAGACACCAGTACCAATGTTGCACTCTTGTTTCACACCCAGAACATAAACATCCGCCCCATAATGCCATGGGACAGCCTTATCAGATTTGTAGGGTATAGGCCCCGGAACAGTAATGGTGATGGGAACATTCTTGTGAACTGACAAAACTTGTATAGGCTTCTTTGAAGGAGCCTCGGAATAGTTGTTGAAGATGGTAACGATTGACACTTCTTCAACAGGAGCAGCAGGAACAACAGTCTTTTCAAACAAAATCTCTCTATTATCTATCAGGTTTTGGATGCCTGACTTTAATAAAGAACAACCAGCAGGGGAAGCAACACATAGAGGGCAACTTTCGCTACATCCCGGAAATAAACCGGCTAGCAACAGATTCCTCTTGACCATCAGCAACGGAGTAGCAACATCATCCACCGAAGCTACATACAAATTCTCCTCAACAGCGTTCACTCCATGCTGGGGCATGGGAGCATTTACAACATTTGGCTTTTCAGGCGCTTCAAACTGTATCTCCTTGGCATCAATGAGGTCTTGAACCTTATTCCTTAGGGCCCAACAGTCATCTGTGTTATGCCCCGGGCTATCAGAGTGATAAGCACAGCGAGCATTTGGATTGAACTTGGGAGATGCAGTGTTGGGAAACTTTGGAGCCTCCTTGACAGTCACTAAATTGGTGGATAGCAACTGTGGCAGGATTTGTGATAAGGTCATGCTTAACCGGGTGAACTCTCTCCGGGGTCTTTCAAACTTTTGAGGATTAGTGGGCCGAGGAGCGGCAGCAGGTTTGGCAATCATTACCGCACTGACAGATTGGCGGTGTTCAGGTCGCTCTGTTCTCCGGGAGTTATATACAGCACTAGCCTCCTTTTTGAAGGGTTTCTTCTCAGTACTGGAGGAGGCAACTTTCTGTATCTTTCCTGATTTTATACCGGCCTCAATCCTTTCACCAGTCAGGATTAGATCGGTAAACCCAGCAGAGGAATTACCAATGAGATGGTTGAAAAATGGACCAGACAGGGTCCCCAAGAACATATCTACCAGCTCCCGATCCGTCAACGGTGGCTGCACCCTGCCAGCCAGGTCTCTCCATTTCTGAGCATATTCCTTAAAACCTTCACCCGACCCTAGCGACATACCCTGGAGTTGGGTACGCGTAGGAGCGAGGTCGGCATTATACTGATACTGCTTGTAAAAAGAAGTGGCCAGATCCTCCCAGTTATGAATGCTGATTCCATCTAGCTGATAGAACCAATCGAGGTGAGTCCCTGAAAGACTCTCCTGGAAGAAGTGGATCCAAAGGTTCTTGTCTGCTGTGTAAGGCTGGATCTTCCTTACATAAGAACGGAGGTGCATCTTGGGACAGGAAGCCCCATCATACTTCACGAAGGCAGGTGTTTTGAACTTGTGCGGGATCACCACTCCAGTAGATAACCCCAAGTCTCCGAAATCCAATCCAGGTACCCGTTGAACTTCCACAGCCTTTAATCTGTCTTCCAGCTGTTTGTACCGGTCTTCAGCAGGAGGGTACTGGTCGTCATTGAAGTCTGTTTCAGTATCAGAGCCCACAGGAGTAGTGACCTCCCTTTCTTGGTGACTACCTTCTGTCACAGATGGAGGAGTCCTTTCAGCTTCAATTTGCAAGGTGTTCCCGAGTCTGCGCCCAGTGCTAAATAGCACAGTCCTCCTCTTCTTCTTAGTCTTCTTCAACAGCATGGTCTTTAACTCTTGTTGACCCTGAGACAAGCCCTTGATCAGCTCCTGAAATTGGGCGTTTTGCGCCTGAAACTGGACGTTCTGCGCCTGAAGAGCCTTGATAGCCGCATCGGTTGATGATTCAGGAGGGTTCATGATGCTGAAATAAACAGCGAAGAACGGTAAACAACCTGAAAAGAAGAGTATTTATGATGCACATGATGAATGATATGTGTTTATGCAATGCATTCAAGAGTTCGAAAATTCAAGTTTGTTGTAGACCAAAAGGAACACACTTTATTATTAAGAAAACCATTGTTTTAATACATCAAAGCCTCATGGGCAAAAATACAAAAAGATCAAGTCACATCCAAAATATGTTGCGCATCTTCTCTGGAGCTATGTAAGTGTTGAGATTCCTTTCCTCGTGCAACAGGCGAGTGAGCTCCAAAACCTTCTTTTCACTGGCATGTAAACTAGTCTCAAGAGAATTCCTCTCTTCTTTAAGCTGGATCCAACTCTTCTGCATCTCTTCCCAGGATGTGGGCATATCAGGGTGCTGAATAACATGAGACACCTCTCCTTCCAAGGCAGGCTCTTTGATTACTGGAAGCATGTGAGGATAAGGCATCACTAATTTCTGAGAGCGGGCTCGTACCCATTTGAGGTAAGGCTCCAAAGGGATGGAGTTCCTGTGCCCCAGTGTCTTGCTGTCTATCCTACTAGGCATCCTCCAAGCTCTGATAAACCTCTGGCGAAGTCCTTGAGTATCGTTGTCGAAGTCAAAAACTATGTCAGGAATCAACATGTCATGAGGACCCTCCCTCCGAGCATAACCAAATTGTCTCCAAGCCAGGCATGGACTATAAGTAATACCCCCTCTGGTTCCCAGTAAAGGAACATTAGGATACTCCCCGCAACGATCAATGATAGTGACATCTTCCCTGGACTTAGGGCACCAATGTATATCTGCATGTGTAAGAGTCATCAACCGTTGTGACCATCTCAAACCCCGCTCGTTCTTCAGGACTGATTGTGGAAGGTGCGAAATAAACCACTTTCCCAGGAGAGGAGTGCAACACATAAGGACACCTCTTTTTCTCATGGTTCGAGTGTAACATGAGTGAAGGAGGTCCCCCAGCAACGTAGGTATAGGATTCCTGAACATAAAGATCTGGACAGCACTGATATCAATGAGCTGGTCTGGGTTAGGGAACAACACCAAACCATAAACAAGGAGGGCCACAACCTCTTCAAAAGCTTGTAAGTCAAGGGAGTTCCAACAATCATAGGCCTTTTCAAACAGAAACCTGGCTAAGAACCCTTTGATACCACTTCTAACTTCCCAATGTCCCTTGAGGTCAGATAACTGTAGGTGCAAGGCTTTAGCAATCTCTTCAAGCTTAGGTTCTTTTTCTGTACCGTTGAAGGGTAGCTGATCAAGGATAGGGATCTTCAGGAGTCGGGAGAACTCCTCCAATGTAGGTACCAACTGATAGTCCAAGAAGGTGAAACAGTGATGCAGAGGGTCAAAGAATTGGAACAGGACTTTTATCATATCTTCCTCAATGTTGGTGTTAACCAAGCTGATGAGGCTTCCATGCCTTTCACTGAATGAAGAGTTCTCAGGAATTCTGGATATAAGCTCCTTAAGCTGAGGAGGGATCCTTACAAGACTGATTGGGATTGTCTTTCTACGAACAGTGTCCATGTCCTACAAAACAAGAACAAAGATGAAAATTCGAACCCCTGAAATGGTTAGTCAATGCATATGATGCTGGATGATGTCATGATGCTATGATTAAACACAGATATTTACAAAGACAAACATGTAAGGCACACAAGGCACACAAGACAGGCCCTTAAGGTTTAAGGCCAGCATGGGGTCTAGGTAGTACCCTCTTGAAGTTGGTGGGTTCAACCTGTCCTAATCAAAGTAACCGGGTTCTAAGGTTCCCAATATCACGGGATTGCTTTCATTGTTCATCGTTTCGATGTAGCCACTGAACTGGCGACCGAAATATTCCAGGAAAGCAACCCTCAATTGAGTGTAGTATCGAGTATCAACCAACCTCGGACTGCACCAAAGTCAGTTATCTCACTACCCTAAAGAGGCCAAGATTGTTCAATTAAGGTTCCTAAGGTCTGTTGATGCTTCATGACACCACATGGAGGCCCCGTACTCTCCTTGACTGACTCAAGGGTTACCGGTACACACCAAAATGCCACATCAACGTAGCAGACTGTTTCAACCATGTCGGTATACCCCGCACAGTTCCCTCACAGCCTTGTTGCTACTTTCTAAAAAGGTATCCCCCAGATCCGGGTTAGGATCTATAGAACTCCCAAGCAACCCACAATTTTAAAGCATACAAGGAAAACAATTGAAAACACAGTTGTAACTAGCCCTAAGGTACACCTCACTTTAAGTTGTTCCCCAGCAGAGTCGCCAGTTCTGTGATCGGTGGATCTGGAACTGACTGTTTTAAAGCTGGTTCGCGAAATGTCGCGGTAAGCAAGAGTCGCCACCGTCTTTTATTTTCTCCAAATGGAAAGGACAAAAGCACAGAAAAATTCCTTTAAAGAGATTGCTCTCGGTTCGGGAGGTAGGTTATAGAAAGGGAAGGTGTTAGCACCCTTTCTATCCATGGTTATCCATGGGCTCTTAGGTACTTGCTCAATGTGTTTTCAAAATTGTTTGTTTGCTTTTCAATGTGGGTTTCAAAAATATTCTTTGAAAGGTTTCAGTTTAACTCATACGTCAGAGTGTTTTGAAAAGTTTGTTTTGAAAGTTTTTTGAAAGTGTTGGTGTGAAAAGAGTTTTTGTTTTGTTTGAACATTGAGCAAGGACCTTTGAGAACCTACCTACCCTAAGGAATTAGTCTGTGTAGATGTCCCTTAAGGTAGTGCCATCCCACCATTGAGAGGTAGGTAGCACCACCGTAGGAGGTGTTCGGGTCAATTCGAGTTTTAGGGACAGGGTGGTCACCGGAGCAATAGGAAGACACCTCAGAAGCTACCCTCATGCCAGGTTCCCGGACCATGAGGACTTACTAAGACATTTTCTACTCGACGACCACCTTTCGAAAGGCAACAGTGAGGCGTACCCTAGGGGTGGTGTGTGCGAATTGTGTGTCATTTTCAGTTCATTGTTTGTCTTGTCGTGCATTGGTGATCTAACGATTCAATTTTATTTTTCGGGCATTCATTCTTTCATGCATATTTATTAACAGTTATATTTGCGAGAAAATAAATCTAACTATTACAACTGGCGCGGGTCCACATCGCCAAAAAACCGAACCCGATTTGACTGAAAATAGATAAAGCGAATAAAGTCCGAGAGTTTTCAATTACACGGCTTTGGGGCATATACAGAGGTATTTAAACAATATAAGACAAATGCGCGAAATAAAGACTAAACAAAAGTAGGGCGTTGGACCCCTTAACAAATAATTAAAAGTTAATCAAGGAAATTAAAAATTAAATGAAAAATAATGTTTTTTTGTGTTTTTTAGGTCTAAAAGAAAAAAAGAAAAGTTAATTAAAATTAAAATCTTAGTTCTAATGTTTTTTAAGTTTATTATGAAAAAAAAGATTTAATTTCTAACCTAATTAAATTCTAAACTAATTATGTACAATTTTTGATTTATAGAAAATAAATAATAGATAATAATATTGTGAGAAAAAGATTAAAGAATTAAAAAAGGAAATAAAAATTAATAATTCACCTAATTCTACATTTTTTGGATTTTTATTGTGAAAAAAAGAATTAAAATTAACATTAAAACCTAATTAAACTAAATGAGTTACATTTTAATTTATTAAAAAAAGAATCAAAATTAATTATATTTTTTTTTTGTCCTTTCTGTATTTTCAATGTTTTTATATTTTTTGATTAAAAATTAAATAAAACAAGTAATTAAAATAATACAACAATTGAAATAAATGATTAAAAGATAAAAAAGAAAAAAATCAAATGGGCAAACCAGGGGGGGTAGACCCCAGAATTGGAGGTATAGATTTGAAAGCCTGGCCCAATTATTGGTGAGAACTTGTTGACTTTTTGATCCAGTGAGATGCCTTTGACTGAAGCGCAGCATGCTTCCCAATCCTGGCCCTTGATGTAAGTGCTCTAGGACACGTGGATGGTGCATTTTGATGGAGCATGGTGAGTCCTCAATGTTATGCTGCATGGGAATTAGAAATGAAAAATAATATTGGAAATGTGTGAGACCTGGGGTTTGAACCCAGGTCATTGTAGTCAATAGCGTGTGTCCTAGCCAGCTGAGCCATTTGAATTCAATTAACATATAATAGTTAATAAATAATAAAAGGAATAATCAATGCATAGTGGCTAACACGCGCGCGAATTCAAACTGTCCAGTCTCCGTGTGACACGCCATCATCTCTTTCATTCTTTCTGAAACATGAGGACAAAGGCAACGTTTTTTTGATCGTGGTTTTAGAGGGCCTAATGGAAAATAGCGACTAGCCCCTCGTCGCTCATAAATTGAGCGCGAGGGTGCCATCTTCTTCGTCTGGATGAGCTGAGCATGATGATGGTACTGGCATGGTTCAATTTTTCCCCTAGTGAGAATCCCCAATTTGAAGCAACCTGTAACCCTAAAAAATGCACATGGTAGATTCTTGTATACAGCAAAATAATGTAATTAAACGTTGTGGTTAGCTTAGAAATAGCAATATGAACATGAATCAACAAAGAAAAATGCCAAAGGATGATGGAATCATGCTGTACGATTTCAAAAGTTTCAAGGTTCAGTTTTGATTCTAACTACCAATTCTTGAGGTTTTAGTGGATGTTAATGATTGGCACGCGTTCAGAATGATCTCAGAATGCTAATGGTATAAAAATTTTGGCTTGAAAAGATCCCTAGCTTTGAAATCAGTTTTGCCTTTTATGCCCAAATTTTCAAATTGCCAAATGGTCTTTGAACGAGTTTTGTGCTATGTTCCAGTTAGGGTTTGACTCAATGATCATTATGGGATTGAATAGGCTTGCTAACTCTCCTTAATTCATGCTTGTTAGAGAATTGGCCTTAGGGTTTGTTCATTAACCATTTTTTCCTAATTTCTAGCCAAAACCTAGACCTAGTGTGTAAATGAACCTTGGCCTGATTTTTGAGTTGGTTCATGATGTATAGAACTTGTCCAAATTCATTTGACACCATTTCATTGATTTTTTAAATTTTATTTGAATTTTCAATGAATTAAAATGAATTAAATCATCAAAAATTAAATAAAATAAAAAAAGTCAACATTTGGTCTTGAAATCAACCATGGGCCACGTGTGTGGCATGACAAGAATGGACAAAGTGAGAAAAATGGGGCCCTTTTGTCAAAATTGGATTTTCAAGGATAGTTGACTTTTGCCATTTCACAAACATTTCCCAACTTCTACAAGGCATAACTTGCTCAATTTTTAAGATTTTCACATGTTCTTGGACATTTTGGAAAGGTCTTTGAGTCCTTTAACCAATGCCTTTGGTCCCATGTCATTTTGATTTACCAATCTCAAGTTATGGCCTTTGACTTAAAGTCCCTTTTTGTTGACTTTTGAAAATGACCTGTAATGTTGAAATTGATAACTTTTTGTGAGAGCATTTCTTGGACTTGAAGTATGAAGATGAGTTGTAGGAAATGTCTTTCTCTTCAAAATGAGCTTTGGATGGAATTTTTCTGATAATCCATGTGAAAGTTATGCCCTGGTCAATTTCAGTTGACTTTTTCAGCTGTCCAAATATAGCAACTTTTGCATCTTTGATGATTTCTGAGCCAAATTTTGAGAATCATGATCAAGCATTGATCAAATGATGTTTGTGGCTTCAAAATGATATGTTGACCAAAAATTTGAACTTTTGACTGCCAAATGACCATTTTGCCCCTACAGTTGACTGTAGTGCAATCTAGGGTTTTGACTGTGCAATCTTGAACTGAATGCCTTGAAACTTGATATGGGGATGCTTGACCATGTTTGTAAGCATATGAGATTTGATTGAGCCTTTGAAAACTTCCTTTTCTTGATCAGACTTGAAACCCTAATTTTGACTGTATGGGAGACTGTTGCACTGCACAACCCTTGGGGAACTTTCTAGCTTGGCTTGGCAATTTCTTGAGGAATATGGGAGGGCAAATTTTGGGGTATAACACGTAGGATATTTACTTTCCGCAATTTATCGCTTTATATAACATGTTAATAATTAGGGTTTGTATGGAAAGATAAAACCAATCAAATAGAAAACCCTAATTCAAGACAAAATCAAGCATGAAAATGGCACACTTGCACACAAACACCCCTAGGGTTACTCCCCTTGGTTGCCTTGAACAAAATGGCCATATTACGCATGTAAGGTATCTTAGCAAAACAAACAAAAAAATAAGATCATAGTCCCTCGATGACGCTATTCAAAGTTGCCTTACAAAAATGATCTTAGTCCCTCAAAATTCTAAGATACTTTGCAACATTGCTAATCATGGTCATACGATGACCCACGCCCGTCCCGTTCACATCCAAATATAGGGTTGCTTACCAAATCAATGGTAAGACAACAATGTCAAAGGAAAAGAAAATGAACAAGAAATACATTTGAGTAGGTAGATTACTTTTGGTTACTTGCTCCATTTCAAACAAACATCCTTGCTATTTTCAAAACGACCACATACATTTCAAAACATCTTACAAACTTGAAAACATTTTCAAAAATACAAACATCTTTGTATACATTCTTACGAACGAGAATCATTACAAAGATTTCCTAAACAATGGCCTCTTTTACAAAATACTTTCAAAACCACACAAAGCATAATTTCAAACAAAAGCAAGTGATCTAGCAAGTAACTAAGAGCCCATGGAAAACCATGGATGAAAAGGGTGCTAATACCTTCCCTTTTCATAATATACCCCCCGAACTCAAGAAATAATCTCAAAGGTCTTTCCTGTGCATTTTTACCTTTCCTTTTGGATAAAAGAAAAGTCGGTGGCAACTCTTGCTAACCACAACATTTGCGATAAAAACGCAAAACACCCAAGTCAGTTCTCCCACCGTACCACAGAACTGGCGACTCTACTGGGGAAATTTTAAAAGTGGGGTTACCTTAGGGTTAGATAAAATTTACTTGCTTTCTTTTTTTGACTTGTGTGCTTTACATTTTGGTTCTTTGTTTGGGTTTGAATCCTCTACCCGTATTTGGGATACCTTATAGGTAAGTAGCAATACGTTGTGGAAACTGTGCGGGGTATATCGACACGGTCTAAGCAATAGCTATGTTAGTGCGACATATTTGTGGGTACCGGTAGCCCTTGAGTAGTCAAGGAGAATACGGGGCCGCTGAGTGATATCATGAAGCACTAATGAACTTTTAGAACCTTTACTTGACCAACTTGGCCTTTAGAACGTAGTGAGATGACCGGCTTTGGTGCAGTCCGAAGTTGGTAGATACTTGATACTACACTCATTGAGGTTTGGTTTTTTGGGATATTTCGGTCTCCATTAAAGAGGCTTGCGTTGAAACAATGCCCGAGAAAACAAATCAGTGATATTGAGCTCCTTAGAACCCGGTTATTATTACTAGGACAGGTTTGAGCCAATTAAACTTCAAGAGGGTACTTACCTATGAGACTCCATTCAAGCCTAAACCTAAGGACTTGTTTGCTTTGTTTGTATATATCTACTTGTACATGACATCATAAACATCATAACATCATACTCATACTCACTAACCATTTCAAGGATCTTGGGATTTATCTTTGTTCTGTTTTGTAGGACACGGATTCTATTCGCAGGAAAACCATTCAAGTTAATCTCGTAAGGATCCCTCCTCAACTCAAAGAGTTAGCATTAAGGATTCCTGAAAATTCTCCATTTACCGAAATAGATCTTCCAACACTGATGAAGACATGATGAAGGTGCTCTTTCAGTTCTTTGATCCCCTACACCATTGCTTCACATTTCCTAATTATCAACTTGTGCCAACTTTGGAAGAATTCTCCCGACTCTTGAGGATTCCCATTCTCAATCAACTACCTTTCAACGGTACGGAAAGAGATCCAAAGCCAGAAGAGATTGCTCAAGCTCTACATTTGCAACCATATGATATCACAACTAATTGGGAAACAAGGAGTGGTTTCAAGGGTTTCCTATCAAAGATCTTGTTTGAGAAAGCCCAAAACTGTTGGAAATCTTTGGATTTGCAATCCTTTGAGGAAATTGTGGCTCTCCTCATCTATGGGATGGTTTTGTTTCCAAATCCTGACCAACTCATAGATGTGAACTCCGTCAAAATCTTCATGTCTCGTAACCCAGTGCCTACCTTGCTAGGGGACATCCTTCATTCCTTTCACACTCGCACCATGAGGAAAAGAGGTATCCTTATGTGTTGTTCTCCTCTTTTGGCAAGATGGTTTATTTCGCATTTTCCCCAATCTGTATTGAAGAATGATCCAGGTTCAAGGTGGTCACATAGGTTGATGACGCTCATACATTCAGATATTTATTGGTGTTCCCTCTCTTTGGAGAATGTTACTATCATCGACCGTTGTGGAGAATTCCCTAATGTCCCTTTACTTGGAATTAGAGGAGGTATCACCTACAACCCTTGCTTAGCTTTAAGATAATTTGGTTACGCCCGAAGGGATGGTTCCCATGAGATGCTTATTCAAGGTTTGGTATTTGACTACGAGAGCGACAATCAAGGTTACCATCAGAGATTTATTCGAGGATGGTGAACAAAGTGGATAGTAAGACGCTAGGACATAAGAATTTCATTCCCCTCGAGACTTACCTTAAATGGGTACGGGCTCGTGCTCAGAAACTTATGATTCCTTATCCTTCCATCTTACCAATCATTATGGAGCTTATGGTCGAAGGAAATGTTCCCTACACTATCCTCCATCCGGACATGCCTACCTCTCTCGAAGACTTACAAAAGGGTTGGATCTAGCTGAAGGAAGAACGAGACACTTTCGAGGCTCAGTTTTATGCTAGTGAGAAGAGAGTCTTGGAGCTTACAAAATAGCTACAAGAAGAGCAGAATGTGAACGCTTATCTCGCGCCAAAGAGGATGCGTTCGGTCTTTTTATCCTAGAAAGCTATTTTGTAAGCCCAAGAGGCATGATGTAATCTTTCTTGTTTTTTCTAATGAGAATTAACGTTTGTTCATTCTTTTGTCTATACAAATTTAAATTTCACTAATCCTTGAAATCATTTGCATATACATATTCCATGCATCATAACATGACAGGTTTTCGCATAACAGGTTTCCTTATCTTTCTGTTGTTTATTTCATCAAGATGGATCTAGAGAAAACTATGATGGAACTCCAAACCTAGAACTCTCAGTTTTAGGAAGCTCTACTCACCCTAGCCAAGGGGCAGCAAGATATGATGGCCTTGTTGGCCGTTAAGAAAAAGCCAAAAAAGAAAGCTCTGCTCAACATGGGTAGAAGGTTCGAGGAGAGAATCTGTCAAATCCTGGTAGGAGGAGACTCATCTGAAGAGGACGAGAACCAGGTCGGTGAGGTCAAGAGTACTCAGGTTGAATGTGCTAATAATCAAGAATCTGATGATGATTATTTCAACGAGCAGTATCCACCCGCTGACATCAAATACAAGCAGTTAGAAGACAGATTGAAAGTCATTGAAATTCAAGCCGTCCCCGGCTTATATTTTGATGATTTGGGTTTGATCTCTGGGGTAACCATTCCCCACAAATTTAAAGTACCAATCTTTGCAAAGTACGGTGGGGTTTCTTGTCCCAAACTCCATTTGAAATCTTATGTACGCAAGATACAGCCGCACACTGCTGATAAGAAGCTCTGGGTTCACTTTTTCCAAGAGAGCTTGGCTGGAACACAACTTGAATGGTTTTATCAGTTAGATGGTTCTCGTATTAACACTTGGGAGGATCTAGCTACTGCCTTCTACCATCAGTATCAATACAATGCCGACTTGGCGCCAACAAGGGTTCAGTTACAAGATATAGAATGAAAGATTTAAGGAATATGCGCAAAAGTGGAGAGACCTTGCTAGTAGAGTCCAACCTCCCTTGACTGATAGGGAGCACATCGACATGTTCATGGCCACTTTATCTGGTCCTTTCCTTAATCTGTTGGTTGGTTGTTCTTCTTCTGGTTTCACTGAACTAATCTTAACCGGTGAAAGAGTGGAAAGTAGCATCAAAAGTGGGAAGATCTCTGTGGCATCTACCTCCACGATCAATCCTATCAAGAAAACTTTTGCTGCAAAGAAGGAAGTTAATGTTGTGTATGGGGCAAGGGCCCATACCAAGAAGAATGATCGTCTGTCTGTTAATGTTGTCTGAATCTCCAATCCAACTCCTACTCCAAGACCATCCGCAAATCATCAATGTTTTGAAACTCCAAGAAGACAATATACAAGGTTAGGCATGTCAGTGTCTCAAGCCCTTCAACATTTTCTCAAAGCTAATTTAGTGACATTGTGCAATCCTCCCGCCAACCCTGACACCTTGTCACCAAAGTATAATCCAAACGCTAAACGTGCTTACCATTCAAACAGCCCCGGGCACGAATATGACCAGTGCTGGGCCTTGAAGAACAAAATCCAGGATTTAATTGACAACAAAACTATTGAATTTGATCCTCCTCCAATGCCTAATGTAATTACCGCTCCAATGCCGAAGCATGACAAAGGTATTAATGCTGTCGAAGATACAATTTTTGTTACCTCTGTTGAAGATTTGACTACTCCGCTGAATATTATCAAGAACAATCTGTTGAAAGTTAGGATCTTCCCTGGCTGTAAAAAAGATTGTGTGTGCTGTACAAGACGACACAATGTTTGTGAAAGGCTGAAGAAAGGCATACAACGCCTGATGGATAGCCATGAAATTCTATTTGAAAAGACTCCATTTTCCAAGAGTTTGATCAACAAATGTGAAGACATCTCCATTATTACCATCTCAAACAAACCTATTAGGATCACCTCCAAAGTTCCTATTAGGATTTCAAATGAACCCACCATTTCTCCATTAATAATTACCAATCCTAGACTGATTCCTTACTCTTCAAACAAAGCGGTACCATGGAATTACGGTGCTGAGGTGTTCTATCATGGGATTAAACAAGATGCATGGATCGAAGAAGGAAAAGATGACGATGTCGACAACATAGCTGGCTCAAGAAAAGTAACTAGAACTGGAAGAATATTCTCACCCAATATCTCACCTCTAGTAGTTACAAAGACGCCAATCCGCATTACTGTCTCCAAGACGAGTACCGAGACAAAAGGGAAAGGGAAGGTTATTGATCCTGATGTGATTGAAGTACCTTCCAAGGACGTAACTAATGAAGAACCTCTGCTCGCGAGATGGACGAGATTTTAAAAATCATAAAAAGAAGCGACTTCAAGATTGTAGAACAGTTGGGGCAAACCCCCTCTAAGATTTCAATGTTGTCATTGCTGCTTTGCTCCGATGCCCATGCTCGAACATTAATCAAGTTCCTGAAAAAGGCTCATGTCCCCCATGAGACAACAACAGACCAATTTGAGAATTGTGTGGCTAGCCTGACAGTTGATAATGGCTTGGGGTTTTCAGATATTAATTTAACACCTCTCGGGAAGAATCACAATAAAGCTTTACATGTTTCTATCGAGTGCAAAGGGACTACCTTAGCACATGTGCTAGTCGACACTGGTTCTTCTCTGAATGTATTACCAAAGGGGTGTTAGAACGTCTTGACTATGAAGATTTAATCTTGAAGCCAAGTGATATCATCATAAGGGCATTTGATGGATCAAAGAGGACTGTTCATGGGGAGGTATATCTTCCAATCAAAGTGGGTTACCAAACCTTCAACTCCACCTTCTATATTATGGATATTCGTCCAGCCTATTCCTGTCTGTTAGGTCGCCCGTGGATCCATAAAGTTGGGGCAGTAACCTCAACCCTCCACCAGAAACTCAAATATCCAGTCAAGGGAAGAATAGTCATCGTCTGTGGGGAAGAAGAGTTTATGGTGAGCCACCTTAACTCTTTCAAGTATGTAGAGATGGGCGGAGAATTCATTGAAACCCCATGTCAAGCCTTTGAGGTTGTACCACCGATGATTGCTGCTACTAAATGTTCTTTGATGAGCCTAAAGCTATTAATGCCACACCAAAGATGGTTTCAGTCAAGGATTCCCGTGAGGAAATTGAAGAAGGAAACTGTGATACTTGGGGGAAACTCCTCGATATCCCTTTTAAAATGGACAAATTTGGGTTGGGCTTCACTGGAAAAGCTCAGAAGGAAGTGAGGCGTGCTCGTGCTGGAAAGCCACCTCTCCGCATTAGAAGCCATGAAGTCAACACTGTGGGTGACTCTGAAGAAGAAGCCGCATTTAAAGAATGGGTGTATCCAACTACTACGGAGCTGAAGAATTGGCATACAAAGGACTTTGTGCCCGTCTCCTTCATTGAGGAGTAATCTACTTGTTATTACTTTTCTTTCAATTCAAGAACATGTTGTCTGTAATATTTTTACAATGACTTTTCAGCCATTTGCCTGGCCCGAGGCACTTTGGTCCATTTGTCAAGGGTTTTATTTATGTTCATCTATTCATATGATCATTCAGCATATTGGACTCTTTTGTATTCGAATATTTGTGTTCATTGTCTTTCCTTTCTTTCAATTACATTTTTCAAAAAACAAATAGCCATGTATCTTACATGCACACACACACACACACACACACACACACACACACACACACACACACACACACACACACTCTCTTGCAGGTCCACATCCACTCTAGATCCTCTTGCCAATGACTCTACTATTTCCGACTATGACTTTGAATATCCTATCAACCAAGCCGAAGACGAAAGAGACGATGATTGTGACATACCGGGAGAACTAGCCAGACTTCTATTACAAGAGGAAAAAGTTATTCAACCGCATGAAGAGTCGGTTGAGGTTATAAACTTGGGTACTGAGTCAGATAAGAAGGAAACCAATATCGGCTCTAACTTGGAAAGCAATGCCAAGAGCAGGTTGGTTCAGATGTTGCATGATTATGTGGAAGTTTTTGCTTGGTCTTATGATGATATGCCTGGGTTGGATACTGACATCGTAGTTCATCGTCTGCCGACAAAAGAAGACTGTCCTCCTGCCAAGCAAAAGGTTCGCCGCATAAGGCCTGATATGTCTGAAAAGATCAAAGTTGAATGATGAAACAATTTGATGCAGGGTTCCTAGTTGTGACATCCTATCCTCAATGGGTTGCCAATGTGGTGCCAGTTCCAAAGAAAGATGGGAAAGTTCGCATGCGCGTAGACTATAGGGATCTGAATAGGGCAAGCCCCAAAGATGATTTCCCTCTACCACACATTGACGTCTTAGTTGATAATACTGCTCAACATAAAGTCTTATATTTCATGGATGGCTTCTCAGGCTATAATCAAATAAGGATGGCTCCCGAAGACATGGAGAAGACTACTTTCGTTACGCAATGGGGCACCTTCTGCTACAAGGTCATGCCGTTCGGACTAAAGAATGCAGGGGCAACATATCAAAGGGCTATGGTAGCTTTATTTCATGACATGATTCATCATGAGATAGAGGTATATGTGGATGATATGATTGCCAGATCACAAACCTAAGAAGAACATCTCGATCGCCTGCACAAATTATTCGAGAGGCTGAAGAAGTACAAGCTGAGGTTAAACCCTAATAAGTTCACGTTTGGAGTACGCTCTGGAAAGCTTTTAGGTTTTGTTGTCAGCAATAAAGGCATTGAAGTTGATCCTGCCAAGATAAAGGCCATCCAAGAAATACCAGTCCCTCATGCTGAAAAAGAAGTCAGAGGATTCTTGGGTCGTCTCAATTACATTGCCTGATTCATATCCCACTTGACTGCTACTTGTGAACCACTCTTCAAACTCTTGAAGAAAGATCAGGTAGTCAGATGGAACGATGAATGCCAGATTGCTTTCGACAAAATCAAAGAATAACTACAAGAACCTCCTATTCTCATGCCTCCAGTTGAAGGAAGACCCTTGATCATGTACTTGACTGTACTAGAGAACCCTATGGGGTGTGTATTGGGCCAACATGACGAGTCTGGCCGAAAAGAGCATGCTATATATTACCTAAGCAAAAAGTTTACCGACTGTGAAACCAGATATTCACTGCTCGAGAAAACTTGTTGCGCTCTGGCATGGGCTGCTCGCCGACTAAGACAGTATATGTTGACTCATACCACTTTGTTGATTTCTAAAATGGACCCAATCAAGTACATCTTCGAGAAACCTGCCCTTTCTGGACGGATAGCCAGATGGCAAATGATCTTGACTGAGTACAACATTCAATACACGACTCGAAAAGCCATCAAAGGAAGTGTACTAGCAGATCATTTGGCCCATCAAGTTGTGGATGATTATCAGCCAATGAACTTAGACTTCCCTGATGAGGACATCATGCTGGTAACGACTGTGCGAAACCTGGACCGTATGACGGACCTGAACAAGGATCCCGATGGACTATGGTATTCGATGGGGCTTCTAACGCCTTAGGTAACGGAATTGGTGTTGTGATCATCTCTCCTGAAGGTTTCCACACTCCTTTCACTGCCAGACTATGCTTCGATTGCACAAATAATATGGTTGAGTATGAAGCATGCATCTTAGGTCTGAAAGTTGCCATTGACTTAAGGATCAATCATTTGGATGTGTTTGGAGATTCCTCCTTGGTGATCAGCCAAGTAAAAGGAGATTGGGACACTAAACACCCTAATCTTATCCCTTACAAGGAACTTGTGCTATCCCTAATTCCTTACTTCGAAGAGATCACGTTCGAGCACTTCCCTAGGGAAGAAAACCAGTTGGCTGGCGCTTTGGCAACCATGTCTTCAATGTTCAAATTCAGATGGAACAACAAACCCCCTATGATAACAATTGAAAGATTCGATGAACCTGCGCATTGCTATGAGCTTGACACCGATGCGGAAAAATCATGGTACCATGAGGTAATGAGATACCTTGAAACACAAGAGTATCCAGAGGGGGAATCTATCAATGACAGAAAGTTCTTGCGAAGATTTGCAGCCAAATTCTTCCTAAGTAATGGGATATTATACAAACGCAACCATGATTTGACTCTACTCTGATGTATGGACAAGAACGAGGCAGAGGAAATTATGGAAGACATGCACGATGGTCTCTTCGGTACTCACTCAAGTGGGCATACGTTGGCCAAGAAAATCTTAAGAGTAGGTTACTATTGGTCAATAATGGAGACTAATTTCCATCAACATTCAAGGACCTGTCACAAATTCCAAATCTATGCTGACAAGGTCCATGTGCCTCCTATCCCTCTGAATGTCATGACCGCTCCGTGGCCATTTGCAATATGGGGCATTGACATGATTGGAGAGATCAAGCCCATAGCTTCCAACGGACATCGCTTCATTCTTGTTGCTATCGATTATTTCACCAAATGGGTCGAAGCCGCCTCATTTTCCTCAGTCACCAAGAATATGGTAACCAGATTCATCAGACACAACCTCATATGCCGTTATGGTATCCCCGAAAGGATCATCACCGACAATAGGACTAACCTCAATAATGCTATAATTACTGAGCTTTGCACTCAGTTTAAGATCAAGCATCACAATTCTTCTCCATATAGACCAAAAATGAATGGCGCAGTCGAAGCAGCCAACAAAAATATCAAGAAGAATGTGCAAAAGATGGTAGTAACCTATAAGGATTGGCATGAGATGCTGCTGTTTGCTCTACATGGTTACCGTAATTCAGCTAGAACCTCAACTGGGGCAACTCCCTTTTCCTTAGTTTATGGCATGGAAGCTTTTCTGCCAGTGGAAGTTCAGATTCCCTCGCTGAGGATTATGATTAAGGCAGGCTTAGGCGAAGACGAGTGGATTCAAACGAGATTTGATCAGCTGAACTTGATTAATGAAAAACGGTTAGCTGTTGTTTTCCATGGTCAAACGTACCAAAAACGGATGATCAATGCTTTCAACAAAAAGATCAAGCCTCGAGTATATCAAGTTGGTTATTTGGTGATAAAACGCATCATTCTACCACAAGGCGACCCCAGAGGCAAATGGACTCCCACCTATGAAGGGCCATTTGTTGTCAAGAGAGTTTTCTCTGGCGGTGCCATGATGCTGACTACCATGGATGGTGAGGATTTCCCACATCCCATAAACGCGTATATAGTTAAAAAATACTACGCATAAGAGACCCGTTAGGTTGACACACCTAAGCAAAATAAGGGCATCCCGGCAAACCAAAAGGTTTGGGCAAAAATTAGGGATATATGCAAAAGATTGTACACCCGGCAAGTTGAAAACCCGAAAGGGAGACTTGGGCAAAAAGGGGTATCCTGGTGGGATGAAAACCCGAAAGGGCGGTCCAGGCAAAAGTTAAGGATTAAAAGCATGTGACTATGTTTAGTGGGATCAATATTGTCAATTTTATAATCAAGGTCCAAGTTCAAACGGTCCAAGATCAATCCAATCAACTTCTATCAACGGCAAGAGACATTCGAAGACATTGGGGCAATAGTAGAGTTGGAAGGCAATAAGATCACTTCACATGGATATCTTGTTTTCACTCTCAATGTTTGTTTTCCTTTCGACGATTTACTCTTACTAGGATCTCCGTCTCTCTGTACAAAAACACTTATTCATGGGCAAAATATCAATACAAATACACTTTGAAGTGCAAAATTTCTGTCTTTGTTTTGAATGCAAATTTGTCCAATGACTAAAATTGAATGAACATATGCATATGAGCATAATTTAAAACTATTTGGCACATGTGTCCTGCTAAGCAGCAGTAAGCATCTCTTTAATGTGTAGGAAATATCCCTACAGAGTTATCTCATTATCATTATCCCCATGAGGACGGATGCAATAAACCATTCCCCAACAAGTTTTTATTTCCCTAACAATCATCAAGGAACCACATAACTCCCCAGCCGAGTTCAAATTTCCCCAACATACAACAATTAAGACACCACAAAGTTCCCCAGCTGAGCATATCTTCCCCGGCCAAGGCTATTATCCCCAAGCGGAGTTTATCCTCCCCAGTTGAGTATATCCTCCCCAAGTTGAGTCTGTCCTACCCAACTGAGTCTACACTCTCCAGTTTGAATTTTCTTTCAGATTGTTGCAAATCATAGGGCCACAACCCCTGATCCCCAGTAAAGCCGTCAGCAAAGCCTTTACTATTTCAAAAAAAAAAGATATTATGAAGCCTGGATCTGACCAGGTATTAGCATAATTTTCAAGTTATTACTGGAGCCTGGACCCGACCAGATAATAGTTGTACTTCTTCAAGTTGCTGAAACCTGGACTCGACCAGATAACAGTTTGAGTATCTGAAACCTGGACCCGACCAGATAACAGTTGATCTCAATTTCAAGATGCTATGAAACCTGGACCTGACCAGATAATAGTCTAACTCTTCAAAGATATAGAAGAACCTAGACTAATAAAAATTGGGGTGTTACACCCACAAGAGACTGATATACTTCATCTTCAAAGCCTTGGCAGAGGCAAAAACACGGTACCAGAAGATCGAAAAGGAAGCCTTCGCATTAGTAACAACATTGCGCAAGCTGTAAGGTTACTTCCTCGCGTACTCCATAATAGTTCAGACATACCTTCCTCAAAAGCAAGTACTTTATCAACCGAATTTGGTCGGGCATTTGATGAAGTAGACCATTAAGTTGTCTTGTTTGAAGTGCCTTCGAAGCAATGAAAACCCTGAAAGCTTAGTTGTTCGCTGATTTCCTAGTTGAAATGACTCTCGTGCCTTCAGTGCCAAATAGTACATGGGTAGTGTTCACAGACAGATCGTCCAATAACAAGTGAAATGGTTCACATGTGATCTTATAAAATAGTTTTGGTTAAGTAGTGGAAGTGTCCGTAAGGTTCAAGTTCCTGACCACTAACAACCAGGCCGAATATGAGACCGTAATTGCTGGGATCATAATCACAAAAGAAATGGGAGCCGAATGCATTAAACTAAGAAAAAAACTCCTAATTGGTTGTTTCCCAAATAAGAGGAGAAGCCCAAGCAAAAGATCCTTTGCTACTGAAGTACCTTAAGCTGGCTATTGAAAAACTAGTGGAATTTCGAGATTAGTAATGTGCCTCGTGAGGAGAACACTCGAGCCGATGTCCTATCGCAGTTAGCTAACACTAGAATCCTAAAATCAACCACTCTTTCATTCAGAAAATCTGAAAACCCACAATGTCAAAACTAAGGGGAAATCAATAGTAGTTATGAGTAACATGACTCCACCCTCATGGATGACTCTGATTTAACAGTATATTGAGTCTGGGATCCTTCCGATAAATTCATCAAAAGTAATACTAATTAAAAGAAAGTCATGGGGGTACACTGTGGTCAAATGAACATTGTACAAAGGGGCTTGACCATGTCATTGCTGAGGTGTTTGGGGAAAGCAAAGGCAGATTATGCCCTCTTGGAAGTGTATGAAGGAATAATTGGGAAACACCTGAGGGCAAGGAAATTGGCTAAGAAATATATGAGAGCGGGGTATTACTAGACAACCATAGTTCAGGACATGCGGGAGTACGTGAAAAATGTGACAATTGTCAAAGGCACATCAAAGTTTTCAAAGCCCCAACCAATGAATACATATATTAACGTCTCCACGACCATTTATGCAATGAGGAATGGATATCCTCATGTTCTTCACTCTGGCCCCGGAGCAACTCAGGTATCTTATCTTTGCTGTGGATTATTTCAAAAAATGGATCAAAGTCGAGGTATTGGCTAATATCACCGTAAAAAACATCATAAAATTATTTAAGAGGAACATATTGACCAGATTCAGAGTACCCTAAGCTATCATCATAGATAATGGGATACAATTCATTAATAAAATACTAAAAATTCTTCTAGATGAGTTAAAAATTAGACAACATTTCACGTCAATAGACCATCCATAAAAAAATAGCCAGGCTTAGGCTGCCAACTGAGTGATAGTCAGGCTTGAAGCAAAGGTTAGAAGAACCCAAAGGCGATTAGGCTGATGAACTACCACATGTCTTATGGGATTAACGTACTACACCAGAGTCTATCACACGAGATATAAGTTGTTATCCTAGTAGAAATAAAAGAACTTAGTTGGAGGACAACAAATCCATTGTTAGAAGAAAGCAACAGAAAAGATATTAGATAGGAAACATATCTTTCATAATAAAATAGAATGGTAGTTTCCTTCTGTGGTACGGTTGGAGAACTGACTTGGGTGTTTTGTGTTTTATTGCAAATGTTGCAGTTAGCAAGAGTCGCCACCTACTTTTCTTTTATCCAAAAGGAAATATAAAAAAGCACAGGAAAGACCTTTGAGATTGTTTCTTGAGTTCGGGGGGTAGATTATGAAAAGGGAAGGTATTAGCACCCTTTTCATCCATGGTTTTCCACGGGCTCTTAGTTATTTGCTAGATCACTTGCTTTTGTTTGAAATTATGCTTTGTGTGGTTTTGAAAGTATTTTGTAAAAGAGGCCATTGCTTAGGCAATCTTTGTAATGATTCTCGTTCGTAAGAATGTATACAAAGATGTTTGTCTTTTTGAAAATGTTTTCAAGTTTGTAAGATGTTTTGAAATGTATGTGTTTGTTTTGAAAATAGCAAAGATATTTGTTTGAAATGGAGCAAGTAACCAAAAGTAATCTACCTACTCAAATGTCTTTCTTGTTCATTTTCTTTTCCTTTGACATTGTTGCATTACCATTGATTTGGTAAGAAACCCTATCTTTGGATGTAAACGGGACGGGTGTGGGTCATCGTATGACCATGATTAGCAATGTTGCAAAGTATATTAGCATTTTGAGGGACTAAGATCATTTTTGTAAGGCAACTTTGAATAGCGTCATCGAGGGACTATGATCTTGTTTTTTTGTTTGTTTTGCTAAGATACCTTCCATGTGTAATATGGCCATTTTGTTCAAGGCAACCAAGTGGAGTAACCCTAGGGGTGTTTGTGTGCAAGTGTTTCATTTTCATGCTTGATTTTGTCTTGAATTAGGGTTTTCTATTTGATTGGTTTTATCTTGCCATACAAACCCTAATTATTAACATGTTATATAAAGCGATAAATTACGGAAAGTAAATATCCTACGCTATTACCATCATTTGGGGATGGGGTGTACAAATTTACAAATGGGGATTGCGAGAAATTAAAGTCCTACTTATCTATTACAACCATATTGGATAGCCATGAAGAAAATATATGAAGCATGTAAAAATTAAGAAAAATGAAAGGAAAAGAAAACATTTTGGATCATTATGTGTCGACACATGCCGTAAAATCAAGCTTCTCGAATGCACTTTTGCTTTGATGAAGACAAATCATGATTGATAAAAAAGGCAAAAATTATTGATCAAGCTAAAAGCCTCTTTAGATGAAGTCTTTGGTTCAAGCCCCTTAGCAAATTTCAAGGTATAATGATAGTACTTACCTTGAACTTAAGATATAGATGCTCAATGGTCAAAAAGAAACATTTTATATTTTCCAACTCTTTATTCAAGTTTTTTCAAAGCAAAAATTCAATTTTTATTTGAGTGCAATCGATTTGCATGTTAGTGAAATCTATTGCATGCTTCAATTTTTCAAAACATGGCTACTGACTTCTAGTGAAATTGATTTTCATGGTTGTGCAATCGATTGCACACTCAAAATATTTGGAAATATGGCTACTGCAACCTCGTGCAATCGATTTGCATGGTTGTGAAATTGATTGCACACTCAAAATATTTGGAAATCTGGCTACTGGAACCCCGTGCAATCGATTTGCATTGTTGTGCAATCGATTGCACACTCAAAATATTTGGAAATTTGGCTACTGGAACCCCATGCAACCGATTTGCATGAAGGGTGCAATCGATTTCCTACTGTAAGGTTTTGAAAAACAGCTGCCTTACACCTTCCTGTTCATGATACTATTTCATGGAAAACTTTTCACTCAATCTTGGCAATTGTTCATGATTTTTTACAAACCTTTTCTTCAAAGGTCACTGCATTTTAGCCTAAAAAATGAACCAAATGATGATGATTGAAATGAAGAGTTTAAAGTTAAGGAGACTTACCTTGCAGCTAGAATTTATGTTTTGATCTTAAGGTGTTGCCTTGTGGACTGTTATGACCTTTTTCAGTTATGAGATTTTTTGAGAGTTTGTCAATAAAACTTCTGGTTTTCTTTCTCCCTTTTTCCCTCCTCTCTCTCCTTTTTCCAACCTCCACCTCTTGCAAATGCTTCTTCTATTTATAGTCAAAGGACTTGTGAACAAAGGCTGAATAGGTTTACAAGACAACATGTTATGGTTTGGTTGGGATGTAAGTATCAAACTATGTCAAGTACTCCATGGTTCCAAGATGAAGTACCAAAGTTGCTGGTATTGTGGAGCTACTTCCCATGATTTATGGTGGAGTATAATCAACAACAAGTAAGGTATGGGCTTAAGATGAACTTTGTACCAAAAGGCTTGCTTTTCAAGAGTAGCAATGGTGCCTTTGTGCCATAAATGGAAAGATCTTTTCGACAATGGCTCAAACACTTGGGTAATAGCTCAAGCTCTTGTGTAAACATTAAATTATGTAGAGATTTGTAAGCAAGAAGGTGTGCAACATAAGATTATGTAGCAAATCATGAGAGTTTTGTTATGTGTTCTTCACTTAGAATGACTTGAAATTCAAAGATGGATGGCCAACTTCAAGCCCTTGAATCTCCTAGCTCAAGTATGATAAATTTATGCTTTTGGATGTTTTGGAAAGCTTGAAACATCCTCTATAATTTTCATGTTGGACATTTTGACAAAATAATCTTGGAACTATGTGAAAAAATGCAAGAAGTTAGGGTGAAATCCTGACCAAAATCAGTTGAAAATTTCTCTAAGTGTTAAATGAAAATGTCATGACTTCATGAATTTATAACTCAAAATCCAAGCACTTCTAGGAGAAGTTGTGTAAATCAATGTTGTAGATATCATGGAGATCTACAACTTTCATGTTGAAAGTTTCCCTTGAACTGTCTTGCATCTTGATGAAAGAATGGCATGAAGTGATGAAATTATCATGTATAAAAAACACTTAGAAATTTCTAAGTCTTGGAAATCTTGACTTTTCAAGTTGACTTTTGACTTTCTTGACTTCTTGATGATCAAGCTTGATATTCTTGAATTTCTTGATGAAATTTGATCTTTGGAATGTAATGTTGACCAAAAAGTCAAAGTTTGACTTTCTAATATGCAATTGACCATTTTGCCCTTGTGCCAATTCCAAGCCTAAATTGATGTATGAGTGCTGTAAACTTGACGTCATAGAAGATCTTGTGAGAGAATCCTTGAGAAATTAGAGGGCAAATTTTGGGGTACAACAGCTGCCCCTGTTCAATCTTCTTAAACCTGAAGAGTTAGATTGGTGAGTCTGCCATTCGTGACATGAAGGTGAAAGATGATTGAACACTAGAGTGCCCAGAAATTTGCACTCGAAGATGGATGGTGAATGGGCTTATAGATTCCATTTGGAGGAAAGTTGATAAACATTAGAAGAAATATCAGCACAAATATCTTGTTGATTTATACTAAAACTTGATGTTTTACCTGTGAGAAAAAGAGTTAGTAAAATGCATATGCATGCATAATGTTCACCAGATGTGGTATTATGCTAAATGCATAGGGTATGTACATGCTATGATGTATGATCCTGAGATGTATGTTTCTGTCTGGGAAAATAAATCCCTGACTGCTGCTGAGGAAATTCTGGGGGGTTGAATCCCTAATTGCCGTTGGGGATGAAGAATATTCATATCTTCAAACTTTGTTGAAAGGATGCTTTCGCTGGGGAATATCTCTTGAATGTTAGCTGTTATCTGGTCGGATCCAGGCTTCACAATTTGTTGAGGATGAAGTAGTCAACTACTATCTGGTCGGATCCAGGATTCACGGCAACTTACTAGGGGAAGAGACGAATTAACTATTATCTGGTCGGATTCCAGGCTTTGCGCAAAATTTCTTGAAATTTAATAGTTATCTGGTTGGATCTAGGCTTCACAAAAACTTGTTGGGGATACAGAAGTTAATTGTTATCTGGTCGGATCCAGGCTTCGCAGTAACTTGAAATGGTAACTACTATCTGGTCGGATCCAGGTTTCATGGTTTTTGGAAAGCTATACTATTATCTGGTCGAGTCCAGGCTTCATAGTGTCTCTCTGGGGATTATAGTTAATTGTTATCTGGTCGGGCTCCAGGTTTCACAATAAACTGTTTGAAAAAATTGTCATCTGGTCGGGTCCAGGCTTTGCAGATTTCTGAGGTTGATGAGGTCAATTGCTATTTGGTCGGGTCTAGGTTTCACAATAAACTGTTTGGGGATTTAGTTGTTATCTGGTCAGTTTCCAGGTTTCACAATGAACCTCTGAGGGTAATTACTATCTGGTCGGATCCAGGCTTCACAACAACTTGTTGGGGTGGAGGCAAACTCTACCGGGGAAAAGAAATTAAACCTTGGTCGGATTATTTAATTTTATAAATAAATATTAAGGGAGTATATGTGATTACGATTAATTGTTGTGTTTCGATGTGTTGTGATTCCTTAATAAGGGGTAATTATCTTAGAAATGAAGAAAGTTTAAGCATTAGGGGTGTATGACCAAAAACGTAGAGACATAGGGGTGTAGTGAGAGGAGTAGTGTCTATTTTGTTATTATTGAAATAATACAATAATTATTATGTTTTATTTAATTAAATAATCATTTAATTAGATTAGGGTAAATTTGTAATTAAGATTTAGGGGTCCAAGGGTTAATATGGGGAAAAGAAGGAAGTGAGAAGAACAGAACTTGGAAACTGATCATGGAAGAGAGAAGAGTTGCAGTGTGTACTTGGGGCTAGGGAAAAGGAATTCACATTAGAAGTTTAGAATCGACAATCTAAGGTAAGGATGAGATTCTAACTCTATAACGGGCTTCATAATGATGGGGAATGGTAGTGATTAGGTTTGCAATAGTTGTGTATTCTCTATTTTATGATATTTGTTTTTGTGTGATTGAACCAAATTGGTGAAATTATTGATTTATATTTATGGATAAATTAATGAAAATGATTATATGGGATGAGTAATGATGTTGGGTAAATTTACATGTATGAATTATGAAATTGAAGAGACACTTTTGATGTTTTGGTATAATTGGGTGTCGGTGTTTGCAATAACGTATGAAGTTATGTTGAATCGTGTGCATAATCGCATATTTGGTGAACTAGAGATGTTGTAATAATGTATGTAAATGAATAATAAAGTTGAGAAACTGAAATAAGCATGGAAGGATGTTTGGGGTTGTTGGATAGGTGACCAAAAGTGATTTTCGTGTCCAAAAATTGAAAAAAAAAAGTGATTATGGGTTGAAGTAACCAGTTACTTGAAATGAAGTAACTGATTACCTCAGGAAAAAACTGCATATTTTGCCTTCTGGGTTGAAGTAACTGGTTACTTGAATTCAAATAACCTATTACTCTGCAATGTCGACAATTTTATAAAAACTTCAAAAAACTTTTAAGCGGTAGCTCTGTTTGGGTCCTCCTTCGAACCGTTAGAAATCTAGCGCGATAATATTTTCAATAAAAATAGTTTTTTGGCAGTAGGTAATTTAATCACTACATGGTTGTGTAAAATGGTATGCATTTTTGTGTTGTTGTAATGTGGTGATATCGTGCTACTGTTATTAAACATAACATGACGAGTTGAAAACATGTTGGATGCATTGTGAAGTTGTGATGTTGTGTTGTTATAAACGCGATGATGCTTGATTTTGTATGGTTGAATCCTTTTGATGAATTTTTGATGCATTGTGATGAAATTGACAAATGATGTGAAATAAGTTAGAATGATGGGTAATATATGTGCATAATTGTTGGAACTAAGAAAGGCCATTTTGAATGAAGAAAATTGGAATTTTGGGTTAAAAATATGGATTCTCGTAACTAGAAAAATAGCAGAAAATTATTGGTTCTATTATAGTGAAGTAACCGATTACTTGAAATAGAGTACCGGTTACTTGATCAAAAATTTGAAATTATTGGGCTTTGTCGTGTTGAAGTAACCAGTTACTGGTTTTGAAGTAACCAGTTACCTCGTGAAAATTTTGCCTGGAAGAAGCATAGAAAAATGAAGTAATCGATTACTTGGTTTGAAGTAACCGGTTACCTGGGACAAAAATCATTTTTTTTTAAATTTGAAAATCCAAAACTTTTGACTCGAGTGTCCATTGACGCACCATTTGGATCGACGAAAAACTAAAAATATTTTTTATCTAATAAAAAAAGTTTTGTTGACAGTGGGTGATTATTTGTTGGAGGCTTATGCCCATTTGTGTGCACTTCGTGTGTGTTGTACCCCAAAATTTTCCCTCTCATTTTATCTAGATTTTTCTCACAAGACTTCTTGGACTCAAGACAAGATTAGGGTTTGGTCAGCTCAAGACCTCATCTTGCACTGATGACCTGAAATTAGGGTTTGAGTTTGCACAGGGATTTTTGGACCATCAATGCTTCATGTGACTTTCATACACCATCTTGGACCCCTAAGATTGCTCATGTTAAGTTTCAAGCCTTGAATCACATTTTTGCTCAGTCAATTGGACAGTTGACCTAAAAATCAGCTGTATTGGGGAAAAATTCAACCATGGCCAATTTACAATCAAACTTTATAATTTTTGATCCACAACAACATTTTAGACTCATATGTACCATTTGATCAAGTTTGGATCACAACTCCTCAAGAAATTTGATCAAATCATCAAAAGGAAAAAATGGTCAAAATTAGGGTTTTGACTGAGAAAGGGTGTTGTACCCCAAAATTTGCCCTCCCATTTCCTCAACATTCTCTCATCACAAGACCCTTGGAGCTCAAGATCCAGTTAGGATTTTCTCTGCTCAAGACTTCTCCTTGCATTGTTGACCCAAATTAGGGTTTGTGTTTGCACAAAGATGTTTTGACCTAAAATGCCTAAGATGACTTTCATGCTTCATTTTGGACTCCCAAGTTTATCCATACCAAGTTTCAAGCCTTGATTCCAATCTTTGCCCAGTCAATTGGACAGTTGACCTAGAAATCAGTTGTATTGGGGAAAAAGTCAACTGTGGTCAATTGACAGTCAAACCTCATGAAATTTGACCCACATCAACATTATGAACTCACATGGACCATTTGATCAAGTTTGGATCATAATTCCACAAGAAATTTGATCAGATCACCAAAAGGGCAAAATGGTCATTTTTAGGGTTTTGACTGCACAAAGGCAATTTTTGACTGTTTGACCTAGCCAATGGAAAACCAAGCTCACATATGGACTCAAGGACTCAATGGCATTGTCTTGACATGTTTAACAAATTCAAAAGATCCCAAATGCACAAGATTGACAGATGAATTTTCCAGTCAACTGAGCCAAATTTGACTGTATACTGAAAAGTCAAACTTTGACTTTTTTGGTCAAAATCAAGTGTCAAGAGTCTTTTTTCATCAAGACATGTCAAAATATGAAACTTGTTCATCAAGAAATCAAGAATTGCAAATTAGGGTTTGAAATGAAGAATTTTCATAACTTAGAATTTTTCTAAGTTATGAAAATCCCTAATTTTTTCCTAACTTTGTCCCACTTTTTCATCAAGATACATTTGGATTCAAGGAAAACTCAAAACATGAAAGTTGTAGTCCATTGCAAAATCTACAACTTTGATTCACAAAGTTTCCTCAAAATAAGCTTGTAGCTCAAGTTATGATTTTTGGAACAAGGGTGCAAAACATTCTTAACTTAGAAAAATTTTGACCTATTCTAGGCAGGATTTTTGCCTAACTTCATGGCCACTTTTTACATGCTTCCACTTGGAATTTCAATTTTCATTAC
Organism: Vicia faba; assembly: GCA_948472305.1. Lineage (NCBI taxonomy): Eukaryota > Viridiplantae > Streptophyta > Magnoliopsida > Fabales > Fabaceae > Vicia > Vicia faba. The sequence continues at coordinate 667,894,696 of OX451737.1, forward strand.
AAAGATGGATTGTAGTACACATTCCAAGCTTTCCAAAATGTCCAATAACTCATCAAAAAACCTTGTGGTTAGGGAGAATCGAATTTGGCAATATGAGCAAAAGTCACTTTGATTCATGGCCAAAGGCATGTTCATAACTTGTGCATTCTCAAACTCAGCATATGCAAGCTACATTACAGGCCTCTAATCTCATTTACACTCAAAAATTAAATGCTAAACCATTGTGCCAAGATGTTATTCTATGCATTTAGTCATTACACAAAGAGTTAAGCCTTAATTAGAAAAAGCACTTTATCCATTTTTGAAAAGTATGGCTTTATGTCAAGTTTGCAAATCAAGAGGTACAATGCATATATTCTAGGCACAAGCTATTGGACATATCCCACTGATCAAGACAAAGCTTGGAAGCACATTTGAGGGGCCTAGAGGAGCCTGTAACAGCACTTGGCATTTTTGACTTACATTAGAAGAAACTTGGCATATGGACATCTATCTCACATTGCTACAACAAGAAGCCAAGACAAACTTTCTCCACACTTTCCATACTCCCTAACACACCTAAAACACGAGCCTTTAACCCTTGATACATCCCCATTCACAAAAACACCTTTGAACTGCACAAAACAGGGCATCCCTGCAGTTTGAGTGGCACAACTCAATCCACTCGTGCGTTTTGGCTGAAATCTTTGCAAACACATTCCTTATCACCCACTGAAGCTATCCCAAGCATTGGACACGACCTGTAACACCTCTAACCAACTTCACCATTTTCACTTTTTCTGTTTTACAGGTGAACTTCTGTAGCTTGATATAGCAAGTTTCAAAGCATACCAAGCATTGGAATAGCATCCCTGGACTTCAAGTAAGCTGTACAAGTCTTCATCTTGCCTTAAAAGTACCTCCATTGTCAGATACGATCCAAGCTGAACAGGTAAGTTCATGGACTTCTATCTCTCAATCTAGGAAGAGTTAGGTTTAGATTTATGAATGAAAAATGTCATACTCATGTCCCTGAAGCCACTCATATCCTCACTTTCCATTTATATTGCATATGCTGAGAGAATTTAAGACCTGAACATTGACAAAAACTTAGGTCAAGAATTAGGGATGGAGAAATTCTCTCTCATTTCTGAGAGTTAAGTTAAGTTTTTTATATGTCTGGATTCGTCTCTTGATGCTCTACATTTCTTGTGTTATGAGTTTTGCTTGAAAGTCCAGGAATCATGAGATAGCAGGAAGCACGCGTTTGCTCTGTTTGTTTGTTCAGAGGTTGAAGACAAAGTCTTCTTGGGTTGGGCATGTATTGTTATTCCTTTTTGCACCACATTCTCACACATGCACCCCCTTGGCCCATTGCATTTTATTTTCATTATTTTTTACTTTTGATTTTTGTTTCTGACTTATTTATTTTTGTCAAAGCATAAAAAACATTAAAATTATTTTTCTCACATTTTTTTGCATTTTTTTTATATTTATTTTGTTTCATTTAGTTTTGTACATAAATAAACATGAATATACTTTTATTTAAAATAACTAAAAATAATACAAATATATTTATTTTCTGATTTCATTTTATTTTATCTTTTTTGAAAACATTTTATAAAAAATATACTTTTTCTTGTGAATAATAAATATTTTATTTTTGTACATATTTAATATATTTAGTAAATAATATAAATACTTATATACTTATTAAAATATTTAGGAGAAAAATACATAAAAATAATACATTTTTATTTTTATTAATACTTAACTTGAAAAATCACTTTTTTACAATATACTTTCCTTTTATTTGTTTTTGTACATAATTAATAAATATTGCAAATATTATATAATAAATACCTTTTATTTATAAAATTAGGGTTTTGCCCTATAAACATAAAAATACCAAAATTAATTCATTTTATTTTTGTTTATTTGACACATAAAAAATACTTTTTACATACATATAAAAAATCATTTTTTGCATCTTGCATATTTATTTTATTTTTATTTAATTATTGTGCAATTAAATACCTTGTAAAAAATTCAATTTGGATGTAATAGTTTAGGTTTAATTTCTTGCTAAAGTATCCCCATTTGAACATTTGTACCCCCCATCCCATGATTGTGTTGTAATAATTTAGGACCTTTAAATTTCGCACTTTAAAGCTTTCTAATTATACCATGATAGACTTAGGGTTTTGTATGCAAATCAAAAACAACAAATAGTTTGACCTAAATTCAAGATAAACAAGCATGAAAATGGACAACACTAATCACACTTGCACCCCTAGGGTATTCCACTTGTTGCCTTCAATAATGAGCCATATTGCATGTTAGGTGTCTTTGGCAAAAACAAAACAATCAAATGATCATAGTCCCTCGATGACGCTTTTAAAAGTTGCCTAAAAATGATCAAGTCCCTTAAAGGAAAAATTGCCCAAAGATAATTGGCACCATTGCAATCATGGTCTAAACGATGACCCGCGCCCGTCCCGTTCACATCCTAACACAAGATTGTCCACCAAATACAATGGTGGAACAAGATTGTTAAAAGGGTTAAAACATAGCAAAGATCTTTGAGAAATTTAGGATAGATAGCTCTTGGTTACTTTCCAACTTGCAAAACAAAAACACTTGCCTATTTTTCAAAACACATCACAACACTTTCAAAACAAAAACATTGGAAACTTTTCAAAAGACATACACATTTGTATACATCCCAACATGGATCATTACAAAGGTTTCCACCACATTGGCTTCTTTTCAAAACATTTTCAAAACCCACACACAAAGTACCATTTCAAACAATTGAAAATCAAGGCAAGTTGATCTAAGCAAGTAACTAAGAGCCCATGGATAACCATGGATAGAAAGGGTGCTAATACCTTCCCTTTCTATAATCTACTCCCCGAACCCAAGAAAACATCTCGAAGGTTTTTGCTGTGCTTTTTAACCTTTCCTTAGGATAAAATAAAAAGTCGGTGGCAACTCTTGCTCAACCGAAACATTTGCGAAAACAAACGCAAAACCTTAAGTTAGTTCTCCCACCGTATCACAAAGGGAAATTTCTGATTTTTAACCTAGCCAATGGCCATTTGGGTTCAAACATTATTTCAAGGGTTCAATGGCATCATCTTGACCTAATTACATAGTTCAAAAGATCTCAAGTTCATTGGATTGACAGATGAATTTTGCAGTCAACTGTACACTAAAAAGTCAAACTTTGACTTTTTGGTCAAAATCAAGTGCCAAGGGTCATAATTCATCAAGATATGTCAAAATATGAAACTTGTTGACCAATAAAACCAATGTTGAAAATTAGGGTTTTGAATTTGAAAATTTTCATAACTTAGAATTTTTCTAAGTATGGAAATTTTCTTATTTTTTCCCAACTTTTACCTCTTTTTCACCATGATGAAATTAGATTCAAAGAAAACTTCCAACATGAAAGTTGTATTCCTCCATGAAATCTACAACCTTGATTCACAAAGTTTTCTCAAAAGATGCTTGGATCTCAAGTTATGAATTTTTGAATAGGGGTCCATGAACTAAAAGACTTAGTGAAAATTTGCCCTAATTTAGGCAGGTTTTTGACCCAAATTCATGGACATTTTTCACCTAGTTCCAAGAGGTATCTCAAAATTCATTTCAAATATGGATTGTAGATAATGTTGCAATATTTCCAAAATGTCCAAGAACTCTCCAAGATCATTTGTGGTTAGGGAGAATCGGAGAAGAGAAATTGGCATTTTGTCACTTTTGTGCAAGCCATTTTCACAATGCATCAAGTTGCAAATCTGATCAAGCATGCTTGTAACTTGAATTACAGGTCCTAAACTCATTCTACACTCCATAATTAAATGATAACTCAGTGGTTAAAGGCTTTATTTTGGCTTTTGGAACTTTGTACAAGAAATAAATCCATAAATGGCATAAAGGGCACATTGCCATTTTCATAAAGGCAAGCTTTTCCAACTTTACAAACCTTGAGCCTTGGACATGTTCTTTTGTTACAAGCAATGTCCACAGATATCAAGCAATGTTTACCAACCCTTGGCAGCCCTAGAACTAGCCAGTACAAGCATGTTGGCTTAAGTCACCTCACTTTTCTTCAAAAGCAAGAAAAGTTGCAAAAGTCCAAAGAACTTGTACATCTGATAATGGGTGGACTTGGTATCATTCTAGACACATTGACAAACTTATCACAAGGCTAGACACGAATGCTTATCATCTGGAACACCCTGAAACTCTAAAACACATTTTTCTGCCCAAACATTGCAGTTTCTGCAAAATCATAGCAAGTTCAGTATTTGCTTGTGCGTTTTGCCTTTCAACACTTCAAACACCTTCCATACATCATATCAAAGCTATCCAAGCATTCATCCAGCAACTGTGTGCTCTGTTTCAGCCATTTCCATTTTCACTTTGGAAGGTTGCAGCTTAACTTCTACAGGGAGTTTCAGCCATCCACAAAGCCAGCTAAGCATTGGATTAGTTTGAGGGAACTTCAAGGAAGCTCACACGATCCTCAGACCTCACTCAAAGTCCCCACATTGCCATATTCAAATCCAGTTGAAGGAGGTATTTTTCAAAACTTTATCTCTCTATTTAGGCATCCTCAAGCCACAGTTTGTGAAGCAAAAATGTAGTCCTTAACTTGGTGAAGCTGTACATATGCATATTTGTCATTAATATTAACTGTGCCATGAGAATTTGAAGCTTGAAGTTCATGAAAAAATTAGGTCAGGAATTAGGGGCTATTAAATTCTCTCTGATCTTTTAGAGTTAGTTTACAAATCTTATATCATTGGAATCGTGATCAAAAATACTACATGTTTCATGTTGCAAGTTTTTGTTTTTATGCAAGCAATAGAGATATACAGGTTTGAAGCAAAAACACGCGCAAATGGAATGGCTGGAGGACAGGGACGACTGTCTGGGCCTTGGCACGCCTGGGCCTGCTTGATTTTGTTTTTCACACCCCCTGACTTGATATTTGTACCCCCTTGGCTTTATTTTGTTTATTTTTCATATTTTCTTTTCATTTTTATATTTATTGTTTTTATTTATTTTTCTGAACCATAAAAAATCATGAAAAATATTTTCTTTATTTTTTGCATTTTTTTTATTTTTTATTATTATTTTTTGGCATAAAAAATAGTTTATTAGGTTAATGGACTTTATTTTTCATAGTAAATTGTAAATACATTTAATAAAAATACTATACATTTTTATTTTATTATTTTACACATAAAATATTTATTTTCATGCATATTTTAATTTTTAATGTTTGTTAATAATATTATTTATTATTTTCTTATACAAAAAATGGACAAAAATAATAAATATAGAATAAATTTTTCTTTTAATTTGAAAACTAGGGTTTCACCCTTTCAAAAATAACAATATTTTTTCTCTTATTTTTAGGGCTTAAATAAATCATTTTCTCATACAAAAATCAAACATAAAACATTTTGCATAAATACATTTTTTATTGCATTTTTAATATTTGTACATTTATTTAATTTGCACAATATTCAATTGGGTTATAATAATATTTTAGGGTTTATTTTTGTGCAATATCCCCATTCAAAAACTTGTATCCCCCCTCCCATAATAATTGTTGTAATAGTTTAGTTTACTTTATGCAATTTATCGCATTTATATCATGTGTAGTAAATTAGGGTTTTGCATGATAAGACCAAAAACAAACAGACAAGACCTAATCCAAGACAAAATGCATGGAAAATGACACACATTGTACACAAGCACCCTTAGGGTTTCACCCACTTGGTTGCCTGAACAAAAATGACCATGGTATGCATGCAAAGTATCTTGGCAAAATAAAACAAAAATAAGATCATAGTCCCTCGATGACGCTATCAAAAAGTTGCCTAAAACAAAATGATCTTGGTCCCTCAAACATGCTAAGATACTTGGCAACATTGGTATCATGGTCATACGATGACCCACGCCCGTCCCATTTAACATCCAAAGATAGGGTTGTTTACCAAATTAATGGTAAGTCAACAATGTCAAAGGAATAAAAATACAGAGGAAAGACATTTGAGTAGGGTAGATAGTTCATAGTTCCTTGCTCCACTTCAAAACAATCCTTGCTATTTTCAAAGACACACACACACATTTCAAAACATTTCCAAACAACTTTCAAAACATTGAAACATTTTTCAAAAGAAAAACATCTTTGTATACATTCTTACGAACGAGAATCATTACAAAGATTGCCTAAACGAATGGCCTCTTTTCAAAATACTTTCAAAATCACACCAAACACAAAGCACCATTTCAAACAATTTCAAAACAAAGCAAGTGATCTAAGCAAGTAACTAAGAGCCCATGGAAAACCATGGATGAAAAAGGTGCTAGCACCTTCCCTTTTCATAATCTACCCCCCGAACTCAAGAAAACATTTCAAAGGTCTTTCATGTGCTTTTTTACCTTTCCTTTTGGATAAAATAAAAGTCGGTGGCGACTCTTGCTAAACCGTGACATTTGCGACGAAACACAAAACCTCAAGTCAGTTCTCCCACTGTATCACAGAACTTATGACTCTGCTGGGGAATTTTATAAAAGTGGGGTTACCTTAGGGTTTAGATCACCTTTAATTGCTTACCATGTTTGCCTTGTTTGCTTTACACTTTGGTTCTATTGTTTGGGTTTGAATCCTTCACCCGGATTTGGGAAACATTATAGGTAAATAGCAATACATTATGGAAACTGTGTGGGGTATACCGACACGGTCTAAGCAATAGCTATGTTAGTGTGACATATTTGTGGGTACAGGTAGCCTTTGAGTCAATCAAAGAGAATACGGGGCCGCTGAGTGATGTCATGAAGCACTAACGAACTTCTAGAACCTTTACTTGACCAACTTGGCCTTTTAGGATGTAGTGAGATGATCGGCTTTGGTACAGTCCGAAGTTGGTAGATACTCGATACTACACTCATTGAGGTTTGGTTCTTTGGAATATTTCGGTCGCCAGTAAAGAGGCTGAATTGAAACAATGAACAAGGAAACAATCCAGTGATATTGAGCTCCTTAGAACCCGGTTATTATTTCTAGGACAGGTTGAGCCATCTAAACTTCAAGAGGGTACTTACCTATGAAACCTCATGCAAGCCTAAACTAGGAACTTGTGTGATTTTCTTGTACATATATACTTGTGCATAACATCATGGACATCATGAACATCACATGCATCCACTAACCATTTCAAGGATTTTGGAAATTCATCTTTGTTCCTATTTTGTAGGATATGGATTCACTTCGCAGGAAAACTATCCAAGTCAACCTTGTAAGAATTCCTCCACAACTCAAGGAGCTAGCTTCAAGGATTCTTGAGAACTCTCCATTCACCGAGAGGCATGGTCGTCTACTCAACCTAGTCACTTCCAACATAGAGGAAGACATGATGAAGGTTCTCTTCCAATTATTTGACCCTTTGCATCACTGCTTCACATTTCCTGACTACCAGCTTGTGCCTACTTTGGAGGAATTTTCTCAACTCTTGAGGATTCCTATTCTCAATCAACTACCTTTCAACGGTACGGAAAGAGATCCAAAGCCAGAAGAGATTGCTCAAGCCCTGTACCTGCACTCATCTGATGTCACAACACATTGGGAAACTAGAAGTGATGTCAAAGGCTTCTTGGCAAAGTTCTTGTTTGAGAAGGCTCAAAGCTGCTGGAATTCCTTGGGCTTACAAGCTTTTGAGGAGATTTTAGCTCTTCTCATCTATGGGATGGTCTTGTTCCCTAACCCTGACCAACTCATAGATTTGAGTGCTGTCAAAATCTTCATGTCTCGCAATCCGGTGCCTACATTGCTTGGGGATATCTTACACTCTTTTCACACTCGTACAATGAGGAAAAGAGGTGTTCTCATGTGTTGCACTCCTCTCTTGGAAAGATGGTTTATTTCTTATCTTCCACAATCATTCTTAAAGAATGAGCAAGGTTTGAGGTGGTCACAACGATTGATGACTCTTACATATTCAGATATTCATTGGTGTTCTCGATCCAAAGAGAATGTTATCATTGTCGATCGTTATGGGGAATTCCCTAATGTCCCTCTACTTGGCATTAGGGAAGGCATCACCTACAACCCCTGCTTGGCTCTAAGACAGTTTGGTTATGCCCGAAGGGATGGCCCACATGATATGCTGGTTCAAGACTTAGTTTTCGACTTCGGTAACGAAAATCAAGGATTCCGACAAAGGTTCATCCGAGCTTGGAGGATGCCAAACAAGGTAGACTGTAAGACCTTAGGACACAAGAATTCCATCCCCCTTGAGCCCTACCTCAAGTGGGTACGAACCCGCACCCAAAGTCTTATGATGCCTTACCCCTTTATTCTCCCAGTGATTATAAAGCCTGTTGAGGAAGGAGAGGTTCCATACACCCTCCTACATCCTGACATGCCAACATCACTCGAAGATCTGCAAAGGAGTTGGATACAACTCAAGGGAGAACACGATACTTTTGAAGCCCAATTCTACGCAAGCGAGAAGAAGGTTTTAGAATTCACTCGGACTGAAGAATGTCGGGGCCACCTATCAATGCGCCATGGTAGCTTTGTTTCATGATATGATACATCATGAGATAGAGGTCTACGTAGATGACATGATAGCCCGATCACAAACTAAAGAAGAACACCTTGATCACTTGCAAAAGCTGTTTGTCAGGTTGAAGGAGTACAAGCTAAGGTTGAACCCTAACAAGTGCACATTCGGAGTCTGGTCCGGTAAACTCTTGGGTTTCACTGTCAGCAACAAAGGCATCAAGGTTGATCCTGCCAAAGTCAAAGCTATACAAGAAATGCCTTCTCCTCGCACTAAAAAGGAGGTTAGAGGTTTCTTGGGACGCCTAAACTACATTGCTAGGTTCATTTCTCACCTAACATCTACTTGTGAGCCAATCTTCAAACTGTTGAAGAAAGATCAGGTAGTTAGATGAAATGATGACTGTCAAATTGCTTTCGATAAAATCAAGGAGTATTTACAAGAGCCTCCTGTCTTGATGCCGCCAGTCGAAGGAATACCGCTAATCATCTATTTGACCGTTTTGGAGAACTCAATGGGGTGCGTATTGGGGCAGCATGACGAGTCTGGCCGAAAAGAGCATGCCATTTATTACCTTAGCAAAAAATTTACCGACTGTGAAACCAGATATTCACTGCTCGAGAAAACTTGTTGCGCTTTGGTATGGGCTGCTCGCCGGCTAAGGCAGTATATGTTGACTCATACCACATATCTAAGATGGATCCGATCAAATACATCTTCGAAAAGCCTGCTTTGTCTGGAAGGATAGCTAGATGGCAGATGATCCTAACCGAGTATGACATACAGTACACGACCCAAAAAGCTATAAAGGGCAGTGTGCTAGCTGATCATCTGGCTCATCAAGCTGTAGAAGATTACCAATCCATGAAGTTTGACTTCCTTGACAAAGACATCATGACATTGGACAACATTGAAGATTTCAGGCCATATGACGGACCTGAACAAGGATCCTGATGGACCCTGTACTTTGATGGGGCCTCCAGTGCACTTGGTAACGGTATCGGCGCTGTGCTCATATCTCCAGAAGGTTGCCATACTCCTTTTACAGCCAGACTTTGCTTCAACTGTACAAACAACATGGCAGAGTATGAAGCATGCATCTTTGGACTCAAGGCTGCCATAGACTTGGGAATCAAATCTTTAGTTGTGTTTGGGGATTCAGCTTTGGTCATCAGTCAGATCAAAGGAGAATGGGACACTAAGCATCCAAACCTCATCCCTTACAAAGAACATGTTTTGACATTGTTACCATATTTCGAGCAGATTTACTTCGAGCACTTTCTGTGAGAAGAAAATCAGTTAGCAGATGCTCTAGCTACAATGTCATCCATGTTTAAACTTAATTGGGATAATGAGGCTCCCCAGATCACCATTGAACGGATGGACGAACATGCACACTATCACGAGATTAATACCGAAGAAGTAGTGGACCAGCCATGGTTTCATGAAGTCAAAAGGTATCTCGAGGCACAAGAATACCCTGAAGGAGCTTCAGTCAATGACAAAAAGTTCTTAAGGATATTCTCAGATAAGTTCTTCCTAAGTAATGGCATCCTGTACAAACGCAATCATGATTCTATTCTGCTCCGTTGTGTGGACAAGATTGAAGTTGAAAGGATTATGTATGAATTGCATGAAGGTACCTTTGGCACTCACTCTAGCGGGCATACGATGGCTAAGAAGATTCTAAGGGCAGGCTATTACTGGTCTACCATGGAAGCTGACTGCTATCAACACTCCCGGACTTGTCATAAATGTCAAATCTATGCAGACAAGGTACACGTGCCCCCGATTCCTCTAAATGTCTTAACAGCTCCTTGGCCCTTCGCTATGTGGGGGATCGGTATGATTGGGGAGATCAAGCCCACAACCTCTAATGGACACCGCTTCATTCTAGTGGCCATTGATTATTTCACAAAGTGGGTCGAAGCAGCTTCCTTTGCATCCGTTACTAAGAGTGTGGTTTCCCGCTTCATCAAGCAGAATCTTATTTGCCGGTACGGTATCCCCAAAAGGATCATCACTGACAACGGTACAAACCTTAACAATACTATGATCACCGCTTTGTGCGAGCAGTTCAAGATTCAACATCACAATTCATCTCCCTATCGGCCAAAGATGAATGGTGCAGTTGAAGCTGCGAACAAAAACATCAAAAAGATCAGACAAAAGATGACAGTCACCTACAAGGACTGGCATGAGATGCTACCATTTTCTCTCCATGGGTACCGTACCACGGCTCGTACGTCAACTGGGGCAACACCCTATTCTTTAGTTTACGGCATGGAAGTTGTTTTACCTATTGAGGTTCAGATCCCCTCTTTGAGAATCATGAAGGATGCAGGTCTAAGTGAAGACGATTGGATCCAAACCCGACTTGATCAGTTAAACTTAATTGACGAAAAGAGACTTAATGTTATTTGCCATGGTCAGACGTATCAAAAACGGATGATCAAGGCTTTCAACAAGAAAGTCAGATGCCAAGTGTATCAAGTTGGAGATCTAGTGATCAAGCGCATCATCTTGCCACAAAGTGATCCCAGGGGAAAATGGACTTCTACCTACGAAGGACCATTTGTAATCAAGAATATCTTTTCTGGTGGGGCAATGATCTTAACCACCATGGACGGTGACGACCTGCCACACCCTGCGAACACAGACATAGTCAAAAGATACTACGCATAAAAGACCCGCTAGGTTGACACACCTAGGCAAAACAAGGGCGTCCCGGCGAACCAAAAGGTTCGGGAAAAAATTAGGGATAAAATGAAAAAAATCTGTACACCCGGCAAGTTGAAAACTCGAAAGGGCGACTTGGGCAAAAAAGGGTTTCCCGGTGGATCGAAAACCCGAAAGGGCAGTTCAGGCAAAAATTAGGGAGTTAAAGCGTATGACTATGTCTCGTCGGATCACTTTAAGGACAATCTCTTCACTGACAAACCTGAAGCTTCTGATCAATCCAATCATCTTCGGACGAAGCAACGAATGGACAAGATATTCGGAGATACGAAGGCTATAGCAGAATGGGAACCCCATGGGATTTTTACACATAGATATCTTTCTTTGTATAAATTTTTCTCATTTTTTATGACACCATCCTCTTACTAGGATGCCTGTCTCCTTTGTACAAAACACTTACTCAAAGTTAATACAAAGATACCTCTTTAAAGTACAAAAAACTATTTGTCCTTTTTCTTTTTACACTTGTGTTTTATTTGCAAAAACGTCCAATGATTCATTAATGAACATATGCATTTGAATATAATTACTATTTACAAATAAACAGGATGAAAAAGAACAGTTACTGACAGGTTGAAAGAATAGGAAAACGTCTTTAGGCTATTCCAGAGGCAATACCTACAGTACATCATCTAGATCCCCAGCGGAACTAAAAATTTCAAACCCTTAATCCCTATCAGAGTTAAAACTTCAAACTCCCAGATCCCCAGCGGAGCCAAAATTTCCAATTATCAACCCCCAGCGAAAACCATTCAGTTTTCTCCAAATTCCCCAACAAGTTGTCTTGAAGTCTGAGAATCAACCAGATAACAGTTAACTTTTGTCTCTCCCTAACCTAGGATAATTCCCCAGTAGAGTGGCAGATAATGCAAAATCCTGGACCTACTCCCCAGCAGTAATCCTTCTTCCCCACAGAGTTTTTATTTCTCCCCAGTGAAGTCGCCAGAATGAATATTCTCATTCTTAATTCCCTGTAGAAGTCATAAGAGTTTTCTCTATTTCCCAGCAGAACAAGGATTCCCACTATGTAATCCCCGGTAGAAGTCATCGAAATTCTCTGGATTCCCCAAGCGGACTACTCAAGCAGCATATGGCATTGCTCGCAGCAGATTTTTGTCAATACTCTAACTTCAAGACATGAAGAATCCCTATATCCCCAGGAAAGTCATCAAGGATTTTTAATCCCCAACAGTCGCCAAGGATTTCTCATCCTCAACAATCAAGGATTTATTTTCCCCGACAGCAGTGAGGGATTTATTTTCCTCAGCAAAACAGCAAATCAGCTTACATGTGCATACATTACATTCATATATTATAAACATTGATAAAACACATTTATTGCATCATACATTTCATGCAACATAACTTTGTGTTTTAGCTAACATTTTACCCTTTTCAAGATAAGATTAACAGCTACCATTAACAATGTTCAAAGATTTCAGATACAGTATAGATACACTCCAAACACGGAAGTCATTCTGATACTTATTCAGATTTCAAGTCCATATACAGTACAGATAAACTCCAGACACGGAAGTCATTCTGATACTTATTCAGATTTCAAGTCAAGATACAGTCCAGATATGCTCCAGACACGGTTTCCATTCTGTCACTTATTCTGATTTTTTCCCCAGCTTAGATACGCTCCAGATACGGATGCTATTCTGTCGCTTATTCAGATTTCAACTTCAAGATACAGTACGGATACACTCCAGACACAGAAGTCACTTTGTTACTCATTCAGATACAGCTTAGATACGCTCCAGACACGGATGATATTCTATTGCTCATTCAGATTCAGACTTCAGATATAGTCCAGATACGCTCCAGACACGGTTGCCATTCTGTCACTTGTTCTGATTTTCTCACAGTTCAGATACGCTTCAGACACGATTGCTATTCTGTCACTTATTCAGGGTCAAATTCAAGATACATTTCAGATATGTTCCAGACGCGGACACCATTCTGATAATCATTCTTTTGACCTACAACTTACAGTTCAACAAACATTCTTGGATGGCATCTACAAGCCCATCTCCAACAAGATTCTATCACCTCTCTAAATGGCATATGTAATCCCATTCCCTCAACTACTTCATCAAGTGCAAATTTATGGGCACTCTAGTGTCCAATCATCTTTTACCTTCGAGTCACGAACGGCAAAACTCGCCAATCTAACTCTTCAGGTTCAAGAAGATTGAACAAGGGCAGATGTTGTACCCCAAAAATTTCCCTCTCATTTTATCAAGATTTTTCTCACAAGACTTCTTGGACTCAAGACAAGATTAGGGTTTGGTCAGCTCAAGACCTCATCTTGCACTGATGACCTGAAATTATGGTTTGAGTTTTCACAGGTATTTTTGGACCATCAATGCTTCATGTGACTTTCATACACTATCTTGGACCCCTAAGATTGCTCATGTTAAGTTTCAAGCCTTGAATCACATTTTTGCTCAGTCAATTGGACAGTTGACCTAAAAATCAGCTGTATTAGGGAAAAAGTCAACCATGGCCAATTTACAGTCAAACTTCATAATTTTTTATCCACAACAACATTTTAGACTCATATGTACCATTTGATCAAGTTTGGATCACAACTCCTCAAGAAATTTGATCAAATCATCAAAAGGGCAAAATGGTCAAAATTAGGGTTTTGACTGAGAAAGGGCAATTTCTGATTTTTAACCTAGCCAATGGCCATTTGGGTTCAAAAATTATTTCAAGGGTTCAATGGCATCATCTTGACCTAATTATATAGTTTAAAATATCTCAAGTTCATTGGATTGACAGATGAATTTTGCAGTCAACTGATCAAAAGTCAATTGTACACTGAAAAGTCAAACTTTGACTTTTTGGTCAAAATCAAGTGCCAAGGGTCATAATTCATCAAGATATGTCAAAATATGAAACTTGTTGACCAAGAAAACCAATTTTGAAAATTAGGGTTTTGAATTTGAAAATTTTCATAACTTAGAATTTTTCTAAGTATGGACATTTTCTTTTTTTTTCCCAACTTTTCACCACTTTTCACCATGATGAAATTGGATTCAAAAAAAACTTCCAACATGAAAGTTGTAGTCCTCCATGAAATCTACAACTTTGATTCACAAAGTTTTCCCAAAAGATTCTTGGATCTCAAGTTATGAATTTATGAATAGGGGTCCATGAACTAAAAGACTTAGTGAAAATTTGCCCTAATTTAGGCAAGTTTTTGACCCGCCTTCATGGACATTTTTCACCTAGTTCCAAGAGGTATCTCAAAATTCATTTCAAATATAGATTGTAGATAATGTTTCAAGCTTTCCAAAATGTCCAAGAACTCTCCAAGATCATTTGTGGTTAGGGAGAATCAAAAAAGAGAAATTGGCATTTTGTCACTTTTGTGCAAGCCATTTTCACAATGCATCAAGTTGCAAATCTAATCAAGCATGCTTGTACCTTGCATTACAGGTCCTAAAATCATTCTACACTCCGTAATTAAATGCTAACTCAGTGGTCAAAGGCTTTATTTTGGATTTTGGAACTTTGTACAAGAAATAAATCCATAAATGGCATAAAGGGCACATTGCCATTTTCATAAAGGCAAGCTTTTCCAACTTTACAAACCTTGAGCCTTGGACATGTTCTTTTGTTACAAGCAATGTCCACAGATATCAAGCAATGTTTACCAACCCTTGGCAGCCCTAGAACTAGCCAGTACAAGCATGTTGGCTTAAGTCACTTCACTTTTCTTCAAAAGCAAGAAAAGTTGCAAAAGTCCAAAGAACTTGTACATCTGATAAAGGGTGGACTTGGTATCATTCTAGACACATTTACAAACTTATCACAAGGCTAGACACAAATGCTTATCATCTGAAACACCCTGAAACTCTAAAACACATTTTTCTGCCCTAACATTGCAGTTTCTGCAAAATCATAGCAAGTTCAATATTTGCTCCTGCGTTTTGCCTTTCAACACTTCAAACACCTTCCATACATCATATCAAAGCTATCCAAGCATTCATCCTGCAACTGTGTGCTCTGTTTCATCCATTGCCATTTTCACTGTGGAAGTTTGAAGCTTGACTTCTACAGGGAGTTTCAGCCATCCACAAAGCCAACTAAGCATTGGATTAATTTGAGGGAACTTCAAGGAAGCTCACACGATCCTCAGGCCTCACTCAAAGTCCCCACACTGCCATATTCAAATCCAGCTGAAGGAGGTATTTTTCAAAACTTTATCTCTCTATTTAGGCATCCTCAAGCCACGATTTGTGAAGCAAAAATGTAGTCCTTAACTTGGTGAAGCTTTACATATGCATATTTGTCATTTATATTAACTGTGCCATGAGAATTTGAAGCTTGAAGTTCATGAAAAAATTAGGTCAGGAATTAGGGGTGATTAAATTATCTCTGATCTTTTAGAGTTAGTTTACAAATCTTATATCATTAGAATCATGATCAAAAATGCTACATGTTTCATGTTGCAAGTTTTTGTTTTTATGCAAGCAATAGAGAGATACAGGTTTGAAGCAAAAACGCGCGCAAATGGAATGGCTGGAGGACAGGGACGACTGTCTGGGCCTTGGCGCGCCTGGGCCTACTTGATTTTGTTTTTCACACCCCCTGACTTGATATTTGTACCCCTTGGCTTTATTTTGTTTTATTTTCATATTTTCTTTTCAATTTTATATTTATTGTTTTTATTTATTTTTCTGAACCATAAAAAATCATGAAAAATATTTTCTTTATTTTTTGCATTTTTTTATATTATTTGTTGGCATAAAAAATAGTTTATTGTGTTAATGGACTTTATTTTTCATAATAAATTGTAAATACATTTAATAAAAATACTATACATTTTTATTTTATTATTTTACACATAAAATATTTATTTTCATGCATATTTTAATTTTTAATATTTGTTAATAATATTATTTATTATTTTCTTATACAAAAAATGGACAAAATTAATGAATATAGAATATATTTTTCTTTTAATTTGAAAACTAGGGTTTCACCCTTTCAAAAATAACAATATTTTTTCTCTTATTTTTAGGGCTTAAATAAATCATTTTCTCATACAAAAATCAAACATAAAACATTTTGCATAAATACATTTTTTATTGCATTTTTAATATTTGTACATTTATTTAATTTGCACAATATTCAATTGGGTTGTAATAGTATTTTAGGGTTTATTTTTGTGCAATATCCCCATTCAAAAACTTGTATCCCCCCTCCCATAATAATTGTTGTAATAGTTTAGTTTACTTTACGCAATTTATCGCATTTATATCATGTGTAGTAAATTAGGGTTTTGCATGATAAGACCAAAAACAAACAAACAGACAAGACCTAATCCAAGACAAAATGCATGGGAAATGACACACATTGCACACAAGCACCCTTAGGGTTTCACCCACTTGGTTGCCTGAACAAAAATGACCATGGTATGCATGCAAAGTATCTTGGTAAAACAAAACAAAAATAAGATCATAGTCCCTCGATGACGCTATCAAAAAGTTGCCTAAAACAAAATGATCTTGGTCCCTCAAACATGCTAAGATACTTGGAAACATTGCTATCATGGTCATACGATGACCCCACGCCCATCCTGTTTAACATCCAAAGATAGGGTTGTTTACCAAATTAATGGTAAGTCAACAATGGCAAAGGAATAAAAATACATAGGAAAGACAATTGAGTAGGGTAGATAGTTCATAGTTACTTGCTCCACTTCAAAACAATCCTTGCTATTTTCAAAGACACACACACACATTTCAAAACATTTCCAAACAACTTTCAAAACATTGAAACATTTTTCAAAAGACAAACATCTTTGTATACATTCTTACGAACGAGAATCATTACAAAGATTGCCTAAACGAATGGCCTCTTTTCAAAATACTTTCAAAATCACACCAAACATGAAGCACCATTTCAAACAATTTCAAAAGCAAATCAATTGATCTAAGCAAGTAACTAAGAGCCCATGTAAAACCATGGATGAAAAGGGTGTTAGTACCTTCCCTTTTCATAATCTACCCCCCGAACTCAAGAAAACATCTCAAAGGTCTTTCCTGTGCTTTTTTACCTTTCCTTTTGGATAAAATAAAAGTCAGTGGAGACTCTTGCTAAACCGTGACATTTGCGACGAAACGCAAAACCTCAAGTCAGTTCTCCCACTGTATCACAGTGTGATATGCGATAATGAATGTCGTGTTTAAATATGAAGATGTTGTATGAAGTTGTATGACTATTGTGCATAGTATGTGCATAATGATGACGGTGATGATGATGGCTTGTATTGGCGTATTGCATTGGTGGATAGGAATATCAATGCATAATTATGTTGTTGCATGTTGTTGTTTCATGCAACCATGGTGAGGGCTTATGCCCTGTTGATGGCCTGTTTTGGCGTTATGATGAGGGCTTATGCCCTGTTGATGGCCTGTTTTGGCGTTATGATGAGGGCTTATGCCATGTTTCTTCCCTATTCAACATAATGATGAAGGCTTATGCCCTGTTGGTACCACGTGCATTGAATCGGTGTATCGGTCTCATTGCATTGTATTATTATTATTAATTTGATGTTTTATTATGTAGATGATGCATAGTGATGTTGTATTATGTAGATGATGCATGTTGATACTGTGTTATATAGAGGATGTAGGTTAATGTTGTATTATGTTGATGTTGTATATTTGATATGCCGAGTAATTGTGCCAAAATGATATGGAGTTGTGAGATGAAGGATGTATGACTATGTGTAATAAATTGCTATCTACTTATTATTATGCATTATTTTATATAGTTATGATATCTCACCTCTTATGTTTGAATGTTACCTCTATGTGGGTAACATGCAGGTGATCCGCAGTAGGTGAAGTTACTCGTCATTTATTGGAGTCGGCATTGTGCTCTGATACGTAACACTAGGGGGGATGAATGCTACTTTTATTTTCTTAATTTTAATTAGTTATCGGAGTCTTAATAACTCTTGATGTTTGAGTAAATATGGATTGTTATTGTTGAAGAATTCATTTACATTCTAAATTATTATTTCATTCCGCTGCTTAATAAAATTTGAAGTTGAACAATATGAAGAATTGAAAAACACAAGAAGGAGGGGTTGAATTGGAATCTTAAAATTCAATGGAAAGAACATGTTGATTTTTATCCTGGTTCGTTTGAACTCACACTACTCCAGTCCATCCATCAAGGTGATTTCGCCTCTCTCCAACGAGGTCTTAATCCACTAATCAATCTTGATTAAAAATATACTTTGACTACTACCAAAGTCTTCTTGAGTATAACCACAACCTGGTTTTTCTCAAGGAAATTCACTAAATAATATATTAGTAAGACAGTGTACAGTATTGTGTTCTTACAAAACAGTATCACAGTATTGTGATGTTTTACACAATTGAAAGTATTGTATGTATGAGGATTAGAAAAGATTATAGCATTGTTGAGTGTTGTGAAAATCGTAAACAATTTATCCTCAAGTCTTATTTAAATAGGCGCAGCATGGATGATCATTTGGAAACTTGATTAATGACAGTTAAGGTGCTTTCCAAAAATAAAGATCCTTGTTCCCTTCCAGCCGTTACTCTTGAAATGGAAATATTTGATTTGTAGTGCTTCAGAACATTGAGGTATAAGTTGTTGTTTGCTTCAGAACTTTTGAAGGTCAGAGCTATAAGATCATGTTTGCAGCGTTAGACTTACTTTCTCAGAGTTGTGTAATCAGAGTTAAAAACATCTTTCTTTTAGCACAACTTCTGATCTTCTTTCATCAGAGCTTTTTGAGAATTATCTACATTCACAGCAGGAATGGCCTTGTAGCTTATCTTCTGATCTTCTTCCATCAGAGCTTCTCTACAAAATAGAATATCATTTTAGAGTGCATAATTGTTCTTTGTGTTTGTTAACATCAAAACTCTCACTAGGGTTGTAGAATCAAACTATGTTCTAATAATCTCTCCCTTTTTTATGATGACAAAAACTAGGATATTTCAATCAAAATAAACAGAACATAAAGCATTATAGTATCTCCCCCTGAGTTGAGTACTCAGATAGAGATGAATTACTTCCCTGAAGTTTATTCTGATCAGAGCTTTTGATGCATATACTTCTGTCTTCATCAGAGTTTTGTTCCTGTTTTGCTTTCATAAAAAGAAACGAGAAGTTATGATATTCAAAATGTTTGAGACTGTATCTCGATATATTGTTATTAGAAATATCTTATATTCTCCCCCTTTTTGTCAAGAATCAAAAATAGATATAAACATTAATATTCAAAGTCAAAAGATGAGCTATATTAAACTTGATTGCAATAACATTTTCAAAGGCAAACAAAACAAGAAAAATGAATACAGTAAAGAAAACAAGTTAAAAACTAAGATTGAGGTGGGGGAAGTCGTGTGAACAATGCTTCCAGCAAGCTCTTAATCTTGAGTGTTCGATTCCTCTTGTTTTCCCAACATTCCTTTGATTTCTTTGCATGTGTCATCTTGCTTGTCTAATATCTCCTTGATCACTGCATTTTCTTTCTTCAACTCTTCCAGAGTTTGCATAACCAGAGATGAAGAAGTTATATCCATGGAAGGTGCAAGCTTCTCAGAAGAATCTGTAGCAGTTTCTGACACAATGGCTTCTTCAGTTTCTTTGCCTTTGTCTTGAACAATAACCAGAGGAAGATTATCAGAGCATGGTTCATCAACTTCTGAAGGTTGGTGCTCTTTCCATGGAGAATTGTCTAGCAGAATAATAGGTTTCTTTTCCTAGTGACTCAGAACTTGATCCTTGAAAACATTCAGCTGATCACAAAAGTTGTGTTGGGCTATTTCATAGCTTAACTCCTTGAGTTTCTAGGATTCATAATTGAACCATTTTCTGAACTGGTTCCAGTGAGAATCAGAAGCAGTAGGATTAAGATTTTCTAAGCATGCTCGCTTCAAAGAGTTAACCCATTCAATTATCTCTGTTTCAAAAATCAGTAAATTTCTACCAACATCTGCTTTGGTGATAGTTGGTTTTGGTTTGGGGATAGCAATTTTGTGAGAGTTAAAGGCAAGGTGATCCAGCGCTTCTAAGTCTATTACAGTTCTTAGATGATCTTCTTGAGGATTAATAGGAGAGCGAGAAGGAGAATCAGAAATGATAATTGGTGATGGAGGTGTGTTTGGTTGAGTGGAATGGTAAGGAGATTGAATTTCTGGAATGTCGTGGATTGAGAGAAGTTGTCGAACCATGAGAGGTTATGTTATTCCAGGAATTGGTGTGGTGGTATCAGAGTCAATATTTGGATTTTCTGGTTGGGGAGCGTTAGTGTTTGGATTTTAAGAGTGGGTAGCTTAGAAGTTTGGATTTTCTATGTGGGGAGCTTGAAATTCTGGATCAAATTAATCAATATCAGAAAGAACTTGAGCAAGTTTTGGCTTATGTTGTTCAAGATGTGGGTTAGGAGAGTGTGGTTCGTTCAGAATGTTTTCTAGTGTGACTGAAGGGTTAAATTCTATATCAAAATCATCAAAGGTTTGTGGTGAGGGTTTTTCTATTGGTTTTGGAGAGGTGGGTGTTTCAGATGTTGGAAAAATCACTGATTCTACAACAGAAATAAAAGAAGAATTACCTTTCTTCTTAGCAGCTTTTGGTGTCTTCTGAGAAGATCCTTCTCCTGCAGCTTTCCTTTTTCTGGACTTCTTGAGGATAACTTCTGGAGCCTGTTGATGAAAATCATGAATGTTTAATTATGGATTAGTCCCATCCATCTTACATGCTTCCAGATATCTGACAATGATTTCTGGTGAAGCATCTATTTGAGAGAACAGAGGGAA
Source organism: Vicia faba (assembly GCA_948472305.1). NCBI lineage: Eukaryota > Viridiplantae > Streptophyta > Magnoliopsida > Fabales > Fabaceae > Vicia > Vicia faba. The sequence goes on from OX451737.1 coordinate 667,915,826, forward strand.
ATCTTTCAGATGTAATCTTCTTGATGTGATGACTTCTTTGTTTGCAACAGTTGGATCCTTCTTAATGTTGTCAATGATCTTCATCTTCTTCAAATTCTTAGCATTGAGAGGTTTTCTAGCACATGCCTCCAAAGTGTTGATCTGCTGAGCTTCAGTCAGATATTTTACTAATTTGCTTTCAGTCAGAATATCTGAAATTAGCCTACCCAGAGGTATCCAATCCCTCTTGGTTCTTTCATCTTCTCTAGTTTCCTTCACACTTGTTCTCAGATGGTTGAATATCATGTGATAAAGGTTTATTTATGTCTTTGTTGCAATGAAGTACAACAGAAATTGTTGATCAATGTCTATGTAATCAGGAGAGCTTGTTGGCTTCCTGTGGTTGATACAGCCCAGAATAATTTTTGCCCAAATTCTAAAGTAGTCCTTCAGATCTTTGATTTGGTTAGATGGTTGCCCAGAGGTGAAAATTTCTCTCAAGATTTTTGTTAGGTCAGAAGATTTCTCATCCATATCACTGCAATGGATTCCTTCGCCGTTATGACCAATCAACCTTGCAATCAGATCTTCAGTGATTGCAATCTTTTTCCCAATTACAAATGAAGTTACTAGATGATTTGATGAGGATGCATGAATCCAGAATTGCTTGACCACTTTTGGGAAAACTGGACCCAGAAGACGATCAAAATATTTGTTCCATCCTTGAAATTCCACATTTGCTGTAAGATTAAAGTCGTTTTCCTTCATGATTTCAAAATCAATGATGAGTTTGCAGAGAACCTCTAGTGAATCAATGGGTGTCAATAAGGTTCTTGACGGTTCTTCATATCTCTCTGCAGTTGATGAAGATGAACCAGGAGCACATTGAGGATTCTGAGTGCTTGAAGATGAAGCCATTGTTCACACTGACTGTTAAGGATTTTTGCAAGATATTTTTGCAAATGAAAAACTTAGAGAGAAAATAGTAGCGAAAATATGTGAGCATGAAAGTGAATTGTGTATTTATAAGCGAGTTGAAAACTTAATCAGTAATAAAGACAAAAAAATAATGATTACACAGCATTTATGAATCCTGAAAATAGGGAGATGGTGTGGAGATATGAAACAGTTAGCAATAACACGCATCTCAATGCATCCAATCAAAGTTTTAATCCCTTAAGAATTTGAACATGTGTTCAGCCTTAGAAGGACGCTTGTGAGAGGATGACAGATGTTGATGATATGAACTGCATGCTTCTACCTTTGAAATAAACCATTCAGATCTTCTTAGATAGATACTGATGCAATTATCCTTCTAACTTCTGAAGAATTGTTGATCAGATGTTCACAAAAAAAAACATAAAATTCTGAGGGTTAAAGAATATATAAATAAAACTCTTATTTTGGATATAATTTCATGTTGAGATGTTTCATAATGAAATTAAACCTATCTTCAGAAAGTGGTTTAGTGAAGACATCACCCCCATTGATGGTTTGTGTCAATAAATTTTAAGGAAAGAATTCCTTTCTGAATATAGTCCCTAATAAAGTGATGTTTTATTTCTATATGTTTAACCCTAGAATGTAAAATAGGATTCCTAGATAAACAAATTGTAGAAGTGTTATCACAGAATATAAGAGTGTTACTCTCAAATATATTGAAGTCTTCAAGTTAACTCTTCATCCAGAGCATTTGTGTGCTGCATCCAGCAGCTGCTATGTATTTAGCTTTAGCAGTTGACAGTGCGATTTTAGATTGCCTCTTGCTGGTCCATGAGATTCGATTTTCTCCCAGAAACTGGCAGCTTCCATAAGTGCTTTTTCTTTCTACTCTATCTCCAGTGAAGTCAGCATCATAGTACCCTACTAATTTGTATTCAGTGGTTTTTCTATAAAACAAACCAAGATTAGTAATACCTTTCAGATACTTGAAAATTTGTTTAACAGCTGTTAAGTGAGATTCTCTAGGATCTGATTAGAATCTGGCACATAAACATACACTGTATAAAATATCAGGTCTTGAAGCTGTAAGATATAAGAGAGAACCAATCATACCTCTGTAGATCTTCTATTCTACCTTTTTACTCACCTCTTCCTTTTCTAGAATGCATGTAGGATGAATTGGAGTCTTGGTTGGCTTACATTCTGATAATTCGAATTTCTTCATAAGTTCTTTGACGTATTTGCTCTGGTGTATGTAGGTTCCTTCTGGAGTTTGATTGATCTGAATACCCAGAAAGAATTTGAGTTCTCCCATCAAGCTCATTTCAAACTTTGCCTGCATAGACTTAGCAAATTCTCTTCCCAGAGAGGCTTTAGTAGATCCAAAAATAATATCATCTACATAAATTTGACAAACTAGAATGTCATTCTTAAATGTCTTACAGAATAAGGTTGTGTCCACTTTCCCTCTGGTGAAATCATTTTCTAACAGAAAGTTACTTAGTCTTTCATACCAAGTTCTGGGAGATTGTTTCAGACCATATAGTGATTTCTTTAGTTTGAAAACATATTTTGGATGTTTGGAATTTTCAAAACCAGGGGGTTAGTGCACATAAACTTCTTCATCAATGTATCCATTTAAGAATGCCCTTTTGACATCCATCTGATAGAGAGTGATGCCATTATTCATAGCGAAGGAAATTAAAACTCTGATAGATTCTAACCCGGCGACTAGAGCAAAGGTTTCTGTATAGTCTATCCCCTCTTGCTGACTATAACCTTGTGCAACCAGCCGTGCTTTATTTTTGATGACTTCTCCTTGTTCATTCAACTTGTTTCTGAATACCCATTTTGTTCTAATGATGTTGAACCCTTTTGGTTTGGGAACCAGATCCCACACATCATTTCTGGTGAATTGATTTAATTCCTCCTGCATAGCCAATATCCAATCATTATCCAGAAGAGCTTCAATAATGGAAGTTGGCTCAATCAGAGATACTAATCCCATGAGAGATTCTTCAGAGTTTCTGAATGTGGATCTTGTTCTGATTGAGTCTTCCTTCTTTCCCAGAATTTTATCTTTAGGATGAGCTAGGCTGCTTCTGGATAGTCTTTTCTGGAGAGGTTCTTCAGATGTTTCTATAATGTTTGTGACATCTCCTTCTGATGTAGTGTCTTCAGTACCTCTAAATTGGAATTCTATATCTGCAAGAGATTCATTTTGCTTTGATTTTTAAGATCCAAGCTTGTCATCAAATATAGCACTGATTGACTCTTCTACAATATGTGTTTCTGTGTTGTATACTTTGTAGCCTCTTGAGTGTTCAGAGTATCCTAACATGATACACTTTTGTGCTTTAGAGTCAAACTTGTTCAGATGTTCTTTGGTGTTAAGAATAAAACAAATACATCCAAATGGATGGAAGTACGAGATGTTGGGATTTTTGTTCTTCCATAATTCATATGGAGTCTTATCCATAATAGGTCTTATGGAGATTCTATTCTGAATGTAACATGTTATGTTAATTGCTTCTTCCCAGAAGTTCTTAGCAATGTTAGTCTCGTTGATCATGGTTCTAGTCATTTCTTGTAAAGTTATGTTCTTTCGTTCTATAACTCCATTTTGTTGGGGAGTTCTAGGACAAGAGAAATCACGAGAGATCCCATTATCATTAAAAAATATTTCAATTTTTTGTTTTCAAATTCTCCATCATGATCACTTCTGACTTTAACAATTCTAAGATCTTTCTCATTTTGGACTTGGTTACAGAAAGCGAAGAACACAAAGTGTGACTCGTCCTTGTGTCTTAAGAACTTTACCCATGTCCATCTTCTAATCATCTAAAATCACTAATCCATACTTCTTTCCACTAATGGATGCAATTTTCACTGATCCAAATAGATCTATGTGCAGAAGTTCTAATGGTCTAGAGGTAGAAACAACATTTTTTGCTTTAAAAGGGGGTTTTGCAAATTTACCTTTTTGACATGCTTCACACAGAGCATCTGAGCTGAACTTCAGGTTAGGAAGTCCTCTGACCAGATTAAGTTTGTTAATATGAGATATTATTCTCATACTAACATGCCCCAATCTTCTATACCAAACCCATTTCTCATCGTTAACAGACAATAGGCATTTTACATTCTGACTTTTCAGTTCATAAAGTTTTATTTTGAAAATGTTGTTCTTTCTCTTTCCATTAAAGAGGATAGATCCATCTTTCTTACTAACAGCTTTACATGATTTTTTTTCTTAAAGATTATATCATAACCTTTATCACTTAATTGACTTATGGATAACAAGTTATGCATTAATCCATCTACTAACAGAACATTAGTAATAGAAGGAAGATTACTATTACCAACAGTTCTAGAGCCAATGATCTTCCCTTTCTAATTGCCTCCAAAACCTACGTAGCCTCCAGATTTAAGCTCCAGGATTTGGAACATATGCTTTCTTCCCTTCATGTGTCGAGAGCATCCAGAGTCCAGGTACAAGGATTGGTGTTTCAGTCTTAATGTTGTATTATGTTGATGTTGTATATTTGATATGTCGAGCAATTGTGGCAAAATGATATGGAGTTGTGAGATGAAGGATGTATGACTATGTGTAATAAATTGGTATCTACTTATTATTATGCATTATTTTATATAGTTATGATATCTCACCCCTTTTGTTTGAATGTTACCTCTATATGGGTAGCGTGCAGGTGATCCGCAGTAGATGAAGTTACTCGTCATTTATTCGAGTCGACATTATGCTCTGATACGTAACACTAGGAGGGATGAATGCTACTTTTATTCTGTTAATTTTAATTAGTTATCGGAGTCTTAATAACTCTTGATGTTTGAGTAAATATGGATTGTTATTGTTGAAGAATTCATTTACATTCTAAATTATTATTTCATTTCGTTGCTTAATGAAATTTGAAGTTGAACAATATGAAGAATTGAAAAACACAAGAAGGGGGAGTTGAATTGGAATCTTAAAGTTCAATGGAAAGAACACGTTGATTTTTATCCTGGTTCGTTTGAAATCAAACTAATTCAGTCCACCCGTCAAGGTGATTTCGCCTCTCTCCAACAAGGTCTTAATCCACTAATCAATCTTGATTACAAATCTACTTTGACTACTGCCAAAGTCTTCTTGAGTATAACCACAACCCGGTTTTTCTCAAGGAAACGCACTAAATAATATAATAGTAAGACAGTGTACAATATTGTTTTCTTACAAAATAGTATCATAGTATTGTGATGATTTACACAGTTGAAAGTATTGTATGTATGAGTATTAGAAAAGATTGCAGTGTTGTTGAGTGTTGTGAAAATCATAAACGATTTATCCTCAAGTCTTGTTTAAATAGGCGCAGCATGGATGATCATTTGGAAACTTGATTAGTGACAGTTAAGGTGCATTCCAAAGATAAAGATCCTTGTTCCCTTCCAGCCGTTACTCTTGAAATGGGAATATTTAATTTGTAACGCTTCAGAACATTGAGGTATACATTGTTTTTTCTTCATAACTTTTGAAGGTCAGAGCCATAAGATCATGTTTGCAGTGTTAGACTTACTTTCTTAGAGTTGTGTAATTAGATTTAAAAACATCTTTCTTTTAGCGCAACTTCTGATCTTCTTTCATCAAGGCTTTTTAAGAATTTTCTACATTCACAGCAGGAACGGCCTTGTAGCTTATCTTCTGATCTTCTTCCATCAAAACTTCTCTACAAAATAGAATATCATTTTAGAGTGTATAATTGTTCTTTGTGTTTGTTATCATCAAAACTCTTACTAGGGTTGTAGAATCAAACTATGTTCTAACAATCCCCCCCTTTTTGATGATGACAAAAACTAGGATATTTCAATCAAAATAAACAGAACATAAAGCATTATAGGGTCTCCCACTGAGCTGAGTACTCAGATAGAGATGAATTACTTCCCTGAAGTTTATTCTGATCAGAGCTTTTGATGCATCTACTTCTATCTTCATCAGAGTTTTGTTCCTGTTTTGCTTTCAGAAAAAGAAACGAGAAGTTATGATATTCAAAATGTTTAAGACTGTGTCTCGATATACTGTTATTAGAAATATCTTACGTTCTCCCCCTTTTTGTCAAGAATCAAAAAGCAATATAAACGTTAATATTCAGAGTCAAAAGATGAGTTATATTAAACTTGATTGCAATAACATGTTCAGAGGCAAACAAAATAAGAAAAATGAATACAGTAAAGAAAACAAGTTAAAAACTAAGATTGAGGTGGGGGAAGTCGTGTGAACAACACTTCCAGCAAGATCTTAATCTTGAGTGTTCGATTCCTCTTGTTTTCCCAGCATTCCTTTGATTTCTTTGCATGTGTCATCTTGCTTGTCTAATATCTCCTTGATCACTGCATTTTCTTTCTTCAACTCTTCCAGAGTGTGCATAACCAGAGATGAAGAAGGTATATCCATGGAAGGTGCAAGCTTCTCAGAATAATCTGTAGCAGTTTCTGACACAGTGGCTTCTTTAGTTCCTCTGCCTTTGTCTTGAACAATAACCAGAGGAAGATTATCAGAGCATGGTTCATCAACTTCTGAAGGTTGGTGTTCTTTCCAGGGAGCATTGTCCAGCAGAAGAATAGGTTTCTTTTCCCAGTGACTCAGAACTTGATCCTTAAAAACAATCAGCTGATCACAAAAGTTTTGTTGGGCCATTTCATAGCTTAACTCCTTTAGTTTCTGGGATTCAGAATTGAACCATTTTCTGAACTGGTTCCAGTGAAAATCAGAAGCAGCAGGATTAAGATTTTCTAAGCATGCTCGCTTTAAAGAGTTAACCCATTCAATTATCTCTGTTTCAAAAATCAGTAAATTTCTACCAACATCTGCCTTGGTGATAGTTGGTTTTGGTTTGGGGATAGAAATTTTGTGAGAGTTAGAGGCAAGGTGATCCAGCACTTCTAAGTCTATTACAGTTCTTAGGTGATCTTCTGGAGGATTAATAGGAGAGGGAGAAGTAGAATCAGAAATGATAATTGGTGATGGAGGTGTGTTTGGTGGAGTGGAACGGTAAGGACTAAGTATAGATACAAGACTTCCCCCAGAGATGGTAGGCTGAGTATTGGGGCATAGTTAAGGTTTTCTTCAAAGATTTAAATGCTTCTTTATAATCAGTTGTCTACTCAAAATTGTCTTTTTCTTCAACGGTCAGTAAAAAGGCAAAGTGTGTTGTGCATACTTTGGAATAAATTTATTCAAAGCACTCAACTATCGTTTAACCTCTAAACCTACTTCTTCAAACTTGCCAAGTTCATTTGGATCACCACTTCACATTTGTCGGGGTTTACTTTAATCTCTCACTAGATCAAATAGAAACCTAAAATTTTGCCTGCCCTTACCTCGAAAGTGAATTTCTCCACCATGCGGATTTATATATGTTTTCTTAATACCTATCAGATCTATTGTATCTGAGTAGAGGATATTACACAAACTTTCATCGTCCACGAGGAATCTGGTTATATTGCGATCAACTATGGTGACTGCAAGAATCACAGGAAGATAAACGTTTGGAGTTCCATTAATTTTATCGCAATTTAGAAATCCAAAATCCAATTAATATTTCCCTCATTAAATGTCTGCATCAGCTATGAGTACAAAGTGATTCAATGAATGTTAGGTGCTAGATGATGCAATATCATGGAATTCTTCAATCGGAGATACCCATAGATGAAAATTAGAGGTAATTAGAGATACATATAGTCTCTTCTTCTTCTATTGTGGTTACAAGTATGATTTCATATCAAGATTGACCTGAAGATGAAAATTAGAGGTAATCAGATGTCGATTCCCACATATGGCGTCAATGTTTCGTTTGGGAAACATAAGTGGATATATTCATAAAATTGATGCTCTTGAGCGGTGGCTCTGATCTCCTTTATGGTTGCATGGGATGGACATGTATGGTTAGCACTCCAACACTCAAGTCAGTTCAATATTCAATATGAGAGTAATGAAAGTGGAGATTAAAGGTTGTACCTTACTCTTAGCATGTGAACTAATTTTATAATTTGGGTCAAGTAGAGTAAATTAGGCCTTATTAATTTGGGCTTTTGGCCGACCTAGAACACAAGGTATTTGAAAATTTTGTTAGTTTGATAACTGGATTAAATTAGTAGGGATGAAAGTTAAATTTAATAGATGAATTGTAATTGTTGGGGTTAGATCTCATTACCCTATCCTCGTGTATTTTCTTGATCAGTTATGTAGTTCTTAACCAATTTTCAATATTATCACCTATCTCTTTGTGTCTGTTGTTTATGTCTAAAAAACAAAGTGAAATCAATTGTATTGTTTAATAGATGACTTCTCGTTGGTTAACTAATACGATAGCATTAAGTTCAACATTATATGTGAATATAAAACATAAATATGTGTCTAAAGTTTAGCATCTAACTGATTAAAATCTTTGATCTAGTTAAGAAAAGTATTTCTTAATATTAATTAAAAACCATTATAACAATTTACAAGTAGCTAATTCATAACAAATATTAGGAACGAATATAATCATCAATATTAACAAATAACTAGAACATACATAGCGTAATTATCAAGATGAATACATGGGTGTTTGGATAACTACATCTAACCCCCAACAAAATAGAATTTATCTACTATTACTCATATTAGCTTTACAATGATTATCGGGAAGAAAGAGATGAAAGACCATTCTCGATGATTTCCCGGTCGGCAGAGCCTCAACCTTTTATTCTTAAATATCTCTCTTGGAAAATTTTCCTTAATTCTCTCTTGTTGTTACAAAATGAGTATAACTCAAGAAATATAGAATTGATGGATTTTGGAATGAATGAATATATGTTGAACTGATCGATGTCTCTAATTGTAGATTTTTGTTCTAGTGTTCTCACCCAAGGAGGCCTTTAGCTTGCCTAGAGAGCTTGCTTTTATTTATCAGTAATTTTTGTTTGACTTGTCCAAGTTGGACTTGGGCTCCTTATTTTGCTTAGTGGTCCTCCCAAATCACCAAGCGAGAAAACCTTTCCTTCACCCTATAATTACTTACCCAAAGGGTCTCTGAACCTCCTTTGCTCAACCAGTGAGTTTTTCACCTTGCTTGGAGAGTTTCCTTGTTTCTACATGAAGTAACTTGGATTGGAAGTAATATCTAACCTCATGTGCTCACCTAGTGAGCTTATATCTATGTTTGGAGAGGATGAGTCAGAAAGGTCCCATGTTTCTACCTTATTTTGGCCTTGTATTTTGTTGGGCAAGCGCATGGTTTAAACAATGAGTTCTCTACTACTCAAATTGTGCATTTTAAAATTTCTCTAGATGATTCCACTTGTGCTCATGAAAAACATAGTTAAAATATTCATACATTTATTTTATATCATTTTTATGATAGATTGAGGGTTTTCCATGTGATTTTTGTAACTACATAGTGCAACCTGAGAGGGGATCAATTAGGTGTTGTGAATCTTTCTCATTATCTTGCAGATGTTATTTTATTTTTTATTTTTTCGGAATTATGTTGATGAATTTTAAATAAAAGTGCAGAAAAATTAATAACTGAAATGTAAATGACATAAGGATATATCCTAATTCCCCTTATAACCAATGGTACATCTAATTCCTTCACACCCTGAAGGATTTTCCATTATATTAGATCTTTGTACAAGCTTCACACTAAGACCACTCTTACAATCTTCTAACATAAACACCTAACACTATGGTGGATTTTGAATCAACTAAACTCAAAGAACCTTTTCACAAACACCGACAATATGTTGGACTTTGAATCTCCCTGAATCAAAGAACCTTTTCCAGCACAAACATATACCACTTTCTATTTGCAAACACTTTTAGAAAGTACACATACTTTCTTTACAAAATAAGTCACCACAAATTGGTGATCAATTACAATACTTTAACAAATTTGACTATATGAAGTTGTTCTTGAATCAATTTCAATAGACAATTGATCTTCACTTTCAATATACTACTGAATAATATATGAACTTTAAGTGCTCAGAAATTTAAATGAAACTTTTTTAATTATATAAAAGTTTATGCACAAAGTTTCATTGTTTTATGATCTATGAACATTTTAAAAATTGTTTAAATTATATGTGAATTTTGTATGAAAGATATAATTTGAAATTATGATGTATTTTGTCTTAAATACATCCTAAGAAATCTCTAAGAATAGATTCATAAGTTTGAGACAATTCTATAAAGGTTTGTAAAAGTTTAGAATGACAATGGTTCCCGTAAAAGACACAATTATGCATTATGTACATGATTTTCTTAAATCAGTTAAATAGGTATTTGATTTAAAAAGTTTAAAACAATTTTTCAAATTTCAAACAGCAAAGAAAATAAACTAATTACAGCGGTTTATAAATTGTGATTATGGTTGTTCCAACAGCCACAATTTACGAAAAACAAAATAAATTCAATTTTGATTCAAAAATACGTAAATTATGGCGGTTTCCAACTGCCATAATTTTAGTGAAACATAATAAATTCAAATTTAACTAGCATAAAGGATGTGCAATCGATTACATGAATATTGCAATCAATTGAACTCAAGTAAAACTTAATTTTTGCTTTTTAAAAGACTTGACACAAAATGTTTTAATGCATGATTGTTTAGGAAAAAATTTGTGAAGAAGAGATGAAGATTTTTTAGCACCTAAAGCTTTATATATAATGAATTGACATTGAATACCTTTTTTTTAGCAAATTATCTTTTACTTAAACATTCAATTACTTGTGTAATCTTGATGCTTAATTTAGATAGACTTCAAACTTTTTCTTCTTTGATAAACTTTTGTCTTTATCAAAACTAAACTAAGATAGATGATGAATATTTTCTTCATAATATCCCTTTTTTAATGATTACAAAACATATGGATGGGAAGTTTTTGTTTTACACTTGATACTTCCTATATCTTGTATATCTTCCCCTTTATTTTGCAATTTATGCTTTGTCTTTGGTATCCTGAAAAATAAACAAAAACAATCATAATTCTTCTCTTCCTTTTTGACATTATCAAAAATAAAAAGAGTAAAACTCAAAGAAACATAATATAGGGGGAATGATACATTAAATATAAAAGTACTTATCTTTTTGTAAGAGTAGTGCATTCACTTTTGACATGACCTCTCATATGTCTTTATGACTTGGTTAAATTCAATATTTTTAGATTCATGTGCTTGACATTTATTTCATGCTGAATTTTTTACTTTTTCTAATTCCACTTTAGTTCCATTTTCCTTGTGTTGTACCCCAAAATTTTCCTTCTCTTTTCTCAAGACATTTCTCACGAGATATTCAATGGCTCAAAATTGCGCAAGTGTTGACTAGGTCAAACCATCTCCCTAACACTGATGCTTCAAATTAGGGTTTTAATTTTCACAAGGACAATTGGACTTCTAATGCCTCAAATGACTTTCATGGATAATTATAGACCTCCAAAAATACTCATGTCAAGTTTCAAATCATGAATCACAATTTTGCTCAGATGACTGAAAATCAGCTGTATTGGGTAAAAGGTCAAATGTTGTCAACCTACAGTCAAACTTTATGATTTTTGGCCAAAATCAACATTTTAAAGTCCTATTCATAATTTGATCAAGTATTGACCATAATCCCTCAAGAAAAGCACTCAATTTACCAAAAGGGCAAAATGGTCAAAATTAGGATTTTGACTGTAATTGACTGATCAGTGACTTTTGCCCTAAAACATGATCTAATGGCTTTAATCATACTCTCAAGTATTCAAGTATAACATGTTGATCTAATTTCATGGTTCAAAACATTCCTCAAGATCAATGGATTGATAGTTGAAATTTGATCAATTCATGAAAAGTCAATTGATACGCAAAAAAACAAAACTTTGACTTTTTGGTCAAAATTCAATTTCAAAGATCACAATTCATCAATATATTCAAAAATATGAAGCTTGATCATCAAAAAATCATGAAAGTCAAAATTCAATGTAAAAAGTCAAACTTTTCAAGACTTGGAAATTTTTCTAAGTATTTTTATACATGATAATTTCAGTACTTCATGCCAATCTTTCACCAAAATGGTAGATGGTTCAAAGAAAACTTTCGACATGAAAGTTGTAGATCTTAATGAGATCTACAACTTTGCATTTCTCATCAAGTCCTATAAGTGTTTTGATTTTAAGTTATAAATTCCTAAAGTCATGTAATTTTTCATAAAACACTTAGAGAAGTTTTCAACAAGTTTCGGTCAGTTTTTATCTCAACTTCTTGGCCAATTTTCATCAAGTTCCAATTTGATTTATCCAAAATGGTCAACATGAAATTTTTAGACAATGTTTTAAGCTTTGAAAAACATCCAAGATCATGAATTTATCATACTTGAGCTAGGAGGTTCAAAGGCATGAAGTTGGACATCCATTCTTGAATTACTAGTAATTTTTATGAAGAACGCATAATACAATTTTCATGTTATGCTGCATAATCTTACCTTGCAGGCCTTCTAACTTGCATATCTCATCATAATTAATTGTTTACACAAACGTTTGAGCTATGATCCAAGTGGTTAAGGCATTATCCAATCCATTTTGCCATTTATGGCACAAAGGCACAATTACCATTCACATAAAGCATGCTTTATACAAAGCCAGCTCTCCTTAAGCCTCTCAACTGTTTTTTTCTGCACACACAATGTCAAAGCAAGAAGCAATATGCCTAAAAAACTCCTAGCCACATCAAATCCCTTTTGTACCATGCATTGGGACATCAAATTTCACATAACTTAGTTGTTTCATCTCAACCAAACTAGAATTCCATAGCTTGTGAAAGAAACTCTCTCATCCTCTCAAACCTTCACTATAAATAGAGAGGCCATTTGCAAGCTAAATCCAGAAGTTTTGGTTGCATAGACAAGTTTCTCAAAACCCCTCATACTCTCAAAAAAACATAATTGTCCACAAAACCTCCACTCTTGACCTTTGAAGTCCAAATCTTTGAACCTCTCACACCTTACAATTTCTGTCCAAAAAAACCATCCAAACACTCCACATACATCATATAGGAGTTGTTCAAACACGATAACAACTTCTATTACATCATCATCACCATTCTCCAACTCTAAATCAAAACACAAATTTCAGTTTCAAGGTAAGTTTTCTTGACTTTGAACTCTTCATACAAGCATCATTAGTGGTTCATTTGTGAAGATAAAATGTATATATCATAGCCCTGAAGTTAACTATATGCTTACTTTTCATTTTCACTAACCATGTGTTGAGAACTGGCTTATATATGTGACAGAACAATGTTAGAAGTAAAAAACAGCAATATGAGTCGATGCATATCTCTATGAGTCGACTCATATTAGGTACAAAATAGGTTATGAGTCGATACTGGGCATTATGCATCAATGAATACTATTATCAAGACATATTACAGAGAGACGGAATATGTATGAGTCGATGCAAAACACAAATGCATCGATGCAACCAAGAAATGAGTCGATGCAAACCATTATGTATCTACTTATCTTGAGTTTGTTTTGACTTTCAAGAACAAGAAATGATATGTATTGATGAATAAGTTCATGCACCAATGCATAAAGGTTCTCGTATCAATGCATAAGTGCATGTGTCAATGTATAAAAGTGTTCGTATCAATGCATAAGTGCATGTGTCAATACATAAAAGTTTTAAAAAAAAAAAACAATTTTCCTTTTTTACATTATCTTTATATTTCTTTTATATTTTTATTAATATTCATTATTCAATATGGTTATAATAGTAATTAGGTTTTAATTTCTTTCATTCCCCATTTGTAAATTTGTATCCCTCATCCCCAAAAAAAAGATGTAATAGCGTAGAACTTTAAATTTCCGCAATTTATAGCTTTCAATATTATTGCTAGTAATTAGGGTTTGTATGGAAAGACTTAAAATCAACAAGTAGACAACCCCAATTCAAGACAAAAATGCATGAAATCAATACACTTTGCACACTTGCACCTCTAGGCTTAACCCACACTTGTTGCCTTAGAATAAAACAGTCATGTCCCTCGAACGTGGGATACTTTAGCAAAGACACTCGAATACAAGATCTTAGTCCCTCGATGACCCTTTGATGTTGCCTTCGGTAAACGATCTTAGAACCCTTACAAAAATTGCTAAGGTATCCTACAATGTTACCTTCTATGACTACACGAAGACCCACTCCCGTCCCTTCACATCCAATGATAGGGCTTCTTACCAATCAATGGTAAAATAACAATATCTAAAGGAGGAGGAAAAGAACTAATACTTTTTAAGTAGGTAGAGCGTTCATAGTTTCTTGCTCACAACCATTTTCAAAACATCTCTCAAAACACACCAACACTTTCAAATGAAATATTTTCAAAAGTCAATACTTTGTATACATTCTTATAGAGACGAGAATCATTACAAAGTTCGCCTAAACAAAGGCACTTTCAAAAATACTTTCAAAAACATCACAAACACATTTCAAACAAAGCATTTTAAAGTGAGCTAGCAACTAAGAGCTCGTAGATAACTACGGATGAAAAGGGTGCTAACACCTTCCCTTTTCATAACCTACCCCCTGAACTCAAGAAAATATCTCAAAAGCTCTTTCCTGTTCTTTTCACCCTTTCCTTTATTGGATAAAAGAAAAGTCATTGGAGACTCTTGTTATCCGCAACAATTGCGATAAAATGCAAAACACCCAAGTCAGTTCTCCAACTATATCACAGAACTGGCGACTCTACTGGGGACTACTTAAAAGTGGGATTACCCTAGAGACTAGATCACTTTTAAAATGCTTTCATTTGTTTGAATAGTCTGCTTTACATTTTTGGGCCTATGTTTGGGTTTCTTGTATAGATCCTTTACCTGGATCTGTGAACATCATTAGGTAAGTAGCAGTAGATTGTGGAAAATGTACAGTGGAGACCGATATGGTTGAAACAATGGCTACGTTAGTGTGACACATTTGTTGGTATCGGTATCCCTTGTGTTGAATCGAGGAGAATATGAGGCTGTTGTGCAGTGTCATAAAGCACTAACTGACCGTAGAACCTTTAATTGAACAACTTGGACATTAGGAAGTAGTGAGATAGTCGACTTTGGTGCAAAGATGAAAGTCGGTTGATACTCGATACTGTGCTTATTAAGATTGGACTTTTGGGATATTTTGGCCGCAAGAAAATATTGATTATGCTAAAACAATGCCCAATGAAGAAATTCAATGATATTGAGATTCCCTAGAACCCGTTTACTTTCTAGGACGGGTTGAACCAACTAAACTTCAAGAGGGTACTTACCTATGAAACCCATGCAAGCCTAAACCTAAGGTCTTTGTGTGCTTTGTTTGTGATTAATTATTCATGACATTATAAACATCATAACCATTTCAAGGATTTAGGAATTTATCTTTGTTCTGTTTTGTAGGACATGGATTCCACTCGTACAAATACCATCCGAGTTAACTTTGTGAAAGTGCTTCATCAACTTCAAGAGTTAGCATCAAGGGTGCCTGGAGATTCTCCCTTCACCAAGAAATATGGTCTACTTCTCAACTTGTCTACCACAACCTTCCATGAAGAAATGATGTGTGTGCTTTTCCAATTCTTTGATCCTATGCATCATTGCTTCACATTTCCCGACTACCAATTGGTGCCTATATTAGAAGAATTCTCTCAATTTCTAGGAGTGCCTATGATTGATCAAATACCATTCACCGGTTTAAAAGAAACTCCAAAGCTTGAAGTTATTGCCAAAGCCTTGCATTTGAAGAGATCTGACATTGTGACAAATTGGGAGACAAGAAGTGGAGTTAAGGGTTTCTTAGCCAAGTTTCTGTTGGAAAGGCTCGTTTATTTTGGGAAGATATGGATTTTCAATCTTTTGAGGATATCTTGGCCCTTCTAATCTATGGTTTGGTTCTATTTCCCAATTCGGACCAACTCATAGATGTGAATGCCATCAAGGTTTTTCTCTCTCGTAATCCCATACCTACTTTGCCTGGAGACATTCTACATTGTTTCCACACTCGCACCATCAAGAAAAGGGGTACTATTTTGTGTTGCATTCCATTGCTATCTAGGTGGTTTATTTCGCACCTACCTCGATCAAAGTTGAAGAATGAGCAAGGCTTGACATGGTCTCAAAGGATGATGTCACTCTCACACTGTGATATTCATTGTTGTTCTCGATCTTTGGAGGATATTACAACCATCGACCGTTGTGAGGAATTCCCTAATGTCCCGCTCTTGGTAATTAGGGGAGGTATCACATATAACCCTTCTCTTGCATTACGACAGTTTGGGTATGCATGAAGAGATGGTCCCTATGATGCACTCATTCGAGGTTTGATATTTGATTACGAGGGTGACGTCCAAGGCTGTCATCAAAGGTTCATACGATCTTGTAGAATGGTAAACAAAGTGGATAGTAAGACTTTGGGGCATAAAAATTCCATCCCTCTTGAGCCTTACCTCAAGTGGGTATAAACTCGTTCTCAAAGTCTCATGATGCCTTACCCTGCCATCCTACCTATAATTATGGAGCCCATTAATGAAGGAGACACCTCTTACACTCCTCTTCATCTTGACATGCCTACCAACTTAGAGGAATTACAAAGATCGTGGATTCAAATCAAATGGGAACAAGACACCTTTGAAGCACAATTATACGCAAGTGAGAAGAAGGTTTTAGAGCTCACGAGGCAACTTCATGAAGAGCGAAACTTGAATGCGTACATCGCACCAAAGAGGATGCGCCCATGGGGAACTTGAGTACTTTTATTTTAGGAGTTTATTTTGTTTTGTTTTTTTCGTTGTAAGCCCAAGAGGCATTTGTATTTCCTATTTATATTAACTCAATTAATGTTTTTTTTCTCTTTGTCTAAGCAAATTTAAATTTCTTTGAATCCTTGAAAACATTGCACTCGTATAACATGCATCATATCATAAGAAGGTTTCCTAATCCTTTTACTATTTATTTCAGTATAAAGATGGATCTCTAGAAAATTGTCAAAGACTTGCAGACTCAACACTCTCAATTTCAAGAGACTCTGCTCAACTTAGCAAAGGGGCAGTGTTGTACCCCAAAATTTTCCCTCCCATTTCCTCAATATTTTTTCATCTCAAGACCCTTGGAGCTCAAGATCCAGTTAGGGTTCCCTCTGCAAGACTTCTCCTAGCCCTGTTGACCCAAATTAGGGTTTGTGTTTGCACAAAGATATTTTGACCTAAAATGCCTAAGATGACTTTCATGCTTCATGTTGGACTCCCAAGTTTATCCATACCAAGTTTCAAGCCTTGATTCCAACCTTTGCCCAGTCAATTGGACAGTTGACCTAGAAATCAGCTGTGTTGGGGAAAAAGTCAACTGTGGCCAATTGACAGCCAAATCTCATGAAAATTGACCCACATCAACATTATGAACTCATATGGACCATTTGATCAAGTTTGGATCACAATTCCACAAGAAATTTGATCAGATCACCAAAAGGGCAAAATGGTCATTTTTAGGGTTTTGACTGCACAAAGGCAATTTTTGACTGTTTGACCTAGCCAATGGCAAACCAAGCTCACATATGGACTCAAGGACCCCATGGAATTGTCTTGACATACTCAACAAGTTCAAAAGATCCCAAATGCACAAGATTGACAGTTGAATTTTTCAGTCAATTGATCAATTTTGACTGTATACTGAAAAGTCAAACTTTGACTTTTTGGTCAAAATCAAGTGTCAAGATTCATTTTTCATCAAAACATGTCAAATCATGAAACTTGTTCATCAAGAAATCAAAAATCACAAATTAGGGTTTGAAATGAAGATTTTTCATAACTTAGAATTTTTCTAAGTTATGAAAAACCCTAATTTTTTCCTAACTTTGTCCCACTTTCTCATCAAGATGCATTTGGATTCAAGGAAAAGTCAAAACATGAAAGTTGTAGTCCATTGCAAAATCTACAACTTTGGTTCACAAAGTTTTCTCAAAAGAAGCTTGTAGCTCAAGTTACAATTTTTGGAACAAGGGTACCAAACCATTCTTAACTTAGAGAAATTTTGAACCATTTTAGGCAAGATTTTTGCCTAACTTCAAGACCATTTTTCACATGCTTCCACTTGGAATTTCAATTTGCATTTCAAAGATGGATTGTAGTACACATTCCAAGCTTTCCAAAATGTCCAAGAACTCATCAAACAACCTCATGGTTAGGGAGAATCGAATTTGGCAAGTTGGGAAAAACTCACTTTTGTTGTGGCCAATTTTCATGTTCATACACTTAGGCAATTTTGAACTCAGCTTGCATTCCTTGATTACAGGTCCTCTATCCCTTTTGCACTCATAAATTTAATGCTAACTCATTGTGCCAAGACCTTATTTTGTGTGTTCAAGCATTGTATGCAAAACTAAGCCATAAGTAGAAAAAGCATTATATCCATTTTAGAAAAGTTGAACTTTATGTTAAAGTTGCAAATCAAGAAGTACAAGGCCATATCTTTGGGAACAAGTTCAGAAGCAAAACACACTGATCAAGGGGAAAGGTTGCAACATAGATTAGGGGCATGCATCAGTCTAGAAGACCACTTGACATTTTGTTGCTTAAGTGTGAAGAAAGCTTACATAACATACACCAACTCTCATCTCAGCCAAGACAACCTTAAGCAAAGTTATTGTACACTTTCTAAACATCAAACCTAAGCTGAAACACAAGCCAACCAAGTTCCAAACATCCTCAAACATAGAATCACCATAAAACTGCAAAAACAGGGCATAAGTTGCAGTTGGACTTCCATAGCTCATTTCCATCGTGCATCTTGGCCAAAACCACTTCAAACACTTTCCCTACCATCCATACAAATTGTCCAAAGCATTAGAAGCAGACTGTAACACTCCTAATCAACATCACCATTTTCATTTTTCTGTTTTGCAGTTGAAGTGCCATAACACGATTCACTAGGTTTCAAAGCAAACTAAAGCTTGGAATAGCATCCCTGGACATCAAGGAAGCTATACCAATCATCACCTTGCATTGAAAACGCCTCCATCACCAGATACGATTCCAACTGAACAGGTAAGTTCATGAACTCTTATCTCTCTATCCAGGCATTGTTAGGTTTAGATTTGTGAAGAAATTATGTCACATTCATGGCCCTGAACATGCTCATATAATTAGTTTTCATTTATGTTACGTGTGCTATGAGAATTTGAAGTCTGAACATGGAACAAAAACTAGGTCAGGAATTGGGAATGGAGAAATTCTCTCTCATTTCTGAGAGTTAGGATGAGTTCTTTATATGTCCAGAATCGTGGCTTGATGCTTAACATTTTTCATGTTGAAAGTTTGTGCTAAAAGTCCAGGAATCCAGATGTTTGAATCAGTGTAGGAGGCGCGCGTTTTTGACAAAATTCTGGCCAGAGGTTGAAGAAGGTCCTTTGGGCTGGGCCTGTTTTATTTTTCTTATTTGCACCTTGTTTTTACTTTTGAACCCCCTTGGCCCATTGTGCTTATTTTGATCATTTTTTGACTTTTGCTTGTTATTTCTGACTTATTTATTTTTTCTCATAATATTAAAAATATAAAAAATATTTTTCAAACCATTTTTGTATTTATTAGGCATTTATTGGTTTAAATTAACATTTGCACATAAATAATACATAATATCTTTTATTTAAAAATACTAAAATTAATACCAATACATTTTATTTTCTGATTTTTATTTTATTTTATCTTTTGAAAATATTTTATGAAAATATACTTTTTTTGTAAATATTAAATATTTTATTTTTGTACATATTTAATATATTTATCATATAATATAAATATTTACATATTTATTAGGATATTTAGGATAAAAATACCAAAAATATATATATTTTTATTTTTATTAATATTTAACATTAAAAATACCTTTTTTGACAAATATACTTCTCTTTTATTTATTTTTTTGTATATAATTAGTAAATATTGTATATAATACATAATAAAAAATTAATACCTTTTATTTAGTAAAATTAGGGTTTTTGCCCTAAACATGAAAAATACCCAAAAATTAATACTTTTATTTTTGTTTCCTTGACACATAAAAAAAAACACTTTTTACATACACATAAAAAATCATTTTTTGCATCTTGCATATTTATCTTATTTTATTTAATTATTGCATATTAAATAATTTGTATAATTCCATTTGGATTGTAATAGTCTAGGGTTTTAATTCTTGTCAAAATACCCCCATTTGAACATTTGTACCCCCCATCCCATATATTGTGTTGTAATAACTTAGGAACTTTATTTTTCGCATTTACAAGCTTTCTAAATATGCCATGCTAGAATTAGGTTTGTATGCAAATCAATTAACCAAAATAGTTTGACCTAAATTCAAGATAAACAAGCATGAAAATGGACAACACTAATCACACTTGCACCCCTAGGGTATTCCACTTGTTGCCTTCAATAATGGGCCATATTGCATGTTAGTTCTCTTTGGGCAAAGCAACACAATTCAAATGATCATAGTCCCTCGATGACGCTTTCGAAAGTTGCCTAAAAATGATCAAGTCCCTTAAAATAAAATTGCCCAAAGATACTTGGCACCATTGCAATCATGGTCTAAACGATGACCCGCGCCCGTCCCGTTCACATCCTAACACAAGATTGTCCACCAAATACAATGGTGGAACAAAATTGTTAAAAGGGTTAAAAACATAGGAGAAATCTTTGAGAAATTTAGGAGTAGACAAACTCTTAGTTACTTGGATCAAACTTGCAAAAACACTTGCCTATTTTTTTCAAACCACACATCACTACACTTTCAAAACAACTTTCAAAAACATTGAAAACCTTTTCAAAAGACATACACCTTTGTATACATCCCAACATGGATCATTACAAAGGTTGCCACCACATTGGCTTCTTTTCAAAACATTTTCAAACCCACACACACAAAGCACCATTTCAAACAATTGAAAATTAAGGCAAGTTGATCTAAGCAAGTAACTAAGAGCCCATGGATAACCATGGATAGAAAGGGTGCTAATACCTTCCCTTTCTATAATCTACTCCCCGAACCCAAGAAAACATCTCAAAGGTTTTTGCTGTGATTTTTAACCTTTCCTTAGGATAAAATAAAAAGTCGGTGGCGACTCTTGCTCAACCGAAACATTTGCGAAAACAAAACGCAAAACCTCAAGTCAGTTCTCCCACCGTATCACAGGCAGCAAGAAATAATGTCACTTCTGGTTGCGAAGAAGAATACAAAGAAGAAAGTTGTAATCAACATGGGGAAGAGGTTTAAAGGCCCCGCCCGACAATTACAAGTTGAAGAGGATTCCTCCGAGGAGGATGATAATCAAGATGAAGATGCTAGGAGCACCCGTGTTGGGGATGGAAACAATCAAATCTCTGAAGATGAAGATTATTTTGATGAGCAATATCCACCGGCCGACAATAAATATAAGCAACTAGAAGACGGATTGAAGGCTGTGGAAGTTCAAGCTGTGTCTGGCTTGGACTTCATTGACTTGGGTTTGGTTCCTGGGGTAGTCATTCCCCACATATTCAAGATCCCTTCTTTTTCCAAGTACGATGGTATCTCATGCCCGAAGCTTCACCTAAGATCTTACATCTACAAAATTTAGTCACATACCGCTGATAAAAAACTGCGGGTGCACTTTTTTCAAGAAAGTCTGTCTGGGACGCAGTTGGAGTGGTTTTACCAATTGGAAGGAACTAACATCAATACTTGGGAGGATTTGGACACTGCATTTTACCGCCAATATCAATACAACGCTAATCTTGCGCCAACTAGGGTGCAATTACAAGGCATGACCATGGGTTCAAATGAGGGCTTCAAAGAATACGCCCAAAAATGGAGAGACTTAGATGGCAGGGTGCAGCCACCCTTAACTAACAAAGAATTGGTAGATATGTTTATAGGGACATTGACTGGACCATTCTTCAACTTGCTTATTGGGAGTTCATCATTCGTATTTACTGAATTGATCTTAACTGGTGAGAGGGTTGAAAGCGGGATTAAAAGCGGGAAGATACATATGGCCTCCACCTCAAATGGTGTAAAAAAACCATTTACTGGTAAAAAATAGACTAATGTTGTGTATGGATCAAGAAGTCGTGCTAAGACTGATCGTCGTCACTCAGTGGGGGCAGTTTTAATTTCAAATCCTACATTTACTCAATCACAACAAGAGGGTAGGTGTAGGATGGAGTTTCAAGAAAGACAATACACCAAGATTGGTATGTCCTTACCACAAGCCCTACAACATTTACTGAAAGCTGGGCTCATTTCACTAAGAGACTCTCCATAAAATCCCAATACATCTTCACCTAAATACAAACCCAATGCAAAATATGCTTACCATTCAAACAGTCCCGGATATGATACCAATGATTGTTGATCTCTAAGGAACAAAATTCAAGACCTGATTAACAATAAGACTATTGAATTTGATCCTCCACCAACTCCCAACGTAATTACCGCACCCATGCCAAATCATGGTAAGGGTGTCAATGATATTGAAGATGCCTCTTTTGTTGCTTCCATCAATGACTTAACCACTCCTTTGAAGACTGTTAAAGAGAATTTGTTGAAAGTCGGGATATTCCCTGGTTGCCTTGAAGACTGTTGCTACTGTGCTATACAATTTGATGGTTGCGAATGGCTTAAGAAAGGTGTCCAACACCTCATGGATAGCCATGAGATTCTATTTGAAAGAACCCCATCTGTGAAAAGTTTGACCCAAAGTGTATCTACAAAATTTGAAGACGTGTCCATCATTACTATCTCCAACAAACCTATTAGGATCACCTCCAAAGGTCCTATTAGGATTCCCGTTGAACCAAGAATAGCTCCACTAATTATCACCACATCAAGGCCTGTCCCCTACTCTTCTGATAAGGTTGTGCCCTAGAATTATGGGGCGGAAGTGTATTACCATGTGTTGTACCCCAAAATTTGCCCTCGCATTTTTCCATAAAAGATCGCAGCTTCCGGCATTTCCTGATTTTTCAAACTGGCTCAAGAATCGGTCAAACTGACTTTTCTTGTCAGTCAAACAAAAATTAGGGTTTTGCTGATTTTCAGGGCTCTGGAATGTTTCACACAGTTGGTTTAGGGTTTTGGTTGATTTTGGCTCAACTTCGATCAGGCGAACGCTTCTTTGGCATTTAATCAGGAATTAGGGTTGTTCATGCGCGGTTCTTCAGAAAGATTTAATTCTACGGTGCTTTACAAGTTATTCCGAGATTTGGTTTGAATTCGCATTGTTTGACTTAATCAGTAAAAAAAGGCAGTTGGTTTGAATTCACGTTCATTGGATTGAACCAGTCAAAAGATATACGCAGTTTGGATTTACAGTGTTTGTTGAAAATCAATGAAGAGGGAATGCGCCTGATCGGTGTTTTGATTAACTGTTGCTTTGCTTTGGATATTAGAGGTACCAGGTTTAACTGATCAATTTTTTAAAGCTTTGTTCATTTAAATTATTTATTATTCCAAAATTAAGTAATTGGAATTTATTTTTCAATTATTTTAATTCGAAGAATTTTAAATAAATGAATAAACAATAAAAGAGAAAATAGTTAATTGGATAATGAAAACTTTTATTTATTCTTAAATTAATTGTACAATTATTGTTTACAATTTATTTACAAACAATGATTTTACACTAATTTAAATTTAAATAAAAAATGAAACTATCCTATTTTTCTAAGTCTTCTATTCTTCAAATTCTTCATCCTTTGCTCCCCTCCATTCGATTATTCATCTGCAAAAGAAAAAGAGAAAAGTCAAAAAGAAGATAAATAAATAATGGCAGACAGATAAAAGAAGTTCATCATTAAGGGCCACTGATTGGGATCAGTTAACCCTCTCTGCAAATCACGGGATTTCTCCCGGTTCACAAAGAGGGAAGAATGTTATTTGCTAATCATGAATGCAAAGTTGAGAAAAAATGCAAAGCTTGTCAAACATATTGCATAGTTCAAGTCTCAAACAACTCCAAGTTCAAATCAAACTAAAAAATCCAAATTGCAACTTGCTGTCAAAATGCCAAAAAGGTTACCCAAGCTGTCAAAGAAAAGAAGATTTGGCAAAGATATGAAAAGTTCCAAAGGTACAAAAGCTGTCAAAAGAAAAGATAAAATCTGCAGAGGAAAACTATTATGCAAGCGAACATATTCATGTCATCATTTCCCATAAAATGGCCCTTTCAGAAAAGTACAGCAAAAAACATAGTTTAATATTTAACTGTACTGAGAGAGAGAAGAGAAGGGAGATAAGAGAGCAGGTTTTTAGGCTTTAGCCAGATAGAAAGAAAACATATAAAACAAAAGTTGAGCACAATGGATAAAGAGAGCAAATCCAAAAAGCCTTAAACTACTGTCAAGCAACAAACCTGTAAACAAGTAACAACTATCACACTGCATAAAACCACTCCTACTGCATAAACCTATCTCACAAAAAAAACCTGGCCTGATATCCAAAACCATACCAGCATAAACAACATACCAGCCTAGAGCAAGTTCAAGCCATTCAAAAACCATAAATCCTCAAACCTGCTGAGCCTCAAGAACCCAACCTGTATGAAGAAAACAAACAAAACTATCAGATGCCTTAAGCTTGCATTGAGCCTAATACCTGTAAAGAACCAGTACAACCTGCCTGAAGCCTCACTAAAGCCAATAACTAGTTCATCAAAACCAGAACCTGCCTAAGCATAAACCAGCAATACATGGCCTAAAACCTTAACCGTTCAAAGCCAAATATATCACAAAAAACAGCATATGCCCATAACCAGAAAACCTTACCAGTTGCAAAAGCCAACAACTCAAAACATATCTCATCAACACTAAAAAGACCCAAGCATTAAGGCCTCAGAATATATCATCACTGGCCATTAGAGAAGCAAGCAGAATAAGGCAACACAAAGGCAACGAAAACCCTCAGTAAACACATCATTGGGCAAAAACATTCTAAGCTAACAACGAGGCAGCAAGTCAGAAGAAGAGAGAAAATCTAAGGCAACAAACATTCAAAAGCATACTCATCTCAAGGAAACATGGGCATACGAGCGAAGTAGGCAAGCCTCAGAAGAAAGCTTCATCATAGGCCAAGATACAATAGGCAAAAAGTTCAAGGCAACAAGCAGTAAAGGCAAATTCGAGGCTAACAGAAAAAAGATGAAAAGATGTTCAAATTAAGATTCTCAGCTTGACATCACAGAACCTGAAGCAAAGCGCGCATCACATTCCATTCGCCATCGAGCCTCCTAGCTTTCCCCACCCTCCTTCCTCCTTCTCCAGGTAGCAACTTCGTACTCTTTTTCGCTCAAATTCCTCAAATAATAACATAATAAAACGAACACAAAAATCAGAATATAAAATCATGACATGCGAAATCGAAAATGCCTAACAAGTTTGAGACAATACGCTACCGTGTTTGATCGTTGTCTAAGCCATCTGAGAGGAGAAGAGGTGGTAACGTGGGTGGCTAAGGCGAGAAGCTCAGATTTCTGAATCCATGGCAAAGAAGCAGGAAGACGAAGACAACGCGCACGAAGAAGACAAGATGAGCGCCGCTGTACACAAACCCTAAGCCAATGTCCAACTGAACAAAACAATCTAACCCTAAAACATTTGTTTCAGTACAGTGGGCCTAACCCGTTTAACCACCAAGGCCCATTCAGAAACTTTTCCCTTTTTTTTATAACGTTATCTTCTTTCTTAATTAATCAACTTAACCCTTTTTTTTCTTTTTTTTAAAAACAAGTTTATTTGTTAATAAATTAACACAAACCTTTTTTATATAACATTCTTAATTACAATATTTCGCCTCTAACCTAAATTTTGTTACTTTGTATATTATTTCATTAATACTAAAATACATGAAAACACATTTAATTAATTTAAAACATTTTTTGAATATATATATTAAACACAAATACATAAAAACATATTTTTATTACACAATATAAGTAAGATTGAAAACATTTTTCTTTTCCTTTAATTAAAATTTTCTATTTGTACATAATAGATAAATACATTTTTGCATAATTTAAATTCTTAAACATTTAATTAAAATACTTTTTGTACATAATAAATAATACACATTTAATTTCACATCTCTAACCTGTAAATACTTATATACGCATATACACGTGCACTTACATAATATACTTGCATTTGATACATTGTACATTTACTTATATTTGTATATTCGTTACATTTACATTTGATCGCAAATTCCATTTGGTTGTAACTTATTGGACACTACATTCCTAAAGTCTCATCCCCATTTGTGAATATTGTACCCCCGCTCCCGGATGTTTATTTTGTAATAGCATAGATTTTACATTTTCGCAATTTACCGCTTTCAATTATACCATGGTTAGACCTAGGGTTTGCATGTACATAAAACCAAACGCTAGATAACCTAATACAAGACAAATACATGAAATCAATACACAATCACACTTGCACCCTTTAGGGTAATCCCACATGTTGCCTTCCAAAATGGGCCATGCTTGCACGTCGAGTATCTTTGGCAAAACAATTTCAAATGATCATAAGTCCCTCGATGACGCTTTCGAATGTTGCCTAAACGGAATGATCATAGTCCCTTCAAAGCAAATTGCCAAAGACACTTGGCACCATTGCATTCATGGTCCATACGATGACCCGCACCCGTCCCGAACAAACTTCCTAAACACAAGATTGTCCACCAAATTCAATGGTGGAACAAAATTGTTAAAAAGGGTTGAAAACATAGAGAAAACCTTTGAGTACAATAGGGTAGACAAAACTCTTAGTTACTTGAGATCAACTTGCAAAAAACGCTTGCCTTCTTTTCAAAAACCACAATCCACAACACTTTCAAACAAAAACATTTGAAACATCTTTTCGAAAAGATACACACTTTTGTAAAACACTCAAATACGAGTCGAATACATTGGTCGCCTAAGACAAGGCATCTCTTCAAAAACATTTTCAAAACACATACACACACCACAATTTCAAGCAATCGAAAATCAAGGCAAGTGATCTAAAAAACCAAGTAACTAAGAGCCCATGGATAATCATGGATGAAAAGGGTGCTAATACCTTCCCTTTTCATAATCTACCCCCCGGACCCATGAAATATCTCAAAAGGTTTTTGTTGTGCTTTTTCAACCTTTCCTTTAGGATAAAATAAAAAGTCGATGGCGACTCTTGCTCAACCGAAACATTTGCAAAAACAAACGCAAAACCATAGTCAGTTCTCCCACCGTATCACAGAACTGGCGACTCTGCTGGGGAGTACTACTCAAAGTGGGGTTACCTTAGGGTTTAGATCACCTTTGTTTTCAATTGATTGCTTTTTTTGCTTTTACATTTGTGGGCTTTATATCGGAGTTTCATAGATCCTAACCCGGATCTGGGGAATACCCTTTTAGGTAGCATAATCTGTGAGGGACCTGTCCGGCGTATACCGACATGGGTGAAGCAGTGGCTACGTTGGTGTGGCGCCTTGGTCTGTACCGATATCCCTCGTGTTGAAACGGGGAGAATATGGGTCTTCCAAGGAGTCATTAAGCACCAACCGACCTTAGAACCCTAAATTGACCCAACTTGGCCATTAGAACAGTAGCAGTATGCTACACTCATTGAGGCTAAACTCTTGCGATGGTTCCGGCCGCAAGAAAAGATAGCGATGTTGGAGTTATGACCGATCGAGGGTAGCCAATGATTTGAGATCCTCTAGAACCCGGTTACTTTTGATAGGACAGGTTTTAACCAACGAAACTGAAAGAGGGTAGTACCTGAACCCCATGCAAGCCTAAACCTAAGGACTTGTTTGCTTTGTGTGAATATGTTTGTCTGTATATACACTTACTTGCTTGTGCATACATGTACATAACATCATGACATCATACCATAGCATTTTCAATAACCATTTCAAGGATCACGAGGGTTCTTTTGATGCAGGGTTACGTTGAACCAGACGCCTACCAAGGGGCAAGAGGTTTCTCCTCTAAACAAATGCCATCAAAGATCAAGTACAACAACTTGAATCAGTGGCTATGACCCACTTGACATGGTGAGCTTGATTCTCGTGGAAAGACATCCATCGATACAAAGTTCTCCAGTCAAAGATCAAGTACAACAACTTGAATCAGTGGCTATGACCCACTCGACATGGTGAGCTTGATTCTAATGGAAAGACATCCACCGGTGCGGAGATCTCCAATCCAAGAGCAAAGTTCAACCTCTAACATTTTCTTGTGTTTACCCCAAGAGGTCCTTGAAAGCATGCATCCACATATCATGCATTGCATTTTGACAGTCTTTCCTTTTTCAGGTTTCCTTACTCTCCTGCTGTTTATTTCAGCAAGAGATGGCTCTAGAAAGGTTTGTCAAAGACATCCAAGACCAGACTGCTCAGCTGCAGGAGATGTTCCTGAACTTGTCTCTGGGGAAAGAAGAGATGAAAGCTCTCCTCACAAAGGGCTTGGAGAATTCCAACAATGCCAGGAGTGATCAGCTTGCGGAGCTGCAGTTTGATCTGACAACCTTGAGGACCCAAGTGATGGGACAGTTGGTGGGCCAGATGGCTCTCATCCAAGACCTATCTCAAAGACAAGAGGAACTCAGAGTTCTTGTCCGCCAACTGCTTCCAAACAACCAACTGGGGCAAACGGCTGAGGTTGAGGAGCAAGTCACCGCTCAGCCTCCATCCACTCAAGAAGACAAGGGGAAAGCTCCTTTGCTTGCTTCAGGGTCACAAGCCCTTCAACAACCTCGCCAGCGTCAACAGGGTAATCGGCGTAAGCAAGAAACGTCGGGAAGACAGTTCACGGAGACTGAAATACCATCATTCTTTATACTGAAGCGCCTGATGGAGGTCAACCTGCTTACCTTAAAGGATCCTCCTCAGAAGCTCAATACCTCCTCTCCTCACTATCATCCCGATGCATTTTGTGTTTACCATTCCTACAGCCCGGGACACGACACCAACGACTGTTGGGCCTTGAAGAACAAGATTCAAGATCTGATCGACATTGGGGTGCTGGAATTCATGCCAGACGGCGAGATGAAAATCTTCCGTTAAAGGGTTATCCACTTGAAGTGACGAAGCTCAAGCTGAAAGACTTTTGCTTCTTTTTGAATTTTCAAAGTTGTAATTTCTTTTGCTGTCAAACAATTATCTGTTGATGTTAAACTCTGTTTTCATTAATGCATTGCATATGTTTGTCTTGAATTCATCCATTCGTTTCACTACTCTCATGCTTTTCTTTATGATATTTGACTCTTGATAAAAAGCTGCAAGCCTTTAGAGGGAGGATGACGAAACAATACCATGATCTTATACAGTATGCTTTTGAACAGACCTTGCTGATGATGTACAGGCATTTCCTTCAATTCCCAAACACTGGAGTTATAAGGAAGATAATCCCTAGTCAACCCCTTTGAGCCAAAGAAGTATGAGGTTTCTGTTCTAAACGATCAAAACCTTTGATATAAACCTGGGGCAGGGTAGTCTCTCAGTTAATTCAAAAGAAAATGCGCATTAAAGTCGCAAACTCTCAGTTCGTAACACAACAAACGACGTTGAAAAAGAAAGCATTCCTTTGGAATCAAAAGACAAGGGTGGTTCCCTATCACATAGACAGTCAATCTCTCAAAAAGAAAAAAGCCCGCTGAGCCAAAACCTATAAAGGAGGCTTAAGAAAGCTGGGGCATCCCGCTGACAGTGATCCCGGAAAACGGTAACAGTCAGGCAAAAGTTAGGGATAACAAATCAAAATCAAAATAGTGAGGTCATTACAAAACCCTCAACAACATGAAAAATGTTGAAAAAGAAAAAAAGGAGACGATGATTGTCTCCCCGAATCCAACTGATGAACCATCGCCCAAAAGTCGTTCCAAACTCAAAACAGAGTGTGACGCACAATTAACTGAGCTTAGGATGAAGAACATCACAAAGAGCGGGTGGGTACAAATATGCTTTGAGCCTTTATCCTTTGTTTCTTAAACCGTGAATCAGGCCACGTTACAACCCTTCAAAAGTCCTAATTGAAGCATGGGTTAGTTCGAAAGCATACTGTTACAAAAGGTATCCTGACTCCTGTAGGGCTTTACTCTAAATCTTGTGTTGACTTGTCTTGTGAAAAGTTTTCTGCTGAAAAACGCATTTTTCAAAACTTCGAGACAAACATAAACCTTGCATTATTTGAATATCACAGTCTGCATTTGGTTTTTTGTTTGACAGCGAAGAAATTCATACAGCGAATGTTCGGAGGAACGAAAACTCTCTCAGTAAGTAAAAATCACTTCAAGAGGATAACACTTCCATTGCAAATCTCCTATCAGCAAGGGGCATGACATGTCACCATCCAATTAACCTGGGGCAATCCAGTCAAGGTCCAACAAGATCTTTCAAAATTCAGTTAACCTGGGACAGTCCAGTCAAGATTTCAAGAAACCTCTCAATATGCAGAGTAATCTGATTCAAGATTCCTTCATCACCACTTGGGGCATTCGAATGTCAAAAGTGTTCAACAAATCAATTATTACATTTCCAGACTCGATTCATGTATCTAGCCAGGGCACGTCTGAAGAGTTTGAAGATTCGATTCCTGTATCCAGCCAGGGCATATCTATCAACTATCACAATTCCAGATTCGACTCCTGTATCCAGCCAGGGCATATCTGTTGACCACATTTCCAAACTCGATTCCTGTATCTAGCCAGGGCACGTCTGAAGAGTTTGAAGATTCGATTCCTGTATCCAGCCAGGGCATATCTGTTAACTATCACCTTTCCAGACTCGATTCCTGTATCTAGCCAGGGCACGTCTGAAGAGTTTGAAGATTCGATTCCTGTATCCAGCCAGGGCATATCTATCAACTATCACAATTCCAGATTCGATTCCTGTATCCAGCCAGGGCATATCTGTTAACTATCACCTTTCCAGATTCGATTCCTGTATCTAGCCAGGGCACGTCTGAAGAGTTTGAAGATTCGATTCCTGTATCCAGCCAGGGCATATCTATCAACTATCACAATTCCAGATTCGACTCCTGTATCCAGCCAGGGCATATCCGTTGACCACATTTCCAGACTCGATTCCTGTATCCAGCCAGGGCATATCTGTTAACTATCACCTTTCCAGACTCGATTCATGTATCCAGCCAGGGCACGTCTGAAGAATTCCAGATTAACACCTGTAACAAGCCAGGAATTTATCTACATCACCACTTGGGGCATTCGAATGTCAAAAGTGTTCAAAAACCCGATGCAGTTCTACACGGACTCATCATCAGGAAATCCTACACAGATCTCCTTAAAGCAGGAAGACCCCAGTAGTTTGGCATACAACCCAAGCTTCTGATTCTCCCAACAGTGGTCCCAAGACTTCTCATTTTCAACAATTAAAGACTCTTGCCCTCCACAGCAGCAGCCAAAGAATTATTCTCCCAGGCAGCAGTCAAGATTCTTTTATCTGCAGCCATCCAGGATCCATTTATCCTCAGCATTAGCTCATCAGCTTACATACGCATTCATCCCATTCATGTTATAAACATTGATGTCACATACATTGCATCATGCGTCATAACATTGCATGCAACTAACCCTTTACCTTTTCAGGAAAGATCAGTCGACAGACAAAGATCATCTTCCGAGATTCATCCAGAAATAGTTCAGATGTGACCCGGACACGGCGACATTCTGATACTTATTCCAGATTCATCCAGATGCAGTTTTACACGAGCTCATCCTTAGGAAACCCTACACCGGTTCTTCTCAAGACGTCTGAAAACAGTTTACGGATTCTTCCCAGCAACGGATGTTAATCTACCAATTTGTTCAGACTCTTCTCAACTTTTGAAAATAGTTTACGGACGCTTCCCAACAACGGATGCTGCTCTATTTCTTATTCAACCTCAAGACGTCTGAAAACAGTTTACGGATTCTTCCCAACAACGGATGTTAATCTACCAACTTGTTCAGATGCAATTTTTGAAAAAAGTTTACGGACGCTTCCCAACAACGGATGTTGCTCTATTGTTTATTCAACTTCAAGACTTTTGAAAACAGTTCACGGGTTCTCCAAGTAACGGATGTTAACCTATCACTTGTTCAGATTCTTCTCAAGACTTCTGAAAACAGTTTACGGATTCTTCCCAACAACGGATGTTAATCTACCAATTTGTTCAGACTCTTCTCAACTTTTGAAAATAGTTTACGGACGCTTCCCAACAACGGATGTTGCTCTATTACTTATTCAATCTCAACTCCTGAAAATAGTTTACAGATTCTCCAGACATGGATGTCAATCTATTGCTTATTCGGACCCCCAATTCAGAGATGTTCCAAAACATGGATGCCTTTCTGACACTCGTCCACTCACCATTAACATACAGTTCAACATTTCCAAATGGCATCTTTAAGCCCATTTCTAGATGGCATCTATAAGCCCATCCTCCTACCAGCAGTCACCAAATGGCATCTTTAAGCCCATTCCCTGATGGTATCTCTAAGCCCATCCCCCGACAAGATTCTATCGCACCAGATGGCATCTTTAAGCCCATCACCAAATGGCATCTTTAAGCCCATTCACCTCTACCATCACATCGTCGAGCGCAAATTTTCTGGGTACTTTAGTGTCCAATCTTCTTTTACCTTCAAATCGCGAAAGGCAAACTTGCCAATCTAACTCTTCAGGTTCAAGAAGATTGAACAGGGGCAACTGTTGTACCCCAAAATTTGCCCTCGCATTTTTCCACAAAAGATCGCAGCTTCCGGCATTTCCTGATTTTTCAAACTGGCTCAAGAATCGGTCAAACTGACTTTTCTTGTCAGTGAAACAAAAATTAGGGTTTTGCTTATTTTCAGGGCTCTGGAATGTTTCACACAGTTGGTTTAGGGTTTTGGTTGATTTTGGCTCAACTTCGATCAGGCGAACGCTTCTTTGGCATTTAATCAGGAATTAGGGTTGTTCATGCGCGGTTCTTCAGAAAGATTTAATTCTACGGTGCTTTACAAGTTATTCCGAGATTTGGTTTGAATTCGCATTGTTTGACTTAATCAGTAAAAAAAGGCAGTTGGTTTGAATTCACGTTCGTTTGATTGAACCAGTCAAAAGATATACGCAGTTTGGATTTACAGTGTTTGTTGAAAATCAGTGAAGAGGGAATGCGCCTGATCGGTGTTTTGATTAACTGTTGCTTTGCTTTGGATATTAGAGGTACCAGGTTTAACTGATCAATTTGTTAAAGCTTTGTTCATTTAAATTATTTATTATTCCAAAATTAAGTAATTGGAATTTATTTTTCAATTATTTTAATTCGAAGAATTTTAAATAAATGAATAAACAATAAAAGAGAAAATAGAATTAATTGGATAATGAAAACTTTTATTTATTCTTAAATTAATTGTACAATTATTGTTTACAATTTATTTACAAACAATGATTTTACACTAATTTAAATTTAAATAAAAAATGAAACTATCCTATTTTTCTAAGTCTTCTATTCTTCAAATTCTTCATCCTTTGCTCCCCTCCATTCGATTATTCATCTGCAAAAGAAAAAGAGAAAAGTCAAAAAGCAGATAAATAAATAATGACAGACAGATAAAAGAAGTTCATCATTAAGGGCCACTGATTGGGATCAGTTAACCCTCTCTGCAAATCACGGGATTTCTCCCGGTTCACAAAGAGGGAAGAATGTTATTTGCTAATCATGAATGCAAAGTTGAGAAAAAATGCAAAGCTTGTCAAACATATTGCATAGTTCAAGTCTCAAACAACTCCAAGTGCAAATCAAACTAAAAAATCCAAATTGCAACTTGCTGTCAAAATGCCAAAAAGGTTACCCAAGCTGTCAAAGAAAAGAAGATTTGGCAAAGATATGAAAAGTTCCAAAGGTACAAAAGCTGTCAAAAGAAAAGATAAAATCTGCAGAGGAAAACTATTATGCAAGCAAACATATTCATGTCATCATTTCCCATAAAATGGCCCTTTCAGAAAAGTACAGCAAAAAACATAGTTTAATATTTAACTGTACTGAGAGAGAGAAGAGAAGGGAGATAAGAGAGCAGGTTTTTAGGCTTTAGGCAGATAGAAAGAAAACATATAAAACAAAAGCTGAGCACAATGGATAAAGAGAGCAAATCCAAAAAGCCTTAAACTACTGTCAAGCAACAAACCTGTAAACAAGTAACAACCATCACACTGCATAAAACCACTCCTACTGCATAAACCTATCTCACAAAAAAAACCTGGCCTGATATCCAAAACCATACCAGCATAAACAACATACCAGCCTAGAGCAAGTTCAAGCCATTCAAAAACCATAAATCCTCAAACCTGCTGAGCCTCAAGAACCCAACCTGTCTGAAGAAAACAAACAAAACTATCAGATGCCTTAAGCTTGCATTGAGCCTAAAACCTGTAAAGAACCAGTACAACCTGCCTGAAGCCTCACTAAAGCCAATAACCAGTTCATCAAAACCAGAACCTGCCTAAGCATAAACCAGCAATACATGGCCTAAAACCTTAACCGTTCAAAGCCAAATATATCACAAAAAACAGCATATGCCCATAACCAGAAAACCTTACCAGTTGCAAAAGCCAACAACTCAAAACATATCTCATCAACACTAAAAAGACCCAAGCATCAAGGCCTCAGAATATATCATCACTGGCCATTAGAGAAGCAAGCAGAATAAGGCAACACAAAGGCAACGAAAACCCTCAGTAAACACATCATTGGGCAAAAACATTCTAAGCTAACAACGAGGCAACAAGTCAGAAGAAGAGAGAAAATCTAAGGAAACAAACATTCAAAAGCATACTCATCTCAAGGCAACATGGGCATACGAGCGAAGTAGGCAAGCCTCAGAAGAAAGCTTCATCATAGGCCAAGATACAATAGGCAAAAAGTTCAAGGCAACAAGCAGTAAAGGCAAATTCGAGGCTAACATAAAAAAGATGAAAAGATGTTCAAATTAAGATTCTCAGCTTGACATCACAGAACCTGAAGCAAAGCGCGCGTCACGTTCCATTCGCCATCGAGCCTCCTAGCTTTCCCCACCCTCCTTCCTCCTTCTCCAGGTAGCAACTTCGTACTCTTTTTCGCTCAAATTCCTCAAATAATAACATAATAAAACGAACACAAAAATCAAAATATAAAATCATGACATGCGAAATCGAAAATGCCTAACAAGTTTGAGACAATACGTTACCGTGTTTGATCGTTGTCTAAGCCATCTGAGAGGAGAAGAGGTGGTAACGTGGGTGGCTAAGGCGAGAAGCTCAGATTTCTGAATCCATGGCAAAGAAGCAGGAAGACGAAGACAACGCGCATGAAGAAGACAAGATGAGCGCCGCTGTACACAAACCCTAAGCCAATGTCCAACTGAAACAAAACAATCTAACCCTAAAACATTTGTTTCAGTACAGTGGGCCTAACCCGTTTAACCACCAAGGCCCATTCAGAAACTTTTACCTTTTTTTTATAACGTTATCTTCTTTCTTAATTAATCAACTTAACCCCTTTTTTTTTCTTTTTTTTAAAAACAAGTTTATTTGTTAATAAATTAACACAAACCTTTTTTATATAACATTCTTAATTACAATATTTCGCCTCTAACCTAAATTTTGTTACTTTGTATATTATTTCATTAATACTAAAATACATGAAAACACATTTAATTAATTTAAAACATTTTTTGAATATATATATTAAACACAAATACATAAAAACATATTTTTATTACACAATATAAGTAACATTGAAAACATTTTTCTTTTCCTTTAATTAAAATTTTCTATTTGTACATAATAGATAAATACATTTTTGCATAATTTAAATTCTTAAACATTTAATTAAAATAATTTTTGTACATAATAAATAATACACATTTAATTTCACATCTCTAACCTGTAAATACTTATATACGCATATACACGTGCACTTACACAATATACTTGCATTTGATACATTGTACATTTACTTATATTTGTATATTCGTTACATTTACATTTGATCGCAAATTCCATTTGGTTGTAACTTATTGGACACTACATTCCTAAAGTCTCATCCCTATTTGTGAATATTGTACCCCCGCTCCCGGATGTTTATTTTGTAATAGCGTAGATTTTACATTTTCGCAATTTACCGCTTTCAATTATACCATGGTTAGACCTAGGGTTTGCATGTACATAAAACCAAACGCTAGATAACCTAATACAAGACAAATACATGAAATCAATACACAATCACACTTGCACCCTCTAGGGTAATCCCACATGTTGCCTTCCAAAATGGGCCATGCTTGCACATCGAGTATCTTTGGCAAAACAATTTCAAATGATCATAAGTCCCTCGATGACGCTTTCGAATGTTGCCTAAATGGAATGATCATAGTCCCTTCAAAGCAAATTGCCAAAGACACTTGGCACCATTGCATTCATGGTCCATACGATGACCCGCGCCCGTCCCGAACAAACTTCCTAAACGCAAGATTGTCCACCAAATTCAATGGTGGAACAAAATTGTTAAAAAGGGTTGAAAACATAGAGAAAACCTTTGAGTACAATAGGGTAGACAAAACTCTTAGTTACTTGAGATCAACTTGCAAAAAACGCTTGCCTTCTTTTCAAAAACCACAATCCATAACACTTTCAAACAAAAACATTTGAAACATCTTTTCGAAAAGATACACACTTTTGTAAAATACTCAAATACGAGTCGAATACATTGGTCGCCTAAGACAAGGCATCTCTTCAAAAACATTTTCAAAACACATACACACACCACAATTTCAAGCAATCGAAAATCAAGGCAAGTGATCTAAAAAACCAAGTAACTAAGAGCCCATGGATAACCATGGATGAAAAGGGTGCTAATACCTTCCCTTTTCATAATCTACCCCCCGGACCCACGAAATATCTCAAAAGGTTTTTGCTGTGCTTTTTCAACCTTTCCTTTAGGATAAAATAAAAAGTCGGTGGCGACTCTTGCTCAACCGAAACATTTGCGAAAACAAACGCAAAACCATAGTCATTTCTCCCACCGTATCACACCATGGTATCAAACAAGATTCATGGATTAATAAAGATGAAATTGCTGATATTACAAACATTGTTGGATCAAGTAAAGTCACCAGGACAGAGAGGATCTTCTCTCCAAAAATTTCACCTCCTACAACCACAACTATACCTTTATGCATTACTGTTGTTAAACATGTTGTTGATACTCAAGGAAAGGAAAAAATGATTGAGCCTGCCCTGGTGGAGGTTCCCGTAAAAGATATTACCATTGAGGACCCATCTACCCAAGAGATAGAGGAGATTTTAAAAATTATAAGAAAAAGTGATTATAAGATAGTAGAACAGTTGGGGAAAACACCCTCGAAGATCTCTATGATGTCTTTGTTACTATGCTCCGATACGCGTGCTTAAGCATTGATAAAATTCTTGAAAAATGTGTATGTCCCTCAAGAAACTACGTCCGACCAATTTGAAAACTATGTGGTAAGCTTTACTGTCGATAATGGTTTAGGTTTATCTGGTGCAGATTTGACCCCGATAGAGAAGAATCACAATAAAGCTCTCTACATCTCCATATAATGCAAGGGAACTACCATGGCACACGTGTTAGTGGACACTAGATCTTCCCTCAATGTCTTTTCTAAAGGAGCTTTGGATAGGCTACACTGTGATGGATTGGTTTTAAAACCCAGTTGTTGTACCCCAAAATTTTCCCTCCCATTTCTCATTGACTTCTCACTACAAAGCCCTTGAAGCTCAAGATCCAGTTAGGGTTTCATCTGCTCAAGACTTCTCCTTGCACTGTTGACCCAAATTAGGGTTTGTGTTTGCACAAAGATGTTTTGACCAAAATTGCCTAAGATGACTTTCATGCTTCATATTGGACTCCCAAGTTTATCCATACCAAGTTTCAAGTCTTGATTCCAAATTTTGCCCAGTCAATTGGACAGTTGACCTAGAAATCAGCTGTATTGGGGAAAAAGTCAGCTGTGGCCAATTGACAGTCAAATCTCATGAAAATTGACCCACATCAACATTATGAACTCCTATGAACCATTTGATCAAGTTTGGATCACAATTCCACAAGGAATTTGATCAGATCACCAAAAGGGCAAAATGGTCATTTTTAGGGTTTTGACTGCACAAAGGCAATTTTTGACTGTTTGACCCAACCAATGGCAAACCAAGCTCACATATGGACTCAAGGACCCCATGGAATTATCTTGACATGCTCAACAAACTCAAAAGATCCCAAGTAGACAAGATTGACAGTTGAATTTCCCAGTCAATTGATCAATTTTGACTGTATACTGAAAAGTCAAACTTTGACTTTTTGGTCAAAATCAAGAGTCAAGATTCATTTTTCATCAAAACATGCCAAATCATGAAACTTGTTCTCCAAGAAATCACAAAATGCAAATTAGGGTTAGAAATGAGAATTTTTCATAACTTAGAATTTTTCTAAGTTATGAAAAACCCTAATTTTTTCCCAACTTTGCCCCACTTTCTCACCATGATCCATTTGGATTCAAACAAAAGTTAAAACATGAAAGTTGTAGCTTGTTGCATAATCTACAACTTTGATTCACAAAGTTTTCCCAAATGAGGCTTGTATCTCAAGTTACAATTTTTTGAATAAGGGTACTAAACCATTCTTAACTTAGTGAAATTTTAACCTATTTTGACAAGGTTTTCTACCCAACTTCAAGGCCATTTTCCATACACTTCCACTTGGAATTTCAATTTTCATTTCAAAGATGGATTGTAGTACACATTCCAAGCTTTCCAAAATGTCCAAGAACTCATCAAACAACCTCATAACTTGAGAGATTCGAATTTCACAATTTGGCAAAAACTCACTTTTGAATTGGTCAATTTACATGTCCATAACACTAGGCATTTTCAATCTCAGCTTGCATATCTTGATTACAGGTCCTTAAACCATCCAACACTCATAAATTTAATGCCAATCCTTTGTGTCAAGACCATGTTTTGTATGTTCAAGCATTGCCTAAAGGATTAATCCCAAAATAGATAAAGCATTTCTTCCATTTTTGCAAAAGGTAGCTTTATGTCCAATTGAAAATCCAACAAGTACAGATGAGATCTAATTGGCACAAGATTATGAGCAAAACACTCTGATCAAGGAGAGATTATGCAGCACATTAGGGGGCCTCTACCTGCCTAGAACACAACTTGGGCATTTGTTGCTTAAAGTGTAAGTAACATTGCATTTTGTACAACAACTTTTGATATCAGCTAACAAACCCTTAAGCAAACTTGTGAAACACCTTCAGGACATCCCAACTGAGCTAGTACACGACCCTAACATCCCTCATACACTCCCATTCCCAGAATCACCTTCAAACTGCAAGAACAGGGCAAGGCCTGCAGTTTGAGTGCCATCTCTCATTCCTCTCAAGCTTTCTTGCCCAAACCAGTTCACACACATTCCCTAGCATCAATGCAAGCTAACCAAGACCTGAAACACGATCTGTAATTCCTCTAACAAGTTCCACCATTTTCACTTTCTCATTTTGCAGTTGAAGTTCCACAGCTCGATTCAAGGTGTCTCAAGGCAAAGTAAGTGTTGGAATAGCATCACTACACTTCAAGGAAGTTGTACAAGTCATCATTTTGTCCTGAAAGTTCCTCCATTGCAAGGCACGATTCCAACTACACGGGTATCTTCATGAAGTTCTATCTCTCTTATTAGGCATTGTTAGCTTTAGGTTTGTGAAGAGAATATGTCACAATCATAGCCCTGAACATGTCCATATAATTAGATTTCATTTATATTATGTGTGCTGCAAGAATTTTAAGTCTGAACATGGCATAAAAATTAGGTCAGGATTTGGGAGAGAATAAATTCTCTCTCATTTATGAGAGTTAGATTGACTTCTTTATATGTCTAGAATCGTAGCTTCAAGCTCTACAGGTTTCATGTTGGAAGATTTGGCAAAAGATCAAAGAACCAGGAGTTAGGGATTGGAGAAGAAGGGCGCATATTTTTGAATTTTGTTTGGTCTGAAGGTTGAAGACAACAACTTTCTGGGCTGGGCCTGTTTGTTATTTCTTTTCACACCCTGTTTTTGCTTTCATACCCCCCAAGCCCATTTTGTGTATTTTTATGATTTTTTGATTTTTCCTTTTTCATTCTGACTCATTTATTTTTTCTTATCATATTAAAAACATAAAAAATATTTTTTGCATCATTTTTATATTTTTTAGGCATTTATTTGATTATATTGATATTTATATACAAATAAGTAAATAATATATTATTTAGAATAAATGGAGAAAAATAATGTAAACACATTTTATTTTCATTTTTATTTTGTTTTATCTTCTTAAAATATTTTATACAAAACATACTTTTTTTTCATAAATATTAATTATTATTATCTTATATATATGATATTTATTTAATAAATAATAAAGATATATATATATATATATATATATATATATATATATATATATATATATATATATATATATATATATATATATATATATATATATATATATATATATATATATATATATATATATATATATATATATATATATATATATATATATATATATATATATATATATATATATATATATTAATACACTTAGAATAAAATACCAAAATATACATATTTTTATTTTATTAATATTTAACACTAAAAATACATTTTTTCAAATATACTTCATTTTTATTTTATTTTTTGTATATAAATAGTAAATATTATATATATTAAATAATTAGTACCCTTTTGATTAAAATGTTTTGCCCTAAATAGGTAAATACTCCAAAAATAATATTTTTCATTTTTATTTATTTAACATAAATAATACCTTGTTTCACACATATAAAAACCTTCCTTTTGCATTTTGCATCTTGATTCTATTTTTCCATTTAATTCATGTCTTTAATTATATTGTAAATATTCCAAAAAATGATGTAATAGCTAGGTTTAATTTCTTTGTCTAAATATCCCCCCATTTGAACATTTGTATCCCCCTCCCCATATTATTGTGTTGTAATAGTGTAGGAACTTTAATTTTTCGCACTTTATCGCTTTCTAAACATACCATGCTAGAGTTAGGGTTTGTATGCAAATAAAAAGAACAAAATAGCTTGACCTAATTTCAAGATAAATAAGCATGAAATATGGACAACACATATCACACTTGCACCCCTAGGGTATTCCACTTTGTTGCCTTCAAATAATTGGGCCATATTGCATGTTAGGTTTCTTTGGGTAAAACAAACAATCAAATGATCATAGTCCCTCGATGACGCTTTCGAAAAGTTGCCTAAAATGATCAATTCCCTTTCAAAGAAAAATTTCCCAAAAGACATTTAACACTATTGCAATTATGGTCTAAAACGATGACCCGCGCCCGTCCCTTTCACCTCCTAATACAAGATTGTCCACCAAATGCAATGGTGGAACAAAATTGTCAAAAGGTTTAAAACATAACAAAAATCTTTGAGAACTTTAGGGTAGATAACTCTTAGGTACTTGTCAATTTGCAAAGAAAACACTTGCCTAATTTCAAAACCACACCTCACAAACACTTTCAAAACAAACTTTCAAAAAACCTTGAAACATCTTTTCAAAAGACAAAACACCTTTTGTAAAACATTCGAGTAAAGAATTGTTACAAGGGTAGCCTATACAAGGCATCTTTTCAAAACATTTTCAAAACCACACACCGAGCACCATTTCAAACAATTGAAAACCAAGGCAAGTTGATCTAAGCAAGTACCTAAGAGCCCATGGATAACCATGGATAGAAAGGGTGCTAATACCTTCCCTTTCTATAATCTACTCCCCGAACCCAAGAAAAATCTCAAAGGTTTTTGCTATGCTTTTTAAACCATTCCTTAGGATAAAATAAAAAGTCGGTGGCGACTCTTGCTCAACCGAAACATTTGCGAAAAAAAACGCAAAACCATAGTCAGTTCTCCCACCGTATCGCCAGAACTGGCGACTCTGCTGGGGACAATTTAAAAGTGGAGTAACCTTAGGGCTTAGATCACCCTCTTGCATGACAAATTGTTTGAAGTGTTTGCTTTATATCTTGGCTCTATTGTTTGGGTTTACAATCCTACACCCGGATTTTGGGAAACATTCATAGATAGCAATACGTTGTGGAAATTGTGTGGGG
Source organism: Vicia faba (assembly GCA_948472305.1). Taxonomy (NCBI): domain Eukaryota; kingdom Viridiplantae; phylum Streptophyta; class Magnoliopsida; order Fabales; family Fabaceae; genus Vicia; species Vicia faba. Next base: position 667,957,981 of record OX451737.1, read on the forward strand.
TATACCGACACGGTCGAAGCAATAGCTATATTAGTGTGACATATTTGTGAGTACCGGTAACCCTTGAGTTCAATCAAGGAGAGTACGGGGCCGCTGAGTGATGTCACTAAGCACTAATGACCTAGAACCTTACTTGACCATCTTGGCCTTTTATTAGGGGTAGTGAGATGACCGGCTTTGGTGCAGTCCGAAGTTGGTAGATACTCGATACTACACTCATTGAGGGTTGTTTTCTTAGAATATTTTGGTCGCTAGTTAAGTGGCTAAACCAAAACAATGAACAATGAAAACAATCCCGTGATATTGAGCTCCTTAGAACCTGGTTACTAGTTATAGGACAGGTTTTTAAGCCAACTACACTCAAGAGGGTACTTACCTATGAAACCCCATGCAAGCCTGAAACTAGGGTTTGGTGTGAATTGCTTGTACATATGTTTTGTGCATACATCATAAACATCATAAAGCATCATATGCATTCACTAACCATTTCAAGGGTTTGGATCTTCATCTTTGTTCCTGTTTTGTAGGTCATGGAAATTCCTCGCAGAAACACCATTCAAGTCAACCTTGTGAGAATCTCTCCTCAACTCAAGGAGCTCACTTCAAGAATTCCGGAAAATTCATCCTTCAGTGAAAGACATGGTAGACTGCTCAGCCTGGTCAACACCAACGTTGAAGAAGACATGATGAAAGTGCTATTCCAGTTCTTTGACCCTCTTCACCACTGTTTCACTTTCCCTGATTATCAGTTGGTACCCACTTTGGAGGAGTTTTCTCAACTCTTGAGAATTCCTATCCTTAATCAACTATCCTTCAACGGTACGGAAAAGGAACCAAAGCCGGAAGATGTTGCTCGAGCATTACATCTACAACCATCCGACATCAAGGGGCATTGGGAAACCAGAAGTGGCGTCAAGGGATTCTTAGCAAAATTCTTGTTTGAGAAGGCACAAGAATGTTGGAATTCATTGGACCTACAAGCCTTCGAAGAGATTATGGCACTCCTTATCTATGGGTTGGTCTTGTTCCCAAATCCTGACCAATTGGTAGATGTCAACGCCGTCAAAATCTTCTTGTCCAGAAATCCAATACCAACATTGCTTGGGGACATCCTTCACTCATTTTACACACGAACAATGAGAAAGAGGGGTGTTCTCATGTGTTGTACTCCTCTCCTTGCAAGGTGGTTTATTTCGCACCTTCCACAATCTGTCTTGAAAAATGACCAAGGTTCAAGGTGGTCCCAACGGTTGATGACTCTTACTCATTCTGATGTGCATTGGTGTTCTCGGTCCAGAGAAAATGTCATCATTGTCGATCGTTGCGGAGAATTTCCTAATGTTCCTTTACTTGGAATCAGGGGAGGTATCACCTACAACCCTTGCCTGGCTTTGAGGCAATTTGGATATGCACGGAGGGATGGCCCTCATGACATGTTGATTCCTGGCCTAGTTTTTGACTTCGACAACGATGCGTAAGGACTTCGCCAAAGATTCATCAGAGCTTGGGGAAAACTCAACAAGGTTGATAGCAAGACTCTGGGACACAAGAACTCCATCCCTCTTGAGCCCTATCTCAAGTGGGTACGAGCCCGCACCCAAAGTCTAATAATGCCTTATCCTCATGTACTCTCAGTGATTAAAGAGCCCATCAATGAAGGAGAGGTTCCCTACACCATCCTACATCCAGACATGCCTACATCGTGGGAGGAAATGCAGAAAAGTTGGATTCAGCTCAAGGAGGAACGGAATACTTTTGAAGCTAGCTTCTACACCAGTGAGAAGAAGGTTCTAGAGCTTACCCGCCGACTCCATGAGCAAGAGGCCCTCAACACCTACATCGCACCAAAGAGGATGCGCAATGTCTTTTTGCCTTGAGAAGTCATTTTGTAATATTTGGCCCATGGGGCATTTATGTACTAACAAATTTCTTCTTATTAATATGACGTGCGTTCTTCTTTGTCTGAAACAATTTTGAATGTCCTAAATCCTTGAATGCATTGCATACATAAGCATATCATCCATCATGTGCATAAGCAGGTCTCTTCAACAGGTTTCCTTATCTGTCTGCTGTTTATTTCAGTAGGATGGATCTCGAGCAAACAGTCAAAGACCTGCAAGCTCAAAATGCACAGTTCCAGCAACTCCTGATGACCTTGGATAAGGGTCAGGAGGATATCAAGACCCAATTGGGGAACAAAGACCCAGTGAAAAAGAAGAAACGAAGAGTCGGAGTGGCTACTTTGGGGAGAAGATTTGACGGAGAAGCTCAGAGAGTGCTTGAATTCCCTCCTACTTCTGATGAAGGGACCAGTAAAAGAGATGGAGTTGCGGTGCCTTCCGAGTCTGATGCGGAAGAAGAAGAGGTCGAAGAGGATGAAGATTATTCTGACCAGCAATACCCTTCAGCTGATGATAAATACAAGGGGCTAGAAGACAGATTGGCCGCCATGGAGCTACAAAGAGTACCGGGTTTGGACTTTGAAGACTTGGGTTTGGTCGCCGGGATTGTGATTCCCCCCAAATTCAAAGTGCCAGTGTTTGTAAGGTATGATGGGTTGTCCTGTCCCAAAATGCATCTCAGGTCCTACGTGAGAAAGATTCAACCCTATACGGCAGATAAAAACCTCTGGATTCCTTTCTTTCAAGACAGCCTTTCGGGAGCTCAGTTGGAGTGGTTTTATCAGCTAGAAGGAACCAGTGTCAGAAATTGGGAAGATTTGGCCACCGCTTTCTACAAACAATACCAGTATAATTCTGACCTTGCTCCTACTCGTACCCAACTTCAGGGTATGTCGTTAGGAACCAGCGAAGGATTCAAAGAATATGCACAAAAATGGAGGGATTTGGCTGGCAGGGTGCAGCCTCCTTTAACCGATCGTGAGCTTGTTGATATGTTTCTAGGGACCCTATCTGGGCCATTTTTCAATCATCTGATTGGTAACTCTTCCGCGGGGTTTACCGATTTGATCTTAATAGGCGAAAGAATAGAAGCTGGCATCAAGTCAGGAAAGATTCAGAAGGGTGTTGCTGCAAGTGTTGAGAAGAAGCCTTTTAAGAAGGAAACAGTTGTGGTATATTCTCAGAGAAGAGCAGGGAAGACGGAGCGTCGGCCAACTGTGGGGGCCGTAATGATTCAAAACACTCCTAGTGAGCAGTCTCGCTATAACCAGTCCAGACCAAATCAACAACGGGTGGAACGGCCACAACGGCAATTCACCCGCATTAATATGACTCCAGCGCAAGTGCTTCCCCATCTACTGAAGTTGAATCTCTCCACCATCAAGGAGGCACCAAAGAATGTGAATACATCCTCTCCGCATTATCATGTTAATGCTAAATGCGCCTACCATTCAGACAGTGTTGGACACGACACCAATGATTGTTGGGCACTCAAGCCTAAAATCCAAGACCTGATAGAGGCTAAGGAGGTGGAGTTTGACGCTCCAGAGAAGCCTAATGTGATATCTGCACCCATGCCGAAGCACGGCCGAAATGTCAATGCCATTGAAGAAGATTTGTATGTTGCTGATGTCAGTGATCTGACTACTCCACTGCTAACCATTAAGTTGAACCTGTTGAGGGCCGGGATCTTCCCGGGATGTAAGGGAGACTGCTATTGTTGTTACTCTCTGCCGTTTGATTGTCCGTTACTGAAGAAAGGCATCCAAGGCCTTATGGATAGTCGACAAATTTTGTTTGAAAAAGTTTCTGTTATTCCAGTTCATACTGAAGATGTCTCAATCATAACCATTCACGCCAATCTTTCCAAGGCCGTCAAAAAGCCTGTTAAGATTACACCAGCTGCGAAATTTGTTCCTTTGAAGATAACGATGACAGGGCCTGTTCCCTATGTTTCTGAGAAGTCGATACCTTGGAACTATGACGGCGACGTCTACTACCATGGTATCAAACAAATAGAAATAACTGAAGAAAGTTCGGATGATGAAGAAGCCAGCATTAGTAACATTGCGGGCACTAGCAAAATCACCAGGAGCGGGAGAATATTTTCTCCAGAGATTTCCCCTCCAAGAGCGATCTTTGGACCCTCATCAGCTGACAAGGTCATCCCTGCACCCATAAAACTCTCTGCTAGAACTCCTCTGATTGAAGACGTTGTTGTTCCTAGTACTGTCTCTCCTACCGCTGCTGACAAAGGTAAGGGAATCCAAGATGAGCTCGTCAGGACGAGGGCTCAACCCTTGGCCATCCCTGAAACCTCCAAGAAGGAAATGGATGAGATCTTGAGGATAATCAAAAGGAGTGATTACGATGTGGTAGAACAGTTGGGGAAAACCCCCTCAAAGATCTCCATGCCGGCACTACTACTTTGCTCGGAAGTGCACACTAAAGCTCTGATAAAGTTTCTGAAGGCAGCTCATGTGCCCCAAGAAACCTCTGCGGATCAATTTCAAAATTGCGTGGCTAGCCTGACTGCGGACAATGGATTAGGTTTTTCTGATGCCGACCTAACTACTAAAGGTAGAAATCACAATGATGCTTTGCACATTTCAATCGAGTGTCGCGGAACTACTCTCGCACATGTTTTGGTTGATACTGGTTCGTCGCTGAATGTTTTGCCTAAAAAGGCCTTGGACCGACTAGATTGTGAAGGGTTGGAGTTGAAGCCGAGTGATATTGTTGTCAGAGCTTTCGATGGTTCGAAGAGAATGGTCCATGGAGAGGTTGAAATTCCCATCAAAATAGGCACTGAGGTGTTTAAATCTACTTTCTATGTGATGGACATCCGTCCGTCATACTCTTGCTTGCTGGGTAGGCCTTGGATACACCATGTTGGGGCAGTCACCTCCTCCTTACATCAGATGTTGAAGTATCCTGTCAAGGGAAAGATCATTATTGTCCATGGTGAAGAAGAGTACATGATTAGCCACTTGAATTCTTTCCGGTACGTGGAGGTAGAAGGAGAGTTCATTGAGACACCGTTTCAACATTTCGAAGAAGTCCTTCCTGAAATAGAAGTAGCAAAGTTGGCAGCTGAGACACCGAGGCAGATGGCCAGGATGGCATCTCTGGAGGACGCAAGGGCCGCAATAAAGGAAGGGAAAAATTCAGTATGGGGGCAGTTACCCGACATTCCACATAAGACAGACAAATTTGGATTAGGGTTCACGGCCGCTGGCCAGAAAGCTATGCGCCGTTCGAAGATTGAAAGAGCGTCAGTCAAAATTTCTCCCTACGGAATCAACGCCTTGGAGGATGAAGACAAGGAGAGCAACATTGAAGAGTGGATTTATCCAACTGTCAAAGGAGGATTGTGCAACTGGGAGGCAAAAGACTTTGTCCCCATCACTTTTATTCATCAGTAATTTATCTGTTAAACATTTCTTATTTGGTCTGTAATATTTACTCTCAAACAATCCGTACACTATCTTTTCACCTTATGCCTTGCCCGGGGCATGTAGGTCCATTTGTAAGGGTTTTGATTATTTTTCATATCCATATGCCATGTTTAATGATTCATTGGACGTTTTTCATTTGATAAACTGCTTGTGTTCATTTTCTTTCCTTTTGCATTTTTTAAGGATGGCTATCCCTTACACACACCCACACTCACCAATGCAGGTACCCATCCACTCCGGATTCCATGGGTGACGATTCTGCTATATCTTTCAATAACTCTGGAGATCTAGTCAATCTAGCCGAGTATGAAGATGACGAAGGTTGTGAAGTACCCGGGGAACTAGCCAGACTTCTGCAACAAGAGGAAAGGGCCATCCTACCGCACGAAGAGTCATTGGAAATTGTCAACTTGGGAACCGAGGAAGACCGGAAGGAGGTACAAGTGGGTGCCAATCTGGAACCAAAAGTCAAGGAGCGTCTGGTACAGTTGTTGAATGAGTATGTTGAAATCTTTGCTTGGTCTTATGAGGACATGTCGGGTTTAGACACAGACATCGTGGTTCACCGTCTCCCCACAAGAGAAGACTGTCCACCGATCAAGCAAAAAGTTCGCCGAATGAGGCCTGACATGTCTGAGAAGATCAAGGCGGAAGTAATGAAACAATTCGACGCTGGCTTCCTGGCTGTTACGTCCTATCCTCAATGGGTCTCTAACATCGTGCCAGTACCTAAGAAAGATGGCAAAGTCAGGATGTGTGTGGACTACCGGGATTTGAATAGGGCCAGCCACAAAGATGATTTCCCGCTACCTCACATTGACATTTTGATCGACAATACAGCTCAGCACAAAGTGTTTTCCTTCATGGATGGATTCTCGGGCTACAATCAAATCAAAATGGCCCCCGAGGACATGGAGAAAACTACTTTTGTCACACAATGGGGCACTTTCTGTTACAAGGTGATGCCGTTCGGGCTGAAGAACGCAGGAGCAACTTATCAACGCGCCATGGTAGCCTTATTTCATGATATGATACATCATGAGATTGAAGTTTACATAGACGATATGATAGCTCGGTCACAAACAGAGGAAGAGCACCTTGAACATCTGGAGAAGCTGTTTGCCAGATTGAAAGAATACAAGCTCAGGCTGAATCCAAGTAAATGCACTTTTGGAGTTAGGTCTGGTAAACTCCTGGGATTCATTGTAAGCAACAAAGGCATTGAAGTCGATCTAGCAAAAGTAAAAGCAATACAAGAGATGCCTGCTCCCCGTACTGAAAAGGAGGTTAGAGGATTCTTGGGGCGCTTGAACTATATTGCCAGATTCATCTCACATCTGACTTCTACCTGTGAGCCAATTTTCAAACTTTTGAAAAAAGATCAGGTAGTCGAGTGGAACGACGATTGTCAAGCTGCTTTCGATAGAATCAAGGAGTATTTGCTAGAACCTCTTATTTTGATGCCACCCGTCGAAGGAAGACCATTGATCATGTATTTGACCGTCTTGGATAACTCAATGGGGTGTGTTTTGGGCCAGCATGACGAGTCTGGTCGAAAAGAGCATGCTATTTATTACCTTAGCAAAAAGTTTACCGACTGTGAGACTCGCTACTCACTGCTCGAGAAAACTTGTTGCGCTTTGGTATGGGCTGCTCGCCGACTAAGACAGTATATGTTGACTCATACTGCCTTGTTGATTTCCAAAATGGACCCTATCAAGTATATTTTCGAAAAGCCCGCTTTATCTGGAAGGATAGCTAGATGGCAAATGATCCTAACTGAGTATGACATTCAGTACACCACCCAAAAAGCTATAAAAGGGAGTGTACTAGCTGACCATCTGGCTCATCAAGCTATCTAAGACTATCAACCCATGAGATTTGATTTCCCGGACGAGGACATCATGAATTTGAACAACATTGAAGGTGATGGACCGTATGACGGACCCGAAAAGGGATCCCGATGGACCCTGTACTTTGATGGTGCTTCAAATGCACTTGGAAATGGTATCGGCGCAGTACTCATTTCTCCGGAAGGCTGTCACACACCTTTCATGGCCCGACTTTGCTTCAGCTGCACAAACAACATGGCTGAGTATGAAGCTTGCATCTTTGGTCTCAAGGCTGCTATAGACTTGGGGATCAAATCTTTGATCGTATTTGGGGACTCAGCTTTGGTTATCAGTCAAATCAAAGGAGAGTGGGATACCAAGCATCCTAATCTTATCCCATACAAAGAACATGTCTTGACATTGTTGCCTCATTTCAAGCAAATTACCTTCGAGCATTTCCCGCGAGAAGAGAATCAGCTAGCAGATGCTCTAGCTACAATGTCTTCCATGTTTAAACTCAACTGGGATAACGAGGCTCCCTAAATCACCATCGAGCGAATGGATGAACCAGCGCATTGTTACGAGATTAATACCGAAGAAGTAGCGGAACAACCTTGGTTCCACGAAATCAAAAGGTATCTCGAGACCAGAGATTATCCTGAAGGAGCTTCCGTAAATGACACGAAGTTCTTAAGGAAATTCGCTGCTAAATTCTTCCTGAGAAACGGCATCCTTTACAAACGAAGCCATGATTGTGTGTTACTCCGATGTGTAGACAAAGCTGAAGCGGAGTTAATTATGACTGACATACACAGCGGCACATTTGGCACTCACTTGAGCGGGCATACAATGGCTAAGAAGATCCTAAGGGCAGGCTATTACTGGTCTACCATGGAAGCTGACTGCCATCAACATTCCCGTACTTGCCACAAATGTCAGGTCTACGCTGAAAAAGTTCATATCCCTCCGGTCCCTCTCAACGTTCTGACTGCTCTGTGGCCCTTTGCAATGTGGGGCATTGATATGATTGGAGAGATCAAGCCCACGGCTTCCAATGGACATCGCTTCATCCTGGTTGCTATTGACTATTTCACCAAATGGGTCGAAGCAGCTTCCTTCGCCTCTGTTACTAAAAATGTGGTTGCCCGCTTTATCAAGCAAAATCTCATATGTCGGTATGGTGTTCCAGACAGGATCATCACAGACAACGGTACGAATCTGAATAACACGATGATCACTGCATTGTGCGAACAGTTCAAGATTTATCATCACAATTCATCTCCCTATCGGCCGAAGATGAACGGTGTTGTTGAAGCTGCGAACAAAAACATTAAGAAGATCGTTCAGAAAATGACAGTCACTTACAAAGACTGGCATGAGATGTTACCGTTTTCTCTGCATGGATATCGTACGACGGTACGTACTTCAACCGGGGCAACCCCATTTTCGTTGGTATATGGCATGGAAGCTGTCTTGCCTATGGAAGTCCAGATTCCTTCTCTAAGGATTATGAAGGATGCAGGTTTGAATGAAGATGATTGGATGCAGACCCGACTTGACCAACTCAATCTGATCGACGAAAAGCGACTTGCTGCTATATGCCATGGTCAGACGTATCAAAAGCGGATGATCAAGGCCTTCAATAAGAAAGTCAGACGTCAAGTGTATCAAGTCGGAGATCTCGTAGTCAAGCGGATTATCTTGCCGCAAAGTGATCCCAGGGGCAAATGGACTCCTACATATGAGGGACCATTTATGATCAAGAGCATATTTTCTGGTGGTGCAATGATTCTGACCACCATGGACGGCGACGATTTGCCGCACCCTGCGAACGCAGACATAGTCAAAAGATACTACGCATAAAATGACCCGACAAGTCGAAAACCCGAAAGGGCGGCTTGGGCAAAAATGGGCATCCTGGTGGATCGAAAACCCGAAAGGGCGGTTCAGGCAAAAATTAGGGATAAAAACAAAACAAAAAATCTGTACACCCGGCAAGTTGAAAACCCGAAAGGGCGGCTTGGGCAAAAAGGGGTTTCCCGGTGGATCGAAAACCCGAAAGGGCGATTCAGGAAAAAGTTAGGGAATTAAAGCGTATGACTGTGTTTCGTCGGATCACTTCAAAGACAATCTCTTCATCAACCGGTTCCAGGCTTCTGATCAATCCAGTCATCGGTGAACGAAGCATTGAAGGGACAGAGATTCAGAGTTGTGAAAGCTATAGCGGAATGGAATCCCATGGAATTATTTCACATAGCCATCTTTTTTTTGTATAAATTTTTCAAATATTTACGACAGAATCCTCTCACTAGGATGATTGTCTCCTTTGTACAAATATACTCATAACAATCAATACAAATACTTTTCCCAGAAATTTGTGTCATTTCCTTTTCTTTTCTCTTGCACTATTTGTTTTATTTTGAGAAACGTCCAATGTTTTGTTGAATAGGCATATGCATTTGAACATAATCATTTCCTTACGAACCAAGAAAGAGGATTACTGATAAGTTGAAGGTACAGTTGGATATCTTGACACCCTTCCAAAAGGAAATCCCCCGGAGATTTGGAATCCATATCCCTAGCAAGTCTTGAGGCTTATCCCTAGTAAATTCTGGAAGCTTATCCCCTGCAGAGTACGAACGTCTCTCCCAAATTTTTATTCAAAGTTATTCCTCACAAGGGCTTATAACTGGGTTATCCTCAGCTAACAACCACGGAAGATCGCACTCGCCAGAATTCTTCTTATCCCCAGCGGAGTTCATCAAAATTCCCCAGTAGTAACTTATCTTTACAATCCCCCAGCCAGAGGATCCTCAGGAATTCAATTCCCCTCAGAGTTTAAGTTTCAGAATCCCCAGCGAAGCCAGACTAATGAACCTTCTCCCCACAGAATTTTAGGAGAATAAATCTTGAGTTCCCCTAGTGAAGTCGCCAGAGATGCTTCCTGCCAAACTGAAGATTCTCAGTCTTGCATCCCCAGCATGAGTCTACTAGATTGGTACTCCCCAGTAGAAGTCATCAGGAATTCCCCAGAGGTTTGGTATACAACCCAAGCTCCTTATTCCCCAGCAACCGCCAAGGAATTATTCTTCCCGGCAGCAGTCAAGATGCTTTTATCTTCAGTCATCCGGGATTCATCTATCCCCAGCAAGACAGCTCATCAGCTTACATGCGCATTCATTACATTCATATCATAAACATTGATATAACATATATTGCATCATACATTTCATGCAACATAATTTTGTGTTTAGCTAGCATTTTGTCCTTTTCAGGATAAAAACAAAAAGCTATCATTAACAGTTTCAGATGCAGTTTTACACGGACTCATCATCAGGCAACCCTACACCGGTTCCTCCTCAAATTTCAAGATTCCTGAAAACAGTTTACGGGTTCTCCAAGTAACGGATGTTAACCTATCGCTTGTTCAGTTTCTTCTCAAGACTTCTGAAAACAGTCTATGGATTCTTCCCAACAACGGATGATAATCTATCGCTTGTTCAGATGCAACTTCTGAAAGCAGTTTACGGACGCTTCCCAACAACGGATGCTGCTCTATTGCTTATTCAACTCCAAGATTTCTGAAAACAGTTCACGGGTTCTCCAAGTAACGGATGTTAACCTATCGCTTGTTCAGACCCTTCTCACCTTTGAAAATAGTTTACGGACGCTTCCCAACAACGGATGCTGCTCTATTGCTTATTCAACTCCAAGACTTCTGAAAACAGTTTACGGGTTCTCCAAGTAACGGATGTTAACCTATCGCTTGTTCAGTTTCTTCTCCAGACTTCTGAAAACAGTCTATAGATTCTTCCCAATAACGGATGTTAATCTATCACTTGTTCAGATGCAACCTTTGAAAACAGTTTACGGATTCCTCCCAACAACGGATGTCAATCTATTGATTATTCAGACCCCCAGTTCGAAGATGGTCCAAAGCATGGACGCCTTCCTGATACTCATTCCAGATGGCATCTTTAAGCCCATCCCCGACAAGTTTCTGTCACCCCTCAAGATGGCATCTCTAAGCCCATCTCCAAATGGCATCTCTAAGCCCATTCCCACATCCATTGCTTTGACAAGTGCAAATTTCCGGGCACTCTAGTGTCCAATCTCCTTTTACCCTCGAGTCACGAAAGGTAAACTTGCCAATCTAACTCTTCGGATTCAAGAAGATTGAACAGGGGAAACTGTTGTACCCCAAAATTTGCCCTCCCATTTTTCATTAACTTCTCACTACAAAGCCCTTGAAGCTCAAGATCCAGTTAGGGTTTCATCTGCTCAAGACTTCTCCTTGCACTGTTGACCCAAATTAGGGTTTGTGTTTGCACAAAGATGTTTTGACCAAAATTGCCTAAGATGACTTTCATGCTTCATATTGGACTCCCAAGTTTATCCATACCAAGTTTCAAGTCTTGATTCCAAATTTTGCCCAGTCAATTGGACAGTTGACCTAGAAATCAGCTGTATTAGGGAAAAAGTCAGTTGTGGCCAATTGACAGTCAAATCTCATGAAAATTGACCCACATCAACATTATGAACTCCTATGAACCATTTGATCAAGTTTGGATCACAATTCCACAAGGAATTTGATCAGATCACCAAAAGGGCAAAATGGTCATTTTTAGGGTTTTGACTGCACAAAGGCAATTTTTGACTGTTTGACCCAACCAATGGCAAAACAAGCTCACATATGGACTCAAGGACCCCATGGAATTATCTTGACATTCTCAACAAACTCAAAAGATCCCAAGTACACAAGATTGACAGTTGAATTTCTCAATCAATTGATCAATTTTGACTGTATACTGAAAAGTCAAAATTTGACTTTTTGGTCAAAATCAAGAGTCAAGATTCATTTTTCATCAAAACATGCCAAATCATGAAACTTGTTCACCAATAAATCACAAAATGCAAATTAGGGTTAGAAATGAGAATTTTTCATAACTTAGAATTTTTCTAAGTTATGAAAAACCCTAATTTTTTCCCAACTTTGCCCCACTTTCTCACCAAGATCCATTTGTATTCAAACAAAAGTCAAAACATGAAAGTTGTAGCTTGTAGCATAATCTACAACTTTGATTCACAAAGTTTTCCCAAATGAGGCTTGTATCTCAAGTTACAATTTTTTGAATAAGGGTACTAAACCATTCTTAACTTAGTGAAATTTTAACCTATTTTGACAAGGTTTTCTACCCAACTTCAAGGCCATTTTCCATACACTTCCACTTGGAATTTCAATTTGAATTTCAAATATGGATTGTATTACACATTCCAAGCTTTCCAAAATATCCAAGAACTCATCAAACAACCTCATAACTTGAGAGATTCGAATTTCACAATTTGGCAAAAACTCACTTTTGAATTGGTCAATTTACATGTCCATAACACTAGGCATTTTCAATCTCAGCTTGCATATCTTGATTACAGGTCCTTAAACCATCCAACACTCATAAATTTAATGCCAATCCTTTGTGTCAAGACCATGTTTTGTATGTTCAAGCATTGCCTAAAGGATTAATCCCAAAATAGATAAAGCATTTCTTCCATTTTTGCAAAAGGTAGCTTTATGTCCAATTGAAAATCCAACAAGTACAGATGAGATCTAATTGGCACAAGATTATGAGCAAAACACTTTGATCAAGGAGAGATTATGCAGCACATTAGGGGACCTCTACCTGCCTAGAACACAACTTGGGCATTTGTTGCTTAAAGTGTAAGTAACATTGCATTTTGTACAACAACTTTTGATATCAGCTAACAAACCCTTAAGCAAACTTGTGAAACACCTTCAGGACATCCCAACTGAGCTAGTACACGACCCTAACATCCCTCATACACTCCCATTCCCAGATCACCTTCAAACTGCAAGAATAGGGCAAGGCCTGCAGTTTGAGTGCCATCTCTCATTCCTCTTAAGCTTTCTTGCCCAAACCAGTTCACACACATTCCCTAGCATCAATGCAAGCTAACCAAGACCTGAAACACGATCTGTAATTCCTCTAACAAGTTCCACCATTTTCACTTTCTCATTTTGCAGTTGAAGTTCCACAGCTCGATTCAAGGTGTCTCAAGGCAAAGTAAGTGTTGGAATAGCATCACTACACTTCAAGGAAGTTGTACAAGTCATCATCTTGTCCTGAAAGTTCCTCCATTGCAAGGCACGATTCCAACTGCACAGGTATCTTCATGAAGTTGTATCTCTCTTATTAGGCATTGTTAGCTTTAGGTTTGTGAAGAGAATATGTCACAATCATAGCCCTGAACATGTCCATATAATTAGATTTCATTTATATTATGTGTGCTGCAAGAATTTTAAGTCTGAACATGGCATAAAAATTAGGTCAGGATTTGGGAGAGAAGAAATTCTCTCTCATTTCTGAGAGTTAGATTGACTTCTTTATATGTCTAGAATCGTGGCTTCAAGCTCTACAGGTTTCATGTTGGAAGATTTGGCAAAAGATCAAAGAACCAGGAGTTAGGGATTGGAGAAGAAGGGCGCGTATTTTTGAATTTTGTTTGGTCTGAAGGTTGAAGACAACAACTTTCTGGGCTGGGCCTGTTTGTTATTTCTTTTCACACCCTGTTTTTGCTTTCATACCCCTCAAGCCCATTTTGTGTATTTTTATGATTTTTTGATTTTTCCTTTTTCATTCTGACTCATTTATTTTTTCTTATCATATTAAAAACATAAAAAATATTTTTTGCATCATTTTTATATTTTTTAGGCATTTATTTGATTATATTGATATTTATATACAAATAAGTAAATAATATATTATTTAGAATAAATGGAGAAAAATAATGTAAACACATTTTATTTTCATTTTTATTTTGTTTTATCTTCTTAAAATATTTTATACAAAACATACTTTTTTTTCATAAATATTAATTATTATTATCTTATATATATGATATTTATTTAATAAATAATAAAGATATATATATATATATATATATATATATATATATATATATATATATATATATATATATATATATATATATATATATATATATATATATATATATATATATATATATATATATATATATATATATATATATATATATATATATATATATATATATATATATATATATATATATATATATATATATATATATATATATATATATATATATATATATATATATATATATATATATATATATATATATTAATACACTTAGAATAAAATACCAAAATATACATATTTTTATTTTATTAATATTTAACACTAAAAATACATTTTTTCAAATATACTTCATTTTTATTTTATTTTTTGTATATAAATAGTAAATATTATATATATTAAATAATTAGTACCCTTTTGATTAAAATTAGGGTTTTGCCCTAAATAGGTAAATACTCCAAAAATAATATTTTTAATTTTTATTTATTTAACATAAATAATACCTTGTTTCACACATATAAAAACCTTCCTTTTGCATTTTGCATCTTGATTCTATTTTTCCATTTAATTCATGCCTTTAATTATATTGTAAATATTCCAAAAAATGATGTAATAGCTAGGTTTAATTTCTTTGTCTAAATATCCCCCCATTTGAACATTTGTATCCCCCTCCCCATATTATTGTGTTGTAATAGTGTAGGAACTTTAATTTTTCGCACTTTATCGCTTTCTAAACATACCATGCTAGAGTTAGGGTTTGTATGCAAATAAAAAGAACAAAATAGCTTGACCTAATTTCAAGATAAATAAGCATGAAATATGGACAACACATATCACACTTGCACCCCTAGGGTATTCCACTTTGTTGCCTTCAAATAATTGGGCCATATTGCATGTTAGGTTTCTTTGGGTAAAACAAACAATCAAATGATCATAGTCCCTCGATGACGCTTTCGAAAAGTTGCCTAAAATGATCAATTCCCTTTCAAAGAAAAATTTCCCAAAAGACATTTAACACTATTGCAATTATGGTCTAAAACGATGACCCGCGCCCGTCCCTTTCACCTCCTAATACAAGATTGTCCACCAAATGCAATGGTGGAACAAAATTGTCAAAAGGTTTAAAACATAACAAAAATCTTTGAGAACTTTAGGGTAGATAACTCTTAGGTACTTGTCAATTTGCAAAGAAAACACTTGCCTAATTTCAAAACCACACCTCACAAACACTTTCAAAACAAACTTTCAAAAAACCTTGAAACATCTTTTCAAAAGACAAAACACCTTTTGTAAAACATTCGAGTAAAGAATTGTTACAAGGGTAGCCTATACAAGGCATCTTTTCAAAACATTTTCAAAACCACACACCGAGCACCATTTCAAACAATTGAAAACCAAGGCAAGTTGATCTAAGCAAGTACCTAAGAGCCCATGGATAACCATGGATATAAAGGGTGCTAATACCTTCCCTTTCTATAATCTACTCCCCGAACCCAAGAAAAATCTCAAAGGTTTTTGCTGTGCTTTTTAAACCTTTCCTTAGGATAAAATAAAAAGTCGGTGGCGACTCTTGCTCAACCGAAACATTTGCGAAAACAAACGCAAAACCATAGTCAGTTCTCCCACCGTATCACACCAGTGACATCATAGTAAGGGCTTTTGATGGCTCGAAAAGAATGGTCCATGGAGAGGTCGATCTCCCTATCAAACTTGGGTCTCAAGTCTTCAACTAAACATTATATGTGATGGATATCTGTCCTGCTTATTCTTACCTGCTTGGACGCCCATGGATACATGGAGAAAGTGTGGTGACTTCCACACTACATCAAAAGTTGAAATATCCGGTCAAGGGGAAAATTGTTACCGTTTATGGTGAAGAAGAGTTTATGATTAGTCATATAAATTCATTTAAGTATGTTGAAATGGATGGCGAGTTCATTGAAACTCCTTGTCAAGCCTATGAGGTGGTCTCTCCCATGGTTGTTGTTGCCAAGGCCACTCCTAACACTCCCAAAGCTGCTAAAGATACACTGAGGATGGCCTCTATCAAAGATGCATGTGTTGTTGTTAAAGAAGGAGGTTGCACCATTTGGGGACAACTTCCTGATTTCCCTTTCAAGTCAGACAAATTTGGATTGGGCTTCACTTCCAAATCTAAAAAGGAGGTTCGACGTGCTCGTGCAGGGAAATCACCTTTTCGCATCAGTAATTATGAAGTAAATGCTCTTGAAGACTCTGACAATGACTGTGACTTTAATGACTGGATCTACCCAACTGTCGATGAAGGACTCAACAACTGGCGTGCTAAGGATTTCATTCCCATATCCTTCAACAAGGAGTAATTACCATTTATTGTTTCACTAATTTGAGAACTTTGTCTGTAATTTCTATTAAAATAATGACTTTAAGCCATGTGCCTTGCCCGGGGCACATTGGTCCATTTGTTAAGGGTTTGTCATTTTCATATGCCATATGCTCATTTTAATGAAAAAAACATTGGACTCTTTTGCATTCAAATTTTGCGCTCATTGTCTTTCTTTACTGCATTTTCAAAAAATAGCCATGTGACCTTACATGCACACACACATTTGCAGATCCACATCCACTCCGGGTCTCATTGAGAACGACTCTGCTACTGCCATCTATGACTTTGAACATCCAATCTATCAAGCCGAAAACAAAGGCGAGGAAGATTGTGAAATACCTGGGAAACTCGCCAGATTTCTAATGCAAGAGGAAAAAGCCATTCAACCACGCGAGGAACCAGTTGAAGTGATAAACCTAGGTACTGAGGCAGACAAAAAAGAAGTCAAGATCGGCGCTAACCTAGAAGAAAGTGTCAAAGGGAGGTTGGTCCAGATGCTGCATAATTACATTGAGGTGTTTGCTTGGTCATATGAAGATATGCTGGGGCTTGATACTGATATTGTAGTTCATCTCCTACCAATGAAGGAAGATTGTCCTCCAGTCAAGAAAAAGGTTCATCGCATGCGACCAGATATGTATGAGAAGATAAAGGATGAGGTAATGAAACGATTTGATGCAGGTTTCCTGGCAGTGACATCATACCCTCAATGGGTGGCAAATGTGGTCTCGGTGCCTAAGAAAGATGGTAAAGTACGCATGTGCATAGACTATAGAAACCTGAATAGGGAAAGTCCCAAGGATGATTTCCCACTACCACATATTGATGTCTTGGTTGATAACACTGCTCAACACAAAGTTTTCTCCTTCATGGATGGCTTCTCTGGATATAACCAGATCAAAATGGCGCCCGAAGACATGGAAAAGACCACTTTTGTTACACAATAGGGCACCTTCTGTTACAAGGTCATGCCTTTCGGTTTGATGAATGCAGAGGAAACCTATCAACCATCTATGGTAGCCCTATTTCATGACATGATTCATCATGAGATAGAAGTCTATGTTTATGACATGATTGCAAGATCTCAAACTGAGGAATAACACCTTGATCATCTTCATAAGTTGTTTGAGAGGTTGAAGAAATACAATTTGAGGCTGAATCCCAACAAGTGCACCTTCGGGGTGAGGTCTGGAAAGCTCCTAGGGCCTGTCGTTAGTGGAAAAGGTATTGAGGTCGACCCTGCAAAAGTTAAATCCATACAAGAAATGCCAGCACCCTGTACTGAGAAGGAGGTCAGAGGTTTCTTAGGTCGACTCAACTATATTGCTCGATTCATATCTCACTTGACTGCTACTTGTGAGCCAATCTTTAAATTATTGAAGAAAGATCAAGTAGTTAGATGGAATGACAATTGCCAAGCAGTTTTTGACAAAATCAAGGAGTATTTACAAGAACCTCAAATCCTGATGCCTCCAGTTGAAGGAAGACCTCTGATTATGTACTTGCCTATATTATAGAATTCAATAGGGTGTGTGTTGGGTCAACATGACGAGTTTTTCCGAAAAGAGCATGCAATGTACTACCTTAGCAAAAAGTTTACCGACTGTGAAATCAGGTATTCATTGCTTGAGAAAACTTGTTGCGCTTTGGCATGGGCTGCTTGCCGGCTAAGACAATATATGTTGACTCATACTACCTTATTGATTTCTAATATGGATCCTATCAAGTATATCTTCGAGAAGCCAGCTCTCTCCGGACGAATAGCTATATGGCAGATGATCTTGACTGAATATGACATCCAATACATTATGCAAAAATCAATCAAAGGAAATGTATTGGTAGATCATTTGTCCCATCAAGCTGTTGATGACTATCAATCCATAAACTTTGAATTCCTGGATGAGAATATCATACTAGTGACCGACTGTGAAAATCCTGGACTGTAGGAAGGACCTGAACCAGGATCCCTATGGATTATGGTTTTTGATGGAGCTTCCAACGCTTTAGGTGATGGAATTGGTGTTGTGATCATTTCTCCTGAAGGCTATCATACACCCTTTAATTCCAAACTATGCTTCGACTGTACAAACAACATGGCTGAGTATGAAGCGTGCATCTTGGGTCTTAAGGCTGCCATTGACCTAAGAATCAAATTCTTAAGCGTATACAGAGGTTCAGCTTTAGTAATTAGTCAAATCAAAGGAGAATGGGATACTAATCATCCAAATCTGATCCCCTATAAATATTTCATGTTAACTTTGATCCCATACTTCGAAGATGTCACCTTTGAACACTTTCCAAGAGAAGAAATCAGTTGGCGGATGCTATAGCAACGATGTCATCTATGTTCAAGGTCAATTGGGATAACGAAGCTCTCAGAATTATTATCGAAAGATTTGACAAGCATGCACACTGTTATGAGATTGAAACTAATGAGAAGAAGCCTTGGTACTATGAAGTAAAGAGATATCTTGAAACACAAGAGTACCCTAAAGGAGCTTCAGTCAATGACAAGAAATTCTTGTGAAGGTTCTCAGCTAAATTCTTCCTAAGCAATGGGATCTTGTACAAATGCAACCATGATTCTACTTTGCTCCGTTGTATGGACAAGAAGGAGGCAAAGAAAATCATGGAAGACATGCATGAAGGTTTCTTTAGAACTCACTCTAGCGGGCACACCATGGCCAAAAAGATCCTGAGCGCTGGTTACTATTGGTCGACTATGGAAACTGATTGTCACCATCACTCGAGGACTTGCCACAAGTGTCAAATCTATGCCGATAAGGTTCATGTGCCTCCATTTCCTTTGAATGCCATAACTGCTCCGTGGCCATTTGTACTGTGTGGCATTGACATGATTGGAGAGATCAAGCCCACTGCCTCTAATGGAAATTGTTTCATCCTCGTTGCTATCGACTACTTCACCAAATGGGTCAAATCCCCTTCATTTTCCTCAATCACTAATAATTTTGTAGCCCGGTTTATCAAGCATAAATTCATCTTCCAGTACGGCATCCCTGAAAGGATCATCACTGATAACGGAACCAATCTCAAAAATGCTATGATCACTGAACTTTGTACACAGTTCAAAATCAAGCATCCCAACTCTTCTCTATACATACCTAAGATGAATGGTGCGGTAGAAGCCGCCAACAAAAACATAAAAAAGATTTTCAAAAGATGGTGGTGACCTACAAAGATTGGCACGAGATGTTATTGTTTTCCCTTCATGGCTATCGTACCTAGGCATGAACATCAACTGGGGAAACCCCATTCTCTTTAATTTATGGCATGGAAGTTGTCCTGCCTGTTGAATTGCATATTCCTTCCCTCGGGATTATGAAAGAAGAAGACTTAGGCGAAGACGAATGGATGCATACTAGGTTGGATTAGTTGAATTTTATTGACGAGAAGAGAATGGATGTTGTTTGTCATGTTCAAATGTATCAAAAACGTATGATCAAGGAATTCAACAAAAAGATCAAACCTCGAGTATACCAGGTTGATTACTTGGTAATAAAGTGCATCATTTTACCACAAGGAGATCCCAGGGGCAAATGGACTCCCACTTATGAAGGGCCATTTGTTGTCAAGAAAGTGAAGAAGTGAAAAACACAAGAAGGGGGGTTGAATTGTAAAACTTAAAATCAAATGCAGACAACACTGTATTTTTATCCTGGTTCGTTTGATCTCAAACTACTCCAGTCCACCCGTCAAGGTGATTTCGCCTCTCTCCAACGAGGTCTTAATCCACTATAATCAACTGATTACACAACTACTTTAACAATTGTTAAAGCCTTCTTGAGTCTAACCACAGACCGGTTTATCTCAAGGAAATTCTCTTACAGATAATTGAACAAAAGTGTGTTTGATGTTTTCTAATAAAACTATATATCACAACTGTAACAATACACAATATTAAGCTTAGAATTAAACTGGGTTGCTAATGCTTTTGAGTAGGCATGGTTGAAAGCTTTAGCAAATTGTATGAGTGAGATCGTTTACATAGGCGTGTATATGCGTGAAGATTATTAGCCTTTTCTTTTCTCACACAGTCTTGTTTAAATAGCCAAGGAAGAGATACGTTGGTTGTCCATAAATCACTTTCAATGATAATAACGTTCTTTCCTTTTTGAGAAGATCTTGTCTTGGAATAAAGCCGTTGGTAATAAATCTGTCTTGAATGCTTAGTAACACTGACGCTTCAGAGTCTTCTCTGCTTATGGTAATCAGAGTGTTCTTTCCTTTATGCTGACGCTTCTGAGTGTTGATGACTTGGTAAGGATCTTGATCAGAGTCAGAGTATTTTATGTGCAGATTCTGTTCATCAGGCTTCAGTGTATGATCTGGTAACTTCAGCGTGTAGCACATGTTTGATCTTCTGATGCTGACATATCTTCTGATGCTAATGTTGATACTGGTCTTCTGATGCTGATTCCATCAGAGTTTCTGTAAACACAAAACATAATTTTAAGTAGCATATATGTCTTATATAAAAATCTTACAATTTATTTATTCTTGTATTTTGTTATCATCAAAACTCTAATTGAGGGTTGTAGAATCAAACTATGTTCTAACAATATCCCCCTTTTTGATGATGACAAAAACCAGATTTTTTCAATTAAAATTTAAGAATAAAAGGTATCAGAGATTAAAGATAAAGAATAAAAGGTATCAGAGATAAATAAATAAGGAATAAAAGGTATTAGAGTAACGAAGAGAAAAAATCCCCCTGTGTTGATTACTTCCCTTTATTTCCATGAGACTTTGAGCATCAAAACTTTATTGAACTTTCTTTGAGCATCAGAACTTTTATTGTATCAGAGTTCATCATATTTTTGTACCTGTAAGCTTTTCAGAAGAAAGAAATTCAAATAAAGAATGTTAGAATGTTTGAGACTTATGTCTCAGTAATCCGTTATTTAAAAATATCATTCTTTCTCCCCCTTTTTGTCAGTTATCAAAAAGCACAAATAATCAGAGTTAAAAATGATCAGAGCTAAAAAGCGTTTATATATTAAAAACAGAAGCAATGATAAGTTCAGAACATGTAAAAATATTACAGATAAACAAGTTATAAAAACAACAAGGAAAAATCTAAGAAGGAGGAGGAAGTCATGTTTAAATAGATTTCTAAAAAGGTTTTGAAAACATAAACGTTTAGAGAGAGAAATAAATAATGATTATTAGCATTTAATGATAGCTGATTTTAGGGGATTCAGAAATATATTTGGAGCGGTTACCCATGACATGTGTCTCAATGCACCCAATCAGCGCTTTTGCCTTTTCAGAAACGTGAACGCGTGTTCAGCCTCAGAAAATAGCTGATGACTGGATGACACTTGTTTGCTTGAGTGAATAGCACATTTTTATCCTGGAAATGAAGCGCTCAGATCTTCATGGATAGATTCTGATACAATCTGCACTTCTAAAGATCTGAAGGAAGATTGATCAGTAGTTCACAGAAAAATAAACAAGGTTCTGAAGGTTAATATATAGAATCAAAAAAAATTTATTCTGGGCAGAGCTTCATGCTGAGATGTTTCAGAATGAAGTTGAACCTATCTTCAGAAAGAGGTTTTGTAAAAATATCAGCCCATTGATGGTCTGTGTTAATAAATTTTAAATTTAAGATCCCTTTCTGAATATAGTCCCTAATAAAATGGTGTTTTATTTCTATATGCTTAGCCCTAGAATGTAAAATTGGATTTTTACTTAAGCAAATAGCAGAAGTATTGTCAGAGGATAGGAATGTTACTCTCAAATATTTGGAAGTCCTCAAGTTGACTTTTCATCCAGAGCATTTGTGTGTTGCATCCAGCTGCTGCTATATATTCAGCTTCTGCTGTTGATAGAGCAATTGTGGATTGTCTTTTGCTGGACCATGAGATCAGATTTTCTCCCAGAAACTGGCAGCTTCCAGAAGTGCTTTTACACTCTACTCTGTCTCCAGCAAAATCAGCATCACAGTATCCTACTAAGCTGTAATCACTTGATTTTCTATAAAACAAACCCAGATTAGTAGTACCTTTCAGATACTTGAAAATTCGCTTAACTGGTGTTAAGTGAGATTCTCTAGGATCTGATTGGAATCTAGCACAAATGCAAACACTGAATAAAATGTTAGGCCTTGAAGCTGTCAGATAAAGAAGAGAACCAATCATACCTCTGTAGACCTTCTGTTCTACCTTTTTACTTACCTCTTCTCTTTCCAGAATGCACGTGGGATGCATTGGAATCTTTGATGGCTTACATTCTGAGAGATCAAATTTCTTCAGAAGTTCTCTGACATATTTGCTCTGATGAATGTAAGTTCCTTCTGGGGTTTGATTGATCTGAATACCCAGAAAGAATTTCAGTTTCCCCATTAGGCTCATCTCAAATTCGGCCTGCATACACTTAGCAAACTTTCTTCCCAGAGAAGGTTTAGTAGATCCAAATATGATATCATCTACATAAATCTGACATACTAAGATGTCATTCTTAACTGTCTTACAGAATAAGGTTGTGTCCACTTTCCCTCTGGTGAATTCCTTTTCTAACAGGAAGTTACTTAGTCTTTCATACCAAGCTCTGGGAGCTTGTTTCAGACCATATAGTGATTTCTTTAGTTTGAAAACATATTCTGGATTTTTGGAACTTTCAAAACCAGGGGGTTGGTGCACATATACCTCTTCTTCTATATAGTCATTTAAGAATGCACTCTTAACATCCATCTGATACAGAGTGATGCCTTTATTAACAGCAAATGAAATTAAGAGTCTGATAGATTCTAACCTGGCGACTGGAGCAAAGGTTTCTGTATAGTCTATCCCCTCTTGCTGACTATAACCTTGTGCTACCAATCGTGCCTTGTTTCTGATGACTTCACCTTGTTCATTCAGTTTGTTTCTGAACACCCATTTTGTTCCAATGACGTTGAATCCTTTTGGTTTGGGAACTAGATCCCATACGTCATTTCTTGTGAATTGATTCAGCTCCTCTTGCATTGCTAGAATCTAGTCATTGTCCAGAAGTGCTTCATCAACTGTTGATGGTTCAATTAGAGAAACAAGTCCCATGAGGGATTATTCAGAGTTTCTGAAGCTAGATCTTGTTCTGATTGGATCTTCCTTTCTTCCTAAGATTGTTTCTTCTGGGTGATCCATGCTGCTTCTGGATAGTCTTTTCTGAGGTTGATCAACAGAAGATGCTGGATTGCTTGTAGTGCTTCTTTCTGATGTTGAGGGAGTGTCTCTGTTAAGAGCTTATGATGACTTGTCTTCAGTACCTGTGAATTCAACTTCCATACCTGAAAATACTTCATTCTGCTTTGACTTTTGAGAGTCAAGCTTATCATTAAAACGAACACTGATTGATTCTTCCACAATCTGTGTTTCTGTATTGTATACTCTGTACCCTCTTGAGCGTTCAGAGTATCCTAACATAATACACTTTTGTGCTTTAGAGTCAAACTTGTTCAAATAATTTTTTGTATTCAAAATAAAGCAAGTACATCCAAATGGATGAAAATATGAAATGTTGGGCTTTCTGTTCTTCCACAATTCATATGGAGTATTTTCTAGAATAGGTCTTATGGAGATTCTATTCTGAATGTAACACGTTGTGTTTATTGCCTCTGCCCAGAAGATCTTAGCAACGTTAGTCTCGTTGATCATGGTTCTGGCCATTTCTTGCAATGTTCTGTTCTTTCGTTCTACAACTCCATTTTGCTGAGGAGTTCTAGGACAAGAGAAATCATGCAGAATGCCTTTGTCATTAAAAAATGATTCAAAATCTTTATTTTCAAACTCTCCACCATTATCACTTCTGACTTTGACGATTCTAATATCCTTTTCATTCTGAACTTGGTTGCAGAAGGTGACAAACACAGAGTGTGACTCGTCCTTGTGTCTTAAGAACTTTACCCATATCCATCTGCTATAGTCATCTACGATTACTAACCCATACTTCTTGCCACTGACTGAAGCAGTTTTAACTGGTCCAAATAAGTCAATATGCAGAAGTTCTAATGGCTTAGAGGTGGAAACAACATTTTTAGATTTGAAAGCTGGTTTTGCAAACTTGCCTTTCTAACATGCTTCACATAGAGAATCTGAATTGAACTTCTGGTTAGGAAGTCCTCTGACCAGATTGAGTTTGTTAATCTGAGATATTCTTCTCATACTAACATGTCCCAATCTTCTGTGCCAGATCCATTGCTCGTTGTTAACAGACAGAAGACACTTTACATTCTGACTTTTCAGTTCAGAAAGTTTTATTTTATAAATGTTGTTTCTCCTCTTTCCATTAAATAGGATAGTCCCATCTTTCTGACTAACAGCTTTGCATGAATTTTGATTAAAGATTATATCATAACCGTTATCACTTAATTGACTTATGGATAACAGATTATACATTAATCCATCTACTAATAAAACATTACTTATAGAGGGAAGATTTCCATTACCTACTGTTCCAGAGACAACGATCTTTCCTCTTTGATTGCCTCCAAAACCTACGTGGCCTCCAGGCTTAAGTTCCAGGCTTTGGAACATATGCCTTCTTCCCGTCATGTGTCGTGAGCAGCCAGAGTCCAGGTACCATGATTGGTGTTTCTGCTTTGCTGCTAAAGATATCTGCCACATGTATTATTTTATCCTTAGGTACCCATATTTTCTTGGGTCCTGATTTGTTAGTTTTACCAAAACTCTGGTTGAATTTTGGTTTGACAGAATGATTACTACTAGTATATTTGATGTCATGTGTGTTCCCATATACAAAGTGTGAATCAAGTGAGGTGCATTTTATAACTAAATCCATGGCATTCTTTGGTGTAGGTACCTTACCTTGGTATCCTATTCCTTTTCTGCCATTTCTGCTAACTCCATAGATCATTGAAGCCATTTTGCTTCTATCTATGTTTTTAGCTAGAAACTTCTGAAAGTTGTGATCATACTCCTTGATGATCTCATCAGCATTGTTGGGAGTTTCAGGGATTGTTTCCCTCTGAGAGTTTTGCAATAGATTTTCTAATTTTGAAATTTTATCTTTTAACTCAGAATTCTACAAATTGAGACTCTCAGTCTTATCAGAGTCAGAAGCAAGATTCCTTTTCAGGTTTCTGAATTTGACTCTGATCTGCTGATATCTTTCCAGAATTTCATTAAGGCTTTCAGCTAGTTCAGCCTTAGTAAAGTTTATAGCAAAGTCAGGAAATACCTCTTCTGTATCTGATTCAGAGTCTGACTCATAAGCTTCACTGTCTTCTGTTATGTTTGCCATGAGAGCTATGTTTTCTCTCTCATCATCAGATTCTGAGTCAGCTTCGGATGTGTCAGAATCATCCCATGTAGCCATGAGACTTTTCTTCTTTTCCTTGCCAAACTTCTTTTTGGGCTTTTCCTTCTGAATCTTTGGGCAATCACTTTTGTAGTGTCCTTGCTCGTTACATTCATAGCAGATGATGTCTTTGTTGTTTGGCTTTCTGCTTCCTGAAGAACCTTCAGATCTTCTGTGTCTAGAGGAGGATTTTGACCTTCTGTATCTGGAGAAGGATTCATTCTGATTCTCTGATCTTCTGGGATTCCTGAACTTCCTTTTCCTCTGCTTCCATAATTGGTTCACCCTTCTGGAGAGGAGAGATAGTTCATCTTCTTCTGATGAGGACCCATCAGAGGTTTCTTCAACAGCCTGCAAAACTTTGGAGTCAGATTTTCTGTTATATTTTAAAGCTAATGGCTTACCTTGCTTTTGAGGTTCATCTGCTTCTAGCTCTATCTCGTGACTTCTGAGGGAGCTGACAAGTTCCTCCAGAGAGATTTTGTTGAGATTATTAGTTAGCTTAAGCGCTGTGACCATTGGCCTCCACTGTTTTGGCAAGCTTCTGATGATCTTCTTAACATGATCAGCAGTGGAATACCCTTTGTCAAGAACTTTGAGACCAGTAACCAGAATTTGAAATCTTGAGAACATAGTTTCTATTGATTCACTCTCTTCCATCTTGAATGCTTCATATTTCTGAATGAGTGCAAGAGCTTTGGTTTCTTTGACTTGAATGTTGCCTTCATGCGTCATTCTCAGAGAGTCAAACATATTCTTTGCAGTGTCTCTGTTTGATATCTTTTCATATTCTGAATAAGAGATGGCGCTGAGAAGAATTGTTCTGGCCTTGTGATGATTTCTGAAATCACGCTTTTGCTGATCAGACATTGCTTTCCTGTCAATCTTCTGACCACTTCCATCCACTGGGTGCGTGTATCCATCAGTCACCATGTCCCACAGATCAGCATCATGGGCCAGAAAGAAGCTTTCAATTCTGTCTTTCCAGTAGTCAAAGTTCTCTCCATCAAAGACTGGAGGTTTGCCACTGAATCTGTCTCTTTCTTCATTGTTGTCATTGCTGATGTTTTGATGTGGTCCTGCCATTGTGTTTTTCTGACGCTGGATCTTGTACTGACACGGTTAAGTGTTATAAGCTCAGAACCAGGCGCTCTGATACCAATTGAAGAAGTGAAAAACACAAGAAGGGGGGTTGAATTGTAAAACTTAAAATCAAATGCAGACAACACTGTATTTTTATCCTGGTTCGTTTGATCTCAAACTACTCCAGTCCACTTGTCAAGGTGATTTCGCCTCTCTCCAACGAGGTCTTAATCCACTATAATCAACTGATTACACAACTACTTTAACAATTGTTAAAGCCTTCTTGAGTCTAACCACTGACCGGTTTATCTCAAGGAAATTCTCTTACAGATAATTGAACAAAAGTGTGTTTGATGTTTTCTAATAAAACTATATATCACAACTGTAATAATACACAATATTAAGCTTAGAATGAAATTGGGTTGCTAATGCTTTTGAGTAGGCGTGGTTGAAAGCTTTAGCAAATTGTATGAGTGAGATCGTTTATGTAGGCGTGTGTGATCGGTGGATCTGGAACTGACTGTTTAACGCTGGTTCGCGAAATGTCGCGGAAGCAAGAGTCGCCACCGTCTTTTATTTTCTCCAATAGGAAAGGACAAAAGCACAGAAAAATTCCTTTTAAGAGATCGCTCTCGGTTCGGGAGGTAGGTTATAGAAAGGGAAGGTGTTAGCACCCTTTCTATCCATGGTTATCCATGGGCTCTTAGATACTTGCTCAATGTGTTTTCAAAATGGTTTGTTTGCTTTTCAATGTGGGTTTAAAAGTTTCTTTGAAAAATTTCAGATCGACTCATACGTCAGAGTGTTTGAAAAGTTTGCTTTGAAAGCTTTTGAAAAGTGTTGGTGTGAAAAGTCTTTTTGTTTGTTTGAAATTAGAGCAAGTATCCTTGAGAACCTACCTACCCTAAGGAATTCGTCTGTGTAAATGTCCTTTAAAGTAGTGCCATCCCGCCATTGAGAGGTAGGTAGCACCACCGTTGGAGGTGTTCGGGTCAATTCGATTTTAGGGACGTGGTGATCACCGGAGCAATGGGAAGACACCTTAGAAGCTACCCTCATGCCAGGTTCCCGGATCATGAGGACTTACTAAGACGTCCTCTACTCGACGATCACCTTTCGAAAGGCAACAGTGAGGCGTACCCTAGGGGTGGTGTGTGCGAATTGTGTGTCATGTTTCAGTTATTTGTCTTGTCATGTTTGTCGTGTTCTACGCTTGATTTTAATTAAGGCCATTCATTCTTGCATGCATATTTAACAGTTATAAAGTTGCGAAAAATAAATCTAAGGCTATTACAAATGGCGCGGGTCCACATCGCCAAAATTAAACCGGACCCGATTTAGCGGAAAATAAATAATGCGATAAAATAAAAGTGCGAGAAATTTAAATTACATGGCTTTGGGATATTTACAAAATTATAATGTGCGAAATGAAGAAATTTAAAACAAAATTAGGGCGTTGGACCCTTTTGCAAATAATTAGAATTAACAAGGAATTAAAAATTAAAATTAAATGAGAAAAAGAATTAAATGTTTTTTTTTTGATATTTTTGGTGTTTTTTAGATTCAATAAGGAAAAGAAGTCAATTAAATTAAGCGGCGAACCCTAATTCTAATATTTTTTAATTATTAAGAAAATATTGAAATTTGACTAATTAAACCTAATTCATTTATGTACAATTTAAATAGGAAAATAAATAAATAAATAGTATTGTGAGAAATAAAAATTAAAAAAGACATTAAAACTATTAATTAACCTAATTCTACATGTTTTGGATTTTTATTAAAAAAAGAATTAAAATTAAAACCTAATTAAACTAAACAATTTATATTCTAATTTATTTATGAAAATAATTATAATAAAATAAATATTATATTTTTATTTGGACATTCTTTATTTTTATGATGTTTTTCTGCATTTTTTGTAAAAAAGATATTTAATTAAATCAGAAAATAAATAAGCAAATAAACAATTAAAAATAATAAAAGATAAAAGAAAATTTAGAAAAAAAGATAGAACCAGGGGGGTTTGCTGTCCCATTATGGAGGTGTTGATGTGAAAAGCCTGGCCCAATAAGCTGGACGTTGGTTGACTTTTTGAATCCCATACAACGCGTTGACTGGAATTTAGTGTACTCCTTTGATCATGGCCCTTGATTTGCTTTCCAGGACACATGGCTGGTGGATTCTTGAGGATGTATAGCATGGATCATCACTAGCGCTGCATAGAATTTTAGTTTGAAAAATAACATTGAACATTGGCCAGACCTGGGACTTGAACCCAGGTCTTGAAGGTTACAAGCACAACACCTAGCCACTGAACCACGCGCGTTTCAATTAATACATAATAAACAATAAAGAATATAATAATAACGCGTTAGCTGTTTTGGAATTTCGCGCGAATTTCAAACTGTCCAATGGTTGATGGACACGATGTCATCTCCTTCCCCTACCCTGTAACACAAACACTATGGGAACGGTTTTTACAGCGTTGTCAAAAGGTGCCTATTGGAAAATAGCGATTAGCACCCTGTGCTTCATAAATTGTTCGCGAGGGTCCAGACACCTTCGTCTTAAGATGCTGAATCCATCCATGGCATCCATTGGTCCTAATTTTTCCTCTATAAAAAATCCCCAATTTCAAGAGGCCTGCAACCCTAGAAAACGCATATGGTGGAATTGTGCATATACCACAAAAACTCAATTGAATATAATGGTTAGTTCACAAACTTCATTGTAAGCAATAATCCACAAAGAAAAATGCAAAAAGATGCTTAGATTATGAAATGCGATTTGGAAAAATTTGTGACAAAGTCTGAATTCCTGGTACCGTTTCAAGGCGTTTGGCTTGTTGTTTTTGATTGAGAAACGTTTAGGGATGTCTCAGGATGCTATTGGAATAAAAATTGGAGCTTGAATCACACTAAAACCTTGATTTCAGTATTGGTGTTTTTATGAAAAAATTCAAGAATGCAATGGAGTTTGGGGCGCAGCTTTCAGTCTTTTTGGCATTAGGTCTTGTTCTTGTATATGTAAGGAATGATTTAGGTCAAAAACATTGAACAAAATCCATGGCCATAATGATTTCACATATTTGATTTTTGAAAATCTTTTTTCAATCTTTTTTCATGTTGTTTTTGTTCAATCATGATCCAATCACACCAAAACTTGCCTATTTAAGACTTACACGAAATATTGAGCTCATAACGTGCATGAAAAGATTTTTTTAGGTTAGTTTGATATTTTTCATATATTAAAATCATTTAAATGAATATAAACTAATATTAATTCAAATAAATAATTAAAAAATATGAGAATACTTCCCTTTGGGCCTAATGGTCGTGCATAGGCTTGGCATGAAGAAACTTGGAAGAAAATTGGGCCCATTTGCATTTTTAGGCCTTTTGCATCAATGTTGACTTTCAAAAATTTCCCAACTTCCACAAGGCATAACTTGGTCAATTTTTAAGCTTTTCACATGTTCTTGGACATTTTGAAAAGGTCCTTGAGTCCTCTAACCAATGCCTTTGGTCCCATGTCATTTTGATTTACCAATCTCAAGTTATGGCCTTTGACTTAAAGTCCCTTTTTGTTGACTTTTGAGAATGACCTATAATGTTGAAATTGATAACTTTTTGTGAGAGCATTTCTTGGACTTGGAACATGAAGATGAATTGTAGGAAATGTCTTTCTCTTCAAAATGAGCTTTGGATGGAATTTTTCTGATAATCCATGTGAAAGTTATGCCCTGGTCAATTTCAGTTGACTTTTTCAGCTGTCCAAATATAGCAACTTTTGCATCTTTGATGATTTCTGAGCCAAATTTTGAGAATCATGATCAAGCATTGATCAAATGATGTTTGTGGCTTCAAAATGATATCTTGACCAAAAATTTTGAACTTTTGACTGTCAAATGACCATTTTGCCCCTACAGTTGACTGTAGTGCAATCTAGGGTTTTGACTGTGCACTTTTGAGCTGAATGCCTTGAAACTTGACATGAGGATACTTGACCATCTTTGTAAGCATATGAGACTTGATTGGGCCTTTGAAAAGTTCATTTGCTTGACCAGAACTCAAACCCTAGTTTTGACTGTCTAGGAGACAGTTGAGTTGTACAACCCTGGGGGGAATTTTGTGACCTTGACTTTGACAATTCTTGATGAATATGGGAGGGCAAATTTTGGGGTACAACAGTTGCCCCTGTTCAATCTTCTTAGACCTGAGGATGCAGATTGGCTGACGTGCCTTTCGTAATCCGAGGGTAGAAGATGATTGAACACTAAAGTGCCCAGAAATTTGCGCTCACATAGTAGCAGTGATGATGAGGGAATGGGCTTATAGATGCCATTTTAGAGGTTGCTGGATAGGATGATGGGCTTATAGATGCCATCTGGATGTGAATCGCGTAGGAGATTCCTTAGCGAGAACCTGCATACCTGCAAAACAGAAAAATGAGTACCTGACACGTCGCAGGAGCTGATTTTAGGTGCTTGATATAGATATGTCCTGACTGGTTACAGGAGCTGGGTCTGGAGCTTCAAACGCTGATGAATGAACCAGGGATGGTTACTGCCTTAGCATGAATGGTAAAAGAATCCTGCATGATTTCAACCTCAACAACGCTCGTTGAGAAAATCTTGGTGAGAATTACCATCTTCGTAGTGTCAGGAAGAGAACCGAAGGACATTATAATCTCAAAGGGAGTCACCTCACTCACCGTTGGAGAAGGAACTATAGGAAATTATAATCTGGAAGAAAATATCACCTCACGCTCATGCCGGAGAGGGAAACATTTGAAGAAGGAATTACCACCTCACACGCCGTTGGAGAGGGGACCATAAGAGAATATCACCTCACGCTCATGCCGGAGAGGGGAACATCTGAAGAAGGAATTACCACCTCACACGCCGTTGGAGAGGGGACCAAGAGAATATCACCTCACGCTCATGCCGGAGAGGGGAACATCTGAAAAAGGAATTACCACCTCACACGCCGTTGGAGAGGGGACCATAAGAGAATACCACCTCACGCTCATGCCGGAGAGGGGAACATCTAAAGAAGGAATTACCACCTCACACGCCGTTGGAGAGGGGACCATAAGAGAATATCACCTCACGCTCATGCCGGAGAGGGGAACATCTGAAGAAGGAATTACCACCTCACACGCCGTTGGAGAGGGGACCATAAGAGAATATCACCTCACGCTCATGCCGGAGAGGGAAACATCTAAAGAAGGAATTACCACCTCACACGCCGTTGGAGAGGGGACCATAATAGAATATCACCTCACGCTCATGCCGGAGAGGGAAACATCTGAAGAAGGAATTACCACCTCACACGCTGTTGGAGAGGGGACCATAAGAGAATATCACCTCACGCTCATGCCGGAGAGGGGAACATCTGAAGAAGGAATTACCACCTCACACGCCGTTGGAGAGGGGACCATAAGAGAATATCACCTCACGCTCATGCCGGAGAGGGAAACATCTAAAGAAGGAATTACCACCTCACACGCCGTTGGAGAGGGGACCATAATAGAATATCACCTCACGCTCATGCCGGAGAGGGGAACATCTGAAGAAGGAATTACCACCTCACACGCCGTTGGAGAGGGGACCATAAGAGAATATCACCTCACGCTCATGCCGGAGAGGAGAACATCTAAAGAAGGAATTACCACCTCACACGCCGTTGGAGAGGGGACCAAGAGAACTTCTACTGAGTCTTTATCAGAAAAATCTGTTTGGAGTCGATTTAACTGGACTGGAGAAGTCCTTGAAATATGTTTGAGAATTTCAACTGCATCTTTCCTGAAAGGTAAAGGTCAG
Source organism: Vicia faba (assembly GCA_948472305.1). Lineage (NCBI taxonomy): Eukaryota > Viridiplantae > Streptophyta > Magnoliopsida > Fabales > Fabaceae > Vicia > Vicia faba. The sequence continues at coordinate 667,990,685 of OX451737.1, forward strand.
TTATATGCAATGCATGATATGGATCAAGCAATGATGTTCTCAACATAAATGAGATTCGTATGATATGATGCAGTGCGTTATGCATGCTATGATGATGTATGTAAAGTTTTATGTATGTTTTCGTCTAGGAAAATAAATCCTTGACGGGTGCCGGGAATTCATATCCTGGGCTGATGTTGAGGAAGAGATTTTGCTTCCGCTGTGGATGATTGTTGCAAGCATACCGGTAGGAGAAGATAACTCCGTTGAGGAATGAACTTGGCAAATGAAATAATTCTGCGGGAGAAAAGATACTCTAGCGATCATGCTGGGGAGTGCTACTCTGTGGGGATAGCGATGCTTTGCTGAGTGGATGAAGACAACTCCGCTGGGGATACCGTTGATGAGTTATGCTGGGGACATCCTTGTTGTGCTGGAAGTGTTGATAGATTTTGCTGGGGTAGGAAGATACTTTGCCGAGGACGCTCTTTCCGTGGCTTTTGACTGAGGATAACCCAGTTATATCCTGTTACGGAAATAACTCTTTAAATCAAGCCGGGACGACGCGTTCGTGTTCTGCGAGGGATAAGCTTCCAGAATCTACCGGGGATAAGCTTGCTGCTTGGGGAGATATGAATTCCAACTTTCCTGGGGAAACTGGATTGGACTCTCCTGGGGGAAGTTTGAATTGCAGGGAAGTGATTCCTTTGAATAGTGGTATACTGCCGGGGAACAATCTTTAGACCAAGACTGCCGGGGATGCTTGTTAAGAACATATGTATATTGCTGGGGGAAGTATTGAGATTTACGGGAGGATACTCAATTTCCTTGATAATTGTAAGTTTTGCTTGGAGAAGAATGTATTGTTTTGTTGAACCTCTCTCTGGGGAATTGAGATACACTTGGCCGTGTTCTTTAGCTGAACCTTCCTTGGTACCTTGGAGGATAGAACAATTAGACTGCTCAGACAACTCTTTATTGCCCCTGTTTCTGTGGGAGGAGGCACCTGTGAGAATGTTTGATAGTTGTTGATGGACAAACTTTCTTCTGGTAGACAGGTGACAAGATGACAGGACATAGTCGTACGCTTTGATCCCTAACTTTTGCCCGGACCGCCCTTTCGGGTTTTCAGTCCACCGGGATACCCCTTTTTGCCCAAGCCGCCTTTTCAGGTTTTCGACTTGCCGGGTGTACAGATTTTTCATTTTCATCCCTTATTTTTGCCCGAACCCTTTTGGTTCGTCGGGAAGCCCTTATTTTTGCCTAGGTATGTCAACCTAGCGGGTCTTTGATTATGCGTAGTATTTTTTCGACCATGTCTACGCTTTCAGAATGTAGGGTGCTGCCCCTGTTAGAAGTGTTTTGTCCTGTCACCAGGAGATGTCTGACCAGGCAAGATTCGTTGCTGGGGTGCCCCAAGTGACTCAGATGGAGATTTGCCCCAGGCTTTTTGACCTTTGAGAGATTCTCCGAATCTTGATTGGACTGCCCCAGATAATGGACCATGGTCATGTCTGCCCCTTGATTGGAGATACTCTTGTTCATTAGACTTTCGTCGTGCGAACTTCTATGCTGTTCAAACAAAAAGTCATATGCAAACAAAGTTATGTCAAAAACGCAAAGCTTATGTCTGTCTCGAAGATTTTGAAAATGCATCTTTTCATAAAACAAGTGAATGTTTGTAAAACGTGATGTCAACTCCGTATTTACCGTAGGCCTTCAGGAGTCAGGATACCTTTCGTAACAGTATGCTTTCGAACTAACCCATGCTTCAGCTAGGACTTTTAAGGGTTATATCGTGGCCTGGTTCACGGTTTAAGAAACAAAGGATAAAGGCTCAAATTTATTTGTACCCACCCGCTCTTCGTGATGTTCTCCAAACCTAAACTCAGTTGATCATGCGTTAGACCTTGCTTGAGTCTTTGCTTTGATGTTCCAATAATGGTTCCGCTGTTGATGATTTATTCTGACTAGGCAGTCATTTTTTCTTTGGTTGAGGGTTTCTGAGACCTCTTTCTTGATTTTTGTTATCCTTTCTTTTTTTGCCTGAACTGTTTCCTTTTTGGAATTACAGTCAGCGGGATGCCCCAGTTTCATAAGTCCCCTTGGTAGGTTTAGACTTTTTGGGCTTTTTGTTTATGATGATTTTTTTTGATAACAACTGCCTGTCTTTATGATTGTTCTGAACCATCACTGTTTTTTCGTGAGGATCTCTTTGGTGCCATTCGTTATGCACTTGGATCAACTGAGAAGACTACCCTGCCCCGGGTTATGATAAAAGGTTTCAATTTTCGAAAATAAAAACTCCTACTTCTTTGGCTCAGATAGGTTGACGAGGGTTTATCATCCTTATAACTCCAGTGTTTAGGAATTGAAACAATGCCTGTACCTCATCAGCGGGGTTTGTTCAAAAGCATACTGTAATGATCGCGGTATCGTTTTCGTCATCCTCCCTCAAGAGGCTTAGGATTAAAGATCAAGAGTTGTCATCAGGAAAAATATGAAAACAGTTTGCATATAGTGAATGCGAATATATTGATTCAACAGACATAAGCGATGCATTAATGAAATAACAACGTTTGACATGAATAAATGTTTAAACAATCAAAGAAAAATGCAACTTGAACATTCGAATGAACAAAAGTTTTCTAGTTTGACTTAGTCCCTTCAGATGGGAGATTCTCAACAGAAGCATTTCATTTGGCCACCCGGCATGAACTCCAGCACCCTTTCGTCAATCAAATCCTGGATTTTATTCTTCAAGGTCCAACAGTCGTCTGTAGCGTGCCCCGGGCTGTCTGAATGATAAGCGCAGTGGGTATCGGGGTTATACCTCGAAGCTGTCCTGTTGGGATTTTTGGGAGGGTCCTTTAGAGTGATCAGATTGACCTCCAGCAAGCGCTTCAGTATAAAGGATGAGGGTATATCAGTCTCCGAGAAATGTCTTCCGGGCGCATTTCGTTTACGTTGACTACCCCGTTGAGGTTGGGCTCGTGACCCTGAAGCAAGCTGAGGAGATCTTCCTTTGTCTTCTTGCCCCGCATGTGGTTGAATGATGGCTGGAGCTTCCACCTTGGTTGTTTGCCCTACTGGATTATTTTGAAGCAGCTTGGTGACGAGGACCCGGAGTTCTTCTTGTTTTTGAGCTAAGTCCTGAATGAGAGTCATTTGGCCCACCAACTGCCCCATCATTTGGATCTTCATGGTTGCCAACTCAATTTGTAGCCCTTCCAGCTGATCGTTCCTGATGCCCCCTGCATTCCCTAAGGTCAAGTTCCTGGTGAGGAGAGTCTTTATTTCTTCTTGCCCCTGGGATAGGTTCAAGAACATTTCTCGCAGTTGGGCGTTCTGAGCACGGAGATCTTGGTTGTCTGGTTGGAAAGCCATTGCTGAAATAAACAGCGAAGATGGTGAGTGACCTGCAAAAGGGATACCTGTAATGCAATGATGAGTATGACATGTATGCAATGTTTTCAAGGACCTCGCAGGGTAAACAAGAAAATTGTTAGCATTGGAATTTGTAGCTTGATTGAAGGAAACCCATGTTGTTGAGAATTCTTCTTCAAGGGTCATAGGCTCACCATATCCAGTGGGTCATAGCCCCTGACATCCTTGGCTAGAGGAAAATAAATCCTCTTTGCCCCTTGCTAGGTGTTTGATTCATCCTGACCTGCATCACAAGCCCTTGAGGTCCTTGAAATGGGTTAGGATGTATGCAATGGTATGCAATGGTATGATGTCATGCTATGCATGGGGTGATGTAGGTAAACCCTGTTATGAGTCCCAATTAAGGACTATAAACAGACCCTGCAAGAAATTCAGTATACTTTGTTATGAGTCCTAATTAAGGACTATAAACAACACCTGCAAGAGATCTAGTAAACCCTGTTATGAGTCCCAGTTAAGGACTATAAACAACACCTGCAAGAAATTTGGTAAATCCTGTCATGAGTCCTAGTTAAGGACTATAAACAGAACCTGCAAGTGGTTAGTACACCCTGTTATAAGTCCCTATTAAGGACTATGAACAAAACCTGCAAGACATCAAGGGTCAGATAACAAGCATGCAAGTAGTCAAGTACGAAGGCACACAAGTCACACAAGAGAAGCCCTTAGGGTTTAGGCCAGCATGGGGTCTAGGTATTACCCTCTTGAAGTTGGTGGGTTCAACCTGTCCTAATCAAAGTAACCGGGTTCTAAGGTTCCCAATATCACGGGATTGCTTTCATTGTTCATCGTTTCGATTTAGCCACTGAACTGGCGACCGAAATATTCCAGGAAAGCAACCCTCAATTGAGCGTAGTATCGAGTATCAACCAACCTCGGACTGCACCAAAGTCAGTTATCTCACTACCCTAAAGAGGCCAAGATAGTTCAATTAAGGTTCCTAAGGTCTGTTGATGCTTCACGACACCACGCGGAGGCCCCGTACTCTCCTTGACTGAACTCAAGGGTTACCGGTACACACCAAAGTGCCACATCAACGTAGCAGACTGTTTCAACCATGTCGGTATACCCCGCACAGTTCCCTCACAGCCTTGTTGCTACTTTCTAAGAAGGTATCCCCCAGATCCGGGTTAGGATCTATAGAACTCCCAAGCAACCCACAATTTAAAGCACACAAGGAAAACAATTGAAAACACAGTTATGAACTAGCCCTAAGGTACACCTCACTTTAAGTTTGGTCCCCAGCAGAGTCGCCAGTTCTGTGATCGGTGGATCTGGAACTGACTGTTTAACGCTGGTTCGCGAAATGTCGCGGAAGCAAGAGTCGCCACCGTCTTTTATTTTCTCCAATAGGAAAGGACAAAAGCACAGAAAAATTCCTTTTAAGAGATCGCTCTCGGTTCGGGAGGTAGGTTATAGAAAGGGAAGGTGTTAGCACCCTTTCTATCCATGGTTATCCATGGGCTCTTAGATACTTGCTCAATGTGTTTTCAAAATGGTTTGTTTGCTTTTCAATGTGGGTTTAAAAGTTTCTTTGAAAAATTTCAGATCGACTCATACGTCAGAGTGTTTGAAAAGTTTGCTTTGAAAGCTTTTGAAAAGTGTTGGTGTGAAAAGTCTTTTTGTTTGTTTGAAATTAGAGCAAGTATCCTTGAGAACCTACCTACCCTAAGGAATTCGTCTGTGTAAATGTCCTTTAAAGTAGTGCCATCCCGCCATTGAGAGGTAGGTAGCACCACCGTTGGAGGTGTTCGGGTCAATTCGATTTTAGGGACGTGGTGATCACCGGAGCAATGGGAAGACACCTTAGAAGCTACCCTCATGCCAGGTTCCCGGATCATGAGGACTTACTAAGACGTCCTCTACTCGACGATCACCTTTCGAAAGGCAACAGTGAGGCGTACCCTAGGGGTGGTGTGTGCGAATTGTGTGTCATGTTTCAGTTATTTGTCTTGTCATGTTTGTCGTGTTCTACGCTTGATTTTAATTAAGGCCATTCATTCTTGCATGCATATTTAACAGTTATAAAGTTGCGAAAAATAAATCTAAGGCTATTACAAATGGCGCGGGTCCACATCGCCAAAATTAAACCGGACCCGATTTAGCGGAAAATAAATAATGCGATAAAATAAAAGTGCGAGAAATTTAAATTACATGGCTTTGGGATATTTACAAAATTATAATGTGCGAAATGAAGAAATTTAAAACAAAATTAGGGCGTTGGACCCTTTTGCAAATAATTAGAATTAACAAGGAATTAAAAATTAAAATTAAATGAGAAAAAGAATTAAATGTTTTTTTTTTTGATATTTTTGGTGTTTTTTAGATTCAATAAGGAAAAGAAGTCAATTAAATTAAGCGGCGAACCCTAATTCTAATATTTTTTAATTATTAAGAAAATATTGAAATTTGACTAATTAAACCTAATTCATTTATGTACAATTTAAATAGGAAAATAAATAAATAAATAGTATTGTGAGAAATAAAAATTAAAAAAGACATTAAAACTATTAATTAACCTAATTCTACATGTTTTGGATTTTTATTAAAAAAAGAATTAAAATTAAAACCTAATTAAACTAAACAATTTATATTCTAATTTATTTATGAAAATAATTATAATAAAATAAATATTATATTTTTATTTGGACATTCTTTATTTTTATGATGTTTTTCTGCATTTTTTGTAAAAAAGATATTTAATTAAATCAGAAAATAAATAAGCAAATAAACAATTAAAAATAATAAAAGATAAAAGAAAATTTAGAAAAAAAGATAGAACCAGGGGGGTTTGCTGTCCCATTATGGAGGTGTTGATGTGAAAAGCCTGGCCCAATAAGCTGGACGTTGGTTGACTTTTTGAATCCCATACAACGCGTTGACTGGAATTTAGTGTACTCCTTTGATCATGGCCCTTGATTTGCTTTCCAGGACACATGGCTGGTGGATTCTTGAGGATGTATAGCATGGATCATCACTAGCGCTGCATAGAATTTTAGTTTGAAAAATAACATTGAACATTGGCCAGACCTGGGACTTGAACCCAGGTCTTGAAGGTTACAAGCACAACACCTAGCCACTGAACCACGCGCGTTTCAATTAATACATAATAAACAATAAAGAATATAATAATAACGCGTTAGCTGTTTTGGAATTTCGCGCGAATTTCAAACTGTCCAATGGTTGATGGACACGATGTCATCTCCTTCCCCTACCCTGTAACACAAACACTATGGGAACGGTTTTTACAGCGTTGTCAAAAGGTGCCTATTGGAAAATAGCGATTAGCACCCTGTGCTTCATAAATTGTTCGCGAGGGTCCAGACACCTTCGTCTTAAGATGCTGAATCCATCCATGGCATCCATTGGTCCTAATTTTTCCTCTATAAAAAATCCCCAATTTCAAGAGGCCTGCAACCCTAGAAAACGCATATGGTGGAATTGTGCATATACCACAAAAACTCAATTGAATATAATGGTTAGTTCACAAACTTCATTGTAAGCAATAATCCACAAAGAAAAATGCAAAAAGATGCTTAGATTATGAAATGCGATTTGGAAAAATTTGTGACAAAGTCTGAATTCCTGGTACCGTTTCAAGGCGTTTGGCTTGTTGTTTTTGATTGAGAAACGTTTAGGGATGTCTCAGGATGCTATTGGAATAAAAATTGGAGCTTGAATCACACTAAAACCTTGATTTCAGTATTGGTGTTTTTATGAAAAAATTCAAGAATGCAATGGAGTTTGGGGCGCAGCTTTCAGTCTTTTTGGCATTAGGTCTTGTTCTTGTATATGTAAGGAATGATTTAGGTCAAAAACATTGAACAAAATCCATGGCCATAATGATTTCACATATTTGATTTTTGAAAATCTTTTTTCAATCTTTTTTCATGTTGTTTTTGTTCAATCATGATCCAATCACACCAAAACTTGCCTATTTAAGACTTACACGAAATATTGAGCTCATAACGTGCATGAAAAGATTTTTTTAGGTTAGTTTGATATTTTTCATATATTAAAATCATTTAAATGAATATAAACTAATATTAATTCAAATAAATAATTAAAAAATATGAGAATACTTCCCTTTGGGCCTAATGGTCGTGCATAGGCTTGGCATGAAGAAACTTGGAAGAAAATTGGGCCCATTTGCATTTTTAGGCCTTTTGCATCAATGTTGACTTTCAAAAATTTCCAAAAATTTCCCAACTTCCACAAGGCATAACTTGGTCAATTTTTAAGCTTTTCACATGTTCTTGGACATTTTGAAAAGGTCCTTGAGTCCTCTAACCAATGCCTTTGGTCCCATGTCATTTTGATTTACCAATCTCAAGTTATGGCCTTTGACTTAAAGTCCCTTTTTGTTGACTTTTGAAAATGACCTATAATGTTGAAATTGATAACTTTTTGTGAGAGCATTTCTTGGACTTGGAACATGAAGATGAATTGTAGGAAATGTCTTTCTCTTCAAAATGAGCTTTGGATGGAATTTTTCTGATAATCCATGTGAAAGTTATGCCCTGGTCAATTTCAGTTGACTTTTTCAGCTGTCCAAATATAGCAACTTTTGCATCTTTGATGATTTCTGAGCCAAATTTTGAGAATCATGATCAAGCATTGATCAAATGATGTTTGTGGCTTCAAAATGATATCTTGACCAAAAATTTTGAACTTTTGACTGTCAAATGACCATTTTGCCCCTACAGTTGACTGTAGTGCAATCTAGGGTTTTGACTGTGCACTTTTGAGCTGAATGCCTTGAAACTTGACATGAGGATACTTGACCATCTTTGTAAGCATATGAGACTTGATTGGGCCTTTGAAAAGTTCATTTGCTTGACCAGAACTCAAACCCTAGTTTTGACTGTCTAGGAGACAGTTGAGTTGTACAACCCTGGGGGGAATTTTGTGACCTTGACTTTGACAATTCTTGATGAATATGGGAGGGCAAATTTTGGGGTACAACAGCGTGTATATGCGTGAAGATTATTAGCCTTTTCTTTTCTCACACAGTCTTGTTTAAATAGCCAAGGAAGAGATATGTTGGTTGTCCATAAATCACTTTCAATGATAATAACGTTCTTTCCTTCTTGAGAAGATCTTGTCTTGGAATAAAGCCGTTGGTAATAAATCTGTCTTGAATTCTTAGTAACGCTGACGCTTCAGAGTCTTCTCTGCGTATGGTAATCAGAGTGTTCTTTCCTTTATGCTGACGCTTCTGAGTGCTGATGACTTGGTAAGGATCTTGATCAGAGTCAGAGTATTTTATGCGTAGATTCTGTTCATCAGGCTTCAGTGTATGATCTGGTAACTTCAGCGTGTAGCACATGTTTGATCTTCTGATGCTGACATATCTTCTGATGCTAATGTTGATATTGATCTTCTGATGCTGATTCCATCAGAGTTTCTGTAAACACAAAACATAATTTTAAGTAGCATATATGTCTTATATAAAAATCTTACAATTTATTTATTCTTGTATTTTGTTATCATCAAAACTCTAATTGAGGGTTGTAGAATCAAACTATGTTCTAACAGAAAGTATTCTCTAGCAGCGCTATAATGCTAACCATTATGGACGGCGAAGACTTCCCGCATCCTATGAACGCGGACATAGTCAAAAAATACTACGCATAAAGAATGACCCGCTGGGTTGACATACCTAGGCAAAAATAAGGGCATCCCGGCGAACCAAAAGGGTTCAGGCAAAAATTAGGGATACATACAAAAAATTGTACACCCGGAAAGTCGAAAACCTGAAAGGGCGGCTTGGGCAAAAAAGGGTATCCTGGTGGATTGAAAACCTTAAAGGGAGTTCCAGGAAAATGTTAAGGATTAAAGTGTACGACTATGTCCCATCGGATCACTAACAGTAAGCTCTATTACCAAGGTCAAAAGTTTAAATGGTATGAGATCAATACAATTAACTTCTTTCGATGGAAAGGGATAATGTTCGAAGACATAGGGGCAATAGAGGAGTTGGAACCCAATGAGATCACTTCCACATGGATATACATTTTGTTTTCGCTTTGTATTCTCTTCATTTTTCGACGACTTCCTCTTACTAGGATTTTTGTCTCCCTGTACAAAAACGCTTGTTTTTAGGCAAATCATCAATACAAATATACTTTGAAGTACAAACTTTTTTTCCTATTTTGAGTGAAAAAATGTCCAATGACTAAAATTGAATGAACATATGCATATAAACATGATTAATTGTTAATAAATGTACGCACAAGCATTTACTCAAGGATGTGGGATATCCCCACAGAATTACTTCATTGAGATTATCCCCACAGAGTGAAGTCATACATTCTCCAGAGTACCAATCGACATATTCCCTAGAAATTACATTCCCCAGCCAAGTTTGGACTTCTAAAACTGGAAGGAAAAAAACCTTGCAAAAAGTTCTACACCAAAAGAATTCATTTACCCAGTGAGGTCACCAGAATACTTTCCTCAACGGGATTTATTTCCCCAACAGATTACAATCTACCCAATTTGAGTTTATTCCTCAGACTACTACAGATCAATTGACAAAATTCCTTTTCCCCAGCGGAGTTGATACTATCTCTAGAAAGTTGTTGCGAAGCTTGGAATTCGACCAGATAACAGTTAACTTCATCCTCCCCCAGACAAGTCAAAAGTTTAGTCATCTCTTTTATCCCCAGTCAGGGCATATAAGAATCAAATTCCCCAGTAGAGCAATGAACAACCAAAGTTCCTGAACCCTACTTCCTAAGCAGAAACCAACGTTCCCTACAGAGTTTCCTCAAACAAACAAACAGGAATTCCCAGCAGAAGCACTCTAAGAAAGGTTGAAGATACACATACTCTTCATCTCCAGTAGTAGTCTGGGATTTAAACTTCCCAAATCTCCCCAGCATTTGTCAGGGATTTATTTTCCCATACGTAGATACATTTCAATAACATTACACATTCACACATCATGACATATGCATACAAAACGCATATAGCACGATCTCATTTATTTTGAGAACATCATTATGCAATGCATGCATCATATCATTACATATAACTAACTCTTTACCTTTTCAGGAAAAGATCAATCAACAGACACATGTCATAAACTATCTACGATTTTCTCCAAGACAAAATCAAGATTGGGTTCCTCGTGGTACCTGTTGAAGTAGTAGTCGTCAGAGATTCCTTCACTACATGTTGAATTAGTAGTCGTCAAGATTCTTTCATTGCCTGTTGAAGTAGTAGTCGTCAGAGATTCCTTCATTACCTGTTGAAGTAGTAGTCGTCAAAGATTCCTTCATTACCTGTTGAAGTAGTAGTCATCAAAGATTCCTTCATTACCTGTTGAAGTAGTAGTTGTCAAAGATTCCTTCATTACCTGTTGAAGTAGTAGTCGTCAAAGATTCCTTCATTACCTATTGAAGTAGTAGTCGTCAAAGATTCCTTCATTACCTTTTGAAGTATTAGTCGTTAGATTCCTTCATTACCTATTGAAGTAGTAGTCGTCAGAGATTCCTTCATTACTTGTTGAAGTAGTAGTCGTCAAAGATTCCTTCATTACCTGTTGAAGTAGTAGTAGTCAAAGATTCCTTCATTACCTGTTGAAGTAGTAGTCGTCAGAGATTGCTTCATTATCTGTTGAAGTAGTAGTCGCCAAAGATTCTTTCATTACCTGTTGAAGTAGTAGTCGTCAGAGATTCCTTCATTATATATTAAAATAATAGTCACGGTCAAGCTTTATACTTACCAGCAGTCACTTTGGATGGCATCTATAAGCCCATCTCTGATAGATCTTTATCACCTCTCCAAATGGCATGTATAAGCCCATTCCCGACACAATCAACCAATATCATTATTTCGTGCGAGTGCAAATTTCTGGGCACTCTAGTGTTCAATCATCTTCCACCTTCAAGTCACGAATGACAGACCGGCCAATCTAACTATTCAGGTTTAAGAAGATTGAACAGGGGTAGCTGTTGTACCCCAAAACTTATCCTCTCTTTTCTCAAGACATTTCTCACAAGATCTTTAATGGCTCAAAATTGCACAAGTGTTGACTAGGTCAAACCATCTCCCCAACACTGATACTTCAAATTAGGGTTTTAATTTTCACAAAGAGAATTGGACTTCTAATGCCTCGAATTACTTTAATGGATCATTATAGACCTCCAATAATACTCATGTCAAGTTTCAAGTCTTGAATCACGATTTTGCTCAATCAATTGCTCAGATGACTTAAAATCAGTTGTATTTGGTAAAAAGTCAATTATGGTCAACCTACAGTCAAACTTCATGATTTTTGGCCAACATCAACATTTTAAAGTCCTATTCATTATTTGATCAAGTATTGACCATAATCCCTCAATAAAAGCACTTAATTTACCAAAAGGGTAAAATGGTCAAAATTAGGATTTTGACTGTAATTGACTTATCAGTGACTTTTGACCTAATACATGATCTAATGGCTTGAAGAATATTATCAAGGATTCAAGTACAACATGTTGACCTAATTTCATGGTTCAAAACATTCCTCAAGATCAATGGATTGATAGTTGAACTTTGATCAACTGATGAAAAGTCAACTGATACGCAAAAAGTCAAACTTTGACTTTTTGGTCAAAATTCAATTTCAAAGATCACAATTCATCAAGATATTCAAAAATATGAAGCTTGGTCATCAAGAAATCATGAAAGTCAAAAGTCAATGTGAAAAGTCAAACTTTTCAAGGCTTGGAAATTTATCTAAGTGTTTTTATACATGAGAATTCCATTACTTCATGCCAATCTTTCACCAAGATGCAAGATGATTCAAATGAAACTTTCAACATGAAATTTATATATCTTGATGAGATATACAACTTTTCTTTGCTTATCAATTCCTAGAAGTGCTTGGATTTTGAGTTATAAAATCCTAAAGTCATGACATTTTTCATAAAACAATTAGAGAAATTTTCAACAAGTTTTGGTCAGTTTTTATCTCAATTTCTTGGCCAATTATAATCATGTTCCAATTTAATTTATCCAAAATGGTCAACATGCAAGTTGTAGATAATGTTTCAAGCTTTCCAAAACATCCAAGAGCATGAATTTATCATACTTGAGCTAGGAGATTCAAAGGCATGAATTTGGGCATCCATTCTTGAATTACTAGTCATTTTTATGAAGAACACGTAATACAATCTTCATGATATGCTGCATAATCTTACTTTTCAGGCCTTCTAACTTGCAGATCTCACCATAATTAATTGTTTACACAAACTTTTGCGATATGATCAAAGTGGTTAAGGCATTATCCAATCCATTTTGCCATTTATGGCACAAAGGCACCATTGCCATTCACATAAAGCATGCTTTATACAAAGTCAGCTCTCCTTGAGCCTCTCAACTATTTTTTCTGCACACACAATGTCAAAGCAAGAAAAGCAACATGCCTAAAAACTCCTAGTCACTTCAGATCCCTTTTGTACCATGCATTGGGACATCAAATTTCACATAACTTTTTTGTTTCATCTCAACCAAACCAGAATTCCACAGCTTCTGAAACAAACTCTCTCATCCTCTCAAACTTTATCTATAAATAGAGAGGTCATTTTCAAGCTAAATCCAGAAGTTTTGGTTGTATAGACAAGTTTCTCAAAACCCCTCATACTATCAAAAAAAATAACTGTCCACAAAACCTCCACTCTTGAGCTTTAAAGTCCAAATATTTGAACCTCTCACACCTTGCAAGTTATGTCCAAAAAAACCATCCAAACACTCCACATACATCATATAGGATTGTTCAAACACGAGAAAAACTTTTGTTACATCATCATCACCATTTTCCAAGCCCAAAAACAGCCACCTGTAACTTGACTTCTCCAACTCTAAATCAAAACACGAATTTCAGCTTCAAGGTAAGTTTTTTTGACTTTGAACTCTTCATACAAGCATCATTAATGGTTCATTTGTGAAGATAAAATATAGATATCATAGCCCTGAAGCTAACTATATGCTTAATTTTCATTTTCACTAACCATGTGTTGAGAACTGACTTATATATGTGACAGAATAATGTTATAAGTAAAAAAAAAGCAGTATGAGTCGATGCATATCTCTATGAGTCGACTCATATTAGGTACAAAAGAGGTTATGAGTCGATACAAGGCATTATTCATCAATGCATATTGTTATCAAGACATATTACAGAGAGACAGAATATGTATGAGTCGATGCAAAACACAAATGCATCGATGCAACCAAGAAATGAGTCGATGCAAACCATTATGCATCGACTCATAATGAGTTGGTTTTGACTTTCAAGAATAATAAATGATATGTATTTATGCATAAGTGCATGTGTCAATGCATAAAGGTTTTCGTATCAATGCATAAGTGCATGCGTCAATACATAAAAGTTTTAAAAATCAATGCATAAGTGCATGTGTCAATACATAAAAGTTTTTTTTAAAAACAATTTTCCTTTTTTACATTATCTTTATATTTTTATTGTTATTAATTATTCAATATGGTTGTAATAGTAATTAGGTTTTAATTTCTTTCATTCTCCATTTGTAAATTTGTATCCCCATCCCAAAAAAAAAAAAGATGTAATAACGTAGAACTTTAAATTTTTGCAATTTATCGCTTTCAATATTATTGCTAGTAATTAGGGTTTATATGGAAAGACTTAAAATAAACAAGTAGACAACCCTAATTCAAGACAAAAAAGCATGAAATCAATATACTTTTCACACTTGCACCTCTAGGGTTAACCCACACTTGTTGCCTTAGAATAAAACAGTCATGTCCCTCGAACGTGGGATACTTTAGCAAAGACCCTCGAATACAAGACCGTAGTCCCTCGATGACCCTTCGATGTTTCCTTCGATAAAAGATCTTAGACCCCTTACAAAAATTGCTAAGGTATCCTACAATGTTTCCTTCTATGACTACACGACGACCCACGCTCGTCCCTTCACATCCAATGATAGGGCTCCTTACCAATCAATGGTAAGATAGAAATATCTAAAAGGGAAGGAAAAGAACTAATACTTTTTTAGTAGGTAGAACATTCATAGTTTCTTGCTCACAACCATTTTCAAAACATATCTCAAAACACATCAACACTTTCAAATGAAATATTTTCAAAAGTCAACACATTGTATACATTCTTATAGAGACGAGAATCATTATGAAGTTCTCCTAAACAAAGTCACTTTCAAAAATAATTTCAAAAACATCATAAACACATTTCAAAGCATTTTAAAGTGAGCTAGCAACTAAGAGCCCGTGGATAACTATGGATGAAAAGGATTCTAACACATTCCATTTTCATAACCTACCCCCTGGACTCAAGAAAACATCTCAAAAGGTCTTTCCTGTTCTTTTCACCCTTTACTTTATTGGATAAAAGAAAAGTCGATGGTGACTCTTGCTATCCGCAACAATTGCGATAAAATGCAAAACACCTAAGTCAGTTCTCCCACCGTATCACACCTTGCTTTCTAGAGATAAATTTATTTTCTTTTGTTTTGTACATGTTCTAGAAAGTATCCAACATTCTGCATGAAATTCAAGAAAAGCATTATGCAATTCATCATAAGATGGATTCAAGATCACTAACCTCATTTTTTTCATCATCAAATTGGTGTGAAGTTATTGATGCCATTTTTTCTTGTTCTTCATCTTAAGAGCACTTATGTTAAATTAGTAATTTTGACACTTATCAATTACATTAGACAATAATTAGTCACTTTATATATGGCCACCTGGATAGTATTCTGCAAAAGTATCGTTTGAGCTTGGCTATATTCCACATCTTAAGATTGGTTCCTCGATCAGTGTTTCCATAATGTAGTCTCTATTTTCGGTACTATATTTGATCATTTATGGTCCTTCCCAATTGGATACAAGTTTCCCATCCTTGATATTCTTCCTCTCGATGTTGGTTCGCTTTAGTGCAAGATCTCTAGGTTGGAAATCTCGAGATCAAACTCGCTTATTGTACCTGATTGTGGTTGCTTGCTTCATAATGAAACTCATGAGGAAGGTATATTCTCTCATTTCTTATAAAAGGTAGACTTCCTCCCTGATTTCCTGGGTGTTGTCTTCTTGTGGAAAGGGGTGTGCCATCCTCCAGATAAGTTCCCCTATTTCAACATCAATGAGAGCTTTGGTTTTATAGGTGAGTCAAAAGGATGTTTTACCCGTTGTCAAGGGAGATGTAGCATGATATTCCCAAAGTACATATGGATGCTCATGTGTCCAATTTCCCTTACATAATCCTTTGCATCTTGGACCATAGACGGCCAATAGTATTTTGCTTAATTACTTTCTTGGCAAGAGCCTGGGCGTCAAGATGTTGAATGGGTATCCCTTTATGTACATCGACAAGAGTGTAGGAACCTCCCCCTCCCCTCCCCTTCTATGAATTTCAGCAGGGGGTCGATAAGCCTCTTCTATATAAGGTCTCTTTTATCACATAGTAGAAATTGGCTCTTTTCTTCACCAAGGTGGCATTGGATGGATCAGAGAGATGTGTTCCCTACTAAATAAAATTTATAATGGGTAATATTCGATATGGTTGTGAGACGTATTATATGGCCATCATCGTTATTCTAGGAATTTTTCTACTTTGGCATATCATTGTATTCTAGATAAAGGAATGATTCACTCTAGAGGACCTGGTGTTGGCAAGTTTGGAAAGGGTGTTTTCTCTAGTGTTTTTTTTCCTTTGGGACATGCAAGATTTTGAAGTATATAAACTTTTCTAGCTTTTCCTTGGTCGAGGTGACATATCTCTGCAATAATGGATCTTTTGTTTGAGTCTCCCTTTTGACTTGCGACACCACGATCTGGGAATATGTTTGTAGTCTAATTTTCTTTGCCCCATCTCGGAAACCGATGGGATATTTTCGATGACAGTTTCATATTCAACTTGATTATTGGTGGTAGAGAATTTGAAGGGTAAGGATACCTAAATCGCCAATTCGGCTTTGTTATCCAACATGAAACTGGTTCTGCTTCCCTGACTGTTAAATGATCTCCCCATGATTATAATCCAAGGGTGGGTTACCTCTTATATTCCTTAAGTCATTTCTACAATGAAGTCTGTGAATAATTAGGCTGCGAATAATTAGGCTTTTAAAGTTTTCCTTGCTTAAAAGTCGATGTTGATTTCAAACAATTAAATAGACCACTTTTTCTGTCGTCCCGCCGAATCCAGGCGGTGGAGGACTTGACTCAAAGGAAAATATGTCTGGAGTATGATTACATATGCTAGAAAATACCATCACAGCTTCCTGGATATGGTCAATAAGACCAACTACGCCTTTTCTATCTTTTGATAGTGTAACTCTGGTCCGGCTAAGGCCTTGTAGATAAAGTAAATCAGACTCTGAATGGAATTCGGCTCTCGCACGACGAAGGCTCTAATTGATTCTTTGGATACGACCAAATAAAGTAATAAGGTATCCTCAATGTATGGTTGGGATAATATTTGTAGAGTTGATATGTCCATTTGTAAGGATACAAATGTTTGCTCACATTCTGTAGTCCATTCAAAATGTACCTCTTTTTCCAACATATGTAAAATGGTAGGGTGTGTTAAGTTGACTTCAATATGAACATGTTTAAATTCGTCAATATTCCATTCAACCTCATCACTTCCTTATTTTTGGTTGGTGTCGCCATCTAGATGATTGAATCGCATTTATTTATGTTTGCCTCTATGCCCTCTCTCTGTCAAATAAAACCTAGAAATTTATCGGCCTTGACTTCAAAGGAACACTTCTTTGGACTGGGGCTCATATTAGCCTTCCAAAATCTTGGGAATACGCTGGAGAGATGTTATTTATGTAGTTCCTCTTCATCATATTGGATGATCATGTCGTCTATGTATACCTCCAACATTTTGCCTATTTCTTCCTTTAAGACCTTGTTCATCATTCTCTAGTATGTTGCTCTTACATTTTTCATGCCAAAGGACATCACGTTATATTGGTAGTTGGCTTTCTCGATCTTGAAAGTTATTTTCTCCCTATCCAGATTGTACATGGGAATTTGATTATAATTGGAATATGCATATGTGAATGAAAAAAGCTTGTACTTAGCCTAATTACTAACCAATTTGTCTATGTTTGGAAGTGGATGTGAGTCTTTGGGGCATGCTCGATTGATAATTGTGTAATCACTGCACATCCTCTACTCTCACGAAGCCTTTTTTACCAACACGATATTAGAGAACCATTTAGTATATTTAATTTTGGAGATAAAGTTAGCATCGAGTAAGCCCTAAACCGTCTTTATGGTTGCTTTGGCCTTTTTAAGGGACTGCAACCTTCTTCGCTAAGATACATAAGGATCGATATTTAGCCAAATGCTTGCTACACTCAGATTTATGCGGGACATCTTGCAGGGAGAAATTGTGAAGAGGTCGGCGTTGGCCTTTAGGCACTCAATGAGCCATTTATTCACTTTGGTCGATAAATCAACGGCTAATTGTGTCAATTTATCATTAAGTTAGACAACTTCGAACTTTCCATCTAGCATCAGCCTCAAGGTCATCGTCTTACCTCTGGTAGATATGCCAGGCTTGTCATCCTTCATAGCTTCGTTCTCTCGTACTTTGAGATTGTCTAAGTTAGTTATTTCATCATCATTCTTCCTTATTTCCTCAAGTATGAAGAAGGATGTAAGGGGGTTCTTTGGTGTTTCCTCGTGTATAAGATGAGCTCCATGCATATCAATTTAAAAAGGACTGGTTAACCCTAATTGTTTTGGTATTTTATCTTCAAAAGGACCATATAAACTACGACGTTCAACATTGCCATGAAAGATCTCTCAAGAATGTCGTTGTAAATGCTTTCACAAGGAACCATGGGGAAAACATGTTTAAAGTTCTCATGTTCTTCCTTTCTCTAAAGGAGACCGCCGAGTGGAAGAGTCGTTGAAGGCTATGAGGCTCCTGCCTTCACTTGGCTTTAGATCTTGCATGAGAAACCTAACTTCATAAAGATTCTAAGATACGTTATGTTGCACAAACTTTCATCATCAATGAGGATTCCTGACACCAAATGATTGGCTATGGTGGCATTTACATATAGTGGATGTGTCGTGTTAGGAGTTCCATCTACCTTCATGTGGTCTCAAAACCCTAGCATCGGTATATCCATTCATCGTTTCTCAATATGCATAATGCTTGTGATGGAGGCTCTTTCTCGCTAGGTAGCTCCCGACCAATAGAATCCATGACAAAGATCGAAGATAATCCAAAGTTGAAAGGATCTAAGGTGCTCTCGGAAGTAGGATTGAGAGTTGCTTTCTTCATCTTAGTGTGTCTGCTACAACAATAGTGACTTGAATCAGATGATTTGATTGTGGAAATTTTCCTGAATCAAAAGTCGATTCCTACAGACGACGCCACTGTTCAGTTCAAAACAAAAAAAATGAATTGTGAAACGATGAAGTAATGTTTTGTTGTGGTGAATTTATGCTTCTGGTGCAGTAGAGAGTGACTTACTTACAAATTTAGCACTCCAACTTTTAAATTGGTGAGAGAATGAGAAATAATGTGGGAGTGAGAGTGAATTCAAATCAATACACGTTTCTTCACATAAAATATTTTATATATGAGAATTTGTTGAGGTGTCAAAATCCATTTTTAAATATGGAGTTTTTCCTATTTGGCCATGGTCGATCCAAAACAATTTCAAAATAACTAAATATGAAGAAGAAAATTGCTATTAATTGATTAAATAATTGAGAATTTCAACGTTTTCAAATTTTTTTCTATCAAGATGTCGAGCTTAGTTTTTTTTGTCTTATAACTTAGTGGTTCTAGTTCACTCTTTAAAGACCAACAAATAAGATGTCACTGTTGGATTAAAATATCCAGCGTCAACCTTAGGGATTCGAAGGGCTTAACATCCCCCCATGGGCGCCTACACAGGTGTGTTAGGTGGGCCAGGTAGGCCCCTTGTTGGATTCGCTATAAGGAAATAGAGTAGCACCTTGGCTACAAGCAATTGCTTTTAGTGCAGTGGTAGGCGCTTGATCCTAAAATTGGCATCAGAGCGCCTGGTTCTGAGCTAAAACACTTAACTGTGTCAGTACAAGATCCAGCGTCAGAAAAACACAATGGCAGGAAATTATTCTCACACCAGCAATGACAACCATGAGGACAGAGACAGATTCAGCGGCAAACCTTCAGTCTTTGATGGAGAAAACTTTGATTACTGGAAAGACAGAATTGAAAGCTTCTTTCTGGCACATGATGTTGATCTGTGGGATATGGTGACAGATGGATACACGCACCCTGTGAATGCAAGCGGTCAGAAGATTGATAGAAAAACAATGACTGACCAACAAAAGCGTGACTTCAAGAATCACCACAAGGCCAGAACCATCCTTCTCAGCGCCATCTCGTATGTTGAATATGAAAAGATCTCCAATAGAGACACAGCAAAGAACATATTTGACTCACTCAGAATGACGCATGAGGGCAACGTTCAGGTCAAAGAAACTAAAGCTCTGGCGCTCATTCAGAAGTATGAGGCGTTCAAAATGGAAGAAAGTGAATCCATTGAAATAATGTTCTCAAGATTCCAGATTCTGGTAGCTGGTCTCAAGGTTCTGGACAAAGGTTACTCTACTGCTGATCACGTCAAGAAAATCATCAGAAGTTTACCCAAGCAGTGGAGGCCAATGGTTACAGCTTTGAAGCTAGCAAAAGATCTCAACAAAATTTCTCTGGAGGAACTTATCAGCTCCCTCATAAGTCATGAGATAGAGCTAGAAGCTGATGAACCCCAGAAGCAAGGTAAGCCTTTAGCATTAAAATCTAACAAAAAATCTGAGTCTAAAGTTTTGCAGGCAGTTGAAGAAACATCTGATGGATCCTCATCAGAAGAAGACGAACTCTCCCTCCTCTCCAGAAGAGTGAATCAACTGTGGAAGCAGAGGCAAAGGAAGTTCAGGAATCCCAGAAGATCTGATCAGAACGAGTCTTCTTCCAGATACAGAAGGACAGATTCTTCCTCTGGATACAGAAGATCTGAAGGCTCCTCAGGAAGCAGAAAGCCAAACACCAAGGACATCATCTGCTATGAGTGCAATGAGCAAGGACACTACAAGAGTGACTGCCCAAAGCTTCAGAGGTAAAAGCCCAAAAAGAAGTTTGGAAGAGAAAAGAAGAAAAGTCTCATGGCTACATGGGATGACTCTGACTCGTCTGAAGCTGACTCAGAATCAGATGATGAGAGAGCAAACATAGCTCTCATGGCTAACATTTCAGAAGATAGTGAAGCTTCTGAATCAGACTCAGAATCAGATACTGAAGAGGTATTTCCTAACTTTGCTGTTAATTTTACCAAGGCTGAACTTGCTGAAAGCCTTAATGAAATCCTGGAAAGGTATCAGCAGATTAGAGTTAAATTCAGAGACCTGAAAAGGAATCTTGAATCTGACTCTAATAAGACTGAGAGTCTTAAATTGGAGAATTCTGAGCTGAGAATTAAAATTTCAAAATTAGAAAATACTTTACAAAACTGTCAGAAGGAATCAATTTCTGAAACTCCCAGCAACACTGATGAGATCATCAAGGAGTATGATCACAGTTTCCAGAAGTTCCTTGCTAAAAGCATAGATAGAAGCAAAATGGCTTCAATGATCTATGGAGTTAGCAGAAACGGCATGAAGGGAATAGGATACCAAGGTAAGGTTCCTACACCAAAGAATGTCATGGACTTAACCATTAAACACACGCCTCTGAATTCACATTTTGTGTATGGTCACACATGATATTAAATACACTAGCAGTAAGTACTCTGTGAAACCAAAATTCAACCAGAGTTTTGGTAAATCTAACAAATCAGGACCCAAGAAAATCTGGGTACCTAAGGATAAAATAATACATGTTGCAGATATCTTTAGCAGCAAGTCAGAAACACCAGTCATGGTACCTGGACTCTGGCTGCTCGCGACACATGACAGGAAGAAGGCATATGTTCCAAAGCCTGGAACTTAAGCATGGAGGCCACGTTGGCTTTGGAGGCAATCAGAGGGGAAAGATAATTGGCTCCAGAACTGTAGGTAATGGAAATCTTCCCTCTATTAATAATGTTCTGCTAGTAGATGGATTAATTCATAATCTGTTATCCATAAGTCAATTAAGTGATAACGGTTATGATATAATCTTTAATCAAAAATCATGTAAAGTTGTTAGTCAGAAAGATGGGACTATCCTGTTTAATGGAAAGAGGAAAAACAACATTTACAAAATCAAACTTTCTGAACTGAAAAGTCAGAATGTAAAGTGCCTTCTGTCTGTTAACAACGAGCAGTGGATCTGGCACAGAAGATTGGGGCATGTTAGTATGAGAAGAATATCTCAGATTAACAAACTCAATCTGGTCAGAGGACTTCCTAATTTGAAGTTCAATTCAGATGCTCTGTGTGAAGCATGTCAGAAAGGCAAGTTTGCAAAACCTTCTTTTAAATCTAAAAATGTTGTTTCTACCTCTAAGCCATTAGAACTTCTGCATATTGACTTATTTGGACCAGTTAAAACTGCTTCAGTCAGTGGCAAGAAGTATGGGTTAGTAATCGTAGATGACTATAGCAGATGGACATGGGTAAAGTTCTTAAGACACAAGGACAAGTCACACTCTATGTTTGTTACCTTCTGTAACCAAGTTCAGAATGAAAAGGATCTTAGAATCGTTAAAGTCAGAAGTGATCATGGTGGAGAATTTGAAAACAAATATTTTGAGTCATTCTTTAATGACAAAGGCATTCTGCATGATTTCTCTTGTCCTAGAACTCCCCAACAAAATGGAGTTGTAGAACGAAAGAACAGAACATTGCAAGAAATGGCCAGAACCATGATCAATGAGACAACCGTTGCTAAGATCTTCTGGGCAGAGGCAATAAACACAGCGTGCTACATTCAGAATAGAATCTCAATAAGACCTATTCTGGAAAAGACTCCATATGAATTGTGGAAGAACAGAAAGCCCAACATTTCATACTTTCATCCATTTGGATGTACCTGTTTTATGTTAAATACAAATAATTATTTAAACAAGTTTGACTCTAAAGCACAAAAGTGTATTATGTTAGGATACTCTGAACGCTCAAGAGGGTACAGAGTATACAATACAGAAACACAGATTGTGGAAGAATCAATCAGTGTTCGTTTTGATGATAAGCTTGACTCTGAAAAGTCAAAGCAGAATGAAGTTTTTGCAGGTATGGAAATTGAATTTACAGGTTCTGAAGACAAGTCATCAGAAGCTCTCAACACAGACACTCCTTCAACATCTGAAAGGAGCACTGCTAGCAATCCTACAACAGCTGCTGATCAACCTCAGAAGAGATTACCCAGAAGCAGCTTGGATCACCCAGAAGAGACTATCTTAGGAAGAAAGGAAGATCCAATCAGAACAAGAGCAAGCTTCAAAAACTCTGAAGAAACCCTCATGGGACTTGTGTCTCTGATTGAACCTTCTTCTATTGATGAAGCACTTCTGGATAATGACTGGATTCTGGCAATGCAAGGAGAGCTGAATCAATTCACCAGAAATGACGTATGAGATCTTGTTCCCAGACCAAAAGGATTCAACGTCATTGGAACAAGATGGGTGTTTAGAAACAAGCTAAATGAACAAGGTGAAGTCATCAGAAATAAAGCACGACTGGTTGCACAAGGTTATAGTCAGCAAGAGGGGATAGACTATACAGAAACCTTTGCCCCAGTCGCCAGGTTAGAATCTATCAGACTTTTAATTTCATTTGTTGTTAATAGAGGCATCACTCTGTATCAGATGGATGTCAAAAGTGCATTCTTAAATGGTTATATAGAAGAAGAGGTTTATGTGCACCAACCCCCTGATTTTGAAAATACAAAACATCCAGAACATGTTTTCAAACTAAAGAAGTCACTATATGGTCTGAAACAAGCTCCCAGAGCTTGGTATGAAAGGCTAAGTAACTTTCTGTTAGAAAATGAATTCACCAGAGGGAAGGTGGACACTACCTTATTATGTAAGTCAGTTAAGAATGACATCTTAGTTTGTCAAATTTATGTTGATGATATTATTTTTGGTTCTACTAATCCTTCTCTTGGAAGAAAATTTGCTAAGTGTATGCAGGCAGAATTTGAGATGAGCCTCATGGGGGAACTGAAATTCTTTCTAGGAATTCAGATCAATCAAACCCCAGAGGGAACTTACATTCATCAGAGCAAATACATCAGAGATCTTCTGAAGAAATTTGACCTCTCAGAATGTAAGCCATCAAAGATTCCAATGCATCCCACGTGCATTCTGGAAAGAGAAGAGGTAAGCAAAAAGGTAGAACAGAAAGTCTACAGAGGTATGATTGGCTCTCTCCTTTATCTGACAGCTTCAAGACCTGATATATTATTCAGCGTATGTATTTGTGCTAGATTCCAATCAGATCCTAGAGAATCTCACTTAACAGCTGTTAAGCGAATTTTTAAGTATCTAAAAGGTACTACTAATCTGGGTTTGTTTTATAGAAAATCTAGTGATTACAGTTTAGTAGGCTACTGCGATGCTGACTTTGATGGAGACAGAGTGGAGCGTAAAAGTACTTCTGGAAGCTGCCAGTTTCTGGGAGAAAATCTGATCTCTTGGTCCAGCAAAAGGCAATCAACAATTGCACTATCAACAACAGAAGCTGAGTACATAGCAGCAGCAGGATGTAGCACACAAATGCTCTGGATGAAAAGTCAGCTTGAAGACTTCCAGATTTTTGAGAGTAACATCCCTATACTCTGTGATAATACTTCTGCTATTTGCTTAAGTAAGAATCCCATTTTACATTCTAGAGCTAAGCATATAGAAATAAAACATCACTTCATTAGGGACTATATTCAGAAAGGAATTTTGAATTTAAAATTTATAGATACAGACAATCAATGGGCTGATATCTTCACTAAACCCCTTTCTGAAGATAGGTTCAATTTCATTCTGAAACATCTCAGCATGAAAATCTGCCCAGAGTGAAAATGTTTTAATTCCATATATTTATCTTCAGAATGTATTTGTTTTACTGTGAACTTCTGATCAATCTCTTTTCAGAAAGATAGAACATGCAGATTGTATCAGATGCTAGTCTTAAAGATCTGAGAGTCTAAGCTCAAGGATAGACGTGCTGATCACTAAATCAAACAAGTGTCATCCAATCATCAGCAAATCTCTGAAGCAGAACGCGTGCACGCTTCTGAGAAGGCAAAACGCTGATTGGGTGCATTGAGACACATGTCTGGTAACCGTTTTAAGTATCTTTCTCAAATCCCCCAAAATCGGCAAGCATTAATTGAAAGTAATCATGTTTTTAAAACGTAATCATGATTTTATTTCTCTTTATTGAAAACGTTTACTCTTTCAAAATATTCTTAAGCCTATTTAAGCATGTTAACTCCTCACTTTAATCTTTTACAGTTTCTCATTATCTCTCAAGTATTCTCTGCATTTTTCTGTGTTCATCTCTCTCAAACCCATTTTCTCAGTTTTTCTCAAAATCCCTAAGTGTGAACATGGCAACCTCCAGCAGTGCTTCTGCAGGTTCTCAGAAGAAAGCATCATCTGAACAGTATCAAGTTCCATTCAGAACACTCCTCACTCCAGTGAAGAATCTTGAAGTGTTATCTGAACTGATTATTGATTTTGGCAGTCTGAAGGAGAATGGCTTTGACTTGACAGAAGAAGTTAGGGCACAGAAATGGGAAAGGTATTTTGACAGGTTGGTTGGACCAACTTTTCCAATGTTAGTCAAGGAGTTCTGGATTCACGCAACTGCATCAACGTATCAAGTCACCTCCTACATAATGGGGAAGAAGATTGTGATCACTGAGGATCACATAGCAAAGTTGATTGGTTACAGTGGCGGTGGCGTCCGCTGTATTGATATGGCTGAAAGATGTGCTGACGTGGGCGTCATAGCTGAAAGGATTTTTACCCTTGGGTTGCCCAGCAGCAAGATCAGAGATTTAAAGGATCACCACAGAGTTTGGGCGAAGATCATTCTGGGGTGCTTTAATCATAGGAAGCCAACTAGTTCCCCTGATTACATAAATATAGATCAGCAGTTTCTGATCTATTTTATCAATCAGAAGGTAAAAATCAACTTGGCTCATCTTCTGTTTAATCACCTCAGAACAAGCGTGAAGGAGACCAGGGAAGAAGAAAGAACAAAGAGGGATTGGATACCCTTTGGAAGATTGATATCAGATATTCTGACTGAGAATAGGCTGATAGAGCACCCGATAGAAGCTCAAGAGTTAAGCACCATTGAACCAACGGTTGGGAAGCCTCTGAACGCGAAGAATCTGAAGAAAATGAAGCTGATAGAGAATATCAGAAAGGAACCCAACATTACTCCCACTGCTGACATCACCAGCAGAAGAGTCCCACTGAGTGACTTTCCTTTATTTTCTGAGATAGAATCTAAACCAGTGGTGGTTCTCAGATATCTGGACGCGTGCAAGGCTGATGGTACAGATCCCAATCTGAATATCAAAGATCTGCACCAACCTCAACCAGAAGTTACACTGAAGAAGACGAAGAAAAGGAAGGCCCCTTCAGAAGGAACATCCCAGCAGACACCCAAGAAAAGAGGTAATTTATCTGCTGCTTTTGTTTTAAATTCTTCTACTATTTCAACATTTATCCCATCTCCAACTTCTCATAGAATCTCAATCCCCATCCCAACAATAGATGAAACCGAACCAGAAGATGACCCTTCTGAGGCACTACAACTCAGAAGACCCCGAACCAAACATCCCAAACCAACAATCTCAACAACATCAGCAATTGACAAAGTGCTGTCTGACATTGATCAACACACTTCTGATCACCCCTCCAATAATCCAAACTCTGAACCACAAATTGTCCACTCTCCACAACCAGAACAACCTCTCTCACCCATTTCAGAAGAACCACATATCCTTGAACAACCAGAAATTCCTCCTCCTTCTCCACAACCAGCAATTCCTTCTCCCTCTCCTCAACCAGAAATTCATCCACCATCACCTCAACCATCACCTCAACCTGAGTTTCATCATTCTGAAACTCCATCTCCTCCACCTCAATCTCCTCAATCCTTTGAACCACAACCTCTGGCAATCCAGCTGCCATGTGGAACAACAGTAACCATGGCCCAGCTGCCATCCTCGCCAGAATCTACACCACCAAATACTCCCAAAACCCCAAACAGTCCAATCATTATTTCTGATTCTCCCACTCCATCTCCAAAACAAACAGCTCCCAAGCAAACCACCGAAAACCCCAGCAGGACCTTCATAGATTTAACAATCCTTGACCGTCTTGCTGATCTGAAAAATAAAATAGCCATTCCAAAACCAAAACAGCCAGATGTTGGCTCTGGTATTATGAATTTTGAAACAGGTTTGCAGCAGTGGATTGCTTCTCTGAAGCAAGTCTGTCCTGGAATGATTAATCCAGCTGCCTCTGACCAGCTCTGGTCACAATTCAGAATTTGGGTACGTGCTGAAGCCCTCAAGTTGCAGGATATCAACTATGAGCAGGCACAACAGAACTTCAGCAAGCTGCTGAAGGAAGTTGAAAGTCAGCTGCCACAGGAAGACGTGCTCCTTCTGGATAGTGAGCCATGGTCTGAGAAGCGTCCAGCTTCAAAGGTGCAGCCAGAAGAAGATCAGACTATTCAAGCTGAAGTCAGCCAAGCTGAAGATGTTGCAGAAAGCTCTCAGAAGCTCCCTGCTTCTGATGTTTCTCAAGCTGCCTTGGACAGGCAGACTCTAGAAGAACTGAAGCTGAATGACATTCGTCTGCAGCAAAGGATGGATGAAAATGACCAGAAGATGAAAGAAAGGATGGATGTGCAGGATAGCAAGATAGACACAGTAGTCAGCATGGTGCACAAACAGAATGAGACTGCTGATCAGATCAAAGCCATGCTGGAGAACCTGTTCACACGCCTTCCTCCCCAACCTTAGATTTTCATTCATGTCATTCTCATGTTTTCTTTGCTTATCTGATGTACTGTTTTGTTTGATTCTGAACTTTTTAATATGACAAGTTTTTCTGCTCTAAATGTTTTAGCACATCACTTACACTTTTTGATTGCTGACAAAAAGGGGGAGAACAAGAATGATATTTTAAATAATAACGGATTACTAAGACAGAAATTCTCAAACATTCTAACTCTGATATACTTGAATATGTTTTCTATTTTTTGCTTAAGTCTACAGGTACAAGAAGCTCCATGATATTCTGAAGACTAAAGCTCTGATACTGTGACCCAAAGCAAAGCTCTGACTCTGATCTGAAGCTCTGCTCTGATATTCTGATCCAAAGCTTCTGATAGTCAAAACTCTGATATTCTGATGTTCAAAGAAAGGCAATAAAGATCTGATCCTGAAGAACTCTTGGAATTAAAAAGGGAAGTAATAAATTCAGGGGGAGTATCTCTCAACTCTTATATCTCTTTATCCCCTATCTTTGATAACCTCTTACTCTGATACATCTTATCATTTAGTTATCTCTGATACGTTTTCACGTTATTTTCAATTAAAAATATCTAGTTTTTGTCATCATCAAAAAGGGGGAGATTGTTAGAACAAAGTTTGAATCTACTACCCTAAGTTTAAGTTTTGATGATAACAAAATGAAAAGATATATTAATTATGTGATTTATATAAGAACTATTTGCTACCTAAATTATTACCTTCTGTTTTGCAGAAACTCTGATAGGCATCAGCAAGAGTACACTTAATCAGCATCGGAATATTGGTTATCAACGTCAGCATCAGAAGATGCTATATCAGAATACCAGAATCAGAAGAATGATTCACGCGTATGCTGAAGCTTGATGAACAGAACTGCGCTCAACACTCTGATAAAGACAACAATAGTTCATCAGCACTTAAGCAGAGTCAGAATGAAGCCAAGCCAGAACACGCTTTAAGTAGCAACGGTACTGTGCATTAAAAACGAATTATTACCAACGGCATCATTCCAGACAAGATCTGCTCAATAAGGAAAGTTTGTTATTGGCATTGAATCAAGATTATTGCTCCAACGTTCAACAATCTCAGTGCTATATAAACAAGACAATGAAGATTGAATTGGCTAATGCTCTACATCATATTACACGCCTAAAAGCTAATCATCATCTTTCTTCTTTCAGTTTGCTAAACGCCTCACAATTCCTCACTCAGTATTTTAGCAATCTAGTTTCATAAGCTTAAATTGTGTAACATCACAGTTGTGATACAGTTTTGTAGAAAACATTCACACACCTAGATTTATCTTCTTTATAAGAAAGTGTTTCCTTGACAAACCGGGTTGTGGTTTGCATCAAGAAGGCTTTAGCAGTTGTTAAAGCAGATTGTAATATTCAATTGAATATAGTGGATTAAGACCTCGTTGGAGAGAGGCGAAATCACCTTGACGGGTGGACTGGAGTAGTTTGAGATCAAACGAACCAGGATAAAAATATCTTGTTCATTGCATTAATTTTCAGTTTTACAATTCAACCCCCCTTCTTGTGTTTTTCACTTCTTCAATTGGTATCAGAGCAAGGTCATGGGTTCGAATCCCCCCGGCTGACACTGGGGGGAAGATTGTTGGATTAAAATATCCAGCGTCAACCTTAGGGATTCGAAGGGCTTAACATCCCCTCATGGGCGCCTACACAGGTGTGTTAGGTGGGCCAGGTAGACCCCTTGTTGGATTCGCTATAAGGAAATAGAGTAGCACCTTGGCTACAAGCAATTGCTTTTAGCGCAGTGGTAGGCGCTTGATCCTACAGTCACATATTTGAACTCGTGATCCTACACCCTATGTCTTTGCACAGCTATCAACTGAGTTGATTTAACATGACCGAACGTAGTTATTTTACTAGATGAATTTTCATCTCTTTTCTTCTTAGGACAGTTTACTAGTAGACTTTTCCAAATCGTATAAAAATAGCATTGATCGCCATTTTTATATGTGGCCGTTGCCATGCTGCTCCTACTAATATAAAAACGGTTATTACAATGGAAAAAAGTTTATTATTTTTTATATAAAAAAAAGACCATGATTTGTGACGTGGCAGTTTGACACATTCCTTCGCATGTGTAAGACCACGACTCTCGATAGTGAGAAATTCCTACGTGGCATGCATGGCTATGGTTTCATGGGCTCCACTCAATTCAACCAAACTATAACTACAAGCAAGCAAATATACATGTACAACATCCTCTTTGCTCTGCCTATGTTTCTTTCGTGTTCAGTTCTGATAGATTCGACATGATCCTAGAATTATTCTTTCCATCCCTGCAACAGAACCATTCTATTTTTGTAACCGTCTATTGCTTTGTGTTTGTTGCTTAGTTTGTTTGAATCTTCTCAATCCTTTCCTCGAAGAATGAGTCAGAGTCAGAAACAAAAACAAAGACAAAGTCAAGTGTTTTAGGTGGGAATATGGAACACAAAATTGTCGACTCAAAAACCGCAAATACCACCTTCTTACCCATTTACTATGACCACATCTTTGAACAACCCCAATTCATTACCTACTCAATATTCAACACTATAGCAAAAATGCTTTAATGGGTGTGAATCGATTTTCAATCTTTTTCATTACCCTTTTAGCAACATCAACATGTTAGGAGAAGAAGGAAAAGAGATGAAACCACCTTCCATTAGGAGAACCTATTCACGTTCAGCTTCATGGACAGATCGTTCTCCGAATAGCCGGAAACCGCCACGTCCATGTTTACCACCTCTTCAACCTCTTTCAATCAATAAACGTAGCGTTGAGGAATGGCCAAGTGCTGGATCTGATGATCTTGGTGTTTGGCCACTTCCACAAACTCCAAGAGGGTCTATGTCCATCGCAAAAACCAATGAACCCGTGCAAGATTTTCAGTTTAAAAGAGATAAATTGGCTTTCTTTGACAAAGAGTGTTCTAGAATTGCCGAACATATTTACTTAGGAAGTGACACGGTGGCGAAAAACCATGAGCTTCTTAGACAGAAAGGAATAACACATGTGCTTAACTGTGTTGGATTTGTTTGTCCTGAATATTTCAAAAGTGATTTTGTGTATAAAACACTTTGGTTGCAGGACAGTCCTACAGAGGATATAA
Organism: Vicia faba; assembly: GCA_948472305.1. Taxonomy (NCBI): domain Eukaryota; kingdom Viridiplantae; phylum Streptophyta; class Magnoliopsida; order Fabales; family Fabaceae; genus Vicia; species Vicia faba. The sequence goes on from OX451737.1 coordinate 668,021,220, forward strand.
CGTGTGTTCTCTATGATGTGTTTGATTACTTTGAGGATGTTAGAGAACAAGGTGGTCGCGTTCTTGTTCATTGTTGTCAAGGGGTTTCTCGATCGACGGCTTTGGTGATTGCTTATCTCATGTGGAGGAAAGGACAGAGCTTTGAAGATGCTTTTCAGTTTGTGAAGACTGCGAGGGGAGTAACAAATCCCAACATGGGTTTTGCTTGTCAACTCTTGCAGTGTCAGAAACGTGTACATGCTATGCCTGCAAGTCCTAATTCTATTCTAAGGATGTATCGAATGGCTCCTCATTCGCCTTATGACCCTCTTCATCTTGTCCCTAAGATGGTTAACCAACCGGGTTCGCTAGCACTTGATTCTCGTGGTGCTTTCATTGTTCACGTTCCTTCTGCTATTTATGTATGGATTGGAAAAAGTTGTAACTTGTTCATGTCATGCAATGCAAAGAGTGCGGCTTTTCAGGTTGTACGCTATGAAAGGGCAAATGGTCCGATTCTGAGTATCCGTGAAGATCAAGAATCAACTGAGTTTTGGGCTGCTCTTTCTGATGAACAACGTTTATCAGATGATTCTAATAAGCAGCTGGTTTTGCCTACTGACAAGATGGAGATTGGTGTAAGAAAAGTCGATGCTTATGATTTGGATTATGAGATTTTTCACAAGGCGATTTCTGGTGGGGTTGTTCCACCTTTTTCTGAAACGAGTGCTGGATCAGAAACTTGTCTTCCTGCTAGAGAACATGGCTGGGCAAGATTGAGGCGGAAGTTTGCTAGTGGTGTCATGAAAGAAATCTTAACATCTCCCAAATGGAAGTGTGATGTGATTATGGAGGAAGAAAAACAAGATTTTGTAGCTGATGATGATCCCTTGTCTGTGTCACTGTCATCAAACCATCCCAGTGAGTGTGGCTCCCCGGATTCCTTTGAATGTTATCTATCCAGCTTGGACAGAGGAAAAGATACTGTTGAAGCCATGGACTTGTCTGAATCTGATCCTGGTGTTTCTTCTTTGCCGCCACTATCTCCCTGTGGCGGTTATTTTCCTTGTGGTTTTCTATGCAGCAGCCCAAAATTCAATTCCAAGTCGCCAACACTTTCGCCTTCAAGTTCTGATTACGCGAGTTCGTTTACATTTTCGCCTTCCTCTACCAATTGGTCTGACTTGTCGTTCGTGTCTTCTCAGCAGCCATCACCGTCTGGCCAGGAATCAATTGAACCTTTGTATGTTAAAGATCTGTCTTTCTCAACAAGTTCCTCTTTACTTAAGAAAGAAGTTCTTCTATCTTCACCTTCAGAGTCATTTTCGACTGATCATGCCTTGGGAGGGGAAAATTCATATTTGCCATCAAAAGGATCTTTTCTCTCTATTGCACAGCGTAGAGGGAGTAATATACCGCCTCGGATGTTGCTACCCTCTGTCAATGAATCCTCTAAAGTCCACAAGAACCTGGTAAGATCACAGTCATTCCATTTGCCTGACTTAAATGTTAAGAAACACGATAGTTATAATAAATCTGATAATGAAAACAGTAGGAAATGGCTAATAGCAGATGATGATATCATTAGTTCAGCTGTTGAAAAGCAGAGTGAGATTAGTAATAAAGAGGATCATGGTATCTTGTTATGTAATATGATGGCTGAGCTTGAAGTGGAGGAGAAATGAATAGAATCAGTTGAGCCAGAATTGGCTGATTCCTATATGTATATTTGCACTCACACACGCTCAGACTCTATTCAGTACATGCCCAATAAAGATTGTATGTGTGCTGTGCACTGATTCTGTTGAAGTACAAACCAATATATAAATATACAAATATTAAATTTAGTGGGATATAGAGCCTATCTTTCTCTTGATTTTAAGTGCTTCGGGTGTTTTTCTATTCTTGTTGACTCATCAGTTGAGCATTATTGCCACAACGATGATGCAAAGCTAGCTAGCCAGCAATCCATCAATCACTAGTATTAAATTTAGTGGGATATAGAGCCTATCTTTCTCTTGATTTTAAGTGCTTCAGGTGTTTTCCTATTCTTGTTGACTCATCAGTTGAGCATTATCGCCACAATGATGATGCAAAGCTAGCTAGCCAGGAATCCATCAACCACTAATATTAAATTTAGTGGGATATAGAGCCTATCTTTCTCTTGATTTTAAGTGCTTCAGGTGTTTTCCTATTCTTGTTGACTCATCAGTTGAGCATTATCGCCACAATGATGATGCAAAGCTAGCTAGCCAGGAATCCATCAACCACTAATATTAAATTTAGTGGGATATAGAGCCTATCTTTCTCTTGATTTTAAGTACTTCGGGTGTTTTCCTATTTTTGTTGACTCATCAGTTGAGCATTATTGCCACAATGATGATGCAAAGCTAGCTAGCCAGCAATCCATCAATCACTAATATTAAATACAAACTTTACATGAAACGATAGCAGAACTAGCTTGTATAAAAGATCACTTGCTGAATGGTGTAAAATGTTGGTACCATCGGTTATAGGTCACTGTTCACATTGATAAATAAAATTAAGTTTCGATTAGATCATTTGGAACAGTGGTTTAGTTAAACATGCTTGGTCTGATTTACAGTCAACAATTAGTTTGTCTAAATGCAATATATACAGTTCAGTTGGCCAACTAGCTATACAAAATACTAACAGCAATAAATGTTTGTCACTTTAGATGCGACCATATCTAGATTTTGTTTAGCAGTTGATTCAATTTTCTGCTTCATTTTCAGGAGGAATACACCTACTAACACCAAAAGCTGGACTAAAAATAAGCACCCCAAAACATTTTTCCCACTAGCATACTGAAATCAGGACATGTAGCATTCATTACAGATGGCAGTATGGGTAATTTGTTCATATATATACCCCAAAAAAAACATGTAATATACTAATCTGCTGAAAAGAGACACGCAGTAAACAAGGCTCAAGTGTAGGACTATTTCTTAAAGCCATTCTGTGATCTTAAAAGTGCCATTGTGGGACCCAGTGCACTGCATTTGGCTCTCTGAGACCATGGCCTATTGCTTGAACTATCATCTTTCTTCCAACCACCCCCCTGCAACAGCCGGGCCTTCTTTGCTTTTAATGCTTCATTGATTTCATCCCAAACGTTAATTTCTCCATTTTCTGTAAAAAGAGAAAACACATACGTAAGTATGGTGCAGGTGTATCAAGATGTTTTCATGTTTATATACAGTAAACCATGTACTTTAAGAATTGTAAAATGTACATTACCTTTAGCAGGGGTATGGCCCTCCTTTTGTGGCTTCGAGCTTCCAACAGGAGTTTGATTACCAACACGTTTTTCATCAGTGCTATTGTTGGTTGCTTTTGTTGGAGTTACCAAAGCATCAGTGCTAGTGTTAGTTGCTTTTGTTGGAGTTACCAAAGCATCAGTGCTAGTGTTAGTTGCTTTTGTTGGAGTTGCTAAAGCATCATTTGAAGCAACTACAGTTGCCAAATTCGAGTGGCCATTCTTAATGATTCGAACATCAGCCAGAGATACATAATCAATCTGCAGAAGGAAAATACTTTCATTTTCATGCAAACACGCAGCATGTTCTTGTCAGATAGACAAGTTTATTCGACATTCATTGTCATGCGTATATGCTATGCTAGGATTGAGTAAGATAAAAAGTAAATACATCTAAAGATTAAAAAAAAAATCTGGAGATTTTTTATTCAAAATGATGGAACAATTTTGTGTGCTGTTTTATTATTGAATCACAATTCAACACATGAATTGCATGCACAGTAGCATAAATAAAACCATTTTAAATTAACTAAAGAATTTAATCCATGTACTGATAGTTGCGTGCAATATCAGGCAAAATTCACATACCAATTGGATAATGGAATTTTATTTTAATTTATTTCATGGTGGGACTGTATAACTGGATGCAAGACTAAAAATATCGGCACCAATTTTTTCAAGAATTATCCCCCATTAAATAAACTACTGCGCAAAATGATTTTTAGAAAAAAACAAACGGAATTACATTACCTCTAAAGAACCATCTTCCTGATAAGGGGAAGGATCATACTGTGCAGGTGTTGTATCGTCATCTAGGTCATCTATTTTCTTCCTAAAATCAAATGGAAATTCTGAAACTGTCTCTAGCCATATCCTGTTTGATTTACTGTCAAACTCTGTCACTTTACCAACCTGCAAGGACATGAATGCCTACATCTTACATCTGATACAAATAGTTTCTTATAAGATAGTCCAAAAGTAGACTTGATAATTACTCTGAAGGAGGAGATCTCAGGAGTCCAAGATTCTGATAACTCAATCAATCGATAAGCAATAACAATCCCTTCCTGCAATATATGAAGAAACTACTTGGTAGTACCAAAAGAATAAAAGGCAACACAATTTACAGATTCATAGCACAGAATAAAATTCTGAATTTGAATGATATAACAAAAAGTCGCTGAAAAAACATCAAACACATGGCTGCTGGTTGATTAACTTCATGGGTGGTTTTTGAGGTCGCCACTATGGTAAATATCGGCCCATATTGCGGATTTTTCTGCCATAATACGTTATAATGGCGCCGCAAAGCACCTGGTATGGCAGGATTTTGGCTCCCGCCATGGACCACCACCCCCCATGGACAACACTGGATGCTTGGCAGGATGAGACATGCCACAAGGACACATTTGGGAGAAAATAAAATAATAACCTTAGGCAAGTCTGTATAAGGTGTGAGCTTGTCAAAATCTACTGCATCAAATGTGTGTTTTTTCCCAGCATTCTGAACAATAGGAAAATCATGACGGGGTTGCTCATAATCATCCTGTTTATGGGATGAGGTCCTCTCTTTACCCCATTTCTGACCCTTCTTCTTGCTGGTGGTACCACTCCACTGAAACGTGTCCTGAAACATCCATATAACATATACACATCAATAGGGATGTTGTAATCAAATGGTAGCATGCCTCATGAAATTCAAACACCACCAAGATAAACTTTATCCTTCTGCAAGGTTTTGACTTTATAATCGAACAGGCACGGAAATAACATTGTAGCCAAATTTCTTGAGTAGGTATCGAAGTCAGTTAAACTATTTGAACTATTAGGCCCTCCGGTTAAAATCAAGATATGGGTTGCATGAGCTGTTTTAGAGGAACAAAATCAATCAAGGGCTAAAAAATTGATATATTAAGGAACAGTTTGATAAGGTTTAGTCCTAAATAATTTCAGCTGTCCCCATCTCTCCATTTGCCCGTTACAGACCTAGGAAAGGACCTAAGAGCAACAAGAAGTCTATTTTGGAAATTTTGCAATATTGGATTTCAAGTCACTTAAGGCAGATTGATTTCAAGTCCCCTACTCTTTTCATCAAGCTATAGTCTAAAACCCAAATAAATAAAATAAAATAACAAAACAAAAGATCAGATGCAAACATACTAATGTTCAGTACAACTATGTGCAGAAGATTGATTATATCACATATTTGATATTGACACTTTTGGGCAATAAGTTAAACACAACTGAAATTGTAAATGTGGAGGAAAGTTTAACAAACCACTGGGAACTGATTCTCTGGCACTGCTTGATCTGCATCAAATAGACCATAAATATGTACCATATAATCAGATCAGGAAAGCAAATCTAAAATCGAAAAAAACACAGACGCTAGTTAATAAATCGATATAGCAAAGAGGGTGCTTTAAAAACCTTTTCCACGGGGTTGGAACCGAATGTGCCCTGGCTTGATCTCCACAGGAACCATGTCATCCTCTGCTTCACTTTCTTCATCAGATTGTTGATGCACATCAGCAACTATGTCATTCTTATCTTTGATAGGTAATTGTTGATCATCTTTCTCAAGCACCTGATTCGGATGAAGCTGAAAATGTGAGAGAGAATAATATTTTCATTCAAAAAGAATGATCAAATACATTTTGAAAACGGTAACCAAAGACAAGTGACCCCGATAAAACTACCATATGATTTCCACCCTTGCAATATTATGAAGTGGGTATCTAACTAATCAGACTATAAGTATATAGCCCAACAAGTAAACAACACCATATACAGCAATTGTCATTTGTCAGTAATTAGTAGCAAGAGTAACTCATTTCCAATCTCCATATAAAATGTAAATGACCTCTGCAGTAATATTACTAGATCAGATTACCTTCTCTTTCTCCTTCTCGTTCTCATTTCCATTCTCATTCTCATTCTCTCTCTCTTTGTCTTTCTCCTTCTCTTTCTTTTTCTCTAATTTTAGTTCCCTCAACCACTTTCTTTTGGCCTTTTTCCGCCGAGCACTTCTGCTAGGCAACTAACAAAATAAAAAACAGATAAATTTGTACACACCTCCTTTAGTGAAGGGACAGGTTAGTAAATGTGATAAGTAGCAGCCAGGAAGTTGGTCCATAAAAACAGCAATAACTAATTTAATGAGGCGTCAACTAGTCTCCAAATGCTATAGTATAATTGTTTGATTTTAAATATAAAGGATACGTTGTTTTATTATCTCTAGAGATGAGTGTTTTTGACTGAAGTAAAATTGCTCCTCCAAATACAAAGGAAACAGTCAGTTTTCCCCTTCTTCGGTGAAGGGATTGGCTACTAAATGTGATATGAAGTAGCTAGGAAGTTGGTTTATAAAAACAGCAATATCTTATTTACACTAGAGGACCAAACTTGACTCCAATATCTTTGGAGGACTAACTCAACGCCCCGTGTATCTTTGGAGGCTTAATTTGAGTATTTACTCTATTTTATTCCAAATCTGTTAATCAAGGTAATAGAACCTCGGTTAAATGTGTATTCAAAAGCATAAAATAAAACAGTACCTTTTTTGTTTCGACTTCACGTTGAGGCTGAAGAGACCTACATGAAATATAGAAGAAAAAAAGGTAAACAAAAAATTTTTCTACTTTCAATATTATGGAAACAAACATCATCATTGTGGGGGATCAAGGGTATAAATTTGGATGAAAATAAGGGATTTGATAGGAGGGATACAGGAATAAAACAGATTATACATGAAACCCCATTTCCTACTTCATGAAAGTGCATCTCTCAATCTAAAAAGGTAGATAGAAAAACCAAAAAATGGCCAGAATATAAGATCACTAAGCATGCAACAAATTGTCAATGAAATTTTCTCAGTTAAGTGTCTTGCACAAAAATTTCCAAATACACTGTAATTTACGATTAGAAAATGGAATATATATGTATATAAAATCCAAACATCGTATAAATGATAAATCTCTGGTAAAAACGCACCTTGTTTCATCGCTTATTGACCCATTTTTGTCATCTTTTTGTTTAGTTAAATCAAGGTTGTTAGACTTTTTTGACAACTTTTTTGAGGATTTCTTGGCAGGACTTGGCTGGTGGTCTTTAAAACTTCCATTTTCCTCATCATTGACCTCCGGAATGACTGATAAGTTATCCGTCGTAGACATCTTAATCTTCTTCTGACTGAATACAAAAATAATGAAAATCAAACTAACAAGATAACGTATACATCCACAAATAACTGCTACAGAAATTCTAAACCATAAATAACTACAAAAGGCAGATCCCTGGCTAAGTTGAAAATTAAAACAAGTAGTTCAGCCAAAACAAGTTGAGCTTCCTTACAAAAGTTACTTCAACGAAACTAGATTCTGAAACAACCAAAAGTGAAAAACCATAAACGACAAAACTCACACAACTTGACAAGTCTATAGGCTTGCAGGGACAACAGTTAGAAAACATGAAGAAGCAAACCTAGGGCTCTTAAGCTTCTTTGACGCCTTTCTCTTCTTCGAGGTTGTATTCCCATCAGATTTAGATTCCACATATACCACATCTTCAGATTGATCATTATCATCATCATCATCGTCGTCGTCATCTAGGGAAACAGTTTCAGGTTCTCGCCTCTCCTCTTGAACCCCCTCAATTGCAAGAAGGTTCAACGCGTTTATCGTTTGATTCTCACGTGCTTCTAATTGCAGCATTGCAGGTTTACTATCAGTTAACCTACTTCCCTTTCTTCTCACACTATCATACACATGCAAACAACACAATAATAAGTGATAAAAACTATAACAAGTTAACAACATCATCAGAAACTCAAATAAGACTCACCACACAATGTCTTTATCCCTCAAAATACAAGTGGACACGAACGGTGGCAAAACAAAACCATCCATCTGAATCAAAAACAATAAAATTAAACAAACGGAACAATGAATTGATAAAAGAGGAACGAAAAGGGCATGCAAGTATGATAAATGTATACCGAAAGAGTGACGCCGGCGGGAGAGGTGCGGTGGAGGCGGAAAAGGGTTTGGAGACGAGAAGCGAGATCGGAAATGGTGGTGAGGTGGGGTTCTAGAAGGAACCAGCAACGGTTCAAGCCTTGTTTCGTCTTTGACTTGCTGATAATGTTAGGATCGTCGAAGAACAATCGGAGTCTCACTTTTTCGGTCATCGCCGTCGTCATTGTTGCGGCTTCGCCACCCACTGCGACGCTTTTCTTAAACCCTTGTTAGCTAACACAAATGGTTTCTTCACTCTTGAATGACTGACTGTATATGTACCAGATAAGACCCCGCTCACATTTACACACAGCTAATCATTTCCTTAATCAAATTAGTACTCTCTCAGTTTGAAAAATGATTGTCGTTTAAAGTATTTCTGAACAAATTAAGAAAAATTTAGAAATATAATAATGTTATTTAAAATATTATATTTTTATAAAATGAATCGTACTAATATATTATAAGTAATCTATTATCAATCTATTAAAAGTAAAGTATCTGGAAATTCCAAGTCTAACCTTTTGATTAGATGTTATAACTTTTCTTATTCCAAGGATATATTTGTAACTTTCTGAAAAACTTGCACCATATTGATTTGACAATAAATATGGCTGATGTGTCACACTATGGTTTTTTCTGCCACTTTTTATTTTTTTTAATTATTTCTAACTAACAACAATTATGTCATTTTGTTTATATTTACACGTTATAATCACACCTAATTATGTGCTACATACCACTTCCCAAAACCTTCATCCAAACTAAAGATCATTCAATTTGAAATTTAAATTAAAACACTTATATTATAGCTGCTACGTACACTGGGTTTTGAAATTCTAATTATTCCACTAAACCCTAATCACGTTTTTTGTTGCAAGATTTAAATTGGCAGCACAAGATGAACAACCATCATAAATAAATGTTGAGTTCTTGAAACGGTAAATCTATACAACCAAAGAAATCGTTTTTCCCAAGATGCAACAAATAACTCATTCACCCAACTCTATTAAAACACAAATCAGAAAACCTAATTTCATCTTCTTCCTGCGCCGCTCCATCTCTTTTCATTCTTCTCTCTTTGTTGCTACCAATTTCGTTTCGTTGTAATCTCAACCATCTAATATTCTCATCCTAACCTGTTAATTTATTTGTTTCAGATGTTCAAGCGTAAGAATGGTGGTCGCAACCAAGACCTCTGAATCTCAACAACATCAATAACCAACAACACCCGTTATAGATCTATAAAAGAATTTTCTTCAAATGCAATTTTTAACGTTAATTTGATTCATACATATGTAAGTGACGAAGGTGAGTGATTGAAACATGTGATTGAAAGTTGAAACTGAAATGTAGTTTGGAATATCATATTTTATGTTGTATTCTTTTCGTTTTCAGGGTTGTCTTACTATTTCTCCTTTTCCAAAAAAAAAAAGCTTAACTTGACACCTAAAATGGGATATCTTTATCTTTAGGGTTGAGAGTTGCAGAAGGGGATTTTTGAGCTTGCATGTGACGAACAACACAACCATGATATTGTTTATTTTTTGCTGTTAGGTATGTTTTTTTTATTCAGATTTTATTTCTCAATTTTTTTAATTAAAATATGAGGTTGAGTTTTGGCTTTTTTTATTTGTTTAGTCTTGGTGAATACAAAGCTCACACATATATATTTACGATTGATTCTCCAAATAGATAAAAGCTTATTTCTTTTGCTTCCTCTTTCAATTTATTATTAATCTATTTAAATTTCAATTTCTCCCATCACATCTTTGATAAAAGAAGGCAGTATATTCTCATCAATTATGTTGTTTATTTTGCTTACTATTATATTTATTTGTATCTAATTGAGATTTTTGTATTTATTTTCTTGATTTAATCAGTTCTTCTTTTGGAATATGTATGGATATGGAGGCTGATAATTGATTTCACACTTGAATCAGTAGGGGACCAATCAACAAATTGAATAACGGATTGTTTCACAGTTTAATTTTTATACATTGATACGTAAAATGAAATTATGCTGATTGCGATTTGATTTTGTCATGTGAAAACAGGTTTAATATAGTCACAATCTGTCTTAACAAGGAATTATCAAACTTTACCTCATGATCGATTCAAGCACTTGGTTTTGAGGTTGAAGATAGAGAGAGGATTAGTGGTTCGGCTTATGGGGGTCAACAGGACATCTGTTGCACCAATGATCTTCCTAAACTCACTGTGTGCAATGATGGACAGGGCTGTCACCGGCCTTCTCCCATGAATTCAAATTGGCCTGAAGTTTATGGCGTGGCTTTTTATCATGCCCAAGAAATAAACAGTTTGTTTTTAGTTTTAATGCTTTATAATATTATTGTTTGCAGAGTTGTCTTAGCATTTTAAGTGCAAATATTCACCATGGTGGTCATGGCTGAGTGACCATTTGCTTCTCTAATTTCACAAACAAAAATATTGCTAAAGAAGAATTGGAGACTGCCACAACAGAACCAGAGACCACTATTTTAAATCTACTTAATCGAGTCGATTTTCACATGTGATTCATCATCAAAGCCAAGTGTTAACTTATGTTTTCATTCAAGTCATTTGATAGTTAACCTTATAATAGTAAATATATGTTCAATATGGTGCAGATGATTTGATTTCCCGAGCATTTGATTTCCATCTACAGCCGTAATTGAAGATTAGGAAATTGAAACCATTGAATTTTATGCTTCCATGAGGAATATCAATGGCTTTCAATGGCAGGTACTGATTATATACTAATTGTATTTTCTGACAGATAGCAAATGCAAATGTCTCATTGCAATGTTTGGAGGAACTGTTTTTGGAAGAGGAACGAGATTTTGATGAACATGAGGATAGTCAAAGGGATGAGACTCTTATTCACCCGAACTTCTAAAGTAATATGTTTTTAAGGGTTCAAGAGTAGTGGGTGTTGCTGAAGTTCACTACCAATTTCAGAAGAACCATAATAGAAGAATGTTTTTAACAAGATTTGATTCAAATTAGGTATATGTATATTATTATTGCTTTCATATTTTGTATGTCACATCAACATTGGTTTTGGCATAATATATTTTTCTACTGCAAATTATGTTGGCCTATGTTTTAATGGAATTTATTTTACACCAAATTTTCTTTTGAATGTAGCATTGCCTCTAGCAAACACACTTCTCTAAGTTTCGTTCAATTAACATATTTATCATCTTTTTTAAATAGAATTTCTCTTCTCCTAAAGAGAAGATAATAACCTATAAGTTGGTGTTGACGTGCCTTCAAAATTCTAATTTATTTTGAATCGAAATTATAATTCTCATTTGGCGTGAAATTTGAATAAATTTTTTATTTTATATTGGTATTTTTTTATTTTTAATTGCTATAATTTTAGAAACAAATATTACAATTTTTAATAAAATATTTACGATTTATTTTTTTAAAGTACGACTAATTAATATATTTTTATACAATATTAAAAACAAATATTACAATTTTTTAATCAAATATTGGAGTACCATTTAATTCGATACTTTACCAATATATATTTTGAATGAAGACATTATTATCATTTATTTTTATTATACTTATATGGAAATTATTGGTGACATAAATATATTTAATTTTTATATAAGATTTGATTCCATAAAATATTATGATCAATAAAATTTGAATTCTATTTTAATATTATAGGTTTGATACTGTTTCATATTGTAGGAATATTATATACATTAGAATATATAAAGATATGAAAAAAATTAAATCAAAACTTTACAAATATATCTTTTGAATAGAGGTATTAATATTATTTATTTTTATTATATATAGAAAATATTTTGAATGGTCACATTAATACATTTTATTTTTATGCATGATTTGATTTCAAAAATTTATGATCAATCAATTTTGAATGGAATTATAATTTAACCAATAAAATTTTCTACCGACTTCTAAATATATTTGTGTATATTTTTTGAAAGGTTACATTTATATTCTTGAAAAAAATAACGTAGTTTAAAGGATGTATTGTTAACTATAAATATATTGTTAATAAAATTAACAAAAAAAGTATATTATAAATATATAAAAGATAAAGTAAATAAGAACTCTAATGTTTATCTTAAATATTTAATTTACCATTCTATAAATGTAAGAATAAATATTATTTTGTAATTATTTAGATCCTTATTTGACCTAAAATAAATTATTTCAATTTCTATAAAAAGGTTAATAAAACAAAACAAAATCAATTGAGATTTGATAATTTTTTTATGGTTATGAAATAACTAAAATATATCATAATCTTTTCAAATAACTTTATAATTGTAATCATGATAAAAAAATATTAAATGGTAATCGTGAAAATTTAATGATTTTTTCTGACCATTGCTTTTCTTTTCAATTCAAGATTAATTGGCAGAATGTTTAGAATCTCGAAAGTTACATTTTTCTTATTGGTACTTGATTGTCCATAATTATAACATTTTTAATTAAATTTTGAAATAACACTTAACACTATTTAACGCTATTATTATTATTAATTATTATTATTAATAATTAAAATGGTTCACAAAAATAATCACTCGGTATTCTGTTGACTTCAGTATTTTACTTCAAAATCTTGGACGTGAATGTTGTATTAACAATTATATTTATTATCATATAACCAAAAACATTATTCATTTTATGTCTACAATCATTTTATGTGGTTAACAAAAAAAAAAATTGAATGACAATCATACAATCAAAATGATTTTCTACCATTCATTTTTGCATCACCTAACCAACACTATGGAACCACAAGTTGCAGCAATGGCAAGACGTAAAAAGAAGATTCTTAAAGATAAAAGATTGAAAAAAAAGAAGAACTGATGAAAACACAATCAATCCCATTGAAAACTCTCAAAGGTATTATGTTCCAACCATGGTTAATTTCATAACACCACTATCTGATTTAACTTCATCAATCTTTAATGAAAGAAATATGAGTTCACCTTCACCAGCATCTGCATCAAGCAACTCAAGTACAATGAAGAGTTTCAATATTGTTTCTACAAATCAACTGGATGTTTCAGCACGACAGCGGAGGAAAGTATTATGGAAGGTAAGATGCTCCAATCTTACAAACTTCATAACAACCTTAGCAACACTATGTTGTTACCATATTCATTTGGCATTTAATTTTGCTGACATTTCAATCTATCATAATTTTACACTATTTTTTATTTATTTGATTTATTAATTTATTTTATTTATATTTGAATTTTATTTATATTTGAATTCCAATTCCAATGTTTCATTCACGGTTAATTTATTTATATTTGAATTCCAATGTTTTTTTCCTGACAGAATTTGAATTCTAATGTTTGACTCACGGTTAATGAGGAAGGAATTGGAATGACCAAATTAGATCTATTATAATTAAATGGAATATTATTCATTGTATGATTTAAAAATACCCACTATTTATCATTACACTACAAGATTAAATGTATATTATTGGAATTAGAATGGATTATTTAGATTAAATGTATATTATTGGAATTAGAATGGATTATTTTGATATTCCAAGATATCACAACTTCCCATGCATTCTAAACCCTATATATAGCCATTCTAAACTCTTACTCTTTCACTCCTCAATCTTCTTCATTCTCCATTATTTTCAAAAGGTTACGTATTATTTTCCAATTCTTATTCATTCCCATATTTTGATTCTCTGTGTCCATTTTAATACAGATTTTGTAACAGGTCTAAATAGTAACATCAATGGCTACATTTTAATATATATATATATATATATATATATATATATATATATATATATATATATATATATATATATATATATATATATATATATATATATATATATATATATATATATATATATATATATATATATATATATATATATATATATATATATATATATATATATATATATATATATATATATATATATATATAATTTAAATAACGTAAATTTATTTTCTTATTATACACATTTCTTTAAAATAATTTATTCTCTATATCAAATATAATGAATTTGTATTTTTCATTATCTATCAAATATATAAATTGATACTTTCCTTTTATTTTAAAATGTGGTATTTAATGTCATTCACTATTTATACTTTCATGTTACATTATCTAAAACCATGATTGACAACATAAAAAGAGTTATATATAAACAATGCATTCAAAATATTAAAATAGATTAATAGTATAATTAAATAGTTATATAGATAACATTTTTTTAAAGATATTAGTAAAGTAATTCATGTAATGTGCAAATTTTACTTATAAGCAAGTGTTAAAAAGAAAAATAAATAGATGAAAATACATCTTAAGGTAAATTAGAGATAAACAATTAATGTTAACAATATTACTTCTCTAAGCTTAAAGTTGTAAGTGATTGATTTTATACTTTTTCAAAAGTAAAGAAAATTTTATGCGATTATTTTTTAGTAAAGAATGGATTATATTATTCATTATAATATAACATGTATGACTCCAAAGAGTCATATTTAATATGTATGAGTTTTTAGTGATTAGTATCTAACACACAAAATATATGAAAAATTAAAGAGAATTAATATAATTTTTTATGATATATTTCTAAACATATAGTTGTTGGTGTTTATGGGGATCAATTGACATGCATCACTCTAAAAGTCATATTTAATATATGAGAATTAAGGAAATTATATTTTTAATAGTTTATCTAATATTAAAGAATATAATTTTAAATACAAACTTGATAACAGATATGTAGTTCCTTACAATTCATATTTGTTGAAGAAATTCCAAGCACACATCAATATGGAGTGGTGTAATCAAAGTACTTCAGTTAAATACTTATTTAAGTATATTAACAAGGGGTATGATAGAATTACTGCTAGCTGTTGTCCAAACTGACGGTGATGGATCTCCCTCGGTCAGAATGGTTGACGAAATCAAGCAATATCTTGATTGCAGATATATCTCACCAAGTGAGGCATGTTGGAGACTTTTTTCATTTCCTATTCATGGTAGATCACCCCGCAGTTGAAAGGTTGTTCTTTCATCTTGAAGGAGACAACTCTGTTTATTATACTGATTATGAATTGATAGATGAGGTGCTTGACAAACCAACTGTGAAAGAATCTATGTTTACGGTATGGATGGAAGCAAACAAAGCATACCCAGAGGCAAAGAATTTGACGTACTCACAATTTCTTTCCAAATTTGTTTATGATAAAAGATACCGTCGATGGAGACCCGCATAAAAGAGGAAATACAATTGGCAGACTTATTTGGGTCCCTCCAAGTACGAGTGAGTTATATTTCTTGAGAATGATGCTAACAGTCGTCAAAGGTCCAACTTGCTATGAGGATATAAAATTTGTGGGTGGAAAAGTTCAGGATTCTTTTAGGGATGCATGCTTCAAAATGGACTTTCTTAACGATGACAAGGAATATGTTGCAGCCATCGACGAAGCAAAGAATTGAGGTTCCCGGGCTATTCTTGCTTCAACCATTGAAGTTGTGGACAAAATCAATCATTATGTATTAGACTTGATACCAGGCACATGTGTTTTATATTTACTGTATTATTACATTCATAATATATATATATATATATATATATATATATATATATATATATATATATATATATATATATATATATATATATATATATATATATATATATATATATATATATATATATATATATATATATATATATATATATATAATATATATATATATATATATATATATATATATATATATATATATATATATATATATATTTAAGAACATAGTTTTACTAATTTATTTATGTTTTGCTTTTAAACTTTTTTTTAGGAGAAGAGAAAGAGTATTTGAGTTTTGATTCCATTGATAAGAACGTCAGGGCTTCCCAATCATAGGATCAAATTGAAGGTTGGTACACCTATTATGCTAATGAGAAATTTGGACCAAGCCGATGGGTTGTGCAACGGAACAAGATTAATTGTTACAAGATTTGCAAATCATGTCATTGAAGCAAAAATCATGTCTGGAAAGAACATAGGTAACATTTTTTACATTCCACGAATGTCTATGTCACCTTCTGATTCACCTTGGCCATTCAAGTTGATTAGGAGACAATTTCCGATTATTGTCTCCTATGCAATGACAATTAATAAGTCACAAGGTCAATCTCTTGATAGTGTTGGATTGTATTTGCCTACTCCTGTGTTTAGTCATGGTCAATTATATGTTGCAATTTCAAGAGTTAAGAGCAAAAGTGGGCTAAAAATCCTAATTCATGACAAGGAGAATGTACCGTGTTCTACTACTACTAATGTTGTGTACAAGGAAGTCTTTCAAGCACTTTGATAGTTGGTAAACTTTATATCTTATACTTTACGATTCAAATTAAAAATCTATTTTGAATTAAAATATATAGTATGTACATTTTCCATGTATTTCAAGAAGTATATAATTTTTCCTATTTGTTCATGCAGACGTGATTTATTGATAGGACCGACGCTTGCTACAAATATGAAGTTAAATGCCAACATGGTTTACATGAGACATATACTCAACTGAAAACATGGTAACATACTTAATAATTTAATAATCTATAAATGTAATGTGAATCCAGACGAGACCCGTGCGATAGCACGGGTTTGTTACTAGTATGAAGAGTAAAATGTAAATAGTATAATTGGAAAAATAGTAATTATTATAATATTAAAAAATGAAAATATTAAAATAATAATCATTTTAAGACCGAAAGAGTATAATTTTATTGATTTTAAATTTAAATATCTTAATTTTTTCTCTAAATTCTAAAATAACAATAGTCCTTCTAATATTTTCTATTCAAATTTTTTATTTATCCACTTAAAGTTGTTAACAAAAGTTAGTTTAGGAACAACTAAGATTTTTTCTACACACCAATGATTACTAGATGGTGACATGATTCTTAATTAAAATGTATTTTATTATAAGATGGAAATAATTCTTTAAAAAATATATTAAATTTGTTGAAAATAGAATAATATTTAAAATGTATTTAAAAGTCATTTTTCTGAATCATCTTCTACCTTAATTTTTGTAAGTCATTGAGAGTGATGTAACAAGTTTTGTAATTATTCTCAAAGGTCATAGTTAGATAAGACGTAGGTATCATCTTCCTTGTCGTTTTATTTATGTTAGAAATAGAGAATACAGTTTAGACTTGGATCAGATGTTATATTGTATTTGATAATGAAAAAAGAGTATAAGGATCTCTATATATAGAGATAAGAAGGGAAACTGACTGACAGCTCATCAGTAACAAACTGACAGCTCAGCAGTGCTAGATACAAAATAGAAATTAGAAAGTGATCGTACCTGATCAGAAAGGATTGTCGGTGGCCTACAAACTTGGACTGAACGATGATGAAGGTGAAATAAGGGGTACCTACAAGACACTCTGATGCCAAAGTAAGGTTCAGAGTAAATGCAAGTAAGTGTGAAGAATAATGTACCTGACCCACTAATGAAAGAGGATATTTATAGTCCCCAGCATTGGGTCAAGGTCCCTATGTTGGGTCGACTGGGCAGGCCCACAATAGAGACTGCCAGGACCTACGTGTGTAGTGGAGACCAGCATGTGGTCTCTTTTATGGGTGAACTGCCCCGAAATACCTGGAAGAAGCGGTTTTTTTCGATATCAAGAGGACTTTATGATATTCTGAGTGACGCTGGTGGTGAACCCTACAAGGAGATAACATCCTCGTCGGGCATGTTGACATGATGCTCCCGTCAGGCACATTGAGAGGAGGTCCCTAACAAGTATGCTTGGGAGGGACTCAATGTGTGCATGTGCTGGGAGGATGTCCTCGACAGGGGCGTGAGGGGAGAGTCCTCCAACGATCATAATTGTGTGGGTCATTGTATTGGGCCTTCTTCCTAGCAGAAGTGGATTGGGCCTTGCCCTGAGCGCATGCCTAGTCCATAACAGGAGCCCTTAAGTTGTTGCTCCTAAGTAGAGGAGTTATGACTTAAGGTTAGCTCGTGTGTCAGAGAGCCATCGGTGTCGAAGATCTTGTGACTTCCCTTAATTTTCTGTCGTCGACCCACACCCGAGGAATGATTACTCAGGCATCAGCTTTCAACCCAGTGTATGCAAAGGGGGAACATGTTCGTTCAGACTAACAATCTTCCTCGCATAAAGGAAATGATCTTCCAGATTAACAATCTTCCTCGTAGAAAGGAACTGATTGGTGGATGCCATGGTCGGGTGTAGCGGTATGCTCGCAGAGGGGGAAGTTTTCCTCGCCTTTCATCCAGGAGCCAAAGAGTCTCAATTGATGCTCGCTAATTGGGCCACGTGTCACAACATTTAATGTGAAATTATGGCCTATGAAGTATGGGTCATGATGAGCTATGTGTATAGGCGGAAGAGAGATGAAACACTGACACATCGCTCAATGTGTCATTTTGTCTCTCGTGCAGGCTTATAAATAGGATTCTAGGGTCCATATGCAAAGTTCCACACTTTACTCTCATCCCTTTTCTCTCCACTTCTGATTTCTTCCCAACCGCAAGCGTCGTTGTGTCCACCACCGCAAACTCCATCCCACTTCGATCAAGTAAGTGTTCTTTTATGTGATTACTCCAGTTTTTAGACAAATTTTATATATTCTGGTAGTTTTCCCTGTGGGATTCATCGTGAAGTTCATGGAATTCATGGTGAAATTCATGTTTTAGGGATCTTTCCTCGGGATATTCATGCGTTTACGATGAATTTCACACTTACGGAACGGTATTCCCCGCGGAATTCATGGAGTTCTTTGTGAAAATCCATGTTTTGGGGTTTTTTCTTCAGGAAACTCACGTGTTCCCCGTGAGATTCATGTATTTTGTTTGAACTTTGTGTTCTAGGATGATACCTCCCTACAACACTCATGAACTCGCCCGTGAGACTCATTCGCTCCTTGCGGAATTCATGAGTTTGCATGCAATAGTCATGGCTTCCCCGGGGAATTCATGGGTCTGCTCGGGCTTTCATGAGGTACCCTGTTGAACGAGGGTTTGTCGCATGGTTTCATCGAGCAATGGTTTGGTCGCAGACACCCCCTTTCGCTTAATTTGCGGTGGATTTGATTTGATCTTTAAATTCATTGATTTCCTCTGCTTTTCAGGTGAAATGGTTGAACCAGTTGGGGTTTCTAAAACAGCCGAGCAAGTCGAGGTCGCCGAGGTAAGTGGAGCAGACGAGGGTCTCTAGTTAGTCGACACCATTATCGACGTGGAGTTGTCCTGGGTCGGGCTAGAGCCCTAAGGAATAGCCTCGGTCTTCGGCACCTCTCGGAGAGAGGCATACACGGTTGTTGAATACAGCGGTGATCAAGTGGGTTTTCAGCAAAATTTCAAAATCTATCATCCGATCGTGACAGCCAGAATTTGTTCGTGTTTCCAGGAGGATTGTTTTCCTATGTATGAGATCATTTTCAAGGACTTGGGGTTTCACCTGCCCTTCAGTGATTTTCAAATCGGCATCTTCGACCACCTGTCCCTAGCACATTCCCATTCGCCTTTATACGAGCATTTGAGATCGTATGTCGGTATTATTGTACCCCAATTTTTGCCCCCTGAGATCCTTTATCACCTCATTGCATCATAATGCATCAAGATCACGCATTCGGGTTGGCCATTTCTTTTTCTCTCTTCCCTATCTTTAAGTTTGCTCTCAAGGGATCGCCAAGCACCTTAATTGTGTATATTGTATATATGTGTTTTACATTTTTGTTGATCTTTAATCAAAATACCAAAAATATGTGTGCTTTGTTTTTGTATATTTGTATCTTGTAAGTATCAAGCCAAAGCATCCAACCAACAAAGTTTTCTGGCATTTTTCTTTTGTGGAAATTGATTACCCCATATATGGAAATCGATTTCCTCAACTATTTTTGCGCCAGGATCTATGTTTTTTGTAGTGGAAATCTATTACCCCATATGTGGAAATCGATTTCCTGAGGCAAATTTTGAGGAAAAAAAACAATTTTCAAGTTTTCAACATTTGGTTCCAATTTCTTTCTTTTTTAGAGAATATTATTGATTGCCAAAAAATAATTCCCCACCTCATCATCATTAAATTCCATCATACACCCTCATTTGGTCACATGTGCACCACTTGATTCAATTTTGACTCCAAAATTAATTACCAAGCCTAATTTTGATTCTCAAATCAAACTCCAAACTATCACTGATCCCAAGCCTAAACTCTATAAATAAAGCCCTCATTTAATTCATTTCACAAGCTTTTGATAGATAAAATCACCTTGCTAAAAAAATTCTCTCAATTCTCTTCATCTACCAAAATCACTAAAAGCTCAATTTCCATTAAAGTTAGTAAGCTTTTCATTGAAGCTTACTAATATTTGATCTAAACCTCCATATAAACATTTTTCTTCATTATTTATCTACATCAAAGTTTGGGAGATTTATTCTTGAAGTTTATTTGAAGCACAATTCAAATTTGAATAGATGAATTTTTGGATCCACCATTGTTAAGCTTAATCTTCATTTTTCACAATGTGATCTCTTGTTGATCTTTGTGATTTAATTCTTTGGGCTTTTTTTTTAGATTCCATTGGAGCTATTTTCTCATAATTTGATAGAATTTTTATGCTCAATTAAATCTATGATCACAAGATGTTTGATAAAAAGTTTGATCAAGAATTTTCTCTTTCAAAAAGCTATTTTCTGGTTTTTCGATAGTGGAAATCGATTTCCTTATATAGTGTAATCGATTTCTCTAACTGTTTTTACGCTAGATTTTTTGAAAATCAGCACAGGAAACCGATTACCCTTAAAATGGAAATCGGTTTCCTGACGGCAGAATGTACTTTTTTGCTTTGTTTTGGGACTATTTTGGTTCCTTTTCTTTTTTCAACTCCTTTCTTTTGTTTGTTGCTTTGGATTACAATTTTAAATGTGCAATTTCTCTTCAAATTCAATGGACTTAGGATGTAGATAAAGTTGGATAAACATTCATTAATTCAAATCTATCTTAGAGTGAATTATTCAATTCATTCTTGGTGCTTAATCCATCAATTACGAGTGATTGAACTTAAAGATAAAAGAGTTTTGAGGATGTGATCTAAATTAACTTCTCATTCCCTCCCTCTTCATCTTATCCCTTTCTTCTTTCATTTTAAGTGAACATTTGTGGCCCAAGCTTTAGGCTTGAAATTGTTCAAGTATGATTGCTTATTGAACGATGGTTCAAAACCTTTGAAGCTTGTAGTTACGAGGCTTTGATTTTATCAATCCTCTAAGAAGTCTTCATCAACTTTTACCTAAGTTCAATCTTCAATCATCATTGATCATTTATTATAGAATTCATTTCTTCTTCGCCCTTTTTTTTCTTTATTCTTGTTTTTACTTGTGCTACATGTTTTAGGAGCTTGATTTCTACCATGTCTCTAAAATATATGGTACATACATTGCTATTGACCAACCTCAAAATATGTGCGTTCAAAAAAGGAACGAGGACCCTGTCTCCGACCAGAGCCCTCACTCGACAGCTAAAAGCAGGCACCACGACCACTTCTCGAAGCACATCAGGTGCATGTACGCCAAGATGGAAGATAAACCACACGGGTAACAATCTCCCTGATCACCGGGTTTAACACCACACACAGGAACTCATCAAAAGCATATGAAGATCACAATAAAACCCAGAAACGACCCCAACTCTGCCGGAAAACTCATCACAAATCACCGTCACCAACCCTAAGTCCAAACATTCTCTGAACAGGTGCACGATAGAGCCAACGCCCTCAGATGGCAAAACCATAATCTAAACACCAATATACCGTCGTGGAGTTCTGCACTAAACTACTCTAAACCCTAGCCACATGCATTTCTAGGAAAAGAAACATAAAATCTAGCCTAGAACAGAAGCAAATTCCATGTAAACAGGGAGAAATAAAAAAACTTACCAGGTTAGGGAAGATTAATGGTAGAACGAGCAAGAACTTCGGCAGAGAACAACTGTGTCGCACATAACTAGCAAGAATGAGCAAGCAAAAAATACAGATGAAGCTCACTCTCTCCTATTTATAGGCAGTTCTGCCTGCACGTGAGCAAGCATGCGCCTAGGGAAACCTAAAGGACGTCATCACTGCGCCATAGTTCCTAGACTTGTCATCTTTACACATTTATGATGGCACATGGTTCGATGCAAGCGCAACATGCTAACCCTTCGAGATCCAATCAATTGTTCTTCTCCCTGTGAGACGGGCACACCAAGAATCCTCGAACTCCTCGCGCGTCCGTGAAACATCCCCCTTTTGCGGGCATGCCTTAAGTCGTCACTCCTCTTCCCAAAAGCAATGACTTTGGAGACTCTTGTTCTGGACTAGACCAATGACTAAAATTAGCCCAATCCGCTTCTACTTCAGCGTGACCCAAACAACTTTGGCCCACAAACTCTGATCCCCAGTCGAGCACACTTGGTCGACCGCACCAAGAGAATATCGAGGATAACGTTGCCCTAACCATGCGCCTGCCTGTATCAACGCCCAATTCTAGGTCTGCTTGCTACTTGTCGAGCAGACGACCAACGAGGCGCTCATAACGCATCTGCCCGTCATCTCAACCTTGCTCGAAGCAACAGATAGTTACGGGAACGACTGCCTATTTTTACTAAGTCCTAATAGTTACCTATTTTTGTGGACCTAAATATCTAGGCCTAAAAACAGGAACCAATGGCTACGCGCTGAGGGCATTATATAAACCCTCACACTTGTGAGGGCAAGGTATCCAATATTCACTCTAAAAAACCTAATCTCTTTCTTGTATCTCTTTGCACTCCTTCTCACTGGATCATCAGAGTGCCTTGCAGGTACACCCCCTCCCTTTCTCATATTTCCAGCCAAACAAACGTCATCATTTAGGTCCACATTTAAGTTCTGATCAACCTGTAAGATCAATAATAATGTTCAATCTAATAATATAATAATATTGACACTAGTAAGGAATCAAATTTTTATCTTTATGTTTTAGGGTAAGTTATTTCCATAAAATAATTTTTAGATTTTCGATAATTTCTTCTCTTCAATTCTATTTAAAAAAAAGAGAAAATATGAGCATTGGAATGACTATAGGTCCATCGTAAGATAAATGGAATTACATTACACACTTTAGTAAGAAATCTAATCTGATACGATTCATTGCAATGAACAGTGACTTCTTATTGTGGAAAAGAATATAAGAGTTTGTTTAGTTCAAATTAGGAGGAGGTGAGGGAAGGGATTTTAATGTAGGGAAGGGAAGGGGAAGGGAGGGAAATAATTTTTTTAATTATAAATATGTTTGATTCAAATGAGGGGAGGAGAGTGAAATGTAGGGATTTTGATTAAAAATATGATTGGTTCACGAGGAGAGGGGAAAGATTTTATTACTAATTTACATTTTTATTCTTATAATTTTATATAAGTGATATAATATTTAAAGGTGAAAAATTCATAAATATTTTTTTTAAAATAAAATGTTTAATATTGAGTGATTAAAAAATCATAACTTACCTCATAATATTAAAAAAAATCGAATACACTTATTTATAATATAATTCTCGACATAAAATAAACTATGTGTTGAAAATAGTTTTTAATATATAAATTAAATTATTATATGTTATATATTATATATTATATATATTATAATATAATAAAAAATGAATGATTTAAAATTTTATATAAAAGAAAATATAATAGAATACACAATAAAATTAAAGGAAAAAAACTAACATAAATAAATATAAAAATAAAAATTATAAACAAAAAATATTATAGTGATTATAATTTATATAAAATAAAAATAAAAAATAAAAATTTAAAAATAAAGAATAATTATAATAAATTGAAGAAAGTAGTAGAGAATAATCACACAAAAAAAACATGAACAAGAAGGAAAACAATAATTTTGAAATATTAAAATAAAACTAAAAATATTTTAATAAATATATTAATTAATTTCTTAAATATAAAATATTATTTTCCTTCTCCTCTTCCTTCCTTAAAAATTCAACCAAACTAGAAATATCTCCTTCTTTCTCTTCCTCTAACCTCCGTCTACCTCGAACCAAACAAACAGTAAAGAATTGCAAATCAAGTAGATCTGAAATTCGCATGGGACATCCCCAGAAAAAGAAGAAGAAAACATTACTCTTCTCCGTGTTAGGTACCTACTTCTTACTAAATAAACTGATACTATTATCACATTAATTATTAATTATACAGAGAGAAACAGAAACGGTGCTCCATCTCGATGGCGGAGCTCCGTCACTCCTCCTCAATCGGCTCCCGAACCGCTTCTTCTCCGATGAAGCGCGACAGCGCTGGCGCCGGCGATTCTTCCCCGCTAATTCCCGAAAACGATCTTTCCGACGACGATCGTCACTCTCCTAAAGACCGTGACCGTCCTCCCTGCTCGCATTTTCATCACCTTTGCTCCTACTTCACCGATGACCATAGGGCTCCGTTTCACAACTCCAGGATCTCGATGTTCTTCACGTTACTTCTAGTTCTTGCTGGCTTGCTCGGTTTATTCACGATCCTCCATAAATTGGTCAGTACTCTCCGCATTCTTAGATATCACTAGTTATGCATTGAATTTGTAAGAAATCAATAATGTCTTACTTTAATTATATCTCCTTCAAGTTCTGATAATAATTTGATTCTGTTTTCGTGCTTTTGTAGAACTCGCCTTACTTGTGTAAAAAGGATGGGATTGTTCTTCACTGTCCACATGTAAGTTATCAAAAGGATCATAGTTTTGATGTTGTTTTTCTTCCCATACACATTTCACTTAGCATGTGTGGTATTTTTTGTAGGTCAAAGAATCAGCATCTCTTTGGGAAAATCCTTACTCATCCACAACATCGTGGAAGCCGTGTGCTGAGCGAAGGGATGGTGCCATATCAGGTTTCCTGGCCCCTAATTTGTGTCTGCAATTACTTTCTCATTGCATTTCAAACAAACCATGCCAAAACAGTAGTAAACAAACTAATCAGAATTAAGAGCATCTTCTTCATAAGTATCATTTGTCAGTAGCATTGACAAACTACAATTATGATGGGTACCTCAAGATAGATATTTGAACGAATGTCTGACAATGTTTTTTAAGTTAATAGAAGTGAATAGACTCTTAAACTTTTTTTATTGCCCCTTTCTTTCTTTTACCCCCTCCTATGAATGGTCTTCACGGATTGATACCGCTCTTCTGTATGTCTACATTCTATAAACTGTTCTTCAAAATTTCCTTTTCAGTGTAATATTCCCCAATCATCTCATATATGCTGATAGTATTTCTATACTTCCATGCAGAACTTCCTCATGAAAATGCAACAAATGGCTATATATTCATTCACGCTGAAGGTGGTCTAAATCAGCAAAGAATTGCGGTACGGTAGTTCTTTCGATTGCGATACGCTCTAGTCTAGACTGTTTTCCTTTTCTGAAATTCACCCTGAGTTTTTCATTTTTTTGCTTGTTTTCTTCTGCGTTGCCATCATTACCTGGTAGACTGGTACAATTTAGATGGAGAATTTTTATTTCTGCTGTCCAATATGCGAGCTCTATGTGCTTTGAACTGACTGATATAACTGAAAAGGATCCTAATGAAAAATTTAATGACAGTATTTATTCACATACTTGTTCAATACTTCTATTTCGGGATGCATTTTTAGATAAAATCAATTGAGTGAACTATTTGACTATATTAAGTCCACTTTCGGTGCTCAAGTATATTTCCAATGAGCCTCTGCATTCTTACTCTGGTTTTAAAGTGCCATCACAAAAGTGTGCTGTCAAATTTGATGTACTGGCAATACCACTACAATTATTATTATTTAAATTTGAGTTTTGACTCTTGCTCAATGTTGCATTGCATTTGATCCATGATGTTGATTTTACTGCCGTGTACATAGAAATGGGCTATATGAAATGACACTTTGCATTTGTAGAATCATAATATTATATAAGACTTATCTATGAAATGACACTTTGCATTATGTTTTGTAGAATCATTTCATAAGTATTTATCAATTGATGATTTATTTTGGCCCCTATTCCAAAATGCAGATATGCAATGCAGTGGCTGTTGCAAAAATAATGAATGCCACTCTTATTTTGCCTGTATTGAAACAGGACCAAATTTGGAAAGACCAAACGTGAGATCTCTTGTCCAAAACTTTTCTCATCTTGTTTTGATCAATTAAATTGTTGCCAGCATTTTACCAAGCACACATTTGACATATCACATCATAAATATAATATTTTTTTTACCCCATGTCATTAGTTTTTGAATTTCTAATCAATCTGGCTAAACTTTTTATCACTCCAGTACTACTTTCCTCCTTTCTCAGCTGTATATGTTGTCTTGCCTTGCATGGAAGATTTCAATAACAAACCACCTTGCTGAGTATTGTTAGAGTAATAGGATACAATACAAGGGAGTTTAAGCAGTTAGAATTAGTTAGCTTAGTTTGTTGAGGCTCAATTAAATAAATAAAGGAAAAATAGTAGAAGAGGGCTGAGTCGTTGGGGTTGGTTTGTATGGAAAAACAGAATAGTGGCTTAGTTGTAGAAGGGGAAACTTTTATAGGGCAGATTTATTTCCATGTTCTGTTCATTTTTCAGTTCAATAAAATCATTTTTCCTGTTTGCTACTCCTAATTTTCCATTGTGAATTATTAACAAATTGGTTGGGAGATTTTAATTGAATGGGAGTTGTTAAAACACCTTTTGTTGGTTCACTTGGCCCAATTCCACGCTGGACTTCGTTGCCTTCCCAACCAAAATCATACCCTGCCAGCTCAGAACTCAGACAGGGGAGCATAGTTAGGGAGTCGGACCGGGTTTCAGTCTCTAGCAAAGTCTACAGAAGGATTCTGGTGGAAGATGAGCAAGGGGATGAAGAGGGGTACTTTGCTGGCAGATTTTGGAAACTAGTAACTTGTACACTATCAGCTGGCTATTTTCAACCTCGAGGACAAGGTTGAACTTGAAGGGCGTGGTATTTAGGGCTGTTTACATAACAAAAAAAAAGCTAAACTGCATTTAGAACCCAACTGAACCAACCTCTAAAACACCAATTTGTTAGCATTATTGTGCAAACTGAACTGCTGCTTACAACATGATCAGTGAACTGAACTGTGGTATAAAAATAGTTCGGTGAAGCATAATTAAATGAACTTCTGTTGATTGGATCTAGTCTGTGTTTTCGCTCCCCTTTGATACACACATACTAAACTATAGATTCATTTTTAAATTCTTATTTTAAACTTTTATGCAAATGTTCTTTTTTTTATGAATTTGTACTTGTCATTATTTTTTTGTAAATGTTTATCTTTCTTTAGGGATTGTAATTAAACATTTGTCATTTTTAAAAATGTTTTTGACTAATTTATCAACATTTTGTTAGTGTGTGGTGTGTGTGTATGTACACGATCTATAGAGTACAATTCAAAAGCATGTCACAGTACAACAATAAACCTCTCCAATTTCAAAAGCAACTTTAACATGACGTTGTTTCCTTTTCTCAAATTTGTAAAAGACGATGCGGTGAATAGGTGACGAACTCACCCTGCTCGTTAGTTGTTATTAACCCATTGCAGTTTTGTTTGTGCAGCCAGTTTGGTCCAATAAAGCTCTACTGCAGTGCCCTAAATCATAGAATAGGTTTGGACTAGACCAATTTAAAGGAGCAACAACTCAATTCAGTTTCTTAGATCTATTTTTCAGTTCAGTTTGGTGCAGATTTCTGTTAGAACCCAACCATGAACACCTCTAATGGTATTGTTAGGATAGAAGTGTTGAATAAACTGGAGTTAGAGTAGTTTGGCTTAGGCTGATTAGATCGTCGAGGAAAACTAATTTTAATATATAGGAGGGATTAGTAGAAGAGGATTGGGATTTGATTATATTTAGAAAAAACCGTACAATAGTTCAATTGTAAAAGGGGGAACCCTCTTAGGAGAGAATTCTCATTGTTCTGTTCATTTTTCAGTTTTTCAATAAAATCAGTTTGGTTTTTCTTTTTTCTGATCGTGAATTCCTAACAATGATGGTGCATTTCATAATTACAGGAAATTTGAAGACATTTTTGACGTGGACCACTTCATTGACTACCTAAAGTATGATGTCCGTATTGTCCGCGATATCCCAGAATGGTTTACTGATAAAACAGAGCTATTTTCTAGTATAAGGTTTGATAGATTCTTGTCCCTTTGATTAGGGTCTGTTAAAAATCTAATCCCAAGCTGCTGTAAGTGATGGAGAACTATATTCCTTTTATACACACATGCACAGGGGATGTGTCGTGTATCTAGTGAAAGGACTTCTTTATATGAAAGTAAGATGGGTAAATCTTAGCCATATAACTGTTTATGGATGGTCAAGATTGAATGTTTTTCTATGGTCAATGGTCTCACTACTTAAAAAGTCTCATGATTATATCTTCTAGCCCCTACTCTCACGTAAAGATGACCTTCTCACTTGATATGTCTCCACCTACTCTGAAAGTAAATTGTCAGAGTTAGTCTATTTAATAACTCATTGTAGACATTTAAGTTTCATCAATTCAATGTCTACACAGAAGTTGCTAAATGAAGTAACTATGACAAAAGTTACTTTTGAACCAAGTTGGTTACAATTACGATTTAGATTCACGTGCCTTTTATTTCAGTCTGTTGAACACAATTTCTCGTGCCAGTATGTAAAATCCAGTTTTTATGTTGGTTTTCTGTTTCATCCGAGGATTTATTAACATGGGATTTGGGTTTAAGTGCCGAGTGGTTGGACCAAATAACTTGACTATTATGAGTTTAAATTACTTCTTCACTATGAATGAATATCCTGCATTGATGATGGTTTGGTTCGAGGGGCCAAGGGTTGTTGTGAATGGACAGAGAAGACACAAACCAAATCTCCTTTATATATGCCTTTTATATCCAACTTTTTGCATGCTACTCTTAACTTTGGCAAATTATTACCACTGTTATCAACATTTTCCAATAATTGCTCAGCATTGCTGCCATTGACTTGACTAACAAAGCAAGAATGTGTTGTCTTTCAGACGAACTGTGAAGAACATTCCAAAATATGCACCTGCACAATTTTACATCGACAATGTCCTGCCTCGCATCAAGGAGAAAAAGATTATGGCTCTGAAACCATTTGTTGATAGGCTAGGGTAGGTCAATGAAGATACCAATACTAGATTCCTCTTTTTATTTTATTTTATTTTTTGTAGTTTATGTTGTCATAATGCCCCTGTTATTGTTTCAGATATGACAATGTTCCTTCAGAAATCAACAAGTTGAGATGTAGGGTCAATTATCATGCTCTGAAGTTTCTTCCTGATATTGAGCAGATGGCAGATTTACTAGCATCGAGGATGAGAAACAGAACAGGCAGTTCAAACCCATATATGTATGTAACAATCATGATCAAAGACTTGTAGCTGATTTTAGGTGCATTCTTTAATTGTCAGTAATTTAACAGTTTTACTGTAAACAGGGCATTGCATCTTAGATTTGAGAAAGGAATGGTGGGCCTATCTTTTTGTGATTTTGTGGGGACAAGAGACGAGAAAGCTAAAATGGCAGAGTATAGAAAAAAGGAATGGCCTCGACGGTATAAGGTGCCATACTACTATTTTTTTTAGTTTTAAATCAAAATGAGCACTTGAACTCTCTCAATTTCATTTGGAACATTTTGATCACACCATAATTGTTGAAAATGCAGAATGGTTCCCACTTGTGGCAATTGGCTCTGCAGAAGCGAAAGGAAGGGCGTTGCCCTCTAGAGCCTGGCGAAGTGGCTGTTATTCTTCGGGCTATGGGCTATATGAAGGAAACTCAAATTTACGTAGCTTCTGGACAAGTTTATGGTGGACAGAATCGGATGGCTCCTCTAAGGAATATGTTCCCTAATCTGGTAAGACCTTTCTACTGCCATGTGAGTTATAAAAAATGAGCACAGTGCTCTGCCTTGAAGTTCTTTAAACTGATTAGAATCTTTAAGCTGTCAAGCTATGATGCAACGATCTCTTGCTCTTTGTTATATTCAATTTATTCATCAATAACTTAATATACCTATACGTTTGCTACTTTTGCAATATGATGAATGTTAGGTTACAAAGGAGGAGTTAGCAACTAAAGAGGAGTTAGATGGTTTCAGAAAGCATGTGACGAGCCTTGCAGCTCTTGATTTCTTAGTGTGCTTGAAGTCAGATGTATTTGTGATGACCCATGGAGGCAATTTTGCTAAGCTGATAATTGGGGCCCGAAGATACATGGGGCACCGTCTAAAGTCAATTAAGCCTGACAAAGGACTAATGTCCAAGTCTTTTGGGGATCCGTACATGGGTTGGGCTCCTTTTGTAGAAGATGTTATTGTGACTCATCAGACACGGACGGGATTGCCAGAAGAGACTTTCCCTAACTACGACCTGTGGGAGAACCCTCTGACTCCTTGCATGTGTAAAGCCTGACCGTAGCTATTTTTATTGATGCTTTACACTGGGACTTTCACATTTCCAAGAATTATACCATCTAAGTTATGAGTTCTATATATATCCCTATGGTAAAGTGTGAAAACATGGTCTGTGGTTAATTCACCCTGAGGTAGGAGGGACAGTAAATAGAGATTTGGAGAAGATGTAATGGCTTGCAGCAAATGAGGTTCGACTGATGGTTATCACTTTAAAGAATAGATTTCCTACTATTGAGGGTTCTCCTTGCCGAGAAACCTGGTGGTTTTTTTTTTCTTTTTCTTTTCATCTAACATGTAGCAATACCTCATGTCCACTTTTCTTCCTCTTGAAAAGAAACTGACAATTTTTTGAACTGAGAAAAAAGTGCAAATTGTTGATGAATTAAATGTTGTTAAGTTCCTTTTGTTGTTCAAAAGATTATTTATGTAAGAGCCCTTAGCTGTAAAATGTGAGGGCGAATTAGAGGCTTTTCTGGTATAGCTTATATATATATAAGCTTAAAAAAAGGGGATACATTTAAATGTGTCTCTAAGCAAACAAGTGCCAAGTGAAACTTGTTAGCAGTCATTACAATGTTACTTTGAAAAATGTATCATTATACACTCTTGTTTCACTCGACGAAACAGATTCAGGTAAAAGTATTTTAAGCTTGTAAATAAAGTATTCTATATTCTACTAGTATATTATTTGCACCAAAAAAGTATTCCATATTATAGATAAATAAATAAATTGGTATTACTGTCAAGCCAATTATATTTTACATAATATGTTCATAATAGTGAACCTTAGACCCAGTCCCTACTAAGATCAAAGGTCACTAGAATCTAAACCCTAAAGAAAGGAAAAAGTATGGGGTATGCTTGTCTTGCTTATTCATGTAACAAGAATGCTATTTGAAAATTCAATTTTAGACATCTAATTCGATGATAAACCAAACATGTGGTCAATACAGCTCAATATTAAGAGTGCATATAACCATCAATTCAATCTCGATCATTAATCACAGATTTGAACGTTGACCATAATTTCATTTTCATGTATTTTAATTATATTGCCTTTTATTCTGGATACTTGTAAACTACATTGATATTAACACTTACAATTTGTAGATAATTACAATCGAATTTGTGGTTAATGAATTGTGACTTGTAACATCTAATATTCTAATATATCTATTAATCTAATGAGTTGTGACTTGGGACATCTAGTATATCTATTATTCTAATTTTGCACGTCATTACCTTTGTATGCGAGCTACATTATTTTGCAGCCCTTTAAATAGTTTAACTATTAGATTAGTTCTTTAATTTCTTTTAACATAGATCATTAAGTTTTATTACATGTATGTATGTACCTGTTATTCTTTTTCATTTATTCTATTACAATAATACACATTAATTATAGCATCGATATTGACATGATATGATCAAAATAGGCTACTTATTCAACATGTAACAATTTCCAATAATTTATGAAACTCTAATCAATTTTAAAATTAGATTAAACAACTAATGAGTAATTGATTAAATTTCCCTTTAAAGAATCTTTCGTACAATATTTTATGAAAAAAGGATACACGGCCATAGATAATTAAAATATAAACCCTTACTTTTTTAAAGTTAGCAAGTAGCATTAGCATTAGTCTTTAGTGGAGCTAAATCCATATTTCATTTTACTAGGTGATAATAGTTGGACAAGAGGCACACGTGTGATTTATTGACATATGACGCGAAGGAAAACAAGACCACACGCGTGCAACCGTCCTCACTAAATCCAACACCCGCGACGAGTCACGACTCTGTTAAAGTCTAAATAAATGGTTACAGATAATAATGAATTATTTATACTAAAAAAATTAGAGTAGCGTATAATTAATAATTTCTTATGATTATTACTTAAGTGCGTTGGACTTGTTGGTGTGGATGGAACAACCGCACAATGAAGTGTTTATCCATCTCTCTCTGCATTCTTCTTTCTCTGTTCTCTTTTCAATGGTACTTTTTTTTCTTCTTCTTCTTCTTCTTTTATTTATAATGTGTTTAATTATTGTCTAATACAAATTGTGTGTGTTATTTCAGTGTATCATCTAGAAATGTATATGAGAGTGACATACAACAAGCTAGCATCCCACCAAGAGGTTGGAATTCCTATGATTCCTTTTGCTGGACTATTTCTGAACAAGAATTCCTACAAAATGCCGAAATTATTTCTCAACTTCTTCATCGTCATGGATACGAGGTATGTCTTCTCCAAGTAACTATAGCTTGTGTTTGAGATTGTATTTTTGTTTCAAACACTTGTAGTATGTTGTGGTGGATTATCTCTGGTATACTTTTATGATATTTTTGTTTCAAACACTTGTAGTATGTTGTGGTGGATTATCTCTGGTATAGAAGAAAAGTTGAGGGGGCTTTTCATGATTCTCTTGGGTTTGATGTGATTGATAAATGGGGGAGGGTGATTCCTGATCCAGGAAGATGGCCTTCTTCGAGTGACGGGAAAGGGTTTAGCCAGGTGGCGAATCGAGTGCATAGCTTGGGTTTGAAGTTCGGGATTCATGTTATGAGAGGGATAAGCACACAAGCTGTCAATGCAAACACGCCTATTCTAGATACAAGGACGGTATTGCTCCGTAAATCTTCTACTATTTCTTTAATTAGTAACATTACCAGCTAGGTATCATGATATTGTTTTACCTTAATGTCAAGCTTTTCGTTTTACTTCCTTCCCTTTCCCTTTCGATTTCTTAGGGAGGGGCTTATCAAGAATCTGGTCGACTGTGGTATGCAAAAGATATAGCAATCCGTGAAAGGGCTTGTGCATGGATGCCTCATGGTTTCATGAGTGTAAATACAAATTTGGGCGCTGGCAAAGCTTTTTTGAGGTCCCTTTATCAGCAGTATGCTTCATGGAATGTTGATTTTGGTAACTAGACTTCTTTTTTACAATCTTTATGCTTTGTCACTACATACTACATAGTCATGTCATGGATAACAACCATCATGATTTTAATATTTTATACAATTTATTGCATCGCCTTCACCAACCTTGGGAAAGTTAAGCATTTTCCCCTTTTTTGGCTCGTTATATATACTATTTTTTCATCAAGATTATCATTTATACTTCATTAGATAGAATTGGTTTTTACTGGATAAGCCATTAACATCGACTAATTAGTTCATATCATATCACCAAAACTTCTACTTCCAACTAATTATAAAATCCACATAGCCCTCTTCTTTGGGCAGATAGAAAACTACTAAATGTGCAACTGTGGAAACAAAGATTGTCATTTGCTCATGTTTTACTTAGGGCCTTAGGGGTTACATAAAAGCAAAATAGCTCTAAACTATAGTAAAGTATTATGCCTTTCTTTGGTAATAATTTTGATAGATTGTCAATTTTTTTTTTGCAGTGAAACATGACTGTGTATTTGGCGATGACTTGGATTTAAATGAAATAAGCTATGTATCAGAGGTATCATACAGTTCTCCCTCTTCCACGTCCTTCTCTTTCTCATACAAGCACTGACATTAGGACTATCATGCCGGGGTTATTGGCAAACTTACCATATGACATGTCATGGTTGCAGGTTCTCCGGGAGCTTGATCGCCCCATTGTCTATTCATTGTCTCCTGGAGCCAAAGTTACACCAGCCATGGCCAAGGGTGTCAGTGGACTGGTCAATTTGTATCGCATAACGGGGGATGACTGGGATGCATGGGGGGATGTCAAATCTCATTTTGATGTATCAAGGTGGTTAAATTACTGTGTTTTGCTTCAAAGTATTTCTTTCTATGTTGCAACTTTGCTGCTTCTCAAACTGTGATCTGTTGTTCCATCATCCTATGAAGTAAATTTAATTCATTTAATTCTGAATCAGAGATTTTGCAGCTGCGCATATGATAGGGGCAAAAAGTTTAATGGGGAACTCATGGCCGGATTTGGACATGCTACCATTTGGATGGCTAACTGATCCTACTAGTTGTCAGAGTAAGCCCTATTATTCAGTCTATGTTGATTGACTATGCTTTTTTATCATTTCAATGAGAATCTACGAGACACACGTAGAGCATTGACAACTGAACAAATCATGAAATGACTAACATCCCGTTCCGTTTTGTGCTCACGCGGACTATAAAGAGAATCCAATATTTTCTTCATCTGTGATCATAGTTAAATCACACTTTTAGAAGTAATCTTAAAAATCATTAAAGGTGTTTAATTTGATGTTCGATTTGTGATTAATGGTTTCAAGATCTATTCGTTGAGATTGTTTTGCCAAGAGAATTAAAGTTTTCTTTAAAAACCCGTCTTAAATTTCCAGCAGTAATAAGGCTGTGTTGCTGCCTTTTCTTATTCCGATATAAATATCACTCATGACCCTTTAATCATGACACTGAATTTTCACCTCTTCTTTTTGAAGCGTCAAATACAGGTCCACGTAGGTATAGTAACCTCAACCTAGAAGAGAAGCGGACACAGGTATTAATAAAATCATAACTGAGTTGCTTTCCCATAAATTCATTTGTTCATATGTGACATGTGTACCTTATCAAAAGAAACTGGGTGAATGTACTCCTACATAGATGACCTTATGGGCAATGGCGAAGTCTCCCCTTATGTATGGGGGCGATGTACGGAAGATTGATCCCACAACATATGGTCTTATCACAAATCCCACCCTGCTGGAGATTAATTCTTTTAGCTCAAATAATATGGAGGTATGTGATCCATCAAACTTTTTTTTGGGGCAAAGGGACATAATATGTTTGTTAATTTAATGTATTTTATGGTATTAGCAGTTTCCTTATATTGCAAGCTTGAAGAATGAAGATCAGGATTCTGAAAAGCAAAAGAGAAGAAGCTATAGAGAAACAAAAGGATCATATACACATTCATTAGGCCTCACTAGCTGCTCTGAGTCAAAGGCAAGTGGTTGGACTAGTGAGAGTATTAGTCAATATCCTGAAAGAATCTGTTGGAAAAGGAATTTAGGAAACAAGCATCTTGCCCCCTTCTGCATGCACAAGAGGGAAATGAACTTTGCATTGTAATCATGCTTTGTCTTGTCACTCTATGCTCTATTTGCTTCACTTTGATTTGATTATTTGTGTTCTTGTTAACAATAGAAGTCGTCGTATTGATATTGATGCAGAGATGAAGAGAATATATATCAAGATTATCATCATTTAGTTGCACTGGACAGAATAAAATTTTGCTTGGATGCTTCTCCAAAACAAAACCTTACTTCCAAAGAGTTCAAGAGAGGTACATTTTCATCCTGCAGGTGGGATGCAAATCAGGTACGTTGTGTCGTTCTGTGCTAATATTCGTACAATCTTCTTGAGACAACCTTTTGATTTGCATGCTTTTTTTTAGAATCTGTATATTCTATTGGATGTTGATCTATGCAGTCTTTAACAGATGTGGCGGTTGAATCGTAATGGGACCTTGGTAAATAGCTATTCAGGCTTATGTGCAACAGTAGAGCCTGTTAAAGGTGAAATTTGCAAATACTTACCACTTTATGGAAATATTATCCTTGTGCAATTTCTCATGTTTATCATTGTTTTTCTATTAGTTTATCATTACTCATAACGCCAGCTGGTCATTTATGCAGCTACTGTTAATTCTGGTGGTTTTCGCGCTTGGGTAGCAACCGGAAGAACAGGTCAGTTAACAAAAACTACAGATAAATCTTGAGAATTCTCATTTAGGCTCTTGAACTAGCATGCCACAACAAAGAATTGTTTGTTATGCTTTTCTAACACCCAAGAGTTGTATGTTTATGCAGGAGAAGTGTATGTTGCTTTCTTCAATCTAAGTGAACAGAAGGCAGTTATATCTGTACATACATCAAACTTATTTAAGGTTTTGGTTGGGAGACACTTAAGTTTTTGTAAAGGCAGGGAAGTGTGGAGTGGAAGAGACATTGTAATAACGCAAGGGGTGTTATCAGCGGAAGTGGAAATGCATGGAACTGCACTATTTGTTCTCAATTGTAACTAGTTTGGTCCCATAAAAAAGGGATATTTAAAATGATCTTAATCCACTTCAAATTTGGGTGAAGTTGCATATGAGTATATATTTATATTAAAAAAAAGTGATACAGAAATCTTGTAACTTTTTATATAATAAACTCAAATTGAAATTAGCTCCCAAAGGAACGAAACTTGTAGAACCATTAGAGTGTCAAATGCCTTAATTAAGGTGATTTCCCACATAATGGTAGAAGGAGAGACCTTTTAGGTTTGAGGAAGGCATCATAGATCTGTTCGGAAAAATAAACCAAAGAGACATAAAGTAAAAACACAAGTTCGGAAAAATAAACCAAAGAGACATAAAGTAAAATCATAAGAGATTAATGTGGAAATTTTAAAATTAGAGAAAAAACACGACCGTTGTTAAATGATAATCAGATAATATCATTATGTGAAAACTGTTACAACACATAGACTACTTTCAACTATCTAAAAATTTAATACACCTGCACTCTTCAAAGCAAATATTTAAGTATTTCTCAGAACACTTTAAAACAAGAGTATAAGAGAAAATATAAAAAGTCAAATACAAACTTAAAATACTTTTGACTGATACATCTTGTAAAGAAAAACTTGAAATCTATGTATAGCTTTGGATTCTCTCTTTCATTATTAAACTAGGCGATGTGAGAAGAACTTTAATCTTATATATAACCTTGGACTTCCTTTTCTTTCACAAAACTAACCGATGTTGGAGTTCTTCGACATGTATATTTTTAATTAACCCCAACAATCTCCACCTTGATTGAAAATAGTACATAAGCTTTCATTGTCTTTACCGACAATCATACTCCACCATATAAAATATGGTCACTTGAAGCTACACCATTTCAAAATTTTTTACATTGTCTTCACCGACAATCATAATTTTAAAAACTATCATACTCCACCTAAAGAAGAGTATACTTCATTTAAAGTTAAACCACTTTAAATATTTTCACATGTCAAAAACCAAATTGATAATTTATAGTACAATTTTCATATTGGTAAAAAACTGTTCAACCATCGATATAATCTTACATATTGTATAATCTTGATTGTATTAACTCATCTTGATTATATAAGAGTCCATGTTCATTCTTGCCTCCTTAGTACGGACTCACAACCTTTGTAGATTTACTTTAGTCCATCAACTTTCCAAAAACAAGCTTATTACGAGAAAATTATTTAAAAGTATTCTTTAAATATACATAGAAAATTACTTAAGAGAATATGAAATTAAAATCACTATTATTTATTTGTGCAAGTATCATTTTATTACTAAAAAAATTAACATTTTTAGATTTTAAAATTAATCTATCATCTTTTTTAATTACTCTTTATTTTTTGATAAACAAAATTCATTGAATCCTTTTAAATTTTAAAAATTCATAAAATACTTTGTATCTTCTCTATAATATTTATTTATTAGATTTAATAAGAATGGTAAGTTCTCTAGTTTTAGGATTGATATCAATTTTTGTAATATAAATAAGACAATAATATGTTAGATAGGGTATGTTAACTTGCTGATAGGAATAAGTTGAGCAAGAAGTCCTATCTTATGATGAGACATGTTGAAATGAGAAGTTCTTATCATCTGGAACAACATGTCATATAAGATATCCTATGAAGGAGTATACGACATCGCGTCTGAACTGAGTTGGACTAGTGGATTATGTTATGATTTAACAGATGCAAAATATCTTAGAAATATTAAGCAATCCCATGTGGCACTAATTTAAAGGCCAAGAAGAATCAAGTCAGAATATTGAAGAATATGTAGTTTCTAATTATAGAGATAATTTAGGAAATTAATGATT
This sequence comes from Vicia faba, assembly GCA_948472305.1. Lineage (NCBI taxonomy): Eukaryota > Viridiplantae > Streptophyta > Magnoliopsida > Fabales > Fabaceae > Vicia > Vicia faba. The sequence goes on from OX451737.1 coordinate 668,059,870, forward strand.
GAATAGCTTGTTTGTAGCAGAAGTTTCTGTCGGTTTGTAACAGCTGATATACTGTGATTAGGAGCCCAAGTCCAGTTGAAAATAGGTTATAAATAGAAGGGTTTGTAACCTAGTTTGGTACGAGTTCAAGATGTAGAAATCTAGGGCTTTATCATTGTAGCCACTCTATAGGAGAGTTGGTGTAAGTGAACCACTCGGGCTATGAGATGGTCACTGTGTTCTCACTCAGAAACCCGTAGGCAATGAGTTTAGTATACTTCTTGGAGGAAGCTTTTAAGCAACTCCAAGTTGCGTTCTTAGTTAGGAGTAAAGTTGTAAACGACGAAGTTTAGCTTTAGGTCTTGATTGAGTATTGTCATGGAAGTGTATCTTCAGTTTTGCTGTCATGGAAGTATATCTTCCTGTTTGTTGTCCAATCACTGTCTGTGATTGATAAGGGATTGAGGAGAGTCTCATATCTAGGTGAGTCTTAGATAGAAGTATAACATGAATAGTGATTAATAAAGTATATCATAAACTGGTATGTTTGTTGTAGGGTCTATGAATTAATACTATTATAGTGAATTTGTTCTTGACTTGGTATGTCTCTAGAGTAGGAGAGTTGCTCTGAACTGGGTTAACAACTTCTGTGTGTTATTTATTATTTTTGAGTACCGTTTTGTTTGTTATAACTTTCCTGTGTTGTTTATGTCAGATCATATATCCCAATATGTCATAGGACATCTGAAGTTCTGACATACTAGAATTTCAAGAATCAATGTCATAGATTGAATAATTATTTTTCAAAAGAAAAATTATTGTTTTTTAATACCAAAGTATTAGTGAAAATGTATTGAATAATAATTCAATTAAAATAAATAGTAATATTTCCTATAAAAGTTAATCAAACTAAATTCTTCATTGTAACTCTATATGCAAGTAATTCTCATGTGATTAAAAGATAATTATAGAATGAACTTACCTATCTTTAACAGACTAATCCTGACACTTGGTGCATGATAGGTGATTTCAATGTAATTGTTGGTTTCCATGGGAAATTTTGTAATTTCCATACAAATAAAACTTTCACTGATGAGTTTTTTAATTGGATAATCAAAATGAGCTTATGCATCTTGACACTAATGATAACTATTACACTTGGACTAATGAGAAGAAATATGGTGCTTACTCTTCTGTTAGGCTTGACATAGCCATTTATAATTAGAATTAGATACATATTTGGAACATAATCAATTGATCCACTTTGACCAAGAATCACTTAATTCATTACCCTATTCTTCTCCATTATGACAAATGTAGGTTTGATTCAGCTAGGGCAATCAAATTTCTGAAGATTTATACTCTAGATAATACATGCAAACAACTGATTCCTAATAATTAGAATACTAGTGAAGTTGGTTTCCTTATATTTATTTTATCTGCTTACTTGAGAGCTCTTAATTATATTATTAAGAAATGGAACAAAAAGACATTAGCCAATATTCATCTTAAAGTCACTTAAGCTACTAATGAAATTAACATGACACAAAGTTTAATTAATGATGCAAGTTTCAATAATGATCTTGGTTTGGAAGAAAAAAATGCTCAACTTCTTTCAGGTAAGACATTGCATATGCATAACGAATTTTAAAAGAACAAAGTAAGGAGTAAGTGGTTTAAGGACGAAGATAGGAATACAATTTTTTTCATAACACACTTAAATTGGTATATGTTAGTAACAAAACCACTAGACTTAGGCATGGAAATATTTTTTTAGAGGAGGGCATTGAATTAGATAATCACGTCATTAATTTCTATAAGAAATTGTTTATCTTAGAAAAAATGCAGTTATACTGATATGAGGAAGATAACTATCCTACAACTTATAGCTCATGCATATAATGAATATCTCACCAGAATGGCTTAGTCAGAGGAATTTAAGAATTCAGTGCATAATATGGATGATAATTTTGCTCCTAGTTCTGATGGCTTAAGGGGATGTTTATTCCAAGTCTATTGGTATATAGTAGGGTATGATATGATCAATTCAGTTAATCAATTATTTGAACAAGGTTGGATCATTCTTAATCTCAATTCAGTCAATATGACTTTGATATCTAAAAAATATGGACCAAATTCTATTGAGTAGTGTAAACCTATTGCACTTGCAAATTTTCAATTCAAAATCATCACTGAGATCATTGTAGATAGGTTGACCATCTTAACTCCAAAAATTATTTTAGAACACAAAAAATGCTTCATTAGGGCATGGATATTTACGAGTTCACTGTGATTACATTAGAAGCAATTAATATGTTGGACATGATATCCTTTAGAGGTAGTATGAATTTGAATATAGACATTATAAAAGTCTTTGATACTTTAGATTGATAATATCTTATCATAGTTCTTGTTTAATTTGGCTTTAATCAAAAGATTTTGTGATTGAATTCTTACCATTCTACACTCATACAATCTATCAATAATGATAAATGAAAAAGTTATAAGATTTTTTCTTGCTCTAGAGGAGTGAGGCAAGAAGATCCTCTTTTTCCTCCGCTCTTCTGCATTGCTGAATATGCACTTATTAGGAAATTATCTATGTTGTGGGATTAAGGTAAGTTGACTTGCATATCAGTTGGAAGACAACCATTCCTAGACACACTTTTTTTTTTACAGATAACCTTATGATATTTTGCAAAGCTACCAGGAAAAATGCTCAAATTATTAACCATCTCCTTCAAGAGTACTATCATAATTTTAGTCAACATATCAGTCCAACTAAAGATACATTTAAGGTAAAGATACTTCTAAATCTAGGCTGAGGATAAAGATGACAATGAATATCTATGGGGACGGATCCTAGTCTCCTTCTACCCGTTCCATTGAATAGATATGATACTTGTATCCTTCCTATACCTATGTGGGTATCCACCAGACGAGTATATGTGGTTTTGAGATACATGCAGGTATTTACAAATACTCATGGATATGTTTTTTTTTTAAAATTTATAATTTACTAATTTTCCATATATAATGTAAATTGAAAATTATGTGTATAACATCTGAATATGTTTACCATATTTAATTCAAATGCATCTTATAATGGAAAATATTGTAATAACTAATATTTTTTATTTTTATAAAGGACAAAATTAATTTCAAATTCAATACAACATAATAATAGTTTAGAATGATTCAACAAAATACATCACTTATTTATTCATCAAAATACATGGCTTCTTCATTCAACAAAATACATCTAATACACTTCATTCATTCATTCATTCATTCATCATTTCTACTACTTCATTCAACAAAAAATAACAACATTTGTATCTTCTCCAAATAAATTCCACGGAAACTTTGACACCATAGCTCTTGAAATAGATAGAAAAAGAACTCAAAATAAATTATGAATCAACATAACAAAGAAACTTAAAAACAAAATAACAAAATTTATATTTTTCTATTTGATTTGACATTAAAATTAACATCTTTGTATCTTCCTATTTGTTTCCAAATTAAAACACTGTAAATAAATTTATAATCGTTCATATTTCAACATCTCAGTATATTTGTATTACCTATTTGACCTGACATGAAAAATATATGTAAAGGAGCTAATAATTTTTCCTCAAAAATATCAGCATAGGTGTTTTTCGCGAATAATCTCTAGTCTCTTATTAAAGACTACTTGCAGGATCGGCTACAATAATCTTAAACTTAGCGTTTTAGGTTGAAACTGATTGATATAGGATTCATAGGTAAAAATCGCAAAAGTAAAGGACAATTGCAAAGTAAAGAGAAAATAAATGACAAGACTTATAATTTAAAGTGAAAACTGGAAATTGCTTTGAATATAAATGTGGAAGCATTCATATATTGTCAAGTCTGAACTCGTTTCTCTCTTAGATGCAGATACTTTGAGTGTAATGCTCTATATGTAAAGAAATGTGACCTCTAACACAAATACAAATTTTTGCTTAAATAGAAATTTTAAAAGTTTAACCGTCGATGATTACTAGTCCCATGTTGGAAATCATGGAGAAACGATCATAAACTGCTTTGAGACATCCCCAAGTTCTTGCTGGATTGTGAGTTAATAAATGCTTTTCCCTCCATTTATCATTACCTGTCGACACTTATGTCTGTCGAGTCTGCCTCTGACACTGGTGTCTTTGTCGACCAGCCTTCCTGGTTTAAACACTTCTTTTTCCTTTGTTGACGCGTCCCATTGCTCTTTATGGAAACATGTCTTTCTAGTAAAAGATACCTTGCAGCTTGAGGGCTTACTCCTATGGTCGAAAATTGCTCGTCAACTAATTACCCCCCAAAATGCCACGTTCGACGGAGCCTCTATCGACGAGAGAACTTTGGTGTTTTCTCTTCTAAGTTTTTGACCGTATGTCTTCTCAACATGGCGTCATGTGTAATCATGACTACTTTCTGCGCAACAGTTTCCCATATCAATCAACCACTTTCCATGATTACTCCTAGGTTTTAGGGCACGAGTTATCCAACAAACCCCACTAACTTTTCCACTTCTCGACATGCTCACGCCATATCGAGTGACACTTGTTTCTCTTTTAACGGATTTAAACTCTCTTTAAATAGATCTTCAAAAACTTTTAGTTCCTCTCTTCTCTCCTTCTGCTTCATTTCTTCAAACTATCTAATCTCTAAAAATCTTGAAGAGACCTACTACATTCTTTACAATGGCCACTCCATCTGGTAGTCCCTTCAACACTGGTAATAACCCCACAACCTTCTCTATTTCTGCGAAACAAAGTCTGGAATTCATCCCAGAGCCCTCATCTAAGGTGAAATCCAAGATCGAAGAATGGCAACACCAAATTCTCATTCCCTTTGTTGTTTCAAAGAAAATCTTCGCATTCCATGGGCCTTATCCAACCCAAGAGACGCATCCTAAAACTCTCAATAAGTGCTTACCTTATTTTACCCATGCTATCCCCTCTACATTTAAACATGCAAAACCCATTGATGTTAGGTTTATGGTTTACGATGACACGATGTTCACCTCCATACATGTTCCAGGCGATACGACATATATTGCTTGACTCGGTAAAGTCCAGGGGAAACGAAGATCTCAATGGGAAAAGCTTTGCATTTTTGACGTTATTCAAATTTCATGGAGAACCCACGCAATCGATCCCAACTTTATTCTCGCTTCACTCTTCTTTTGGGAAGGTTCGACCAACACTTTCCAACTTATCGGTTGAATATTGACACCTACCCTATTTTATGTGGTAGCTATCACTAGGCTTTCCCTACTAGGTATGACCTTCGACCCAACCGAGCCGATGAAACATACATTTTGCTTCGACCATTCGGATTTCGCCCGTTATATCATTGATCACTATATTGTGGACATGGAAGACGTCTACGACACTGAGCACAGAGCCTTTTTGTCCCTCTGACTCTCCCATTTCTTATTTTGCATAGGCTCTTTAAAAATAGTTCAGGATTTCATACCTCTAGCAATTTAAATTTACGAAGGACGAAACATCTCTCTGGGTAAGCTTTTACTGGCACATCTCTACCAAACTTTAGGAAATGCTTCCATGCAGCTGAAGGCACTGAAGAATGGAAAAACACAAGAAGGGGGGGGGGGGGGGGGGGGGGTTTGAATTGGGTTTTTTAAAACTTAAAGACAAGAACACGTTGGTTATCCTGGTTCGTTTGAACTCAAACTACTCCAGTCCACCCGCCAAGGTGATTTCGCCTCTCTCGACAAGGTCTTAATCCACTAATCAAACTTGATTACAAAGCTACTATGACAACCGTCAAAGTCTTCTTGAGTTTAAACCACAAGCCGGTTTTCTCAAAGAATTTCACTAAAAAATATTGAATAAACGTGTACACAATTTTTTTCTAATAAAACAGTATCGCAAATGATATTTTACACAATTTTGCTTTTGAACGTTTGAGGATGATGAAGATAGCTTCGTTACTGTGCGTGAAAAACGTGAACGATTTATTCTTCAAACTTTGTTTAAATAGGCGAAGCATGTAGGAGATTTTGGAATGTTGATCAATGATAATTAAAGATCTTTCCAAAAATAGAGATCCTTGTTCCCTTCCAGTCGTTACTTTTGAAATGGTAATAATTGATTTGTAACGCTTCAGAACATGCTTGCTTCAGAAGATGAGAGTTTCTGTTGCTTCTTTCCAGAGATTTATTGATTAGAAACACGGAGTCCTGTTTGCAGCATTAGAACTTCTTTAAGAGATGCTTAGAATCATAGTTGAAACAACTATTTAACTCATCTTCTGAGCTTCTTCCATGAGAACTTCTCTGCAAAATAAATTACAAATTTAGGGAGCATAATTTTTCTCTGTGTTTGTTATCATCAAAACTCTCACAAGGGTTGTAGAATCAAACTATGTTCTAAAAATCTCCCCCTTTTTGATGATGACAAAAACATGGATATTTCAATAGACATATGAAGAACATAAGGAATTTAAGGTTTCCCCCTGAGTTGAGTACTCAGATAGAGAAGAAATACTTCCCTGAAGTTTGTTTTGATCGGAGTATTTGATGCGTTCACTTCTGTCCTTAACAAAGTTTGTTCCTGTTTTGCTTTCAGAAAAAAATAGAATAAGTTATGATATTCAAAATGTTTGAGACTGCGTCTCGATACTGTTATATTAGAAATATCTTACGTTCTCCCCCCTTTTTGTCAAGAATCAAAAAGCAATAAAAACACTATAAGCAGGAAAAGAAGATTTGTATTCAAAAGGTTGCAAGAAACACATTTAGAAGGAAAATAAAATGAACGCAGTACAAAAAACAAGTTTTCAAAAACTAAGATTGAGGTGGAGGAAGTCGTGTGAATAAGGCTTCTAACAAATTCTTAATCTGATTGTTTGACTCTTCTTGCTTTCCCAACATCCCTTTGATTTCCTTGCCAGTGTCATCTTGCTTGTCTAGTCTCTCCTTGAACAGTGCATTTTCTTTCTTCAACTCCTCCAGAGTTTGCAGAACTAGAGATGAAAAGGGTATATCAACAGAAGGTACCACCTTTTCGGAGCAAGCAGTGACAAATTTTGACTCATTAGCTTCTTCAACTTCTTTGCCTTTGTCTTGAACCCTAACTAGAGGCAGAGGATCAGAGGATGGTTCATCATATTCTGAAGGCTGGTGATCTTCCCAGGGGGCATTGTCCAACATAAGGAGAGGTTTCTTTTCCCAGTGATGCAGAAGTTGATCCTTGAAGACTTTCAGATGATCACAGAAGTTATGTTGAGCAATTTCATAACTCAACTCCTTAAGTTTCAGGGACTCAAAATTAAACCATTTTTTGAATTGGTTCTAGTGTGAATCAGAAGCAACAGAATTAAGATTCTCTAAGAATTATAGTTTTAGAGAGTTAACCCATTCAAGTATTTCTGTTTCAAAAATCAACAAATTTTTACCAACATCTGCTTTGGTAATTTTTGGTTTTGGTACAAAGTTTTTTTGAGAGCATGAGACAAGATTGTTCAGAGCTTCTAAGTCTATAATGGTGCAAAGGTGATCTTCTGGATGGTTGTTTGGAGAGGGAGAATCAGAGATAATAATGGGTGAATGTGGTAAGTTCGGTGGAGTTGAATGATAGGGAGATGGAATATCTGGGATGTCGTGGATTGTGATTGGTTATGAGACCATGAGAGGGAAGGTGATTCCAAGAATGGATGTAGTGGTATCATAGTCAAAGTTTGGATTTTCTGAGGGGGGAGCTTGAAATTTTGGATTTTCTGAGTGGGGAGCTTGGAAGAGCGGATCAAATTGATCAATATCAGAAAGAACTTGAGAAAGTTCTGGTTGATTTTGGTCAAGATGGGTAGAAGGTGGTTCATCCAGAATGTTTTCTAGAGTAAGTGAGGGGTCAAATTCAATGTAAAAGTCATCAAAAGTTTATGGTAAAGGGTCTTTTATGGGTTTTAGAGAGGAGGGGGTTTCAGATGTTGATAAAAGAACTGATTCCATAACAGAAATAAAAGATGAATTACCTTTCTTCTTAGCAGCCTTGGGAACCTTCTGAGAAGATCCTTCTCTAGCAACTTCCCCTTTCCTTGATTTTTTGAGGACAATCTCCGGAGGCTGTTGTCTCAGATCATGAATGTTCACTTCTGGATTTGTCCCGTCCATTTTGCAAGACTCCAGATATCTGACAATAATTTCTGGAGAAGCATCTGTTTGAGAGAAGAGAGGAAAATCCTTCAGAGGTACTCTTCTCGTTGTGACGACTTCCTTGGTTGTTACTGTTGGATCCTTCTTGGTGGTGTCAATGATCTTCATTTTCTTCAAATGCTTCACATTCAGAGGTTTACCAACACATGCTTCTAGAGTGCTGACCTGTTGAGCCTCAGTCAGATATTCTACCAGTTTGTTTTCCGTTAGAATATCTGATATGAGCCTGCCCAGAGGTATCTAGTCCCTCTTTGTCCTTTCTTCTTCTCTATTCTCTTTGACGCTACTCTTCAGATGATTAAACAATAGATGAGGAAGATTGACCTTTGCCTTGGTTGCTATGAAGTACAGAAGAAATTGCTGATCAATGTTGATATAGTCTGGAGAACTTATGGGTTTTCTGTGGTTGATGCAACCCAAGATGATTTTTGACCAAATTCTGAAGTAGTCTTTCAGATCTTTGATTTTGTTTGAAGGTTGGCCAGAAGAAAAAATCTCTTTTTAAATCTTTGTTAGGTCAGAGCATTTATCTACCATGTCGCTGCAATGAATGCCTCCGCTGTCATGACCTAAAAAACACCCAATGAGATCTTCAGAGATTACTATTTTCTTTCCCATCACAAAAGAAGTAACTTGATGATTTGAAGAAGTAGCACGAATCCAGAATTCTTTAACTAATCTTGTAAAAACTGGACCCAATAGACGATCAAAATACTTTGTCCACCCTTGAAATTCAACATCAGGAGTAAGATCGTAACAATTTTCCTTCATACTGACAAAGTCCACAATGAGTTCACACAGAACTTCTAGAAAATCAATGGGAGTCAGGAGTGTTCTCGAGGGTTCTTCGTACCTGTCTGCTGTTGAAGAAGAAGAGCCAGGAACACTTTGAGAGCTTTGAGCAGTTTGAGAAGAAGCCATTGTTCACATAGACTTTTGAGGATTTTTGAAGAAAAAATTGAACACAAGTAATATAGAGAAGAAGTGAGAGTGAAAAAGTGAAAGTGAAAGTGAGCGGTGTATTTATAGAAAAATATAAAACTTAATTAACGATAAAAGAGTGAAAAGAAATGATTACATAACATTAATGATTCCTAAAAATAGGGAGATGGCGTAGAGATATAAAATAGTTACCGATACGACACAAGTCTCAATGCATCCAATCAACGCTTTAGCCTCTTCAAAATTTGAACACGTGTTCAGCCTTAGAAGAAACTCTTGTGAGAAGATGACAAATGTTGATGTTGTGAACTGCACGCTTTTATCTTTGAAATAAACCATTTGGAAACTCTTCAGATCTTCTTAGATAGATCCTGATACAACTTTCCTTCTAACTTCTGAAGAATTATTAATCAGATGTTCACAAAGAAAACATAAAATTCTGAGGGTTAAAGAATACATAAATAAAACTCTTATTTTGGACATAATTTCATGCTGAGATGTTTCAGAATGAAATTGAACCTATCTTCAGAAAGGGGTTTAGTGAAGACATCAACCCATTGATGGTCAGTGTCAATAACTTTTAATTAAAGAATTCCTTTATGAATATAGTCCCTAATGAAGTGATGTTTTATTTATATATGCTTAGCCCTAGTAAGTAAAATAGGATTTCTAGATAAACGAATGGCAAAAGTATTATTACAGAGTATAAAAATGAGACTCTCAAATATGTTGAAGTCTTCAAGCTGACTTTTTCATCCAGAGCATCTGTGTGCTGCATCCAGCTGCTTCTATATATTCAGCTTCAGCAGTTGATAATGAGATGGTGGATTTCCTCTTGTTGGACCACGAGATAAGATTTTATCCCAGAAATTGGCAGCTTCCAGAAGTACTTTTTCTTTCTATTCTGTCTCCAGCGAAGTCAGCATCATAGTACCCTACTAACTTGTATTCTTGGGTTTTTCTATAACCCAGACCAAGATTAGTAGTACCTTTCAGATACTTGAAAATTCTCTTAACAACTATTAAGTAAGATTCTCTAGGATCTGATTGGAATCTAGCACACACACATACACTATACAAAATATTAGGTCTTGAAGTTGTAAGATATAAGGGAGAACCAATCATACCTCTGTAGATCTTCTGTTCTACCTTCTTACCTAACTCTTCCTTTTCCAGAATGCATGTAGGATGCATGGGAGTTTTGGCCGACTTACATTCTCATAGGTCAAATTTCTTCAGAAGTTCTTTGACATACTTGCTTTGATGTGTGTGTGTTCCTTCTTGAGTTTGGTTGATCTGGATGCCTAGAAAGAACTTGAGTTCTCCCATCAAGCTTATTTCAAACTCTTCCTGCATAGACTTAGCAAATTCTCTTCCCAAAGAGGCTTTAGTAGATCCAAAAATAATATAATCTATATAAATTTGACAAACTAGAATGTCATTTTTAAATGGCTTACAGAATAAAGTTGTGTTCACCTTCCCTCTGGTAAAATCATTTTCTAACATAAATCTACTTAGTCTTTCATACCAAGTCTGGGAGCTTGTTTCAGACCATATAGTGATTTCTTTAGTTTAAAGACATATTCTGGATGTTTTGAATTTTCAAAACCAAGGGGTTGGTGCACATAAACTTCTTCATCAATTTAACCATTTAAGAATTCACTTTTGACATCCACCTGATAGAGAGTGATGCCATTATTTACAGTAAAATAAATTAAAAGTATGATAGATTCTAACCTGGCGACTGGAGCAAAGGTTTCTGTATAGTCTATCCCCTCTTGTTGATTATAACCTTGTACCACCAACCGTGCTTTGTTTCTGATGACTTCTCCTTGTTCATTCAGTTTGTTTTTGAATACCCATTTAGTTCCAATGATGTTGAACCCTTTTGGTTTAGAAACCAGATCCAACACATTATTTCTGGTGAATTGGTTTAATTCTTCCTGCATTGCAAGTATCCAATCATTGTCCAGAAGAGCTTCGTTAATGGAAGTTGGCTCAATCAGAGAGACTAATTCCATGAGAGATTCTTTAGAGTTTCTGAATGTGGATCTTGTTTTGATTGGATCTTCTTTCTTTTCCAGAATTTTGTCTTCCGAATGAGCTAAGCTGCTTCTAGATTGTCTTTTCTGGAGAGGCTCTTCAGATGTTACTGTAATGTTTGTGACATCTTCTTCTGGAGTTGAGTGTGATTCTCTGAGAGAAACTTCTGATGCAATGTCTTTAGTACCTATAAATTGGACTTCTATATCTGCAAAAGATTTATCTTGCTTTGACTTTTAAGAGCCAAGCTTATCATCAAATATGACACTGATTGACTCTTCTACAATCCGTGTTTCTGTGTTGCATACTCTATAGCCTCTTGAGCATTCAGAGTATCCTAACATAATACACTTTTGTGCTTCAGAGTCAAACTTGTTCAGATGTTCTTTAGTGTTAAAAAAAAACAAGTACATCCAAATGGATGGAAATACGAGATGTTGGGCTTTCTGTTCTTCCATAGTTCATATGGAGTCTTATCCATAATAGGTCTTATGGAGATTCTATTCTGAATGTAACACGCTGTGTTAATTGCTTCTGCCCAGAAGTTCTTAGCAATGTTAGTCTCGTTGGTCATGGTTTTGGACATTTCTTGTAAAGTTCCGTTCTTTCGTTCTACAACTCCATTTTGTAGAGGAGTTCTAGGACAAGAGAAATCATAAGAGATGCCATTCTCATTAAAAAATAGTTCAAATTTTTTGTTTTCAAATTCTCCACCATGATCACTTCTGAATTTAACAATTCTAAGATCTTTTTCATTTTGGACTTGGTTACAGAAGGAAAAGAATACAGAGTGTGACTCGTTCTTGTGTCTTAAGAACTTTACCCATGTCCATTTACTATAATCATCTACAATCACTAATCCATACTTCTTGCCACAAATGGATGCAGTTTTCGCTGGTCCAAATAGATCTATATGTAGAAGTTCTAATGGTCTAGAGGTAGAAACAACATTTTTGGTTTTGAAAGAAGGTTTTGCAAACTTTCCTTTTTGACACGCTTCACACAGAGCATCTGAGCTGAACTTCAGGTTAGGAAGTTGTGATACGGTGGGAGAACTGACTTGGGTGTTTTGCATTTTATCGCAAATGTTGCGGTTAGCAAGAGTCGCCACCGACTTTTCTTTTATCCAAAAGGAAAGGTGAAAAAGCACAGGAAAGACCTTTGAGTTTACTTCTTAAGTTCGGGGGGTAAATTATGAAAAAGGGAAGGTATTAGCACCCTTTTCATCCATGGTTTTCCATGGGCTCTTAGTTACTTGCTAGATCACTTGCTTTTTGTTTGAAATTGTGCTTGGTGTGGTTTTTGAAAAGTATTTTGTAAAAGAGGCCATTGTTTAGGCAATCTTTGTAATGATTCTTGTTCGTAAGAATGTATACAAAGATGTTGATCTTTTGAAAATGTTTTCAAGTTTTGTAAGATGTTTTGAAAGTGTAGGTGTTTATTTTTGAAAATAGCAAGGATGTTTTATTTTGAAAGTGAGCAAGTAACTAGGGGCATTCTACCTACTCAAAAGTCTTTCATGTTCATTTTCTCTTTCCTTTGACATTGTTATCTTACCATTGATTTGGTAAGTAACCCTGTCTTTGGATGTAAACGGGACAAGCGTGGGTCATCATATAACCATGATTAGCAATGTTGCAAGGTATCTTAGCATTTTTTTAGGGACTAAGATCATTTTGGAAAGGCAACATAGATAACGTCATCGAGGGACTATGATCTTGTATTTTGCTTGTTTTTTCTAAGACACCTTACGTGCGTAATATGGCCGTTTTGTATAAGGAAACCAAGTGGAATAACCCTAGGGGTGCTTGTGTGCAAGTGTATTGTTTTCATGCTTGCTTTTGTCTTGAATCAGGGTTCTCTAAGTATTGGTTTTAGTCTTTCCATACAAACCCTAATTACTAGCATGTTATATATGAAGCGATAAATTGCCGAATTTAAAGTTACTATACTATTGCGATAAATTCATGAATGGGGATTGCAAGAATTTAAACCTAATTAGTCTATTACAACCATATTGAATGGGTATTAATGTACAAGTGCAAATAAAAAAGAAATGATTTTTTTGTTATTATGAAATGGTTTTATCTTGACCTAAATAAAGGGGACGATTAATTAAAATTGAATAAAATTAAATCGAACTATTTAAGAAAAGAAATTAATTTGAAAAAGGATTTTTAGGTTTTTTTATGAAAAGGTTTTAAATTAATGAAAATAAAATGAAGATTAATTAATTAAAATAGATCTAAGTTCTAAATTAGTTTTAACTAAGAAAATAAAATAATACACTAATTTATCCTAAGTCTAAAAATTAATTATTTAAGAAAAGAAAGGAAATTTATTTATTTTAAGAAAAATGTTTTTTTTTTATGGAAAATAAAATACATGAGTACAAAAAATAAATAAAAATAAAATTGGATTTTTTTATGATTTTTATGAAAATAATAATAATAATAATAATAATAATAAAAATATTAATAATAATAATAATAACAAAGAAGAAGAAAAATAAAATAAAAATAAAAATATAAAGAAAAATCCAGGGGGGGGGGGGGGGGGGGGGGTTAATCAGCAAGGCAAGGAGTTTTATGAGAAAAAAACTAAGCCCACATGAAGAGCCCAAATGCGGCCAAAAAATACAAAAAAGTCAAAAAATTGTGAAAAAATAGCAAAAGGTCACGCTGGGGCTTGAACCTAGGACCTAAGGGTGAACAGGCGCGCGCTTTACCACTGGGGTGGCTATAAATTCGTTAATATAACTGAAACAATAAATACATAACACAAAACGCGCCCTGATTACACTTCATCTTCAACCTCTAGCCAAAGGACCTGTATCTTCTTCATTTCTCAACAAAAATTAAAAGTTCAAACATGAAAGTTGTGGCATTTCTTCCCACGAATCCAACCATATAAGTAACTTAAGCTAACAGTCAAGGATGAATAAGAATTTTTCTGGACCTAATTTAAAACCTAGAAATTTCAGAAAACTTCAACTCTAAAATTCTCTAAGCTCAGGCCATGTAAATGCAAACTATGGATATGTACAACTTCGTAGCAATGTTATCTACACTTTATCTTCACAAATCAAAGCTTAACAATGCCTAAATATGAAGATAGAAGTTCAAGAAAAATACCTCAAAACTGGAAATCGTGAAATGGATTTGAGCTTGTTTCAGGCAGTGGTGATGATCAGGTTAGCTTCCTTGGACCTCTAGGAAGCTAATGCAATGCTGAGCTTGAGTTGAGGGTGGCTGAATAGGCCCGGAGAAGTCCAACTGCAATGCTCTGTTTTTGGCTATGGAAGTTGAGGAAGGTGATGTTACAATTTGCAAACAGGGACAAGGATGGTTTGTATTTGATATGAGGAATCTTTTGAAACAAAAAGGCCAAGAAACGCACGAGGGAAATGTGAGTTTGATGTTCAAGGTCAGAAACTGTGCAACAATGAAGTTTTTGGGCAATTTCTGATTTGAGAGAGTTTTGGTGTGTTTCAGGGTGTTCAAGCTCGTTCCCTAGCTCACAAATAGTGACTCTATTTATAAGCAACAAGTTTGGAGTGCTCTAGTTAATCAGAATTCAAAATCACAAGTTTATGCATAACATGTGATTTTTGAGAAATTCAAGTTTACGTGCCTTGTACTTGGTTCATAGAGTTGTTAACCACTTTAAACACAATAATTATGACTTTGTGGATGGAGTGTAATCAAGGAAAACAAGTTGGGAGCTCAAGAAGCTGACTTTGTGCATAAAGCTTGCTTTACAAGAATGAATATGTTACTTTCTCCCTAAAATGGCAAATTGATTTGGACAAAGCTTGAAACACTTGGATAAGGGCATAATCAATTGTGTAAACCATTAATTATGGAGTAAAAAATAAGTTTGAGGCCTTCAAAGTGAGTATTATGCAGCATGGCTATGGATTTGGTTCATGTGTTCATCAAAAATGACTTGTAATTCAAGTGACAAAACCCTAAATTCATCTCTTCGATTCTCCCTACTCAAGAATGATCTTATGGAGTTCTTGGACATTTTGGAAAGCTTGCAATGTGCTATACAATCAATATTTGAATTTCTTTTGAATATTCCCCCTGGAACTATATGAAAAAGTTCCATGAAGTTGGGTCAAAATCATGACCAAATTAGGGCAAAATTTCACTAGTGTTTAGTTTCATGACCCTATGTTCATAAAATTATAACTTGAGATCCAAGCATTTTTGGAAGAAGTTGTGTGAAGCAAAGTTGTAGATTTCATGGAGATATACAACTTTGATGTTGGGAGTTTCTCTTGAATCATCATGCATCATGGTGAAATTGTTTCTCAAAGTTATAAAAAAACATAAAATTTCCAACACTTGGAAAAATTTCTAAGTTTAGAAATTTTAACTTTTCAAAATGAATTCTTGACTTTTTGATTTATTGATGAATAAGTTTCATATTTTGACATGTTTTGATGGATTATGATCTATGGCACTTTAATTTGACAAAAAAGTCAAAGTTTGACTTTTCAGTATACAGTTGACTTTCGATCAGTTGATTGAAAAATTCATCTGTCAATCCAATGGACTTGCAATGTTTTGAACCATGCCATTAGGTCAAAATTATGAAATTGTACTGTTGAGATCATAACTTAAACCACTTGATCATTTTCTAGGTCAAAAATCAGAAATTGCCCTTTCCCAGTCAAAACCCTAATTTTGACCATTTTGCCCTTCTGGAGATTTGATCAAATTTCTTGAGGAGTTGTGGTCCAAACTTGATCAAATGATACATATGAGTCTAAAATGTTTATGTGGATAAAAAATTATGAAGTTTGATTGTAAATTGGCCATAGTTGACTTTTTCCCCAATACAGCTGATTTTTAGGTCAATTGCTCAATTGATTGAGCAAGAATATGATCCAAGGCTTGAAACTTGACATGAGTGATCTTGGGGGTCCATGATGATCCATGAAAGTCATATGCGACATATAAAGTTCAAAAATATTTGTGAAAACTCAAACCCTAATTTTCGTCATCAGTGCATAATGAGGTGTCTTGAGCTGATCAAACCCTAGTGCAGTCTTGAGCCCAAGGAGATCTTATGAGCAAATTCTTGATAAATGAGAGGTCAAATTTTGGGGTACAACATCTTCCACTGTTCAATCTTCTTAAACCTGGAAAGTTAGATTGGCTAGTTTTGCCATTCGTGACTCGAAGGTGGAAGATGATTGGACACTAAAGTGCCCAGAAATTTGCACTCAATGATGTGATGGTAGAGGGAGTGGGCTTAAAGATGACATTTGGAGAAGTGTTAGAAAGTTGTTAGAGATGGGATTGTAGATGCCATCCAAAAGTGATTGTTTAATTGTAATTTGTAAGTTGAAAGAATTAGTATCAAAATGGCGTTCGTGTCTGAGGCGTATCTGTACTGTATCTGAGAGTTGAATATGAATGAGTGTCAGGATGTCATCCGTGTCTAGAGTGTATCTACACTGTATCTGAAAGTTGGATCTGAATGAGTATCATAATGGCATTCGTGTCTGGAGCGTATCTGAATTGTATCTGAAACTTGAATCTAAATGAATATCAGAATGGCATAAGTGTCTGGAGCATATCTGAACTGTATCTGAAAGTTGGATCTGAATGAGTATCAGAATGGCATACGTGTCTGGAGCGTATCTGAACTGTATCTGAAAGTTGAACCTGAATGAGTATCAGAATGGCACCCGTGTCTGGAGCGTATCTGAATTGTATCTGAGAAGTCGAAACTGTATGAGTATCAGAATGTTATCCGTGTCTGGAGCGTATCTGTACTGTATCTGAAAGTTTTGAACATTGTTAATGGTAGCTGTTGATTAATCTTATCCTGAAAAAGATAAAATGTTAGCTAATATTCAATGTTATGTTATATGAAATTCATAGTATAATGTATTCGCGTTATCAATGTTTATGATATACGAATGCGATGTATGCGCATACAAGCTAATCTGCCACACTGCTGTTGGATTGGGGAAGATAGATCCCTGACTGCTACTGAGGATATGGAGTATAAGTCTTCATGTTGTGAGGTCTAAGTGTTGATGAATTTCCCTTTAGAGAAATAAACTCTGTTGTAAGGGGAATGTCGTGTACTGTTTGAAAAATCCTGGTTGGGGAATTCAGAGGAATTTGACGACCTCTACTGGGGATTGATAACTAAAAGCTCTGTTTCGCTGGGGATTAAAATGCACACTGTGGGGAATTTTACGGAGATAAACTTAGAGAGATTTCTCTATCCCTTAAAGCCATCAGCGATTGCCTTTTATTTTGTTTATTTGTAAACAATAATTATGTTCAAATGCATATGTTCAACAACGAATCATTGGACATTTTTGTAAACAAAACACAAGCGAAAAGAAAAAAATAGATAGTGTTTACACTTTCAAAGGGGTATCTTTGTATTGACTTTGAGTAAGTATTTTTTTACAATGAGACAAACATTCTAGTAAGAGAATACCATCGTAAAAAATGAAAATTTTAATACAAAGAAAGGATAGCTATGTGTAATAATCCAATGGGGTTCCCATTCTGCTATAGCCTTTGTATCTCCGAGCATCTTGTCTATTTGTCGCTCTGTCTGAAGATGATTGAATTGATCAGAACCTCTGAGTCTATCAGTTGAAGCCAAAGGTGATCCAACAGATTATAGTCATACGCTTTAAATCCCTAACTTTTTCCTGGACCTCCATTTTGGGTTTTCAGTCCACCGAGATTCCCTTTTTTTGCCCAAGCCGCCCTTTCGGGTTTTCAGCTTGCCGGGTGTACAGCTTTTTTTATTTTATCCCTAATTTTTTCCCGAACCTTCTTGGCTCTCCAGGATGCCCTTGTTTTGCCTAGGTGTGTCAACCTAGCGAGTCTCTTATGCGTAGTATCTTTTGACTATGTCTGCATTCATAGGGCACGGCAGGTCGTTACCATCCATGGTGGTCAAGATCATTGCTTCACCAGAGAATATGTTTTTGATTACAAACGGTCCTTCGTATGTCAGAGTCCATTTTCCCCTGGGATCACCTTGCGGTAGTATGATACATTTGATCACCAGATCCGCAACTTGATACACTTGGCGTTTGACCTTTTTGTTGAAAGCCTTGATCATCCATTTTTGATACATTTGACCATGGCAGACAACAACAAGCTCATCAATCAAGTTTAGTTGATCAAGTCGAGTCTGGATCCAATCTTCTTCACTCAGCCCTGCATCCTTCATAATTCTCAGAGAGGGGATCTGGACCTCGATAGGAAAGACAACCTCCATGCCGTATACCAGAGAATAGGGTGTTGCTCTGGTTGATGTGCGAGTTGTGGTACGATATCCATGGAGAGCGAATGGTAGCATCTCATGCCAGTATTTGTATGTGACTGTCATTTTCTGTATGATCTTTTTAATGTTCTTATTTGCGGATTCGACAACACCATTCATCTTCGGCCGGTAAGGGGAAGAATTGTGATGCTGGATCTTGAATTGTTCGCACAAGGCGGTGATCATAGTATTGTTCAAGTTTGTACCATTGTCTGTGATGATCCTCTCCAGGATACCGTACCGACAAATGAGATTTTGCTTGATGAACAAGTCGACAACATTCTTGGTAACAGAAGAAAAGGAAGCTGCCTCCACCCACTTTGTAAAATAATCAATGGCCACTAATATGAAGCGGTGTCCATTGGAGGCGGTTGGCTTGATTTCCCCAATCCTATCAATCCCCCACATAGCAAAGGGATAAGGATTCGTCAAGACATTTAGAGGAACCAGAGGTACGTGCATTTTTCCAGCATAAATCTGACACTTGTGGCAGGTTCGAGAGTGTTGATAGAAATCTGCTTCCATGGTAGACAAATAATAGCCTGCCCGTAGGATTTTCTTTGCCATCATATGCCCACTGGAATGGGTGCCAAAAGTGCCTTCATGTAATTCAACCATGATCTTTTCAGCTTCATCCTTGTCTACACACCGAAGTAACACAGAGTCATGGTTGCATTTGTAAAGAATACCGTTACTAAGGAAGAATTTAGCAGAGAATCTCCTTAAGAACTTATTATCATTGACTGAAGCTCCTTCTGGTTATTCTTGGGTTTCGAGATACCTCTTAACTTCGTGAAACCAAGGCTGGTCCACTACTTCTTCAGTATTAATCTCGTGACAGTGTGCTGGTTCCTCCATTCGTTTAATGGTGATTCGAGGAGCCTTGTTATCCCATTTAAGTTTAAACATAGATGACATTGTGTCTAGTGCGTCTACTAGCTGATTTTCTTCTCGCGGGAAATGCTCGAAGGTAATCTTTTCAAAATGTGGGAGCAATGTCAAAACATGTTCTTTGTAAGGGATAAGGTTAGGGTGTTTGGTGTCCCATCCCCCTTTGATCTGGCTGATAACCAAAGCTGAATCTCCGAATACATTCAAAGATTTGATCCCCAAGTCTATGGCAGCTTTGAGACCAAAGATGCACGCTTCGTATTCCGCCATGTTGTTTGTACAATTGAAGCAGAGTCTTGTAGTAAAAGTAGTATGACACCCTTCAGGAGATATGAGTACAACACCGATACTGTTGCCAAGTGCGTTAAATGCCCCATTAAAAACCAGGGTCCATCGGGATCCTTGTTCAGGTCTGTCATATGGTCTGAATTCTTCATAGTTGTTTACCATCATGATGTCTTCATCTGGGAATTCGAACTTCATGGACTGGTAGTCTTCCCTAACTTGGTGAGAAAGGTGATCATCTAGTGCACTGCCCTTTATTGCTTTTTGGGTAGTATACTGTATGTCATATTCTGTCAAGATCATCTTCCATCTCGCTATTCTCCCAAAGAGAGCAGGTTTCTCAAAGATGTACTTTATTGGATCCATTTTAGATATCAATAAGGTAGTATGGGTCAACATATACTGTCTTAGCCAGAGAGCAGCCCATGCCAGAGCGCAACAAGTTTTCTCGAGCAGTGAATATCTTGTTTCATAGTCGGTAAACTTTTTGCTCAGGTAATAAATAACGTGCTCTTTTCGGCCAGACTCGTCATGCTGCCCCAACACACACCCCATTGAATTTTCCAAAATGATCAGATACATGATCAATGGTCTTCCCTCGACTGGTGGCATTAAAACAAGAGGCTCTTGTAAATACTCTTTGATTTTGTCAAAAGCAATTTGGAACTCATCATTCCATTTGACTACCTGATCTTTCTTCAGTAGTTTGAAGATTGGTTCACATGTAGCTGTCAGGTGAGAAATGAATCTGGAAATGTAGTTCAAGCGTCCCAAGAATCCTATGACTTCCTTCTCAGTACGAGGAGTAGGCATCTCTTGTATAGATTTCACCTTGGTAGGATCTACTTCAATACCTTTATTGCTGACGACAAAACCTAGGAGTTTACCAGACCTTACTCCAAATGTGCACTTATTTGGGTTCAACCTCAACTTGTATTTCTTTAGTCTCTCAATCAGTTTCTGTAAATGATCAAGATGCTCTTCTTCTGTTTGAGATCTAGCTATCATGTCGTCTATATAGACCTCTATTTCGTGATGTATCATGTCGTGAATAGAGCGACCATGGCACGCTGATAAGTTTCCCCAGCATTCTTCAGTCCGAATGGCATCACCTTGTAGCAGAATGTGCCCCATTATGTGACAAAGGTTGTCTTCTCCATGTCCTCAGGCACCATTTTGATTTGGTTGTAGCCTGAGAAAACATTCATGAAGGAAAACACCTTGTGTTGTGCCGTATTGTCAACTAGGATATCAATGTGGGGAAGTGGGAAATCATCCTTAGGGCTTTCCCTATTCAAATCTCCGTATTCCACACACATTCGTACCTTACCATCCTTTTTGGGCACGGGGACAACATTTGCAACCCATTATGGATAGGAGGTGACAGCCAAGAATCCAACATTGAATTGTTTCATGACTTCTGCTTTAATCTTCTCTGACATGTCTGGTCGCATTCGACAGACCTTTTGCTTTACTGGTGGACAATCCTCTCTTGTAGGTAGACGATGTACTACGATATCTGCATCAAGTCCTGACATGTCTTCATACGACCAGGCAAAGACTTCAACATACTCGTGTAACAATTGAATCAGACGCTCCTTGACACTGGGTTCCAGATTGGCACCCACCTTGACTTCTCTTTTGTCTTCCTCGGTAACTAGATTGATTATATCCACGGGTTCCTCGTGGGGATGAATGGTCCTCTCTTCTTGTTGTAGTAATCTGGCAAGTTCCCCTGGTACTTCACAATCTTCCTCTCCTTCGTCTTCGGCTTGGTAGATTAGATTTTCAGAGTCACAAAAAGCCATAGCAGAACCGTTATCCATGGGATCCCGAATGGATGTAGACATGCATTGTGAGTGTGAGTGTGTGTAACAGTATAACTATCTTTGAAAGAAATGAAAATGTAAAAAAGAAAAAAAAAGAGCACAAAGTTTGTATGCAAAACGTCCATGATTCATTGATGTCATATGGAAATGAGATAATAACCCTCACAAATGGACCATTGTGCCTCGGGTAAGACACAAGGTTTTAAGAGTCTGAATTATTTTAATATTACATATCCAACCAAATGTAAAGACAAATTACTGTGGGATAAAAGTGATCGGGACAAAATCTCTAGCCTCCCAGTTGCTGAGGCTTCCACTGACAGTTGAGAAGATCCAATCCTCCAGGTTACAACCATCTTCATCATCCTCTACCGCACTAACTTCACGGTTGCTGATCTTCAGGGGTGGTCCTCCGGCGCGAGCGTGACGTACAATCTTCTGAGCACTTGATGTGAAACCCAGGCCAAACTTTTCAGACTTGTATGGGATATTTGGGAGTTGTCCCCAAATAATGCACCCACCTTCTTATATCATTGCTTTTGCATCCTTTAAAGATGACATCCTGAGTGGAGGCCTTGTGATCTTGGGAACAGCCTTGGTTACCGCCACATCTTGCGGTACTTCTTCAAAGTGTTGGAATGGAGTTTCAATAAATTAACCATCTAATTCCACATACCTGAAAGAATTGAGATGGATGATCATATACTCGTCTTCTCCATGAACGGTGATAATCTTCCCTTGAATCAGATACTTTATCATTTGGTGCAACGTAGAAGTAATAGCGCCAACATTGTGAATCCATGGTCAACCTAGCAAGCAGGAATATGAAGGGCGGATATCCATTACATAAAAAGTTGAATCGAATGTTTAAGTTCTAACCTTTATGGGGATATCCAATTCCCTATGCACCATCCTTTTTGAGCCGTAAAATCCCCTCACTATTATGTTGCTTGGCTTCAATGTCAATCCTTTGCAGTCAAGCCTATTACATTCAGAGACGATCCGGTTTCAACCAACACATGAGCCAAGGTTGTTCCCCTGCATTCCACTGAGACATGAAATGACTCATTATGCTTCCTTCCTCTTGGCGTTAAATCAGCATCCGAAAAACCTAGACCATTATATGAAGTCAAGCTGGCTACGCAGTCTTGGAACTGATATGCAGATGTTTCTTGGGGTACATGGGCAGTTTTCAAGAATTTTACCAAGGCCTTTGCATGCACCTCATAACATAGTAGTAAAGCCAGCGTAGAAATTTTAGATGGAGTTTGCCCTAGTTGCTCAACTACATCATAGTCGCTTCTTTTTATGATCTTTAGAATTTCCTCCATCTCTTTCCGGGAGGTCTCAGGGATAACCAACGATTGTGCCTTCGTCCAGACAAGCTCAATCAGAATATTTTTACCTCGAGTCTCGGTTGATTCGGCAGCAGGAATGTCAGTAGAAGTGATAACATGGGTTATATCAGCTTTGTCAGTTGGATTATTAGTGGAGATGATTGTAGGACCGAGAATAGCATTTGGAGGAGCAACAACAATAGGAATGATTACGGGTCTAGAAACTGCTTTTGGGGGAGCAATTTCTAGAGACAATATCCTTCCGCTTTGGGTAATCTTGCTAGTCCTTGCAATATTACTGACATCAGAGTTAAATTTCTCGGAACTTGAATCTTCGGCAACTGGCCAATCTTGCTTGATACCGTGGTAATAGACATCCTCTCCATAATTCCATGGTACGGTTTTGTCTGACAAATACGAGACTAGTCCAGGCATTGTAATTATTAAAGGAACTAATTTTGGAACTGATGTAATTCTAACGGGTCTTTTGGTGGAGACCCTGGAAGAATTGTCGAAAATGGTTACTATGGAAACATCACTATAAGAAACAGTTGGAACATAAGTCTTTTTGAACAAAATTTCCTTGTTATCTATTAGGCACTGAACGCCTGCTTTCAACAAAGGACATCTGGTTGGTGAGACCAAACAGAAATGGCAGATTTCATCACATCCTGGGAATACACTGGCATTCAATAAGTTATTTTTGATAATCAGGAGTGGGGTCATAAGTTCATCAACTAAAGTAACAAACATATCTTCTTCAATGGTGTTGGCATTATGGCCATGTTTGGGCATAGGGGCAGAAATGACATTTGGCTTTTCGGGTGCATCAAATTCAATCTCTTTGGCTTCAAGGAGGTCTTGTACTTTATTCTTTAGAGCCCAACAGTTATTAGTGTCATGGCCGGGACTCTCAGAGTGGTATGCACAGCGGGAATTAGGATGATAGTGAGGAGATGTTGTGTTAGGGTTCTTTGGAGCTTCTTTCAAGGTCACTAGGTTGGATCTTAACAGATGTGGCAATACTTGAGATAGGGTCATGTTAATTCTGGTGAATTGTCTGACCGGTCTTTCCATTCTTGGTTGGTTGTTTCTTTGCTGATTAGGCGCAAGTTTAAGAATCATAACATCCCCCACCATTGGACGGCGTTCAACCCTATCTTGATTTCTCTGAGGATATACAACAACCACTTCTTTCTTTCTGATGAATGGCTTCCTTAAAGTAGCAGAGGAAGCATCCTTTTGAATCTTTCCATTCTTTATCCCGACTTCTACCCTTTCTCCGGTCAATATCAATTCAGTAAAACCCGCCGATGAACTCCCGATTAAGTGATTGAAAAAGGGACCAGACAAGGTGCCCAAAAACATGTCTACCAACTCTCTTTCAGATAGAGGAGGTTGAACTCTTCTGGCAAAATCTCTCCATTTTTGTGCATAGTCCTTGAAGCCTTCATTTGAAACCATGGCCATACTCTGGAGTTGAGTACGGGTAGGCGCAAGATCAGCATTGTATTGGTATTGTTTGTAAAAGGTTGCAGCAAGATCTTCCCAGTTATGAACATTGGCCCTTTCTAACTGATAAAACCAATCAAGTTGAGTTCCAGACTGTCTTGAAAGAAGTGTACCCATAAATCTTTGTCGGCGATATGGGGTTGGATCTTCCTTACATAGGACCGCAGATGCATTTTGGGGCATGAGATTCCATCATTTTTGGCGAACACGGGTGCTTTGAATTTAGGAGGAATGAAAATCCCTGAAACTAAGCCCAACTCCTCAAAGTCCAACCCAGACACTTTTTGGATTTCCATTGCACTCAAGCGTTCTTCTAGATGCTTATACTTGTCGTCGACTGAAGGGTATTGTTCCTCAGAATAGTCTTCTTCTTCCTCTTCCTCTTCTGAATTAGACTGAACAAATGTTTCCTTCCCTTTCCCATCTTGATTGTCTTTCTCACCAAATGTCGTAGCAAAGTCTAAGGCCCTTCTTGTCTGCCCTTGGAATCTTCTTCCCATGTTCAAAATTCCGGTTATTTTCTTCGTCTTCTTTTTCTTCTCCTCAACCAGCAAGGTCTTCAACTCTTCTTATCCTTTGGCTAGAGTTAAGAACAACTGTTGAAACTGTGCATTCTGAGCCTTGAGGTCCTTCACCGTTTGCTCGAAATCCATCTTATTGAAATAAACAGTAGAGAGATGAGGAGACTTGTTGTAAGAAACCTGCTTATGTTATTATGAATGATAAATGCGTATGCAATGATTTCAAGGATTTTAAGATTCAAATTCGTTTTAGACAAAAAGGAAACACACATTATATTAATAGATTAAAGCTCTAGTACATCAATTCCTTTTTAGGAAAAACAAATACAAGAAACTCTAAGATAGAAAGGTACTACGCATCCTCTTTGGTGCAATGTAGGCATTCAAAGTCTGCTCCTCATGAAGTAGCCTAGTGAGTTCCAAAACCTTCTTCTCGCTTGCGTAGAATTGGGCTTCGAAAGTATCTCGCTCCCCCTTGAGTTGTATCCAATCTCTTTTTAAGTATTCAAGAGAGGTGGACATGTCAGGATGTAGGATAGTGTATGGAACATCTCCTTCCATGACAGGCTCAATGATTACCGGGAGAATGAGAGGTAAGGCATCATAAGAATCTGAGCACGAGTTCGTACCCATTTGAGGTAAGGCTCAAGAGGGATGGAATTTTTATGCCCCAAAGTCTTGCTATCTACCTTGTTTAACATCCTCCAAGCTCGGATAAATCTCTGGCGAAGACCTTGATCGTCGTTGTCGTAGTCAAATACCAAACCTTGAATCAGCATCTCATGCGGGCCATCCCTTCGGTCATAACCAAACCGTCTTAAGGCTAAGCAGGGGTTGTAGGTGATACCTCCCCTAATGCCAAGTAAAGGGACATTAGGAAATTCTCCACAACGGTCGACAATAGTAACATTCTCTATGGATCGGGAGCACCAATGAATGTCTAAATGTTTGAGCGTCATCAACCTTTGTGACCACCTTGAACCTTGCTCATTCTTTAATACAGATTGGGGAAGATGCTAAATAAACCATCTTGCCAAGAGAGGAGTGCAACACATAAGGACACCTCTTTTCCTCATTGTGCGAGTGTGAAAAGAGTGTAGGATATCCCCTAGCAATGTAGGCACCGGGTTGCGGGATATGAAGATTTTGACGGCGTTTACATCTATGAGTTGATCAGGATTTGGAAACAAAACCATCCCATAGATGAGGAGAGCCATAATTTCCTCAAAAGCTTGCAGGTCCAAAGAATTCTAACAGTTTTGGGCTTTCTCAAACAAGAACTTTGCTAGGAAACCTTTGACACCACTCATTGTTTCCCAATGAGTTGTGACATCAGATGAGTGCAAGTGTAGATCTTGAGCAATCTCTTCTGGCTTTGGGTCTCTTTCCGTACTGTTGAAAGGTAGTTGATTGAGAATGGGAATTCTCAAGAGTCGGGAGAATTCTTCCAAAGTAGGCACAAGTTGGTAGTCGGGAAATGTGAAGCAATGGTGCAAAGAACTGAAAGAGCACCTTTATCATGTCCTCATCTGTATTGGAGGTGACCAAGTTGAGCAGGCGACCATGTCTCTCGGTGAATGGAGAGTTTTCAGGAATCCTTAAAGCTAGCTCCTTAAGTTGTGGAGGGATCCTTACAAGGTTGACTTGAATATTTTTCCTGCGAAGAGAATCCATATCCTACAAAACAAGAACAAAGATGAATCCCAAAATCCTTGAAATGGTTAGTGAATATGTGTAGGTGTTTAGGTATTGGCTTGCATTTTTGGTAAATCCCAAGTGTATGTGTGAATGTCATGACTGATGTCATAACATTCTAGTTCAGGTTGTACTAACTCATTAGGTACATGTGCAGAAAAATATTGTAATTCAAATACTGATGTTTATAAGTGTGTATCTGAGCATGTTTGCAAAATGATCACATTTTGCTAAATCAGTAGACAGGTTTTCTCAGATGTCATAAAAGATGTTATGACATCCTGTTCTGAACTAACAGGATTGCAGGATTGGATAAGTCTGAGTTTTTTCAGGAAATAACTCAGTCCTTTCTGAACAGAATCCTGCGTTTTCTGAGGAGTAACCTAGCTCAATCCTAACCTGGTTAATAAAGTCCTGTGACCTGGTCTTTAGGTCAAACGGAATCAACCCTAGGTTTTTGGAAACCCTAACTGAAGTTGCAGCTGCTATATATTCAACAGAGCTGCTGTTTTTCAAGACATCCCTGCTGATTGATTAGAAGATCAATTTTGTAATCTGTATAGATTTGTTTATTGTACTCCAAGCAATTATCATTGTGATAAGTGCCTTGGAATAGGTTTCAATTGTAAGGGTTGTGTAGCACTCTAAGCTTTGAAGCAAGAGTGTTTGAATGTCCCTTGACTAAAGCTGTGAAGCAGAGTCGAGTTAGTTGTGTGCATCACTCAAAGCTGTGAAGCACGAGTGATTGTGTTGCTTGATTAAAAAGCTGTGAAGCTTAATCAAGTGTTTGTTTTTGAAGAGTGTCTTCATCAATTATTGAGTCAAATTAGTTTATGTATCACTGCTGTGATTGAGGGGGAGTGAGTAGGAACTCAGGTTTAAGTTGTACTTAGATTAGAATTGCATTGGGTAGGTCTTAAGTGAAGGAGATAAACTGGTTGGTTTATTCCTGAATTAACATCTCTTATAGTGGATTCTCTCCCTGGCTTGGTAGCCCCCAGAGTAGGTGTTGTTGCACACTGAACTGGGTAAACAATTGACTGTGTTCTTTACTGCTTTTGTATTTACTGTCATATAGTAAGTCAGATACAGTGTCATAACATTGGACGTGACATTGAGTATCTGCAGCCAGAATTTCAATTGGCATCAGAGCAGGCACCCTGCCTGTATTACTGGGTGAGATCTAGGGATATCACTTTCTGGCACTATGGACAAAGAAGGAGTTTTTGGAAATAGACCACCCATTCTGGATGGAACTAATTATGACTACTGGAAACCTCGTATGATTGCCTTCCTAAAATCTCTGGACAAAAAGGCTTGGAGAGCTGCTGACAAAGGATGGATTCATCCCACCATAACTGAGAGAGATGGGACAATCAGTCTGAAGCCTGAGGAAGATTGGAGTAAAGAAGAAGATGAGTTAGCTCTGGGAAATTCAAAAGCTTTAAATGCCTTGTTCAATGGAATTGATAGAAACATCTTCAGACTAGTACATCAATATGAACTGGCCAAGGAAGTTTGGGACACTCTCAAAACTACTCATGAGGGAACTTCCAAAGTAAAAATGTCAAAGCTTCAGATGTTGACTACCAAATTTGAGAATCTAAAAATGATGGAAGATGAAACCATTCATGAGTTTCACATGAACATCTTGGAGATTGCCAACACCTCAGGAGCACTGGGAGAAAAAATGTCAGAAGAAAAACTGGTGAGGAAGATTCTCAGATCCTTGCCTAAAAGATTTGCAATGAAGGTAACTGCCATAGAGGAAGCCCAGGACATTGGCAAGTTGAAAGTGGATGAACTTATTGGGTCTCTTCAGACTTTTGAGATGGGGATCACTGATAATGGTGACAAGAAGAACAAAAGCATAGCACTTGTATCCAACACTGATGTTGAATACAAGGAGGATGAAGAAGAAAACATATCAGAAGCTATTGCCATGCTTGGAAGACAGTTCAACAGGCTCATCAAAAGAATGGACCCAAAGTCAAGGTCTAATGTTCATAACATTCCTTCTGACATTGACAGTTCCAGCAGAATACCAAGGTCAGAAGATAAGGGAAACCAAGGCAGAGGT
Source organism: Vicia faba (assembly GCA_948472305.1). Lineage (NCBI taxonomy): Eukaryota > Viridiplantae > Streptophyta > Magnoliopsida > Fabales > Fabaceae > Vicia > Vicia faba. Next base: position 668,088,498 of record OX451737.1, read on the forward strand.
ATTCAATGCCATGGATGTGAAGGATATGGACATATTCGAGCCGAATGTCCTACCTTTCTTAAGAAGCAAAAGAAAGGAATGACTGTTACTTGGTCTGACTATGATTCAGAAAGTAATTCTGAAGAAGAATCTGCCAAACTAGTTACTGCCCTAACGAGGTTTGTACTTCTGAAAGTGACACTAGTGATGAAGAAGTGACATTTGAAGAACTGGCTGATACCTACAAGAAATTGTGTATCAGAAGTGCTGAAGTCTGTGTGCAGAATGAGAAACAATCAAAACTCATTATAAAGCTGGAGGCTGAAAAGAGGGCAAATCTTGAAACTATAAGTCATTTAGAAGGAGAAGTTCAACTGCTGAACTCACAACTGAATCAAATGACCAAATCTGTCAAGATGTTGACCAATGGAACAGACAAATTGGAAGAGATCCTTCAGGTTGGACAAAATGTGGGAAATAAATCTGGACTAGGATTTATAGAAGCAAAGAAATCTGGTACTGGTAAGCAAATGTCAAAACGGATGTCTCAACATTACTCTCAACATCAGGGACAGAGACATATGAAGAAGAGGTACCAAAGATGGAGATGTCATCATTGTGGGAAATATGGTCACATAAAGCCCTTCTGCTTCAGACTACATGGATATCCTAATCAGAACTCAGATGTCAAACCTAAGTCTAAAAAGGTACCACATGCTCCTCAATGGAAGAAAAAGGCTACTGCACTGATAGCTCACACTTCCCTGAGGGCCTCTGCAAAGGAAGATTGGTACTTTGACAGTGGATGTTCCAGACACATGACTGGATTCAAAAATCTCCTCAATAATGTTATGCCTCACACCACCAGTTTTGTGACCTTTGGAGATGGTGCTAAAGGTGAAGTCAAAGGAGTGGTAAATTGAACTGTCCTGGAGTTCCAAGTATGAATAAGGTACTGCTGGTAAAAGGGTTGACTACTAATCTCATTAGCATCAGTCAATTATGTGATCTAGGATTCATGGTCAACTTCTCAAGATCTGAATGTCTAGTATTTAATGAAAAACTAGATGTTGTAATGAGAGGAATCAAATCCAAAGATAACTGTTATGTGTGGCAACCTGAGAACACTGATATCTCCACTATGAGTCAAATCATCAAAGAAGAAAAAGAGATGAAACAGTGGCAGCATAAGCTTGGAAGAATGAAAAGAGCTATTCCTATGGAAGCTGTCAGAAGAACTCCAAAACTACAGGCTGATAATATATGTGATGTGGCAAATAAACTTGAAGAAGAATGTGTTGTCAGAACCTTAAGTCATCTTGACAAGGATGTTGGAAAGAACAAGTCTCATAAATTCTGTTCTCAAAACATCTGGTCAAAACAGATGCTCCCTGAGTACAATGTTACACAAGATGTTGTGACATTGTGTTGTGATAATCTGAAAACATTCAACATTTCCTTGAACCCTATTGACTTTGAAGAGAAGAAGTCATTTAAACTGGAACATAGTTTCTCTAAACTTTAGATGACTGATTCTTCTACCAAGGCGCTTGTTGGAAATAAACTTGAAAATTTGAGGGGCAGGTTGGGTATTCACCAACATGAGAAATTATAGCAATTAGTTTTGCTGAAAACAAGGGTTGAAGGGATTAATTTTATTAAGTCTATATTTAGTAGGTTAATCATATTCATTCACAATTCCTTCAAAAGCCTTAAGAAGTTGAAGAGACTCCCTTTTACTCTCTACCTCTCTCATCCTTGCAACCTGTTTCCTCCTCCCAATCAAAGATTTTTCTCAAACTGCTACTATTACTCAAAGTTAAACAAAATGTCTCAGACATCGTCTTCCACCATGGCGGCTTCGTCTTCCTCATCATCGTCATCATCTGATCAAGATTCTAGGGCAATCACTACATGCATAGAATCTGAAGTTCTTGAGGTCACTCCTCTCAGGGAGATGGCAACTGACCCAGCCAGAGTCAAAAAGCTCAGAACCAGACATGCAGGAAGAGCTCAAGCTACAGCCTCTGGTAATTCTTCTCATCCTTCGTCTTCTATACCTAATAGAGAAGGATCAGTTCAAGTACACCAAGCTATTGCTAGGCTGGTTACTAGCATTCTGAGTGGCAACCAATCTGTACCGGGGATTTCTATCCCTTTGAATCAATCAGAAAGTCCAAATGTGGAAGGTTCTGAAAATGTAGATGTCACTGAGGATGTTGTGACACCAAAAGACAACATTCAGAACCCCTCTGAAAAGGCTGCTAATCCACCTATCATTGATGTGGATGAAGATTACTCAGATAATGAACTGATTGCTAATGTGAACCCTAGCATTGCTAGGAGATTGATGAAAAGAAAGAGTAGTCAGAATGTTAAACCTGATGCTAAGAAATCCAAGGCTGAAGGGATGGCTGAGAAAAGTATTCAGACAAAAGGGAAGAAGGCACAGGTGCAGACTGCTAGACAACCAATCTCTAAGAAAAGTAAAGAACCTGAAACTTCTGATTCTGATGATGAATCAGAATTTGAGATTGATATTGAAGAAACTCCCATCAGAAGGAAGCTCCCCTCCAGCAAGATTGCTAGAGTGCCTGAAGTGCCAACAGACAACATCTCCTTTCATCATCCTGACAATGCAAACAGATGGAAGTATGTTTGCTTAAAGAGAATAGCCTTGGAGAGAGAACTCAACAATGATGCCTTGGAGTGCAAAGACATCATGGATCTGATCAGGAATGCTGGGCTAATGAAGACAGTGATGAAGTTTAACAAATGTTATGAAAATCTGGTTAAGGAGTTTGTAGTGAACTTGTCAAATGATTGTGCTGATGGGAGGTCAGCTGACTTTGAGAGTGTGTTTGTTAGAGGAAGAAGAGTCAAGTTCTCTCCATCAGAAATCAACAAGTTTCTTGGAAGAACAAATAAGGACTGTCCTGATCTAGAGGCAACTGACAATGAAGTGTGTTTAACCATCACAGCCAGGCAAGTAAAGTGCTGGCCATTGAAAGGGAAGCTGAATGCTAGTAAACTCAGCATGAAATTTGCCATCTTGCATAAAATAGGTGCAGCAAACTGGGTGCCTACAAATCACAAATCAACCATCTCCACAGGATTGGGGAGATTTATCTATGCTGTAGGAACCAAGATTGCCTTTGACTATGGAAGGTACATCTTTGAACAAACTTTGAAGCATGCTGGCAGTTATGCTGTCAAAGGACCAATTGCCTTTCCCTCCCTCCTTTGTGGAATCATCCTTGCACAATACCCTGACATCCTTGTAGCAAGAGATACAGTCTGCAAAAGAGCTCCTGCCTTTGGCCTGCACTACAAACTGTTTCAGGGATCCCATGCTCCAGACATTGTCATAACATCAGCTGAGACATCGTCTGCAAAGACCCAGTCCAAGACATCAGATGTCATAGCTGTTTTAAAAGAAACTTGCAAAGATCTGGATGCTAGAAAAAGGACCCTAGAAGCTCTAATTGCCAGGCTAGAAAAGGAGGAAGCTGAAGAAAGCAGAAGGGAAGAAGGTATAGAAGCTGAAGGACAGCTCAACATTGAAACTAGCTCCTCTGAGTCTGATGACAGTGCTTGAAGGTTGATTGCTGCTTGGTGGTGTTGCTGGTGGAGTTTGGAAGTGTGTTCTGCTGTTGTCTGCTGCTGATCTCATTATTTTGGATAACTGTATAATTTTATGAACATGTAACTTTGGCCCATTTGTGGCTAAAGAGGGGGAGAATATTTTAGTACTTGCTTAATTAGTACTTAACATTCTGTGTTCTATTTTTCTGCTGTCACTTATTTCTGCTGCTATCTATCTCTGATTGTTTAGGGACTTTAGCCAAAAATCTGCCAAAGGGGGAGTTTGTAGGTGTTTAGGTATTGGCTTGCATTTTTGGTAAATCCCAAGTGTATGTGTGAATGTCATGACTGATGTCATAACATTCTAGTTCAGGTTGTACTAACTCATTAGGTACATGTGCAGAAAAATATTGTAATTCAAATACTGATGTTTATAAGTGTGTATCTGAGCATGTTTGCAAAATGATCACATTTTGCTAAATCAGTAGACAGGTTTTCTCAGATGTCATAACAGATGTTATGACATCCTGTTCTGAACTAACATGATTGCAGGATTGGATAAGTCTGAGTTTTTTCAGGAAATAACTCAGTCCTTTCTGAACAGAATCCTGCGTTTTCTGAGGAGTAACCTAGCTCAATCCTAACCTGGTTAATAAAGTCCTGTGACCTGGTCTTTAGGTCAAACGGAATCAACCCTAGGTTTTTGGAAACCCTAACTGAAGTTGCAGCTGCTATATATTCAACAGAGCTGCTGTTTTTCAAGACATCCCTGCTGATTGATTAGAAGATCAATTTTGTAATCTGTATAGATTTGTTTATTGTACTCCAAGCAATTATCATTGTGATAAGTGCCTTGGAATAGGTTTCGATTGTAAGGGTTGTGTAGCACTCTAAGCTTTGAAGCAAGAGTGTTTGAATGTCCCTTGACTAAAGCTGTGAAGCAGAGTCAAGTTAGTTGTGTGCATCACTCAAAGCTGTGAAGCACGAGTGATTGTGTTGCTTGATTAAAAAGCTGTGAAGCTTAATCAAGTGTTTGTTTTTGAAGAGTGTCTTCATCAATTATTGAGTCAAATTAGTTTATGTATCACTGCTGTGATTGAGGGGGAGTGAGTAGGAACTCAGGTTTAAGTTGTACTTAGATTAGAATTGCATTGGGTAGGTCTTAAGTGAAGGAGATAAACTGGTTGGTTTATTCCTGAATTAACATCTCTTATAGTGGATTCTCTCCATGGCTTGGTAGCCCCCAGAGTAGGTGTTGTTGCACACCGAACTGGGTAAACAATTGACTGTGTTCTTTACTGCTTTTGTATTTACTGTCATATAGTAAGTCAGATACGGTGTCATAACATTGGACGTGACATTGAGTATCTGCAGCCAGAATTTTCAATATGTATGATGTTATGATGTTCATGATGTTATGTACAAGTATGTATATATAAACAAAACAAACAAGTTCCTAGGTTTAGGCTTGCATGGAGTTTTATATGTAAGTATCCTCTCGAAGTTTAGTTTGCTCAACCTGTCCTAGTAATAGTAACCGGGTTCTAAGGAGCTCAATATCACTGGATTGTTTCCTTGGTCATTATTTCAGCATAAGCCTCGTTAATGGCGACCGAAATATCCCAAGAAACCAAACCTCAATGAGTGTAGTCTCGAGTATCTACCAACTTCGGACTGCACCAAAGCCGGTCATCTCACTACATCCTAAAGGCCAAGTTGGTCAAGTAAAGGTTCTAGAAGTTCATTAGTGCTTCATGACATCACTCAGCGGCCCCGTATTCTCTTTGATTAACTCAAAGGCTATCGGTACCCACAAATATGTCGCACTAACATAGCTATTACTTAGACCATGTCGGTATACCCCGCACAGTTTCCACAACGTATTGCTACTTACCTATAATGTATCCCAAATCCGGGTAGAGGATTCAAACCCAAACAAAGAACCATAATGTAAAGCATACAAGTCAAACAATGAAAGCAAATAAATATGATCTAGCCCTAAGGTAACCCCACTTTTAGAATTAAATCCCAAGCAGAGTCACCAATTCTATGATACGGTGGGAGAACTGACTTGGGTGTTTTTCATTTTATTGCAAATGTTGTGGTTAACAATAGTCTCCACCGACTTTTCTTTTATCCAAAAGGAAAGGTGAAAAATAACAGGAAAGACCTTTGAGATTATTTCTTGAGTTCGGGGGGTAGATTATGAAAAGGGAAGGTATTAGAACCCTTTTCATCCATGGTTTTCCATGGGCTCTTAGTTACTTGCTAGATCACTTGCTTTTTGTTTAAAATTGTGCTTGATGTGGTTTTTGAAAAGTATTTTGTAAAAGAGGACATTGTTTAGGCAATCTTTGTAATGATTCTTGTTCGTAAGAATGTATACAAAGATGTTGATCTTTTGAAAATGTTTTCAAGTTTTGTAAGATGTTTTGAAAGTGTAGGTGTTTGTTTTTGAAAATAGCAAGGATGTTTTGTTTTGAAAGTGAGCAAGTAACTAGGGGAATTTTACCTACTCAAAATTCTTTCATGTTCATTTCCTCTTTCCTTTGACATTGTTATCTTACCATTGATTTGGTAAGTAATCCTATCTTTGGATGTAAACGGGACGGGCGTGGGTCATCGTATAACCATGATTAGCAATGTTGCAAGGTATCTTAGCATTTTTTTAGGGACTAAGATCATTTTGGAAAGGCAACATAGATAGCGTCACCGAGGGACTATGATCTTGTATTTTGCTTATTTTTGCTAAGATACCTTACGTGCGTAATATGGCCATTTTGTATAAGGCAATCAAGTGGAATAACTCTAGGGGTGCTTGTGTGCAAGTGTATTGTTTTCATGCTTGCTTTTGTCTTGAATTAGGGTTTTCTAAGTATTGGTTTTAGTCTTTCCATACAAACCCTAATTACTAGCATGTTATATATCAAGCGATAAATTGTGGAATTTAAAGTTACTACACTATTACAATATTTGTGGGAGGGGGGGGGGGGTATACAAATTCATGAATGAGGATTGCAAGAATTTAAACCTAATTAGTCTATTACAACCATATTGAATGGGTATTAATGTACAAGTGCAAATGAAAAAGAAATGATTTTTTTGTTATTATGAAATGGTTTTATCTTGACCTAAATAAAGGGGATGATTAATTAAAATTGAATAAAATTAAATCGAACTATTTAAGAAAAGAAATTAATTTGAAAAAGGATTTTTAGGTTTTTTTATGAAAAAGTTTTAAATTAATGAAAATAAAATGAAGATTAATTAATTAAAATAGATCTAAGTTCTAAATTAATTTTAACTAAGAAAATAAAATAATACACTAATTTATCCTAAGTCTAAAAATTAATTATTTAAGAAAAGAAAGGAAATTTATTTATTTTAAGAAAAATGTTTTTTTTTAATCTTTTTATTTTATGGAAAATAAAATACATGAGTACAAGAAATAAATAAAAATAAAATTGGATTTTTTTAATGATTTTTATGAAAATAATAATAATAATAATAAAAATATTAATATTAATAATAACAATGAAGAAAAATGAAATAAAAATAAAAATATAAAGAAAAACCTAGGGGGGAGGGGGGTTAATCAACAAGACAAGGAGTATTATGAGAAAAAAACTAAGCCCACATGAAGAGCCCAAATGCTGCCAAAAAACACAAAAAAAGTCAGAAAATTGTGAAAAAATAGCAAAAGGTCACGCTAGAGCTTCAACCCAGGACCTAAGGATGAACAAACACGCGCTTTACCACTGGGGTAGATATACATCCGTTAATATAACTGAAACAATAAATACATAACACAAAACGCACCCTGATTACACTTCATCTTCAACCTCCAGCCAAAGGATCTGTATCTTCTTCATTTCTCAACAAAAATAAAAAGTTCAAACAAGAAAGTTATGACATTTCTTCCCACGAACCCAACCATATAAATAACTTAAGCTAACAGTAAAGGATGAATGAGAATTTTTTTAGCCCTAATTTAAAACCTAAAAATTTCAGAAAAATTCAACTCTAAAATTCTCTAAGCTCAGGCCATATAAATGCAAACTATGGATATGTACAACTTCGTGGTAATGTTATCTACATTTTATCTTCACAAATCAAAGCTTAACAATGCCTAAATATGAAGATAGAAGTTCAAGAAAAATACCTCAAAACTGGAAATCGTGAAATGGATTTGAGCTTGTTTCAGGCAGTGGTGATGACCAGGTTAGCTTCCTTGGACCTCTAGGAAGCTAATGCAATGCTTAGCTTGAGTTGAGGGTGGCTGAAATGGCCTGGAGAAGTCCAAATGCAATGCTCTGTTTTTGGATATGGAAGTTGAGAAAGATGATGTTACAGTTTGCAAACAGGGACAGGGATGGTTTGTATTTGATATGAGGAAGCTTTTGAAACAAAAAGGCCAATAAACGCACAAGGGAAATGTGAGTTTGATGTTGAAGGTCAGAAACTGTGCAACAATGGAGATTTTGGGCAATTTCTGATTTGAGAGAGTTTTGGTGTGTTTCAGGGTGTTCAAGCTCGTCCGCTAGCTCACAAATAGTGACTCTATTTATAAGTAACAAGTTTGGAGTGCTCCAGTTGATCAGAATTCAAAATCACAAGTTTATGCATAACATGTGATTTTTGAGAAATTCAAGTTTCCGTGCCTTGTACTTGGTTCATAGAGTTGTTAACCACTTTAAACACAATACTTCTGACTTTGTGGATGAAGTGTAATCAGGGAAAACAAGTTGGGAGCTCAAGAAGCTAACTTTGTGCATAAAGCTTGCTTTACAAGAATGGATATGTTACTTTCTCCCTAAAATGGCAAATTGATTTGGACAAATCTTGAAACACTTGGATAAGGGAATAATCAATTGTTTAAACCATTAATTATGGAGTAAAAAACAAGTTTGAGGCCTGCAAAGTGAGGATTATGCAGCATGGCTATGGATTTGGTTCATGTGTTCATCAAAAATGACTTGTAATTCAAGTGACAAAATCCTAACTTCATCTCTTCGATTCTCCCTACTCAGGAATGATCTTAAGGAGTTCTTGGACATTTTGGAAAGCTTGCAATGTTCTATAAAACTCATCTTTGAATTGCTTTTGAATATTACCCTTGGAACTATATGAAAATATGCCATGAAGTTGGGTCAAAATCATGACCAAATTAGGGCAAAATTTCACTAAGTGTTTAGTTTCATGATCCTATGTTCATAAAATTATAACTTGAGATCCAAGAATTTTTGGAAGAAGTTGTGTGAAGCAAAGTTGTAGATTTCATGGAGATATACAAATTTAATGTTGGGAGTTTCTCTTGAATCATCTTGCATCATGGTGAAAAGGTTGCTCAAAGTTATAAAAAAACATGAAATTTCCAACACTTAGAAAAATTTCTAAGTTTAGAAATTTTGACTTTTCAAAATGAAATCTTGACTTTTTGATTTCTTGATGAATAAGTTTCATATTTTGACATGTTTTGATGGATTATGATCTATGGCACTTGAATTTGACAAAAAAGTCAAAGTTTGACTTTTTAGTATACAATTGACTTTTGATCAGTTGACGGAAAAATTCATCTGTCAATTCAATGGACTTGCAATGTTTTGAACCATGCCATTAGGTTAAAATGATGCAATTGGACTCTTTAGATCATGCCTTAAACCAATTGATCATTTGCTAGGTCAAAAATCAGAAATTGCCCTTTCCCAATCAAAACCCTAATTTTGACCATTTTGCCCTTTTGGAGATTTGATCAAATTTCTCGAGGAGTTGTGGTCAAAACTTGATCAAATGATACATATGAGTCTAAAATGTTGATGTGGATAAAAAATTATGAAGTTTGACTGTAAATTGGCCATAGTTAACTTTTTCCCCAATACAATTGATTTTTAGGTCAACTGCTCAATTGACTGAGCAAAAATATGATCCATGGCTTGAAACTTGACATGAGTGATCTTGGGGGTCCATGATGATCCATTATAGTCATATGGGGCATAGAAAGTTCAAAAATATTTGTGCAAACTCAAACCCTAATTTTGGTCATCAGTGCATGCGGAGGTGTCTTGAGCTGATCAAACCCTAGTGCAGTCTTGAGCCCAAGGAGATCTTGTGAGAAAATTCTTGATAAATGAGAGGAAAAATTTTGGGGTACAACGGAAGTCCTCTGACAAGACTGATTTTGTTAATCTAAGATATTCTTCTCATACTAACTTGCCCCAATCTTCTATGCCAGACCCATTACTCATCGTTAACAAAAAATAGGCATTTTACATTCTGACTTTTCAGTTCAGAAAGTTTTATTTTGTAAAAGTTTTTCTTTCTCTTTCCATTAAAGAGGATAGATCCATCTTTCTGACTAACTGCTTTACAGGACTTTTGATTGAAGATTATATCATAACCGTTATCACTTAATTGACTTATGGATAACAAGTTATGCATTAATCCATCTACTAACAAAACATTCTTTATAGAGGGAAGATTACTGTTACCAATAGTTCCAGAGCCAATGATCTTCCCCTTCAGATTTCCTCCGTAACCTACGTACCCTCCAAATTTAAGATCCAGGCTTTGGAACATATGCTTTCTTCCCGTCATGTGTCGAGAGCATCCAAAGTCCAGATACCAAGATTGGTGTTTCAGTCTTACTGTTAAAGATATATGCAACATAGACAATGTTATCCTTAGGTACCCATATCTTTTTGGGTCCTTGTTTATTAGAGTTACCAAAATTCTATTTGAATTTCGGTTTAGCAGAAAAAGCATTACTAGTATAATTTAAGTCATGTGTGTGCCCATAGGTGAAGTGAGAATTCAGAGGCGTGCATTTAATTACCAAATCCTTGACTTTCTTAGGTTGAGATACTTTACCTTTGTATCCTATTCCTTTTCTTCCATTTATTCTAACCCCATATATCATTGAAGCCATCTTGCTTCTATTTATGTTTTTAGCAAGAAATTTCTGAAAGCTATGATCATATTCCTTTATGATCTTATCAGAGTTACTAGGAACTTCTGAGACAGTTTCATTCTGAGCATTTTGTAATTTATTTTCAAGTTTTGAAATTGTTTCTTTCAACTCCGAATTTTCTGATCTCAGTTTCTTAGTTTCTTTAGAGTCAGAAACTAGATCCTTTTTCAGGTTCTTATTTATGAATCTAAGTTTATGATATATTTCTAGAATTTTTGACAAACTCTATTCTAATTGAGATCTAGAAAAGTTAGGAAATACCTCTTCTGCCTCTGAGTCTGATTCTGATCCAGATGATTCAGTATCATTTGACACATTGGTCATAAGGGCTATGTTGGATTTTTCATCTTCTGATTCTGTTTCTGCTTCAGAAGAATCTGAGTCATCCCATGTTCCCATGATAATTTTCTTCTTCTCCTTAAAGAACTTCTTTTTAGGTTTCTCCTTTTGAAGCTTTGGACAATCACTTTTGTAATGCCCTTGTTCATTGCATTCATAGTAGACAATGTTTCTGTTACTTGACTTTTTGTATCTAGAAGATGGTTCAGACTTTCTATATCTAGACGATGGTTCAGACTGATTCCATGTTCTTCTGGAATTTCTAAACTTCCTTTGCCTGTGCTTCCACGGCTGATTGACTCTTTTGGAGAGAAGAGAGAGTTCGTCTTCCTCTGATGAGGATTCACCAGAGTTTTCTTCTTTTGCCTGCAAAACTTTTGGTTCATATTTTTTGTTAGATTTTAAGAGCTAAATACTTACCTTGCTTCTGGGGCTCATATTCTTCTAACTCTATCTCATGACTTCTCAAGGAGCTGATAAGTTCTTCAAGAGAGATTTTGTTTAGATCTTTGGCCAATTTGAGAGCAGTGACCATGGGTATCCATTTCCTTGGTAAACTTCTGATGATCTTCTTTACATGATCAACAGTTGAGTACCCTTTATCCATAACTTTTAGCCCAACAACTAGAATTTGAAATCTTGAGAACATTGTTTCAATGGTTTCATCTTCTTCCATTTTGAAGGCTTCATACTTCTGAATGAGCGCAAGAGCTTTAGTTTCTTTGACTTGCCTGTTGCCTTCATGCCTCATTCTCAAGGAATCAAACATGTGTTTTGTTGACTCTCTGTTTGTGATCTTCTCACACTCTGTGTATGAGATAACACTCAAGAAAATAGTTCCGGCCTTGTGATGATTTCTGAAATCTCACTTTTGATGATCTAACATTCTTTTTCTGTTAATCTTCTGACCGCTTTCATCAACAGGATGTATGTACCCATCAGTCACCATATCCGAGAGATCAGCGTCATGAGCCAGAAAGAAACTTTCAATTCTGTCTTTCCAGTAATCAAAGTTCTTACCATCAATGATTGGAGGTTTGCCACTGATTTTGTCTTTCTCATCATGGTAGTCATTATTGATTTTCTGACTTGGTCCCACCATAGTGTTTTTCTTAGCTAGGATCTTTTTATGACACAATTAAGTGCTTGTACTCAGAACAAAGCGCTCTGATGCCAATTGAAGAATGGAAAAACACAAGAAAGGGGGGTTTGAATTGGGGTTTTTAAAACTTAAATACAAGAACACGTTGGTTATCCTGGTTCGTTTTAACTCAAACTACTCCAGTCCACCCGCCAAGGTGATTTCACCTCTCTCAACGAGGTCTTAATCCACTAATCAAACTTGATTACAAAGATACTATGACAACCGTCAAAGTCTTCTTGAGTTTAAACCACAAGCCGGTTTTCTCAAGGAATTTCACTAAACAATATTGAATAAACGTGTACAAAAATGTTTTCTAATAAAATAGTATCGCAAGTGATGTTTTACACAATTTTGCTTTTGAATGTTTGAGGATGATGAAGATAGCTTCATTACTGTGCGTGAAAAATGTGAACGATTTATCCTTCAAACGTTGTTTAAATATGCGAAGCATGTAGGAGCTTTGGGAATGTTGATCAATGATAATTAAAGAGCTTTCCAAAAATAGAGATCCTTGTTCCCTTCCAGTCGTTACTTTTGAAATGGTAATAATTGATTTGTAATGCTTCAGAACATGATTGCTTCAGAAGATGAGAGTTTCCGTTGCTTCTTTCCAGAGCTTTATTGATCAGAAACATGGAGTTCCGTTTGCAGCGTTAGAACTTCTTTAAGAGATGCTTAGAATCTGAGTTGAAATAACTATTTAACTCATCTTCTGAGCTTCTTCCATCAGAACTTCTCTGCAAAAGAAAATACAAATTTAGGGAGCATAACTGTTCTCTGTGTTTGTTATCATTAAAACTCTTACAAGGGTTGTAGAATCAAACTATGTTCTAACAGCCACTTCCTGATCATGACACATGCTTAACCCTCTCATGACCTCTTTGGTTTCTGCAACATTGGCTGAATGCCATATTCAAATTTTGATTAGGTCATCCTATCTCTGAATTAGTTCTCCATGTGAACAAGGCTAGAACCATCAAAGGCCTGAGACTGTCTTTGACCACTCACCCCCATAAACTTGATCAGTTTATTTTTATTAAATATATCAACATGTTCGTCAAGACCACCACATTTGTCTCAGCCATGGCCCCTTTTATGGAGCGGCAATTTGGTCCAGACTTGTTTCGAGATCCCTTCCCTAACGTTTCTCAAAATGCCGTGCATACAAATGCAATTTGGAGGGCCTTTTTAACACCCACTGTGCTTTCCTGTCGAATTAACATTGGCTTGACGGGATATGGTTTCACGGGTTATCAACCGATTTTGGTGTCTAGACAGTTAGGCCTTAGTCAAATGTTGCCTTCATCTTTGTTTTACCGCCAAGCCGACATCGTCTGGGTTGGTAGACAACACACTGCTAAGGAACATCAGGCTTACCTCAAATTCCACTGGGCAGCCCAAACTCTTGGAATTCTAGTTTTTAAATTTGAACACTCCTTTTTTACTTTGGAGTTGTTCGACCAGTGGTGACCTCAGTATCAAGATAAATACTTCTCTATACCCAGCTTCCTTCAAAGCCTCATCGACGCCTTTGATGCCCTGGAAACTCAACAACCTACTGCCTCATTGATCTCTCAAGAACGGGAGCAACCCCTGTCCATTAAATTAAATCAAGGTTCCTCCTCCTAAATGGAAAATAAAATGACAACCACCTTCTTCATCGACTTAGTCCCACAGAAGCACAATGTTATGCAACCAAACTTAAAGGTATACATTATTTTGCTTTTCCCTTTTCTGCCTCTAGTTCTCATGCTAACTTCAAAACTCTCCCTATGGGATTCTTAGCATAGAAAGTGTTGAACCTATTACAACCAAAACTGCTCCTGTCAGTGACAATACCGTAAGGTTTAGTCATCCAGCTTTTACCAAGACCAAATTTCAAGTCTTGCACAATGCTGCACCCATCGACTCTGCAGCCCAGACTGAAATCCAGGCTTTGAAGAAACAGGATCCAATGACAGTGTTCAAAAAGATTCACGTGCTTCAACATACACCCATTACCTCACCAACTCCTAGTTCGACCTCTCTATCAATCGCTGAACTGGACGCCAAAGTAATCCACGCACTTTACCAACTAAAATCTCATTTGTTTGAGAGTGAGTTTTTAGATGTTTTCGAAAAGGAAGCTTTCATGGCAACTGAGATTTTTAAGCTTCTCGACCCCATTTCCCAACATCCTATTACTGTCTCCTTGGATCAATATTTGATCGACTTCGAGGCTTTCTTCAGCCAACTCGCAAAAGATCTTACCTTCCGCTGACACACTGCTCTCCAACTTAAAACCAAAGCAAGTGAAATGAGAGTTGAGTGGGAATTAAGTGAAAAATATGTGCGAAAAAGGCTAATGATTTTTAGGCTGATAGGCGGACTCGCCTTGAACAACACTCCGCTTTTGACCAAGAAATCTTGAGCTATCAAAACCAGATTGAAGCGCTCAACCAGAAGATTATCGACACCAAACGTCATAAGGCATTGTTGAATTTTTCCAACGACCATTCACTCGATGAAGTCCAAAAATCCACTCTTGAGGGAATAGTTCATGGTGAAAAGGCCCTTCAACTTAGGAGCAAGATTAGCCACCTGATAGCTAAGAAGACCCATCTCGACCAGAAAGTCACTTACGGCAAAAACGTTTGGAAGATCTTAAATCCCGATTTCCTTTGTAATTTTGTTATTGCTTACATTCTAGCTAAGACTCATTTCTTAATATGTAACCCCTTTGGGAACTTTTGATATCCATCTTGGTATTTATCCATTTTTGTCAACAGTATTTTGACATGCTTTATTTTGCAGTAATTTGAATCTCTTGAAGCATAGGTTTATATTTTTTCAAATATTTCCCGTTTACTTTTAAGATTCTTTGATCGAAGCCTAGATCTTCGATCTCATATGCATTATTGGTGAATGTTTGCAGTACTTGGAATGGTCCTTCCTAATTTAGTGACCACTTCTCCAAAGTTCTATCTTAGCGATCCATGGAAAGGATGACTTTCCACACATAGTCGCTGACTGCATACATTTTTATTTTGGCCTTTTTATTGTAGGCCCTTGCAACCCGCTCATTTTGTCGAATTAGCACATCCAACACAACTAATCTTTCTTCATCCATATCTACTGCTAATCAAGCATCATATTCTAATACTGTTATGACAAAAGTTCGTTTTGGCGATGTACTCGTACTCATTGCAAGTGTATCTCGAGTGGAAGAACCACATTGTGTCCAAATGCTAATCGAAAGGCTTTCGACCCAGTCACCTCCTTAGAAGACGTTCAACAAGCCCATAAAACTTGATCTAACGTCTTATTCCAATTCTTGGGTTTCTTGGAAACATGTTTCTTAATTAACCAAATGATTACCTTGTTGGCAGCTTCGACCTGACCATTGGCTTGAGCATAATAAGGCGTGGATATTACCAACTTGAAACCCATTTCAGACGCAAACTCTTGCATTTTACGCCCAATGAAAACTGACCCTAGGTCTATAGTGATTGTCTCAGGAATTCCAAATCTATAAATGATGTGCTTTTAAATGAATTCAATCACTGTTTCTTGGTCGACATTAACCAATGGTATTGCTTCTATCCATTTGGTAAAACAATTTATTCCTACCAAGATAAACTTTTGTTGTTTCGACAAGGCTGGCCGAATTTCTCCTATGACGTTTAGCGCCCATCCTCAAAATAACCATGGCTTAACAATTGTGTGGAACTCACTTGCAGGTACGTGTTGAATACCTGCATGTTTTTGGCATTCTTGGAATCCCTTAGCGAATTCAATACAGTCTTTTAACATACTTGGCCAATAGACACCCTGTCGAAATAACAACCACTTGATTTTATGGTCGGCTTGGTGGCCGCCACAGGCTCCACTATGGACTTCGACCATTGCCAAATATACCTCAATATTCCCCAAGCACTTAAGCAAAATCCCTTCAGGAGTTTTCTTGAACAACTCATTGCTCATGCACATATAGCTTAAAGCCCGGTATTTTACCTTTCTGTCGGCATCCGTGATTGGATTTTCCAAATAATTCATAATTGGCTTTTGCCAATCTGTGTTTGACAAATTGCCAATGGCAAAAACTTCAAAATTTTCAAAATTTTCCAAATCATCTGCCCCCAGCTTTTGAGATTGACAATTTTGATGATGGTGTCCTTGTCGAGACCACCTTCTAACTCACTTCGATAAAACTCTTCATCTTGTCAGTCGATACCTTGTACCCAGAGGCAATTTATGCCAAATCATTAGCCACTTGATTTTCTAATCTAGGCACATGTGTAATGCTTACAACTTCAAAATATTCTAGCAATTGATTAACCAATGCAAAATATGCAAATAAGTGTTCTTTAATGCACTTATCATCTAGAGTGATTTGTTTAACCACTAGCTCTGAATCACCTTTGATTTTGACTCTTTTTGCACCTAAGTCTTTCAAAAGTTTAAGCCCAGTAATCAAAGCTCCATACTCTGCCTCATTGTTGGAACATTTTTTGTCTACCTTACATTGGAATTTTGTTGGTATCCCTTTTGGAGAGATAATCAGAACCCCGACACCAACTTCATTCTTATGTCTTAACCCTTCAATATAATTTCCAAGGGTCGGTGTCTATCAGATTCACTGATGGTTCGACTATTGCATGATCGACTATAAAGTCTGCCACGATTTGGCCTTTCATGGCCCTCAAAGGCATGTAAAACAATGAAAACTCAGTTAAGGCTAGTGCCTATTTGCCAATTCTACTATGCAAAATTAATTTGGAAAACATATGTTTAATGACATTATAATGAGATGAAACATAAATATCAACTGGTTTAATATATTGGTTAAGCTTAACACATGAGAAATACAAACACAAGAACAATTTTTCTATCATGCTATACCTAGTTTCTGCATCTATTAATACTCGACTAAGGTAATATATGGGTCTTTTGACTCCATTATCATCCTCTTGGCCTAACATGCTTCCTTTTGTTAAATCAGATACAACTATATACAATCTCATGTTCTTATTTATACTAGGTGGTAATAAAACATGAGGCTTTGTCAAATATTCTTTGATTGTGTTGAAATCATCTTGTTGCTCATTTTCCCAAAGTCACTTTCCTTCTTGATCTTTAGTAATGGCGAGAATACCTTCGTCTTGCCACTTAGATTTGAGATAAATCTTCTCAAGAAGTTGATTTTCCCCAACAAAGACTGCAACTGTTTCTTTGTCGTATGAGGCTTGAGATCCAAAATTTCTTTTGTTTTACTTTGATTTATCTTGATGTCTTTTTTGTGTACTACAAAACTTAAAAATTCTCCTACATGTACACAGAAAGCACATTTTAGTAGATTCATTTTCAATCCATATTTCCTCATTCTTCCAAAGGCTTGCCGAAGATGGTCTAAATTACCATTCTCAGATGAAGATTTTATCACGATATCATCAATATATATTTGCATAAAATGTTCTATGAAATCAGGGAACATAGCATTCATTTCCCTTTGATAGGTTACTTCGGAATTTTTTGAACCGAAATGCATCATCACACATTCATACGTTCCTAATGCCCCTGGGAATATGAATGCCATTTTAGGCACATCCTCATCTACTATAAAAATCTGGTTATAGCCATAATATTCATTGAGCATGCTAAGATAATCATATCCTGCATCCGAATAGACTAATATTTCTGCTACAGGCATTGAATATTCATCCTTAGGGGTAACATTATTCAAATCCATAAAATCTATACAAACTCTAAGAGTTCCATTTTTCTTAATGACCAGAGCAATGTTTTCTAACCATTCGACGTACTTTGCAGTTCTAATGAACTTGCTTTTAAGTAGCATTTCAATCTTCTGTTTGATCTTCAAGGTAATCTCTGAGCGAACCTCCTAGGATGCTGCTTCATTGGCCTCTTACCTGGCTGAATAGGTAAGCGATGTTCCACCATATTTTGACTCAGTCTGGCATTTCACCATAATCCCAGGCGAACCAATATCTGCATTCCTTCAATAACCTGATCATTTTGACTTTCATTTTCGACCCAACTTTGGTACTGATGTAAGTTGGTCTCTTTGTTACATCGCATCCCAAATCAACCTCCTCTAATGGATCTTGGGCTTGCATCTTCTGTACCAAATTTAATGGATCTTTTTCCCCAAAGGTTCATTATCATAGATACAATCTAACCTCCGTCTTTCTGATTCTTTTGTTTGGCCTTGTTGGCCCTTTTCTTGATTTTTAGCTTTGGCCTCGAAGGCCATGTATTTGTAGTTTCTCAGCCTCTAAAGCCAATTTTCTTTTGTTTTTAAGCCACATAGGCCAAAATTCGAGCCACAATTTCTAACTCAATATTCATCATTGTCGATAATAGGCCAACCCGTAGGTGGAATCGACTCCCTAGGCCCTATTGCCTCTTCAAAATCCCATATAAAACCACTATCATGATCCAAGCTTAGAAAACTATTTGAGTTTTCATTCGGAGTGTAATTGTCATTATCATAAGGTGCCACATTCGCTAAGTGTTGGCCGAAAGATTTATTTCCACCTTTAACCTCATCGACCTTATAGTTCCTCTGATCAGCCTCTATATTTTCCACGATGCCATCTTTCCTCCAAATGGAAATCCTCTGGTGAAAAGTCGACGGGACTGCACCTATTCCATGAATCCATTCACAACCAAGTAATAAATTGAAGTTTGCTTTGAATTTATTACCATGAACAAAGTTGACCTGGTAGTTGTTCCAACAAACAATTTGACCTAGATGACCCCAAGTATACTACTGATTTTTCCTTCATAGTTGGACAAAACCATGTTATGAGGTAGAAGATCTGACCCACACTTCCCCATTTTCTTGAACAGAGCATGTGGCATTAAGTTTAAAGCTGCCCCACCATTGACAAACACTTTGTTCATAGGCATGCCATCTACCCTTGCCCTTATAAATAAAGGCTTAAGATGATACAACTGTTAGATGATGACGCGTATCTAGAAGGCGGGTGAATAGAGGTGCACAAAGTATTTCTAGACACAAATCTAGAATTTAATTTGTTTTTAAAACTTTTTGATGCGAAAGCAATTAATTGGATAAGTCGTCTAAAAAACAATTTATTGGAAACTCAGATATACAAATTATGAAAGATAAATATATGAGATAAAATTGAGTAATTGATTAATACAAACTCAAATCAATAATCCACTTATTTATTGTTTAAACACAATCACTTTCCAATGCTATTTCCAAGGCTAAATAAACAAAGAACAAACTTGATCGTTTTATCAAACTGGCGTGCAAGTGAATTTTCAGAATTTCTCTTTGAGTAATGTTGATATGCAAAACCACTTATAATCAAAATTGATTATAAGCTATATCCACACCTATTTCAAAAATAGATTTTGTGAGAGAAATTCTTATAATTCAATTACTATCACAATGCTATTTGATAAAAAGATTGATGAAATTGAAAGCAAGTAAATGCGGAAATGTAAAAACACACAAGGAATTTGTCTACATAGTTCTCCAGTGTCGTCCTTGCGTGTGGATACATTTGCGCCTAATTCTAATGGAACTAGGATAATTATTATATGCAAAATGTTTAATTTAATGGAAGATTTAGAAACAACAATATACAATTCTCCAATTTGGTGTTGATGCTCCTTCTTCCAACCTTGGATCTTAAGCAAGATCGAATCAACCGATTGATGCAACCTATTTGCCGCTTAAGCTAATTCCTTAAAAGGATTTCAAATACCCCAAGGTTCCTTGAAAATATTTCAAACACTCCAAGGGATTTTTCACTCGAGTAAATCCGATTGCAAACTATCAAGACAAGATCACCGATTCTATCATCCAATTCTTGCTACTTCTTTTAAAAAGATTGCAACCACTCTAAGGTTTCTTGAAAATATTTCAAACACTCCAAGGGATTTTTCAGATGGACAATTCCTTCTCGCAAGATCTTGCACGAAAACCCCCAATTCAACAAATGATGTTGGAGGACAAACCCAATGGTTTTTCCGGATGAAGACCCCTACAAGAACTCAACCTAAACCAATTAGAATCTTCAATTCTTCGTCTAGATGGCACCCCGACGGAACACCATTACAATGTAATGTTGGTGTGTATGCATAGATTCGAAGTTTGAAGATGAATAGAAAAAGTAGGATAATTTTATGGTATCATCAAGTTAGAAATGATGCATGAATAAGTATTTATAGTTTGGAAAAGTTTAGGGCAAGAAGGAAAAATTCGAAATAAAAGAAACTGAAAGTTTGACCAAAACAAAATTTATGTGTCGACCTCAAAATCGTATGTGTCGACACATAATTCATAAAAAGGTTGCATGTGTTGATCTGAAAGACTCTATGTGTCGACCTGAGCAAGTCAGTAGCTACAAGCTTTAAAACGTGAGTAAATGTGTCGACCTGAAATATGGATGTGTCGACACATAAAATAAGAATTTCTATAATTTCAGAATTCTTTCAGTATGTGTCGACTTGTATAATGCATGTGTCGACCTGTGACTTACAAAAGCTTACATGCTTTAAAATTGGATTACATGTGTCGACCTAAAACTCGGATGTGTCGACACATGCAATGAAAATTGACACAAAAACTTAGTTTTAAGGACACAAATGATTCAACACATATTGTGATGACTTCCTGACCATTCTCAAGTGTCCTACTACATCAAACCATCTAAGAGGCCATTTAGAGAGACACTTGTATTTTTGACATCATGCAAAACCATTGAAAAATAAATTTCACTCACAAACTCCCCCTTTTTGATGATGGTGAAAATTCACTGATATGCCTATGCGTTTCACTTATTTTTCAATGCTTCCCCTGAATATGTGCTTTCACTCTTGATCATAGCATGTATGTATCTTCTTCCCCTTTGACAATATCAAAAACAAACAAGGAATACTATGAGAAGTATCAAATTCTTCAACCCAAATAACAAACAAAACTAATATATCAAACATAGGCCACTTTGTAAATAATCTACATAAAATAAGATAATTCAAAAGAATTCAACAAAGCAAAACATTATTCGAGCTCATAATTTAGAATACAAGAACATAAGATAAAACACAAAATTGTTCATGATATGGAAATGCAGAAAATGAGGACTAATGAAGCAAGACACATTTGGATGACATGCACTAATGATATCGTGAACCACCACCACCATGTATTTAATAAGTACTTCCCCTTCTAAGCATTTTATTATAAAATGCTGCAGCGTCATCACCTTGGCGCACAAACATTGAGTGGAGATTATTGAGTTTTCCTTGCAAGACTTCGTCTAACTTTTGAATGTCTTCATGAAGAGATTGGAATTGTGCATCAGATCTAGAAGAGAATAGATCCAAATTTGATTCATGACTGTCCATCATGGCATTCAACATTCTAAATTTCTCATCTTGTGATGCTTGAAATTCATTACGCCACTCCACTTGAGAATTGCGCCATGCCACCGTTTCTTCATAACAAAGATTTTGCTGAATTTGAATGTTTCAAAGCATTGTAATAACTTCAGAGTTGTTATCCATATAGCTATTAGAACCATAGACATAGGAGTTTCCTCCATCTCCCGTATATTCATTTCCTTGTGCAGTCTAACAATTATGTTTCCAAGCCTCCTCATGGTTGTGCTGTTGAGCAGTAGTTGCATTCAGCCCGATTTCATCTTCTTCATGGTCTACGTCAGCCATTGGAATGTCACCTTATGGAACTCCACTGATTTCTTCAGGACCATCATCGTTCTATTGATCTTCATGAACCACATACTCAACAGGATCATCATAATTGTAAATTCTTCTCTTTGTTTGCAAGGTTTTGTAATAGTACACCTCTCTAGTAGGATCCCAATGATACCTCAAGTTATGCATTGTTCTCCTGGTAAATTCCTAAATAGGACTTGTATAAGTCATTAAAAGATTGGGAAAGCCAATGTTGAAGAAGTTCAGAATTTTCACTATCATCGATGGATAGCAAAAAACAGTCCCTTTGTTTCACTCCTTGATAACAAACATTCTAGTCACGAAGTAGTAGGGCCAGTTGATTTTGATGTTGTTGAACAAAAAAACACACGATGTATCTTAAAGTTGTCTACCCGTGAGAAACCACCATTCTTGGAACGCAAAATATGAGAAACAAACCAACGTAATATGTGAGGCAACCTTTTGAGACATCCCTTAGTGATTGGAGCATTATTGACATCATCATGCAATTCCTTCAATTGTTCATTTGAGTGCATTCTCCACTTGAAGTCTGAATGATAACTTGAATCTCTAACCCACTACTCATTTCCTATGGTAACGTCAAAAAGAGATTTCCATATTTCTTTAGTGAAGGTATAGACCTTACCTCTAATTTCAAAGGTGAATGCAACACCATCCCTTTTAAGAAGTCCCACATAGAAGATGCGAAGTCCTCATTGTATTGTTGGGTCAATTGAAGAAACTAGTTGACCCCTTGATGATCAAGCCTGCTACGAACCTCAGGAATGTGCAACTCATCTGTAATTCTCACCTTGTAGTAATGCTATTTGGTGACAAGTCTTCCACGACACTTTTTGTTAAAGAATTCATAATTTTCTTCACTAACTAGACGAAACACATTTTGAGTAACATTTGATGATGACCCAACCTTTCCTTTACCACGGCCTTCACCTTTTCCTCTTACAATCTTAGGACCCATTGACAATATCACAGTTTCAAACTTGCCTATAAGGTATTTGATGAAATTCCCAAATCAAAACAGTTTGAGTTTTAGAATTTGATACTACTAGACCTTATAAATATGATAACATGTAAATGATAAATGCATAAAATCTGGAAATAACAATCAACTTATACTAATATGAGTGAAAAGGAATGAAATGCCATGAATGAATGTACCTTGAAAGTGGACACCTTTGAATGAAGAATAAATTTGGAGTTTTGACCACAATGAACACAAGATTGATTTGTGGAATAGATTTGATGAATTTTCTTGGATAAAGGAGTGAAATTTTGACCGGTTTTTCAAGGGGTAAGAAGGAGATATGTTTGGCTTTTGGCTTTTGGCTTTCGGCTGAACAATAAATGAGGTGAAAGAAAAGAAGATGAAGAGATCAGATTTTCGTCTGCCCAGCGTACACGTGTCGACACGAAATGATCATGTGTTGACACATTCGAATTATAAGCCAAGCTATACTGAACTGTTTGAGAGAAACCCAAAAAGAATTAATTTATGTGCCGACCTGTACGAATTTTGTGTCGACACATACTGAAGAGTTTGACTAGTTTTCGAATAACCCATGACACTTATGAACTCTCCTTAATGCAAATAATCATTTCTTGATTATGCAATGTGATACATGTATATGCCATGATGTAGTGAATCTTAATGAACAATGTAATTTGTAGTTATGTCTAATAAGTAAGAATAACACTATGGTGTAAAACAAATACACATAATAGGCATACTAGTCATTAAATTCACTATAAACATGTAAAATTGAAATAACCACAAATTCAATTCAAAAGTTTTAGAAGTGAAATTTAACTAAAGGACACACATTATGTTATGAACAAAAGATCAAATATTCTACAACAAAAAAATCTAAAGTGAAACGATACAACCTCACTGACCAAGCGAAGCTAAGCACAAGCATTTGCATGATACTCAAGAACATGGGAATCAACTTACAACTAGGTGTGCAATGAAAACAAAAGAACTCCAACTTCTTATCACTTTAGATTTGATGTAGAGTTAAGATTATTTTATCACGAAATCACCTGTTGATGTTTATATGAAACACATTTGATCACTTTGTCACAAAGTCAATATAACACAAATGTGTTATCTCACAATTGTCTTGATGATATATCTTTATTGATGCAATATAAGTCCTTTTTCCAATCAAGACAATTTTCCTGCAAACTTTTAACAAGATGAACTAGGTATCCAATTTTCATTGGGTCCTTGAGGGTGAGTAACATAATCATCACACTTAGGTTTCAATTGAGGATATCCATTTGATCTTAAGATTTTATTAATTTTGCACTCCACAATTTTATGTCCCTTCATGCGACAATACTAACAAGTTATATCTCGAAAGACGTTCACTTTATTCTTAATTTTCTTTTTAACAAAACTATATTTAGCATAAGGAGGACTCAATGATTTATCAAGCTTAGTTAAGTCTATGGTAAGAGTGAATTTTGGTTGTAGAGCTTTTGTCATTTTAGTCTTAAAAGTTTTCAATTCTTTTTGCTAAATAGGACAAGTATCACAACCAAAATTAAAGGGATTGTCATCCATCCTATTCCTTACCGTTGGAATACCTACAAGGCAGTTCTTTAGAGCTTCAATGTTATTTTCATTTTCTAAAATATTTGTTTCCAAATGCGAGAAAATCTTTCTATTTGAAGCTAACATTTTAAAAGCTTCAATAGCTCCCTTATGTAGTTTTTCAAAGTCGTCAAGTGGATCAACATGATATTTTTCATTTGATAAGTTATTTTGATAAAACTTTACCTCATGATTCTTACCCTTTTGATTACAATGGTGATGAACATAGTTGCTTGCAGAAGCTGTTGTTCTTTCCTTGTAATCTTCATTATAATAACCTGAGAGGCATATCTCATCATACTTGAATGGTTTGAGTCTTCTATTTTCTCTATCACTTGAATGAGTTAAGAGACACATATTAGCAACATTAGAACTGTCACTAGATTATTCACCACTTGAGGATTCATCATCACTTCCCAAAGCTACATAGACTTTTATAGATTTATCATGATTCTTTGTTTTATCTTTCTTTTCCTTCTTATAAAGGCTTGAATCTTTCTTTTTGTCTGTTTCTTCCTTTGATGTTGAACCATTTTCTTTTGTCTCAATATTTATCTTATAAAGACTTTTCTCCCTTTTATTTTCCATATACTTGTGATATCTTTTTACAAATAAGCTCATTTCTTCGTCTTCCGAAACATGTGAATTATTACCATCTCTTTTATAATTGTTGTTGTACCCCAAAATTTGCCCTCTCATTTATCAAGACTTTTCTCACAAGATCTCTTTGACTCAAGACTGGATTAGGGTTTGATCAGCTCAAGACATCTCTCATGCACTGATAACCCAAAATTAGGGTTTGGGATTGCACAAAGATTTTTGGACTATCAATGCTTCATCTTACTTTCAAGTATCATTATAGACCCCTAAGGTTACTCATGTCAAGTTTCAAACTTTGAATCACATTTTTGATCAGTCAATTAGACAGTTGACCTAAAAATCAGCTGTATTGGAAAAAAGTCAACCATGGCTAATTTACAGTCAAACTTCATAATTTTTGATCCACATCAACATTTTAGACTCATATGAATTATTTGATCAAGTTTGGACCACAATTCCTCAAGAAATTTGATCAAATCATCAAAAGGGCAAAATGGTCAAAATTAGGGTTTTGACTGAGAAAGGGCAATTTATGATTTTTGACCTAACAAATGATCAATTGGTTTGAAGCATGATTTCAAGAGTCAAATTGCATCATCTTGACCTAATGACATAGTTCAAAACATTGCAAGTCCATTGAATTGACAGATAAATTTTGCAGTCAACTGATCAAAAGTCAACTGTATACTAAAAAGTCAAACTTTGACTTTTTGGTCAAAATAAAATGCCAAGGATCACAATTCATCAAAACATGTCAAAATGTGAAACCTGTTCATCAAAAAAATCAAAGATTGAAGATTTTGTTTTGAAATTTGAAATTTTCTTAACTTAGAAAATTTTCTAAGTATAGAAAATTTCTTATTTTTTCTCAACTTTAAGCCAAATTCTCACCATGATACAAGATGATTCAAAGAAAGTTCCCAACATGAAAATTGTAGATCTCCATGAAATCTACAACTTTGCTTCACACATTTTCTCCTAAAGATGCTTGGATCTCAAGATATAATTTTGTGAATACATGCTCATGAACTAAAATAAC
The DNA here is from genome assembly GCA_948472305.1 of Vicia faba. Taxonomy (NCBI): domain Eukaryota; kingdom Viridiplantae; phylum Streptophyta; class Magnoliopsida; order Fabales; family Fabaceae; genus Vicia; species Vicia faba. The sequence goes on from OX451737.1 coordinate 668,114,485, forward strand.
TTAGTGAAACTTTGCCCTAATTTAGGCAGGTTTTTGACCTAACTTCATGGTAATTTTTCACCTAGTTCCAAGAGGAATATTGGAAAGCATTTCAAAGATGAGTTATATAGAACATTGAAAGCTTTCCAAAATGTCCAAGAACTCCTTGAGATCATTCTTGAGTATGGAGAATCGAAGAGAAGAAGTTGGCAATTTCTCACTTTGTTTTCAAGCCATTTCATGAAGAACAAAATTCAAATCCAAACCTAGGCTGCATAATCCTTGCTTTACAAGTCTCAAACTTGTTTCTCACTCCATAATTTAATGCTTAAACAGTTGATAAATCTTTAATCCAAGCATGAGAGCCTTTGTCCAAGCTTTAATTCCATAAATGGCACAAAGTTGCCATTTCCATTTTAGAAAAGCACAACTTTTGCATTTGTCAACTCCTTGAGCTTTGCACCTGTTCCTTCTGCACATACAAGTCCTATAAACCAAAAGCAAAGCGCCTAAGACTTGTACCAACTCAGATCAGGCTTGTACAATCATCTAGAGAGTTGTCTCCTCACTTTTCTTAAAAGGCAAGCAATAGAGCAAAAAGTCTATAACTCAGAAGCCTGGTGTGGATTTGATTTGAAACCTTTTCTATACTTATACACAAACATATTGTGGCCTATAACACGATTGCTAAAGGCCAGAAACTCTCCCAAACTCTCTATCACCAAAAACCTGCCATAACTTGCAGTTTTGCATCAAGCATAGCAATCCAAAAATCTACTCGTGCGTTTTAAGTTCGAATCACCTAAACACTTAACCTACATCATATCTAAGTGTTCCAGACCATCATCCCTTCACTGTAACTCCTCCTTCTCCATCTGCCATTTTTGCATTTCAATCTTGTAGGTTGACTTGGATAGGGAGACTCAGGCACTTTCAAGGCAAGATAAGGATTGGAACACACTCAGGGAGGTCCAGGAAAGCTAAAGGAATCCTCAGGCCTTCTTAAAACTCACTCAAACTCCATTCATGATCTCAGCTGAAAGAGGTAAGAACTCTAACTTCTATCTCTTCATACATGCATCCTCGGGTCTCGATTTATGAAAATAAAATGTAGATATCCTTATGCTAAAGCCAACCATGTGCATAGAGAATTTTAGATTTCAAATTTCTGTAAAATTAGGTTTGAAATTAGGGCCAATGAAATTAGCTTTGATCTTTGACTGTTAGCTTACACGAGTTACATGGTTGAAATCGTGGGAAAGAGTACTATCATTTTCATGTTTGAAGTTTCCATTTTCATGGAGAAATGAGAGAGATATGGTTGGTCTGGCTAGCTAGAGGAAGAAGACGAAGTACAGGCAAGGAAGCATTTTGTGTTATGTATTTTTAGTTTCATTTGAACTAACAGATGCACAGCCACCCCAGTGGTAAGGCAACGCGCAAAAATGCTTAAGGTCACTGGTTTGAGCCTTGGCGCTGCCTTTTTGCATTTTTCACATTTTTTTCATCCATTTTTTGGCTGTTTGCAGCGTGGGCTTCAACATTTGGACCTTGTGATTTTTTTCTAACATACTACCTCCTGATTACTCAGGGCACCCCTGGCCCATATGTTTTTATTATTTATTTTATTTTTATTTCTATTTTATTAAAATATTTTCCTTAACATAAAAAATCATAAAAAATATAAAACATGATAAATATTATATTTTGTTTATTTTTATCTTATTTTCTCATAAAAAATATTTTTTTATCAAATTATATATTAACTATTTTTCTTAATAAACTCATAATTAAAAAATAGAATTAGGTTAATAATTATTTCTTTTTCTCACACGTATAAATATTTATTTTGATATATAGAAGGACTAAATATTTCATAAATACTATTTATTTATTTTTAAGACAAAAAAAATACAAAAATACTCCTTAAGGAACTTTATTTTCTTTTAACAAATTAGAATTAGGGTTAGCCAAGTTCTAAAAATAATTTCTTTTTTTCTTAAATTGTTAGGTTTAGTTTAAAACTCTTTTTCACATGAAAAACAAAACAAAATCTTTTTTGCATATTGTTGTACCCCAAAATTTGCCCTCCAATATTTCTCAAAACATGGCAAGAAAGATCTCCAAGTTGCTCAAGGTAGTCCAAGAGTTGGCCAGACAAGCTCTCTCCTAAGGCAGTCTACCCCAAGCTAGGGTTTCACATTGCATCAAAATCCTTGAGTCCAAGTGAACCCAAGTGCTCACCAATGTCCTAATATGTTCTCAAGATCATCCATGTCAAGTTTCAAGCCTTGCAAAGGAATTTTGCTCAGTCAATTGCCCAAAGGCCCAAAAATCGACTGTGCTAGGGCAAAAGTCAACTGTGACCTACATACAGTCAAACTTCAAGATTTTTTGTCAACATTCTCATTTTGAAGTATATTTCATCATTTGATCAAGGTTTGATCATGATTCATCAAGGATTTCTCAAAATTCATCAAGATTCAAAAGTTGCTAAATTAGGGTTTTACAGGAAAAGTCAACTCAACTTTGACCAAACATAACTTTCTCATACTTTATGATAAATGACCCATCCAAAGCTCATTTTTAAGAGGATGCAATTCCATACAATCCATCTTCAACTCACAAGATCAAAATATCCACTCATAAGAAGTTATGAATTTGGACATTATAGGTCATTTTGAAAAGTCAACTAAACACCTTTTTTGTCAAAGCTTCATACATGCGAATGGAATATCAAATTGAAATGAGACAAAAAGGGTTGGTTATAGAACATCTCAAGCTTTCTAAAAAGTCCAAGAACATCTCCAAAGGTTCAAAATTGAGGAAGTTATGCATTGTTGAAGTTGGACTTTTTTTGCAAAATTGCCAAAAGTCAACTATGCCCAAAACTTCAAATTTTGCCAAATGGGCCCATTCTTTTTCACTTGTTTTGGGTTGGCATTATAGACCACGTGCTCTAGCCTTGGCCATGTGTCCATATCATATTTTTATTAATTATTTTGATTTTTATTTGAATTTATTTGATTTAAATCAAATAAAATCAAATAAAATCCAAAGCATTGATAACAATGGATCTTTTGATTGTTTCAGGCTTTAATCACAGCTATCAAGGCATTGAAACTCGAATCAAGGCAAGTTGTGTACAAAAAGATTCAAATCAAGCCAAATTTGGATGGTTGTAAAAGAAAATCAAATCAAATATCAAAGCATTGAAAGAGAGAGATTTGGACAGGGTATTCAAACCTAATACATTGTGCAATATATAAGGGTCTTGCGCAGACCAAAATAAGGGTTGGAGATCAAGCATAGAGCCAGAACCAAATTTGCAAAAACAAGAAAAAAGTGTGAGATTGAAATAGGGCTTAGAGGCATCCTCAAGGCTTGGCAATTGTCCCAATCGTCTCCTGGAAATCTCCACAAGCGAAAGCAAGCAAAACAACGCGTTTTCAAGCCTCCCTTGCACTGTAAGTCGCTCACGGAATCACCATCTTCTTGATTTCGAAAAGCTTCATTCTTGCATCTATAATGAAAACTAATTGCATATTCCGAATCACCGTATCATTTGCTAGCTTTTTGCAATAACCAATTTCATTCATATGCCTTATATCGTGAATCACCATGGTTAGGGTTTCTTGGAGTTTTTTAGGGCTTTTGTTTTCAGGTACAATTAGCCTACATAATGGCTATGGTAGTGATCAGAAGAAGGAGACGAACTTAACCATGGTCTTAGAATGCATTTCCATGGCCTGTACGAGATTTGGGAGGAACCCCTGTCTGTAGCGACAAACATTTGTCCGTAGGTATAGGCGTTGTTGTTTTTAGCCATGGTTCAAGGACATGGATGATGCGTTGGCACTCCCGCATTTGTCCATTCAAACAACGCGCACGTTTTATTTTTATTTTTTATCCATTAAATTTTGTTCTTATATATTATCATTTATTTGCATTATATTAACAATTGAAAACAAGTGCTTCAGTGGAAAACGTGGCGTGGATATCCCTTCAAGACCTGGGTTCGAATCCCAGGTCCCCCTATTTTCTCCATATTATTTGTTTTCAGGCAATTCAGTACAAGCAAGGCCAGGAGTTCCATCATACACTCTCACTATCCAACGCACCAGATGGCCAGATGGCCAGATCTGGTGGCCAGCGTTGAAGGTGTACCATATGCCAAGTCAATGCACGCGCGCTGGATTGAAAAAAGTCAATGTGGACATCACAATTGGCCCCATAATTTATGCTATTGACACCCTTGCAAATCAGGCCCAATCCCTATCTCTCTTTATATTTTCTTTTTTTCATTTAGTTATTTTATTTTATTTATTTTAATTACTAACCAAATTAATTCCTTCTTTTATCAAAAAATCACAAAAATGTTTTTTACCCAATTAAAATTCAGAAATTTTTATTTTTTATTAATAAATATTAATTAATTTAATTAGGTAGATTAATTAGGTAACTTAAATTTATTTTGCAAATATTTAAAATCAATTAGAAATCATTAGGTTTTAACATTAATTTAATTATTTTATTTTCTTTCTTAAATTAACAAAAACTCCAAAAATATGTCATTTATTATTTTTCATTAATTAATTTATTTAATAATTAATCTAGCATTTAATTTTAGGATTTAATTTCTTTTCTTAATAATAAAAACAACAAAAAATTTTCTTTTAAAAAGGTCAAAACCCTAAATTCGCATTCGATTTAATTTCCCGCGCGCTTTATTTTTCTTTATCCAATTAATGTATCTGCTTACGGCTTGTAATAATTAATTAGGACATTTATTTATTTTTCCGCTTTTAAATTTCAAAGGGTTGTCTTTGGCGATGTAAATACCCGACGCCTTGTAATAATTTAGTTTAATTTCCGCACCTTTAATTTCTGCAAATCATACAACTGCTAGATGTTTGATAATAGGGTTTGCATGACAAGAATGAATATTTAAATTAAAATCAATTAGATCACCCTAAACATGTGCAAAGATTAAAATAACTGAAACCAACACAATCACACATGCGCACTCCTAGGATACACCCCACTTGGTTGCCTTCGTAAGCGGTCATTGAGTATAGGTTGTTTTAGAGGTCACCCTCTTGTCTAAAAGATCATAGTTGCCTCAAAATGGTTGCCTCGGATATCGTTGCCTCGAATAAATGATCTAAGACATTAGGGTTACCACTAAGACATCCTAACATTGCTTTAATGATCGTTTGTCCCTCTTTCGATTTGACCTTCAAACTCCAACGATGGTGCTACCTACTCACTAATAGTGGGATATCATTGTCTAAAGGAAATTAGCATAGAACGATTCCTTTTTTGAGTAGGTAGATTAGTTCTCAGATACTTGCCCATCCAAAACAAAATTTTTTCACACTTACACTTTTACAAACAAGTTTTCAAAAACACTTCATTACACTCTTGAAGACATAAGCAAGAGTTAAATCGAAGTTAAAACAAAAAACTTTTCAAAACCCACAAGCACAAAGAAAACAATTTTGAAAATGATGAGCAAGTACCTAAGAGCCCGTAGATAACTACGGATAGAAAGGGTGCTAATACCTTCCCTTTCTATAATCTACCCCCCGTACTCAAAAATATCTCAAAAAAGGAATTTTTCTGTGCTTTTTTCCTTTCCTAGTTGGATAAAATAAAAGACGGTGGCAAATCTTGCTTACGGCGACATTTTGCGAACACAAACGCAAAACGCGAACCAGCATTCCAAAAACAGTCAGTTCTTCCCACCGTATCACAGAACTGGCGACTCTGCTGGGGACTTAATAAGTGGGGTGTACCTTAGTGTGATACGATGGGAGAACTGACTTGGGATTTTGCGTTTGTGTTCGCAAATGTTTCGGTTTAGCAAGAGTCGCCACCGAATTTTTATTTTATCCTAAGGAAAGGTCAAAAAGCACATGAAAGACCTTTGAGATGTTTTCTTGGGTTCAGGGAGTAGATTATAGAAAGGGAAGGTATTAGCACCCTTTCTATCCATGGTTATCCATGGGCTCTTAGTTACTTGTTTAGATCACTTGCTTTGCTTTTCAATTGTTTGAAATGGTGCTCTTCAATTGTTTGAAATGGTGCTTTGTGTGTGGTTTTGAAATATGTTTTGGAAAGAGGTCATCGTTGTGGCAACCTTTGTAATGATTCTTTGTTTGAATGTATACAAAGGTGTTTTTGTCTTTTGAAAAGTTTTCAATGTTTGAAAGTAGGGTTTTGAAATTGTGTTGTGAAATGTGTTTTGAAAATAGCAAGGATGTTTTTGCAAGCTTTTGATCAAGTAACTAAGAGCTATCTACCCTATTTTACTCAAAGATATTTCTTATGTTTTTAACCCTTTTCAACAGTGTTGTTTCACCATTGTATTTGGTGAATAACCTTGTGTTAGGATGTTAAACGGGACAGGCACGGGTCATCGTATAGACCATGATAGCAATTGTGTTAAGTATTTTTGGCAATTTTCTTGAGGGACTTGATCATTTTGTTTAGGCAACCAAGATAGCGTCATCGAGGGACTATGATCTTTTGTTTTGTTTTTGTTTTGCCAAAGTACTTAATATGCATACCATGGCCCATTTTGAAGGCAACAAGTGGATTGTAACCCTAGGGGTGTGTTGTACCCCAAAATTTGCCCTCCCATTTCATCAACATTTTCTCACCACAAGACCCTTGAAGCTCAAGATCCAGTTAGGGTTTGCTCTGCTCAAGACTCCTCCTTGCACTGTTGACCCAAATTAGGGTTTGTGTTTGCACAAAGATGCTTTGACCTAAAATGCCCAAAATGACTTTCATGCTTCATGTTGGACTCACAAGTTTATCCATACCAAGTTTTAAGCCTTGATTCCAATCTTTGCCCAGTCAATTGGACAGTTGACCTAGAAGTCAGCTGTATTGGGGAAAAAGTCAACTGTGGTCAATTGGCAGTCAAACCTCATGATTTTTGACCCACATCAACATTATGAACTCATATGGACCATTTGATCAAGTTTGGATCACAAATCCACAAGAAATTTGATCAGATCACCAAAAGGGCAAAATGGTCATTTTTAGGGTTTTGACTGCACAAAGGCAATTTTTGACTGTTTGACCTAACCAATGGCAAATCAAGCTCACATATGGACTCAAGGACTCAATGACATGGTCTTGACACATTCAACAAGTTCAAAAGATCCCAAATGCACAAGATTGACAGATGAATTTTCCAGTCAACTGAGCAAAATTTGACTGTATACTGAAAAGTCAAACTTTGACTTTTTAGTCAAAATCAAGTGTCAAGATTCATTTTTCATCAAGACATGTCAAATTATGAAACTTGTTCATCAAGAAATCAAGAATTACAAATTAGGGTTTGAAATGAAGAAATTTCATAACTTAGAAATTTTCTAAGTTATGAAATTTCCTAATTTTTTCCTAACTTTGTCCCATTTTCTCATCAAGATACATTTGGATTCAAGCAAAACTCAAAACATGAAAGTTAAAGTCCATTGCAAAATCTACAACTTTTATTCACAAAGTTTCCTAAAAAGAAGCTTGTATCTCAAGTTATGATTTTTGGAACAAGGGTGCAAAACATTCTTAACTTAGAAAATTTTTGACCTATTCTAGGCAGGATTTTTGCCTAACTTCATGGCCACTTTTCACATGCTTCCACTTGGAATTTCAACTTGCATTACAAAGATGGATTGTAGTACACATTCCAAGATTTCCAAATTGTCCAAGAACTTCTCAAACACCCTTGTGGTTAGGGAGAATCAAATTTGTCAATATGGGCAAAAGTCACTTTGTTCATGAGCCATTTATATGTTCATAACTTGGGCATTTTTGAAATCAGCTTGCACAAGCTAGTTACAGGCCTCTAATCTCATTTACACTCAATAATTAAATGCCAATCCATTGTGTTCTAGCATTATTTTACTCATTTGGTCATTACATGGAAGTTTAATCCATAATTAGAAAAAGTAACTTAGCCATTTTTGAAAAGGTGAACTTTATGTCAAATACAAATCCAAGAGGCATGGACAAGATCTTGAGGGCTAGCATTTTGTACACATTTCACTCTGATCAAGAAGAAGAAGTGAAACATAGTTTAGGGCTTGGGACAGGCTTGTATAAAAACTCACATTTCTTTGCTTCACATAGAAGCAACTTTGCAAACACAACAACAACTCACATTCCTGTCAAGACAAGCCTAAAAAAACTTCTTGAGCATCTTCCAAACATCAAACCTGACCTGAAACACGAGCCAACCACCTTCAATACCTCCCCAAACACAGAAACACCACTTTGCTGCACAAAACAGGGCATCCCTGCAGATTGAGTTGCACAACTCAGTTTGCTCGTGCGTTTTGGCCAAAGCTTGTTCATACACACTCTCTACCATCCATTGAAACTATCCCAAGCCCTAGCTACAGACTGTAACACCTCTAACCAAGTTCACCATTTTCATTTTTTCAGTTGTGCAGGTTAACTTCCATAGCTCGTTTCAGTTAGTTCCAAAGCAAGCTAGAGGTTGGAGAAGCATCCCTGGACCTCAAGCAAGCTATACAAGTCCTCACATTGCATTGAAAGTACCTCCGTTGTCATACACGATTCAAGCTGAACAGGTAAGTTTTTGAACTTCTATCTCTCTATCCAGGCATAGTTAGGCTTAAGTTTGTGAAGAAAGCATGCTCTACTCATGGCCCTGAAGCTACCCATGTCATTACTTTTCATTTATGTTGTGTGTACTGAGAGAATTTTGAAACTGAATATCTAAAAAAAGCTAGGTCAGGAATTGGGGGAGAAGAAATTCTCTCTCATTTCTGAGAGTTAGAACAACTTTTGTATATGTTTAGAATCGTGGCTTCAAGCTCTACAAGTTTCATGTTTTAAGATTTGTCAAAGGATCAAAGAATCAGGAGTTAGGGAGATGAACAAGAAGGCGCGTGTTTTTTTGTTTGAATCTGGCCAGAGGTTGAAGACAAAGTCTCTTGGGCTGGGCCTGTTTCTTTTTTCTGTTTACACCACATTTTCACACATACACCCCCTTGGCCCATTGTGTTTATTTTTATCATTTTTTGACTTTTTCTTTTTGTTTCTGACTTGTTATTTTTTGTTAAAATATAAAAAACATTAAAAATATTTTTCACCTTCTTTTTTGTATTTTTTAGGCATTTATTTGTTTCATTTAGTTCTATATGTAAATAAATATACATGATACCTTTTATTTAAAATATTAAAAATAATACAAATACATTTTTATTTTCTGATTTTTATTTTATTTTATCTTTTGAAAACATTTTCTAAAAAATATACTTTTTTTTGTAAATAATAAATATTCTTATTTTTTGTACATATTTAATATATTTAATATATAATATATATACTTATATATTTATTAGAATATTTAGGATAAAAACATAAAAATAATACTTTTTTATTTTTATTAATATTTGACCTCAAAAATCACTTTTTTACAATATACTTCCTTTTTATCTATTTTTTGTATATAATTAATAAATATTGCATATAATAAATAATAAATACTTCTTACTTAGAAAATTAGGGTTTTGCCCTAAAACATGGAAAAATATCAAAAAATTATCCTTTTTATTTTTGTTTATTTGTCACATGGAAAACACTTTTACATACATATAAAAATCATTTTTTGCATCTTGCATATTTATTTTATTTTATTTAATTATTGTACAATTAAATTAATTTGTATATTCAATTTGGTTGTAAATATTGGACACTATCCTCCTATTAAGTCTCATCCCCATTTGAACATTTGTACCCCCATTCCCATGATTATTTTTGTAATAATTTAGGACTTTAAATTCCGCATTTTAAAGCTTTCTAAATATGCCATGATAGACTTAGGGTTTGTATGCAAATCAAATAACAAATAGCTTGACCTAATTCAAAGACAAAAAGCATGAAAGTGGACAACACCAATCACACTTGCACCCCTAGGGTTACTCCACTTGTTGCCTTCAATAATGGGCCATGTTGCATGTTAGGTGTCTTTGGCAAAACAAAACAATATCAAATGATCATAGTCCCTCGATGACGCTTTCGAAAGTTGCCTAAAAATGATCAAGTCCCTTAAAGGAAAAATTGCCAAAGACACTTGGCACCATTGCAATCATGGTCTAAACGATGACCCGCGCCCGTCCCGTTAACATCCTAACACAAGATTGTTCACCAAATACAATGGTGGAACAAAATTGTTAAAAGGGTTAAAACATAGGAAAAACCTTTGAGTAAATTTAGGGGTAGACAACTCTTAGTTACTTGAATCAAACTTGCAAAACACACTTGCCTACTTTTCAAAACACACATCACAACACACTTTCAAAACAACTTTCAAAAATATTGAAAACTTTTCAAAAGATAAGTACACCTTTGTATACATCCAAACATGGATCATTACAAAGGTTGCCACAACAAATGGCCTCTTTTCAAAAACATTTTCAAACCCACACACAAAGCACCATTTCAAACAATTGAAAGCACCATTTTAAACAATTGAAAACACGAGGCAAGTGATCTAAGCAAGTAACTAAGAGCCCATGGATAACAATGGATAGAAAGGGTGCTAATACCTTCCCTTTCTATAATCTACCCCCCGAACCCAAGAAAACATCTCAAAGGTTTTTGCTGTGCTTTTTAACCTTTCCTTAGGATAAAATAAAAAGTCGGTGGCGACTCTTGCTCAACCGATACATTTGCGAAAACAAACGCAAAACCCAAGTCAGTTCTCTCACCGTATCACAGGGTGCAAGTGTGCATTGTGTTTTTTTTCATGCATTTTTGTCTTTGATTAGGTCAAACTATTTGTTGGTTTTGATTTTGCATACAAACCCTAATTCTCTAAGCATGGCATAATTGAAAGCATTTAAGTGCGTAAAAATAAATCTAAGATATTACAACTTGATATAGGGAGGGGCGTACACTTTTGAATAGGGGATTATTTTGCAAGAAATTTAAACCCTAAGTTATTACAACCAAATTGAATTTACAATGCATAATATTTAAATGTACAATATTTAAATGGGAAAATAAATAAATGCTTAAATAAAAATGTATTATGCAAAAAAGAAGTTTTTATTTGTTTATGTATTTAAAGCATTTTTTAATGTGAAAAAGGTGTAAATAATAAAAAAAAGATTGATTTCATTTATTTAAGGGGTAAACCCTAATTTTCCTTAAAGAAAATAATATTATATTATTTATATACAAAAATATATTAATATGTACAAAAATAAAAATATATTGAGAAAAAATGTTTTTTAGTATAAAGTATCAATAAAAATAAAAATGTACTATTTTTATATTTTTATTCTATGTTTTTAATAAAATAAAGTATATATTATATATATATATATATATATATATATATATATATATATATATATATATATATATATATATATATATATATATATATATATATATATATATATATATATATATATATATATATATATATATATATATATATATATATATATATATTAAATATTTTAAATATGTATAAAATAAAATAAAATATTTACAAAAATAAAATATATTCAAGAAAATATTTTTAATGTGAATAAAAATAAGAAATAAAAATAAAAACATTATTTACATTATTTTTTAAGTCTTAATAATATAAAAAAAAGTATTTAATATGTTTTCTATGTTAGAAAAATAAAATAAAATGCCAAATAAATGTAAAAAATTATGAAAATATTTTTCAAGTATTTTTTGTGTTTGGAAATAAAATAATAAAGTCAGAAATGAAATTAAAATGCAAAAATGATAAAAATACAAAAAAGTTTGGCCAGGGGGTGTGAAACTGAAAGTGGGGGGGTGCCAAAAGTAGGAAATAGCCAGGCCCAGCCCAGCTACTTCATCTTCAACCTTCGTCCAACAAAAACACGCGCGTTCTCAGTTCAAACTCGTATCTCCTGTATTTGTGATCTTTTGACAAAACTCAAAACATGAAAATTGTAGAGCATTAAACCACGATTCTAACCATATAAAAAACTTAGTCTAACTCTCAAAGACCAGAGAGAATTTCTCTGGCCCTAAAATCTAACCTAACTTTTTCAACATGTTCATGGATGAAATTCTCCTAGCACTATTAATATAAATGAAAACCGAGCATATGTATGGTTTCAGGGCAATGAGTACATCATCTTTCATTCACAAAGTTAAGGCTAAATGTTCCTAAATAGAGAGATAGAAGTTCATGAAAAAACCTGTTTCAGTTGGACACGAGTTGGACAATGCAGAAACTTTCAGTGAGGCCTGAGGTTCTTTTGAGCTTGCTTGAAGTTCCCTGAACCTTTCCCAATGCTTAGTTTGTTTTGAAATGGCCTGAATCAACCTCTAGAAGTCAACCTGCATAAGCTTGAAACAGAAATGGTGAACACTGTAAATGGAGTTAAAGTTGGTAATGGAGGTTTGGGATAGCTTGAGTGAGTTGAATGGAAGGTGTTTGAAGTGGAAAGGAGCAAAACGCATGAGCAAAATGAGCTATGGCACTCAAGTTGCAGCAACTGCACTGTTTTGCAAGTTTTTGGTGTTTTGGTGTTCAAGGGTGTTTGAGGCATGGTTCGCTCGTGTTTCTGGCTTACAAGGATGTGTAAAACTTGTTTTAAAACTTGGCTTAAGTTGAATATATCAGATATGTGAGTTATGGACTTTTTGCATAATGACTTGGTTTTGAAGCAAAATGTGAGAGTTGACAACGCAAGGCTGTACTGGCTTGTAACCTAGCTGCACAAAGTGGTTGAGCTTTGCCTGACATTAGGGAGCCTTGTTTGTAGCAAAAGGCTTGGTGTATGGCTCAAGAAATGAAACTTGACATAAAGCATGCTTTATGTAAATGGAAGTGTTATCTTTATGCCCAAAATGGAATTGTTCATTGTATAATGCTCCCTTGATCAGAACAATGCCTCTAACCAATGTGTTTGCATTCAATTTTTGAGTGTTGAAGGGTTTAGAGACCTGTAATTATGTACTAAGCTAGTTTGGTCAGATTTTGCAACTTGTATGAACATGTATTGGCCATGGTTACAAAGTGAGTTTTTGCCAACTTCAAGCATTCGATTCTCCCTAACCACAAATGTGTTTGAGGAGTTCTTGGACACTTTTTAAAGCTTGCAACATATACTATAATCCATCTTTGAAATGCAACTTGAGACTCCAAGTGGAACTATGTGAAAAACGGCCAAGAAGATGGGTCAAAATCCTGCCTAAACTAGGGCAAAACTTTTCTAAGTTAAAAGTTTTAGGTACCCTTGTTCCAAAAATCATAACTTGAGATCCAAGCTTCTTTTGATAAAACTTTGTGAATAAAAGTTGTATACTTTGTGATGGAATACAACTTTCATGTTGTAAGTTTTGTTTGAATCCATTTGCATCTTGGTGAAAATGTGGGACAAAGTTAGGAAAAATTAAGAAAATTTCATAACTTAGAAAATTTCTGTTATGAAAATTTTCAATTTCAAACCCTAATTTGCAATTTTGGGTTTCTTGATGAACAAGTTTCATAATTTGACACATCTTGATGAAAAATGACCCTTGGCACTTCATTTTGACCAAAAAGTCAAAGTTTGACTTTTCAGTATACAGTTAAATTTTGATCAGTTGATTGGAAAAATTCATCTGTCAATCCTATGCATTTGAGATCTTTTGAACTTTTTGAATAGGTCAAGATAATGTCATTGAGTCCTTGAGTCCATGGTTGAGCTTGATTTGTCATTGACTAGGTCAAACAGTCAAAAATTGCCTTTGCACAGTCAAAACCCTAAAAATGACCATTTTGCCCTTTTAGTGATTTGATCAAATTTCTTGTGGAGTTGTGGTCCAAACTTGATCAAATGGTTCATATGAGTTCATAATGTTGATGTGGGTCAAAATTCATGAGGTTTGAATGTAAATTGGCCACAATTGACTTTTTCCCCAATACAGTTGATTTCTAGGTCAACTGTCCAATTAACTGGGCAAAAATTTGCTTCAAGGCTTGAAACTTGGTATGGGCAAACTGATGAGTCCAACATGAAGTATGAAAGTCAATTTGGGCATTGAAGGCCCAAAAATCCCTGTGCAAACTCAAACCCTAATTTAGGTCAATAGTGCAAGGAGGTGTCTTGAGCAGAGCAAACCCTAGCTTGGTCTTGAGTTCCAAGAGTCTTGTGATGAGAAATGTTGATAAAATGAGAGGGAAAATTTTGGGGTACAACACTTAGGAATAGTTCATCATAATGTTTTCAATTGCTTGATTTGTATGCTTTATCTTTGTGGGTTTGTATCAGAGTTATTATAGATCCTAACCCGGATCTGGGGATACCTTTTAGGTAAGTAGCAATAGACTGTGAGGGAACTGTACGACGTAGACTGATACGGTTGAAGCAGCAACTACATTGGTGTGGCACTTTAGTTTGTACCGATATCCCTTGTGGTGGAACAAGGAGAATATGGGTCTTCTAAGGGGTCATTAAGCACCAACTGACCTTAGAACCTATAATTGACCAACTTGGCCATAGAAAAGTAGCAGTATGCTACACTCATTGAGACCAAACTCTCGCGATGATTCCAGCTGCAAGAAAAGGTTGCCAAACTGGAATTATGACCGATCGAGGGTGGTCAGTGATATTGAGATCCTCTAGAACCCGATTACTATTACTAGGACAGGTTAAACCAACTAAACTGAAAGAGGGTAATACCTAAACTCCATGCCAGCCTGAAATCTAAGGGCTACTGTGTGACTTGTTTTCCCTTACCATTTTTGCTATCTGTGAATACTTGTGGTGTGTTTCTATCATGACATCATGCATCATGACATTGCATGCATATTTCATTAGACTAACCCATTTCAAAGACAAAGGGGGTTTATCTTTGTTCTGTTTTGTAGGTCATGGCCTCTATGCGTAGAAACACTATTCAGATCAGCTTTGTACAGATTCCTACTCAGCTTAGAGATTTGGTTTCCAAAGTTCCAGATACTTCCTCCTTTGTCAGAAGACATGGTCACCTCCTTGGTTTGGTCACTTCCAAGATGGATGAGCAGATGTTGAGTGTCTTGTGCCAGTTCTTTGACCCATTGCACCATTTCTTCACCTTCCCGGACTATCAGTTGGTCCCTACTGTGGAGGAGTTCTCTGATTTGCTTGGTATTTCTATTCTAGAGCAGACGCCATTTACAGGTTGGGAGAAAGCTCTTAGGCCAGAAGATGTTGCTACATCCCTACATTTGACAAATGCTGAGGTAATGTCTAACTGGGAGACTCAGAGTGGGACAAAAGGCTTCTCGGCTAAGTTCTTGGTTGATCGGGCTAATCAGTTTTGGGACAGTTTGGATTTTCAAGCATTCGAAGATATCCTGGAACTTCTCATTTATGGTTTGGTGTTGTTTCCTAATTCAGATTCTTTCATCGACGTGAACGTAGTGAAGATCTTCATGTCCCGTAATCCGGTGCCCACTCTCTTAGGTGACATTCTGCATGCTCTTTATGCCTGTACTGCTCGGAAACGGGGAACCCTTATGTGTTGCGCGCCATTGCTGGCGAGGTGGTTTATTTCTCACCTCCCCAAATCTGTTTTGAAGAACAAGGAAGGTATGGGATGGGCCTACAGGATTATGTCCCTTGCTCACACGGACATCATCTGGAGCACTAAAGACATGGAACAAGTATTTGTTATTGACCGGTGCGGAGAATACCCCAATGTTCCTTTAATTGGAATTAGGGGAGGAATCACTTATAATCCTTGTCTGGCCTTGCGAAAGTTTGGGCGAGCTAGAAAGGACGGTCCTCATGAGTTGTTGATTCCGAGCATTGTCTTTGACTTCCAAGGGGATAATGAGGAGTATCGCCGCAGGTTCATACGAACTTGGAACAGGGTACACAAGTCTGATCTGCATGAGTTGGGGATTAAGACCTCTCTTCCGATGGAACCGTATCTCCGATGGGTTCGAATTCGTGCCCAAAAGCTGGGAATGCCGTACGAAGTTGTCACCGGTAATTGTTGAGAGTGTTGATGAAGAAGGGGTTCCACCTACCATCCCTCACCTATACATGCCTACTGACATTGGGGCATTAAAGAGGTCTTGGATGCAGTTGAGAGAAGAACGGGATACTTACAGAGAAAAGTACCATGAGCAGGAGCGGAAGATCCTAAAGCTTACAAGGCAGCTGGAGAATTAGAAGGTCCTCAACGACTATGTCAGCACAGGAGGAAAGCGACCATGGGAGCGCTGATGTCTTTTGTTATTTCTAGTTTTGATTTACTTTACAGTTTTTCTTTTTGTAACGCCTTAAAGGCATTTGTCAAACATTGTTTCAAGTTTATCTAATAAAAGTGTTTCATTTTGGTTTACGAATTTGAATCTCTCAACGTCTTTGAAATCATATCATACACATTTCATCCCATGCACTCATCGCAGGTACCCTTACAGGTCTTTTATCTTCTTCGCTGTTTATTTCAGCATCATGTCTACTGAAACATCCACTGATCAAGCTATCAAGGCTCTACAAGCTCAGAACGCTCAGTTCCAGGAAATATTCATGAACCTGGCCAAGGGGCAGAAAGATCTGAAGACTCTTATCTTGAAGGATAAGAATAAGAAGAAGAAGACGGTCCTCCTGAACATGGGTCACAGGTTTAGGAACAGACTACGGGAGGAAGTTGATTTATCTCACTCATCTGGAGGGGGAGAGAATCAGGAAGAAATGAGGGCTCCTAGCCCTGTGGTTTCTGACAACGAGACTGACTTTGATGAAGACCAGTATCCTCCTGCTGAGGATAGGTATAAACAACTTGAAGACTGGTTAAGTGTGATAGAGATCCAGAAGATACCTGGATTGGACTTTGGTGAGTTAGGTTTGGCATCTGGGGTGGTGATTCCCCACAAGTTCAAAGCACCAGTCTTTGCTAAATACGATGGGGTCTCCTGCCCAAAGCTACACCTCCGTTCGTATGTTAGAAATATTCAGCCATATACCGCTGACAGGAATCTCAGGATTCATTTCTTTCAAGATAGTCTCTCAGGGACTCAACTTGAATGGTTCTATCAGCTAGAAGGAGCTAGTGTCCATAATTGGGAGGACCTTGCTGCTGCTTTTTATAAATAGTACCAATATAATGCTGAACTCGCTCCCACGCGTACCCAACTTCAGGGTATGTGTTGTACCCCAAAATTTGCCCTCTCATTTTATCAATATTTCTCATCACAAGGCTCTTGGAACTCAAGATCAAGCTAGGGTTTACTCTGCTCAAGACACCTCCTTGCACTGTTGACCTAAATTAGGGTTTGAGTTTGCACAGGGATTTTTGGACCTTCAATGCCCAAATTGACTTTAACACTTCATGTTGGACTCATAAGTTTGTCCATACCAAGTTTCAAGCCTTGAATCAAATTTTGCCCAGTCAATTGGACAGTTGACCTAGAAATCAGCTGTATTGAGGAAAAAGTCAATTGTGACTAATTTACAGTCAAACCTCATGAATTTTGACCCACATCAACATTATGAACTCATATGAACCATTTGATAAAGTTTGGACCACATATCCACAAGAAATTTGATCAGATCACCAAAAGGGTAAAATGGTCATTTTTAGGGTTTTGACTGTACAAAGGCAATTTTTGACTGTTTGACCTAGCCAATGGCAAATCAAGTTCAACCATGGACTCAAGGACTCAATGAAATTATCTTGACCTATTCAACAAGTTCAAAAGATTTCAAATGCATTGGATTGACAAATGAATTTTTTAGTCAACTGATCAAAATTTGACTGTACACTGAAAAGTCAAACTTTGACTTTTTGGTCAAAATCAAGTGCCAAGGGTCATTTTTCATAAAGATATGTCAAATTATGAAACTTGTTCATCAAGAAACCCAAAATTGCAAATTAGGGTTTGAAATTGAAAAAAATTCATAACTTAGAATTTTTCTAAGTTATGAAATTTTCTTAATTTTTCCTAACTTTGTCCCATATTTTCACCAATATGCAAGTGGATTCAAACAAAACTTACAACATGAAAGTTGTAGTACATCACAAAGTCTACAACTTTGATTCACAAAGTTTTCTCAAAAGAAGCTTGGATCTCAAGTTATGATTTTTTGAACAAGGGTCCCTAAAACTTTTAACTTAGAGAAATTTTGCCCTAGTTTAGGCAGGATTTTGACCCATCTTCTTGGCTATTTTTCACATAGTTCCTCTTGGAGTCTCAAGTTGTATTTCAAAGATGGATTATATTAAATTTTGCAAGCTTTCCAAATTGTCCAAGAACTCGTCAAACACATTTGTGGTTAGGGAGAATCGAATGCTTGAAGTTGGCAAAAACTCACTTTGTAACCATGGCCAATACATGTCCATACAAGTTGCAAAACCTGTCCAAACTAGCTTGGTACATAATTACAGGTCCATAAACCCTTCAACACTCAAAAATTAATTGCATACTCACTGGACATTGGTGTTATTCTGATCATTAGAGCTTGGCACAATGAATAAACCCATTTTGGGCATAAAGGTAGCACTTCCATTTTCATAAAGGCAACTTTATGTCAACATTGTATTTCTTGAGCCTTGGACTTCTTTCTTTGCAGCAAACAAGTTCCACAAACTCAGGAAAAGGTACAAGAAACTTGTGCATGCTTGAGGATAGCCTGTACAGGCCTATCTCATTTCACTTCACACTTTTCTTTCAAAACAAGTCAACTAGCCAAAAGGACATAACTTGCACATCTGATATATTCAACTTGAGCCAACATTCCAAACAAGTTTTTCACATCCCTGTGATCCAGAAACACGAGCCATTCATCCCTCAAACACCCTTGTACACAAAAATCACATTTTTTTTGCAAAACAGGGCAGGCCCTGCAGAATCACTTCCATTTTCACATCCACTCATGCGTTTTGCTTGCAACTAGTTCCAATACCTTCCATTCAACTCACTCAAACTATCCCAAACCTCCATTCCCAACTGTAACTCCATTTACAGTGTTCACCATTTTCGTTTTAAGCTTGTGCAGGTTGACTTCTAGAGACTGATTCAGGGACATTCAAGGCAAGCTAGCAATTGGAAAAGATCAAGTGAAGTTCAGGCAAGCTACCAGACACCTCAAAACTTGTTGAGAAGCTCTGCATTGTCCAACTCGAATCCAACTGAAACAAGTATTTTCTCACTTCCTATCTCTCTATTTAAGAACATTTAGCCTTAGGTTTGTGAATGAAAAATGTAGTATTCAATGCCATGAAGCTGTACATATGCTCAGTTTTTATTTATATTAAGTGTGCTAGGAGAATTTCATCCATGAACATGCTGAAAAAGTTAGGTCATATTTTAGGGCCAGAGAAATTCTCTCTGGTCTTTGAGAGTTATGATTAATGCTTTATATGGTTAGAATCGTGGTTTAATGCTCTACAAGTTTCATGTTTTGAGTTTTGGCAAAAGATCACGTTTCCAGGATGTTCAAGTTTGTATCACAGGCGCACGTTTTCAAAAGTCTGGAGGAAGAAGATGAAGCTGATGGGCTGGGCTTGACCTTCTTGCTTCTAACACCCTCCTTTTGCTAAATACACCCCCTGGCCCAATTTCTTTATATTTTGTTATTTTTGCATTTTCATTTCATTTCTGATTTTATTATTTTATCCCCAAATATAAAAAATACTTAAAAATATTTTCACATTTTTTTTTACATTTATTAGGTATTTTATTTTGATTTTTCTAACATAAAAACAATTTAAATATTTTATATTATTTATTAAAACTTGAAAATAATGTAAACAATACTTTTATTTTTATTCACACTGAAAATATTTTCTTGAATATATTTTATTTTTGTAAATATTTTATTTTATACATATTTAATATATTTAATATAAAAATATTACCTTTTTATTTTTTATACTAAAAAATACCTTTTCTTCAATATATTTCATTTTTGTACATATTAATATACTTTTGTATATAAATAATATATAATATTATTTTCTTAAGGAAAATTAGGGTTTACCCCTTAATTAAATAAAATCAACTTTTTTATTCTTATTTTATTTTAATTCTTTACACCTTTTTCACAATAAAAATACTCTACATACATAAATAAATAAAAACCTCTTTTTTGCATAATACATTTCATTTAATATTTATTTATCTTATTTATTTAAATATTGTACAATTAAATATTGATTGCATTTGAGATTCAATTTGGATGTAATAGTAACTAGGGTTTATATTTCTTGTCAAATACCCCCTATTCAAAATTGTACCCCCATTCCCATAATCATGTTGTAATAGCTTAGAATTTAAATTCTCGCACTTTTACGCTTTCAATTATGCCATGATTAGAGAATTAGGGTTTGTATGCCAAAATCAAATTAACAAATAGTTTGACCTAATCAAAGACAAAAATGCATGAAAAACAAACACAATGCACACTTGCACCCCTAGGGTTACAATCCACTTGTTGCTTTCAAAAATGGGCCATGGTATGCATGTTGGGTACTTTGGCAAAGCAAAAACAAAACAAAAGATCATAGTCCCTCGATGACGCTATCTTGGTTGCCTAAACAAAAATGATCAAGTCCCTCAAGAAAATTTCCAAAGATACTTGACACAATTGCTATCATGGTCTATACGATGACCCGCGCCTGTCCCGTTTAACATCCTAACACAAGGTTGTTCACCAAATGCAATGGTGAAACAACACTGTTAAAAGGGTTAAAAACATAAAAAAGATCTTTGAGTAAAATAGGGTAGATAACTCTTAGTTACTTGATCAAAAGCTTGCAAAACATCCTTGCTATTTTCAAAACACACCTCACAACACAATTTCAAAATCCAACTTTCAAACATTGAAAACTTTTCAAAAGACAAAAACATCTTTGTATACATTCAAACAAGAATCATTACAAAGGTTGCCACAACGATGGCCTCTTTTCAAAACATCTTTCCAAAACACACACAAAACACGATTTCAAACAATTGAAGAGCACCATTTCAAACAATTGAAAAGTAAAGCAAGTGATCTAAACAAGTAACTAAGAGCCCATGGATAACCATGGATGAAAAGGGTGCTTGCACCTTCCCTTTTTATAATCTACTCCCCGAACCCAAGAAAACATCTCAAAGGTCTTTCCTGTGCTTTTTGACCTTTCCTTAGGATAAAATAAAAAGTCGGTGGCGACTCTTGCTAAACCGAAACATTTGCGAACACAAACGCAAAACCTCAAGTCAGTTCTCCCACCGTATCACAGAACTGGCGACTCTGCTGGGGAAAACTTTAAAAGTGGAGTAACCTTAGGGTTTAGATCACCTTTGCATGCTTATCTTGATTGCTTTGATTGCTTTACATTTGGTTCTCTTGCTTGGGCTTGAAATCCTACACCCGGATTTGGGAAACATTCATAGGTAAATAGAAATACGTTGTGGAAACTGTGCGGGATATACCGACATGGTTGAAGCAATAAATATATTAGTGCGACATATTTGTGAGTACCGGTAGCCTTTGAGTCAATCAAAGAGAATACGGGTCCGCTGAGTGATGTCATGAAGCACTAATGAACTCTTAGAACCTTACTTGACCATCTTGGCCTTTTTTAGGGGTAGTGAGATGATCGACTTTGGTGCAGTCCGAAGTTGGTAGATACCCGATACTACACTCATTGAGGGTTGTTTTCTTGGAATATTTTGGTCGCCAGTTAAGTGGCTAAATCAAAACAATGAACATAGAAAATAATCCAGTGATATTGAGCTCCTTAGAACCCGGTTACTATTTATAGGACAGGTTTGAGCCAACTAACTTCAAGAGGGTACTTACCTATGAAACCTCATGCAAGCCTGAAACTAGGATCTTGTGTGACTTGTTTGTACATGTGCTTGTGCATACATCATAAAGCATCATATGCATCCACTAACCATTTCAAGGGTTTGGATCTTCATCTTTGTTCTTGTTTTGTAGGCCATGGAATCTCTCCGCAGGAAAACAATTCAAGTCAACCTTGTGAGAATCCCCATCAACTCAAAGAGCTTACTTCCAAGATTCCAGAGAATTCTCTTTTCAGTGAAAGACATGGTAGACTTCTCAACTTGGTCAACTCCAACATTGAAGAAGACATGGTGAAAGTTCTCTTCCAGTTCTTTAACCCCCTACACCATTATTTCACATTCCCTGATTACCAACTAATACCTACTTTGGAGGAATTTTCTCAACTTCTGAGAATTCCTATTCTTCATCAACTACCCTACAACGGTACGGAAAAAGAACCAAATCCTGAAGATGTTGCTCAAGCATTACACTTGCAACCATCTGATATCAAGGGTCATTGGGAAACCAGAAGTGGTGTCAAGGGTTTCTTGGCAAAGTTCCTGTTTGAGAAGGCACAAGACTGCTGGAATTCTCTAGATCTACAAGCTTTTGAGGAGATTGTAGCGCTTCTCATCTATGGGTTGGTCTTGTTCCCAAACCCTGATCAACTTATAGATGTGAACGCTGTCAAGATTTTCATATCTCGGAATCCTGTGCCTACATTGCTTGGGGACATCCTACACTCATTTTACACACGAACAATGAGGAAAAGAGGTGTTCTCATATGCAGTACTCCTCTCCTAGCAAGGTGGTTTATTTCTTACCTTCCATAATCAGTTTTGAAGAATGAGCAGGGTTTAAGGTGGTCACAATGGTTGATGACCCTCACACATTCTGATGTTCATTGGTGTTCTCGATCCAGAGAAGATGTCAATATCATTGATCATTGTGGGGAATTCCATAATGTCCCATTTCTTGGCATTAGGGGAGGAATTACCTACAACCCCTGTTTAGCTCTAAGACAGTTTGGATATGCTAGAAGGGATGACCCTCATGACATGTTGATTCCCGACTTGGTTTTTGACTTCGACAACGATGCGCAAGGAATTCGACAAAGGTTTATCAGAGCTTGGAGGATGCCCAACAAAGTGGATAGTAAGACACTGGGGCACAAGAATTCCATCCCCCTTGAGCCTTATCTCAAGTGGGTACGAACCCGCGCCCAGAATCTTATGATGCCATACCCTCACATTCTCCCCGTGATCAAAGAGCCTGTTATGGAAGGAGAGGTTCCATACACCCTCCTACATCTTGACATGCCGACATCATTGGAAGAATTGCAAAAGAGTTGGATCCAACTCAAAGTAGAACGAAATACTTTTGAAGCCAGCTTCTATGCCAGTGAGAAGAAGGTTTTGGAGCTTACCCGCCGACTTCATAAGGAGGAATGCTAGAAAAGTTCTCGAGTTCCCCTCAACGTCTGATGAAGGGGATGGTAAAGGAAAAGGAACTGCATTGCCTTCTGAATCTGAAGTTGAAGGAGAAGAAGAGGAAGAGGAAGAAGACGAAGATTACTCCAAACAGCAATATCCCCCGGTGGATGTTAAATTTAAAAATCTTGAGGATCGGTTGGCAGCCATGGAGTTGCAAAGGGTACCTGGTTTAGATTTCGAAGAACTAGGATTGGTCGTTGGGATCGCCATTCCTCCCAAGTTCAAAGTTCCTACATTTTCTAAGTATGACGGTTTGTCGTGTCCGAAGATGCATCTGAGATCCTACGTCAGAAAGATCCAACCCCACTCCTCTGATAAAGATCTTTGGGTCCATTTTTTCCAAGACAGTTTGTCAGGCACACAATTGGACTGGTTCTATCAACTCGAGAGATCGGAGGTTCATAACTGGGAAGACTTAGCTGCTGCTTTCTACCGACAATACCAATATAATGCTGATTTAGCGCCTACTCGTACTCAACTACAAAGTATGGGTATGGTTTCTAACGAGGGATTTAAAGAGTATGCTCAGAAGTGGCGTGATCTGGCTGGAAGGGTGCATCCACCATTATCGGATAGAGATAGCTAGTGTACATGTTTTTAGGGACCCTGTCTGGCCCTTTCTTCAATCATTTAATTGGGAGTTCCTCCGCGGGATTCACCGAATTAATTATGACCGGTGAAAGGGTCGAGGCCGACATTAAAAGTGGTAAGATTCAGAAAGATTCCTCCGCGTCCACTGCCATTAAGAAGACCTTCCTAGCTAAGAAGGAAGCTTCTGCTGTTTATTCTCAAAAAAGCCAAGGAAGAACCGAGCGCCGGCCAACTGTGGGGGCTGTGATGATCCAAAACTCTTCAAATGATCAACCTCGCAGCAATCAGCCAAGATCTAATCAGCAAAGGGTAGAAAGGCCACAACGGCAATTTACCCGAATCAACATGACACCGACTCAAGTACTCCCTCATTTGCTAAAGCTGAATCTTACAAATTTGAAGGAAGCATCAAAGAACCCCAATACCTCTTCTTCATATTACCACTCCAATGCAAAATATGCTTACCACTCTGACAGTGTAGGGCATGATACCAACAACTGTTGGGCTCTTAAGAACAAAATCCAAAACCTGATCGACGCCAAGGAGGTAGAATTCGATGCGCCCGAAAAGCCAAATGTGATTTCTGCCCCAATGCCTAAGCACAATCATAATGTTCATGCCGTTATGGAAGACCTTCATGTTACCAATGTTGCTGACCTTTCGACTCCGTTACCAGTGATTAAAGAAAATTTGATGAGAGCCGGGATATTCCCAGGTTGTGGAAAAAACTGTTACTTTTGTTTAAACATACGAGCTGACTTCCCACTGTTCAAATCAGGCATCCAACGCCTGATGGATACCCAAGAGATACTCTTCCAAAAGACTCCTGTTGATACCTTCACTCCTGTTACTCCTACTACCTTTGTTACTTCAACCAATGACATTGCAATAATAACCATCTCCGACAATCTTCCCAAGGCTTGCAAAAGGCATGTCAAGATTACGCCTGATCCTAAGTTTGTGCCGTTAAAGATCACCATGTCGGGGCCTGTCCCGTATCGATCTAACAAGACGATACCATGGAACTACGGAGGAGAAATCTTCTATCATGGTATCAAACAGATTGAATCAGTACAAGAGAATTCTGATGATGAAACCCCTGATATAGGGAACATTGCGGGAATAAGCAAGATAACTCGCAGTGGACGGATTTTCTCTCCGGAGATTGCTCCCCCCCGAGCAGTCTTCGGACCCTCGAAAGCTTCTGTGCCTGTCAAGCCATCTGTGCAAGGCCCGATAATTGAAGAATTGGATACTCCTGAAGTTAGACCCTCTGTTGATACTACCGATAAGGGTAAGGGGATACTAGAAGCGCCTGTCAGGATGAAGGCTCAGACTGTGGTAATCCCCGAAACCACCCAGAAAGAGATGGAAGAAATCTTAAAGATAATCAAGAAGAGTGACTACGATGTTGTGGAGCAGCTAGGGCAGACCCCTTCCAAAATCTCCATGTTGGCTCTCCTACTTTGCTCTGAGGCTCATGCTAAGGCCTTAATCAAATTTCTAAAGACGGCACACGTGCCTCAAGAAACTTCGGCTGACCAGTTTCAAGAGTGCGTGGCTAGCCTTACTGCTGATAATGGTCTTGGTTTTTCCGATGCTGATTTGACTCCTAAGGGAAAGAAACACAATGACGCGCTGCATGTCTCAGTAGAATGCAGGGGAACCACCCTTGCCCATGTCCTAGTTGATACCAGTTCATCTTTGAATATGCTGCCGAAAAAGGCGTTGGATAGATTGGACTGCGAAGGATTGACCCTCAAACCCAGTAACATCGTTGTTAGAGCCTTCGACGGTTCTAAGAGGATGGTGCATGGAGAAGTAGACATTCCTATCAAAGTGGGCACCGAGACCTTCAACTCTACCTTTTATGTGATAGACATCCGTCCTTCATATTCGTGTTTGTTGGGAAGGCCGTGGATCCACTATGATGGGGCAGTTACCTCCTCTTTACACCAAATGCTAAAGTATCCTGTTCAGGGTATGATTATAACGGTTCACAGTGAGGAAGAGTACATGATAAGTCACCTCAACTCCTTCCGCTATGTGGAGTTGGATGGAGAATTCATAGAAACGCCTTTCCAACATTTTGAGGAAGTTTCTCCTGAAGTCGCAGTTGCAAAGACAATGGCTAATGTGCCTATCTTTTCCAAGCCTGTGTCTAGGATGGCATCTCTCAAGGATGCGGAGGCTGTAATCAAAGAAGGAAGGAGTACAGTGTGGGGGCAACTGCCTGATTTTCCTCACAAGACGGACAAGTTCGGACTAGGTTTTACTGCTGCTGGCCAAAAAGCTGTGCGTCGCTCCAGGGCTGGAGGACCACCCGTAAAAATCACTCACCATGGAATTAATGCCTTAGAAGAGGTTGATGAAGAAGACAACTTTGAAGATTGGATCTTTCCAACCGTCGAAGGAGGATTAAGCAACTGGGAAGCAAAGGACTTTATTCCCATCACTTTCATCAACCAGTAATTTATCTTTGAACAATTTCCTATTTTTGGTCTGTAATAACTAAACAATTCGTACACTATTTTCACCTTATGCCTTGCCCGGGGCATATAGGTCCATTTGTAAGGGCTTGATTTTCTTCATTATCATATGCCATGTTTAATGAATCATTGGACATTTTCATCTATAAACTGTTGTGTTCATTTTCTTTCCTTTTACATTTTGTTTTGTTTAAGGATGGCTATCCCTTACACACACCCACACTCACAAAATGCAGGTACCCATCCACTCCGGATTCCATGGGTGACTATTCTGCTTTAGCCTTCGGTGACTCTGAAGATTTGATCAATCATGCTGAGTACGAAGTTGACGAAGACTGTGAAGTGCCGGGAGAGTTAGCCAGACTTTTACAACAAGAAGAGAGGGCTATTCTGCCCCATGAGGAGTTGCTAGAAACCATCAACTTGGGAACTGAGGAAGACAAGAAAGAGGTTAAGGTGGGTGCCAACCTGGAACCAAGTGTCAAAGAGCGCTTAGTACAGTTGTTGAATGCATATGTTGTAATCTTCGCCTGGTCCTATGAAGACATGCCGGGACTAGATACAAATATCGTGGTTCACCGTCTCCCTACAAGAGAAGACTGTCCACCGATCAAACAAAAGGTCTGCCGAATGAGGCCCGACATGTCTGAAAAGATCAAAGCTGAGGTAATGAAGCAATTCAACGCTGGTTTTCTGGCTGTTATTTCCTATCCATAATGGGTTGCTAACATTGTGCCCGTGCCTAAAAAGGACGGCAAAGTCAGAATGTGTGTGGACTATCGGGATTTAAACAGGGCTAGCCCTAAAGATGATTTTCCACTGCCACACATCGATATCTTAGTTGACAACACAACTCAACACAAGGTATTTTCCTTCATGGATGGATTCTCGGGATACAACCAGATCAAAATGGCCCCCGAGGACATGGAGAAAACAACTTTTGTCACGCGGTGGGGTACTTTCTGCTACAAGGTGATGCCATTCAGACTGAAGAATGTCGGGGCAACCTATCAACGCGCCATGGTAGCTTTGTTTCATGACATGATACATCATGAGATTGAAGTTTATGTAAACGACATGATAGCCCGTTCACAGACAGAAGAAGAACACCTTGACCATCTGCAAAAGCTGTTTGTCAGATTAAAGGAGTATAAGCTCAGACTGAATCCAAGCAAGTGCACTTTTGGAGTCAGGTCTGGTAAACTTTTGGGATTTATCGTCAGCAACAAGGGAATTGAGGTTGATCCTGCTAAAGTCAAAGCTATATAAGAAATGCCCGCCCCCGCATTGAAAAGGAGGTTAGAGGTTTCTTGGGACGCTTAAACTATATTGCAAGGTTCATCTCTCACCTAACATCTACCTGTGAGCCAATCTTCAAGCTGTTAAAGAAAGATCAGGTAGTTGAATGGAACAACGATTGTCAAGTTGCTTTTGATAAGATCAAGGAGTATTTACTGGAACCTCCTATTTTGATGCCACCCGTCGAAGGAAGGCCGTTAATCATGTATCTGACCGTTTTAGATAACTCAATGGGGTGCGTACTGGGCCAACATGACGAGTCTGGCCGAAAAGATCATGCCATTTATTACCTTAGCAAAAAGTTTACCGAATGTGAGACTCGCTACTCACTGCTCGAGAAAACTTGCTGCGCTTTGGTATGGGCTGCTCACCGGCTAAGGCAGTATATGTTGACTCATACCACTTTGCTGATTTTCAAGATGGATCCGATCAAGTATATCTTCGAGAAGCCTGCTTTATCTGGAAGGATCGCTAGATGGAAAATGATCCTAATTGAGTATGATATTCATTATACTACCCAAAAAGCTATAAAGGGGAGTGTACTAGCTGACCATTTAGCTCATCAAGCCGTCGAAGATTACCAATCTATGAGATTCGACTTCCCTGACGAGGACATCATGACATTGGACAACATTGAAGGTAACAGACCGTATGACGGACCTGAACAAGGATCCCGATGGACCCTGTACTTTGATGGTGCTTCAAATGCACTTGGCAACAGTATCGGCGCGGTACTTATTTCTCCGGAAGGTTGCCATACACCCTTCACTGCCCGACTTTGCTTCAGTTGTACCAACAACATGGCTGAATATGAAGCTTGCATCTTTGGTCTCAAGGCTGCTATAGACTTGGGAATCAAATCTTTGATCGTATTTGGGGACTCGGCTTTGGTTATCAGTCAAGTCAAAGGAGAGTGGGACACTAAACATCCTAATCTTATCCCATACAAAGAACATGTCCTGACATTGTTGCCTCATTTCGAGCAGATTACCTTCGAGCATTTTCTGCGAGAAGAAAATCAGTTAGCAGATGCTCTAGCTTAAATGTATTCCATGTTTAAACTCAACTGGGATAATGAGGCTCCCCAAATCACCATCGAGCGAATGGACGAACCTGTGCACTGTCATGAGATTAATACCGAAGAAGTAGTGGAACAACCCTGGTTTCATGAAATCAAAAGGTATCTCCAGACTCGATAATACCCTGAAGGAGCTTCCGTCAATGACAAAAAGTTCTTAAGGAGATTTGCTGCCAAGTTCTTCCTGAGCAATGGTATTCTTTATAAGCGCAGCCATGATTGTGTTCTACTTCGTTGTGTGGACAAGGTTGAAGCATAGTTGATCATGACCGAAATACATAGTGGCGCATTTGGCACCCACTTGAGCGGGCATACGATGGCTAAGAAGATTTTAAGGGCAGGCTACTACTGGTCTACCATGGAAGCTAATTGTCATCAACATTCCCGTACTTGCCACAAATGTCAAGTCTACACCGACAAAGTACATATTCCTCCTGTTCCCCTCAACATGCTAACAGCTCCTTGACCATTCACAATGTGGGGCATCGACATGATTGGAGATATCAAGCCTACGGCATCCAACGGACATCGCTTCATCCTGGTGGCTATTGATTACTTCACTAAGTGGGTCAAAGCAGCTTCCTACGCCTCTGTTACAAAGAATGTGGTTACCCGCTTCATTAAGCAGAATCTCATATGCCGGTACGGTATCCCCGACAGGATTATCACGGAAAACAATACAAATTTGAACAACACTATGATCACCGCTCTGTGCGAGCAGTTCAAGATTTATCATCACAATTCATCTCCCTATCGGCCAAAGATGAACGGTGTTGTTGAAGCCGCGAACAAAAAATCAAGAACATCATTCAAAAGATGACAGTCACCTACAAGGACTGGCATGAGATGTTACCGTTTGCTATGCATGGATATCGTACCACGACACATACTTCAACAGGGGCAACCCCCTTTTCTTTGGTATATGGCATGGAAGCTGTTTTACCTATGGAAGTTCAGATTCATTCCTTAAGGATTATGAAAGATGCCGGTTTAAGTGAAGACGATTGGATTCAGACCCGGCTTGATCAACTTAACTTGATCGATGAGAAGCGACTTACTGCTGTTTGTCATGGTCAGACGTATCAAAAATGGATGATCAAGGCCTTCAACAAGAAAGTCAAGCGTCAAGTATATCAAGTCGGAGATCTTGTAATCAAGCGGATTATCTTTCCGCAAAGTGATCCCAGGGGCAAGTGGACTCCTACTTACGAAGGACCATTTGTAATCAAGAGCATCTTTTCTGGTGGGGCAATGATTCTGACCACCATGGACGGCGACGACTTGCCGCACCCTGCGAATGCAGTCATAGTCAAAAGATACTACGCATAAAATGACCCGACAAGTTGAAAACCCGAAAGGGCGACTTGGGAAAAAATGGGCATCCCGGTGAATCGAAAACCTGAAAGGGCGGTTCAGGCAAAAATTAGGGATAAATAAAAAAATCTGTACACCCGGCAAGTTGAAAACCCGAAAGGGCGACTTGGGCAAAAAAGGGTTTCCCGATGGATCGAAAACCCGAAAGGGCGGTCCAGGCAAAAATTAGGGAATTAAAGCGTATGACTATGTCTCGTCGAATCACTTTAAGGACAATCTTTTCACCAACAAGTTCCAGGATTCTGATCAATCCAATCATCGGTGGACGAAGCAACAAAGGGACAGATACTCAGAGTTATGAAGGCTATAGCAGAATGGGACCCCCATGGAATTGTTACACATAACCATCTTTCTTTTTGTATAAAACTTTTCTCAATTTTATGACAACATTCTCTTACTAGGACGTCTGTCTCCTTTGTACAAAGATACTTACAAAAGTTAATACAAAGATACTTCAAAGTGCATAAATTTGCTTTCCTTTCATTCTTTTTTACACTTATGTTTTATTTGAAAACGTCCAATGTTTTGTTAAATAGGCATATGCATTTGAATATAATCACTGCTTACAAATAAAATGAAATTGAGGAAGGATAACTACTGATAATTTGAAGCTGTGGGAAGATATCCTTGTGCCATTCCAGAAGAAATCCCCCTGCAGTATGTCATTCAGATCCTCAACAGAGCTAAAACCTTGGAGTATACATCCCCAGCGGAGTTTAAGTTTCAAGATCCCCAGCGGAGCCCGTGTATTCTAAACTTTATTCCCCAACGGAGTTAAGTTTCAAAGTTCCCATCAGAGTTCAAACTCCCGATCCCCAGTGGAGCCCGAAAACCCTGAAATACCTTTCCCCCAGCGGAGCTAGAATATTCTAAACCTTCTTCCCCAGAGAAGTCAATTTTCCAACTATCAATCCCCATTAGGAACCATTCAATTCTCCCCAACTTCCTCAGTAGATTGGCATACAACCCCAACTCCTGATTCCCCCGGCCGAGTAAACACTCTCCCCACAGAGTTATTTCCCAACAGAGCGAAGATTCTAGTTCATGTTTCTCCATTGGAAGCCTCCCAGGTTCTAATTCCCCAGTAGAGGTCGATGTATACTATCACGGGATTAAACAAGACCTAAAAGACGAAGAGGCTGATACTGATGTCAGCAATATTGTTGGATCTAGTAAAGTCACCCGAAGCGGAAGACTTTTCTCCCCTGTGATCTCTCCACCAATTGTTCAGAAGCTTGTTGTTATTACATCTGCCAATACATCTGCTACTATTCCTGTTCATGTTCCGATCCTTACCCCTATTGCCGATTCATCCGATACTCGGGGCAAAGGGATCATCGGTGAGCCTGCCCAGACGGAGGCACCGAAGAAGATTATTGTTGAAGCCTCTAGACAGGAGATAGAGGAAATTTTAAAGATCATCAAGAAAAGCGACTACAATGTAGTCGAACAGCTGAGGCAAACCCCGTCGAAGATATCTATGTTGTCTTTATTGCTGTGTTCAGAGGCCCATGCTAAGGCTCTGATTTCTTTCTTGAAGACTGCGCACGTGCCGCAGGAGACATCTGCTGACCAGTTCAAAGATTGCGTGGCTAGTCTGACAGCAGATAATAGGTTGGGTTTCTCCGACGCAGACTTGACTGCTAAGGGGAAGAATCACAATGACGCTCTGCATGTCTCCTTTGAATGCAGGGGCACTACTCTGGCTCACGTGTTGGTGGATACTAGGTCCTCGTTGAACGTTTTACCCAAGAAAGCATTAGACCGGTTAGACTGTGAAGGGTTGGTGCTGAAGCTGAGTAACATTGTTGTTAGGGCCTTTGACGGGTCCAAGAGAATGGTACATGGAGAGGTGGATATTCCAGTTAAGGTTGGTTCTCAGATTTTTGCGTCTACATTCTATGTGATGAACATTCAGCCATCTTATTCTTGTTTGCTGGGTCGCCCATGGATCCATAAAGCTGGGGCAGTAACTTCTACGCTCCATCAGATGCTAAAATACCCAGTGAAAGGGAAAATTGTTACGGTACGAGGAGAAGAAGAGTACATGGTGAGCCACCTCAACTCATTCCGGTATGTGGAAATGGATGGGGAGTTCATTGAGACCCCGTTTCAACATTTTGAAGAAGTCCCCCAGACGCTGGCATCAACTGAAACTGTTACTGAAGATCCTCCAATGAAGATGGCTTCCCTTAAGGATGCACAGGCTGTTGTTGAGAAAGGTGGGTGTGCAAATTGGGGCCAACTCCCTGATTTTGCACATAAGACTGACAAGTTTGGTTTGGGTTTCACTGCAGAAGCTCAAAGGGCTATACGACGTGCATGGATCGGAGGGCCTCCCCTGTTTATCAGCAATTCAGGAGTAAATGCCATTGAAGACGATGATGAAGAGTCTGAGTTTGACAGTTGGATCTACCCGACTACCGACGGCAGAGTAAGCAATTGGACGACAAAGGACTTCGTGCCAATTTATTTTATTACCCAGTAATGAGACTTTTGTTTTGAATTTGTAACATCCAATTTTTAACTTTACGGCCCGGTGTCTTACCCGAGACACCGTGGCTTTGTTTGTGAGGGCTTTATGTGTGTCATTTTCATATATCATTAATAAAAGCATTGGACGTTTTCTTTCATTTCAAATTTTGCGCTCTATGTTTTTCTCTTTTATCTTGCAAAACAACTATTTTACACACACTCACATATACAAGTCTACATCCACTCTGGATCCCACTGATAACGACTCTGCTACTGCCAGTTATGACTTCGAAAGTTCAATCAACCAAGCCGAGGAAAAAGGTGAGGATGATTGCAAAGTACCTGGTGAACTTGCTAGATTGTTACTTCAAGAAGAGAGGGCCATACAGCCGCACGAAGAGCCAGTAGAATCAGTAAATCTGGGTACAGAGATAGACAAGAAAGAGGTCAAGATCGGCGCAAATTTGGAGTCTAGTGTTAAGCAAAGGCTAATTCAGATGCTGCGTGACTATGTTGAGATCTTTGCCTGGTCTTATGAAGATATGCCTGGGTTGGATACTGATATCGTGGTTCACTGCTTGCCTACCAAGGAAGACTGTCCTCCAGTGAAACAGAAAGTTCGCCGAATGCGCCCAGAGATGTCTGAGAAAATCAAGGCTGAAGTTATGAAACAATTTGATGCCGGTTTTCTAGAAGTTACTTCTTATCCACAATGGGTAGCCAACGTGGTTCCGGTGCCGAAGAAGGATGGTAAGGTTCGAATGTGTGTCGACTATAGGGATCTGAACAGGGTAAGCCCCAAGGATGATTTCCCTCTGCCTCATATCGACGTTCTGGTTGACAACACCGCACAACATAAGGTATTCTCCTTTATGGATGGTTTCTCCGGTTATAATTAGATTAAAATGGCTCCCGAAGACATGGAGAAAACAACCTTTGTTACTCAATGGGGTACCTTTTGCTACAAAGTCATGCCGTTTGGATTGAAGAATGCTGGGGCAACGTATCAACGCGCCATGGTCGCCTTGTTCCATGACATGATCCATCATGAGATTGAGGTATACATTGACGACATGATTGCAAGATCCCAGACTGAGGAAGAACATCTGGACCACCTTCAGAAGCTATTTGACAGGCTAAAATTGTACAGGCTGAGGTTAAACCCGAACAAATGCACCTTCGGGGTGAGATCTGGTAAGCTGCTGGGTTTCATTGTTAGTGACAAAGGTATTCAAGTAGATCCTGCAAAGGTGAAGGCTATACAGGAAATGCCAACTCCCCGAACAGAAAAAGAAGTCAGAGGCTTTCTGGGACGTCTGAACTATATTGCCCAATTCATCTCACACCTGACTGCTACTTGTGAGCCAATTTTCAAGTTACTGAAGAAAGATCAAGTGGTAAGATGGAACAATGAATGTCAGGCCGCTTTCAAAAGGATTAAAGAGTATCTACAAGAGCCACTAATTCTGATGCCTCCAGTTGAAGGGAGACCTCTGATCTTATACTTGACAGTACTCGACAATTCGATGGGGTACGTGCTGGGGCAGCATGACGAGTCTGTTCGAAAAGAGCATGCTATTTATTACCTTAGCAAAACGTTTATCGTCTGCGAGACCCGATACTCGTTGCTCGAGAAAACTTGCTGCACTTTGGCATGGGCTGCTCGCCGGCTGAGACAATATAAGCTGACTCACACTACTCTATTGATATCAAAGATGGATCCAATCAAGTATGTCTTTGAAAAGCCTACCTTGTCCGGAAGAATAGCAAGATGGAAGATGATCTTGACTGAGTATGACATTCAATACACGACCCAAAAGGCAATCAAGGGAAGTGTGTTGGCAGATCATCTGGCACATCAGGTAGTGGATGATTACCAGTCTATGAACTTTGAATTCCTGGATGAGAACATCATGTTGGTGACTGACTGTGAGACACCTAGACCGGATGAAAGACCTGAGGAAGGATCCCGATGGTCTATGTACTTTGATGGAGCTTCAAACGCTTGTGGTAATGGCATTGGCGCCGTGATCATATCTCCTGAAGGCTCTCATACTCTGTTCACCGCCCGACTATGTTTCAACTGCACCAACAATATGGCGGAGTATGAAGCATGCATCATGGGTCTTCGAGCAGCTATTGACCTAAGGATTAAGTTTCTAAGTGTTTTCGGAGATTCCGCTCTCGTGATCAGCCAGATCAAAGGCGAGTGGGATACGAAACACCCAAATCTTATTCCTTACAAAGAGTATGTATTGACTTTGCTTCCGCACTTCGAGGAGATAACCTTTGAACACTTCCCTAGAGAGGAGAATCAGTTGGCGGACGCGCTAACTACGATGTCTTCTATGTTCAAAGAAAAATGGGACAATGAAGCTCCCCAGGTTACCATCGAGAGGTTAGACTAACCTGCACATTACTGTGATATTGAGACTGGAGAGGTAACAAATAAACCCTGGTTTCATGAGGTAAAGATGTATCTTGAGGCTCAGGAGTACCCCGAGGGTGCATCTGTTAATGATAAGAAGTTTTTGAGGAGGTTCGCGGCGAAGTTCTTCATCAGCAATGGCATTCTTTACAAGCGTAACCATGATTCAACCTTACTGTGTTATGTGGATAAGAACGAAGCAGAAAGGATTATGGCAGAGTTACACGAAGGTACTTTCGGGACTCATTCCAGTGGACATACCATGGCAAAGAAAATCCTTCGGGAAGGATATTATTGGTCCACAATGGAAGCCGACTGTTATCCGCATTCTCGGACCTGTCACAAGTGGCAAGTCTATGCTGATAAGGTGCACATACCTCCAGTACCTCTGAATGTCTTGACAGCTCCTTGGCCTTTTGCAATGTGGGGTATCAATATGATCGTTGAAATCAGACCTACTGCATCCAACGGGCATCGTTTCATCTTGGTAGCTATTAATTACTTTACGAAGTGGGTTGAATCAACTTCTTTTGCTACCGTAACCAAGAACGTCGTGGCACGGTTCATTCGGAACAATCTGATCTGTCGATATGGTGTACCAGAAAGGATCATTACGAACAATGGTACAAATCTCAACAATAAAATGATTACCGAGCTCTGCAAGCAGTTCAAGATACAGCATTATAACTCTTCTCCCTACCGGCCGAAGATGAACAGAGCTGTTGAAGCGGCTAATAAGAACATTAAGAAGATTGTGCAGAAAATGACGATAACATACAAAGACTAGCACAAGATGTTACCATTCACTCTTCATGGGTACCGCACGTCGGTGCGAACGTCAACAGGGGCAACCCCCTATTCCTTGGTATATGATATGGAGGCAGTCTTGCCCATTGAAGTTCAGATACCCTCTCTTCGGATTATGAAGGATGCAGGTTTGAGCAAAGACGATTGGGTTCAGACCCGGCTTGATCAGCTGAACCTAATCGACGAAAAAAGACTTACTGCTATTTGTCATGGTCAAACGTATCAAAAACGGATGATCAAGGCATTTAACAAGAAAGTTAGACGACAAGAGTATCAAGTTGGGGATCTGGTGATTAAACGCATCATCCTACCTCAAGGTGATCCCAGGGGAAAATGGACCCCTACGTACGAAGGGCCATTTGTGGTTAAGAACATTTTCTCAGGAGGAGCTATGATTCTAACCACCATGGGTGGTGACGACCTTCCTCACCCCGTCAATGCAAACATAGTGAAAAAATACTACGCATAATCAAATACCCGCTAGGTTGACTGGCCTAGGCAAAAATAAGGGCTTCCCGGCGAACCAAAAGGGTTCGGGCAAAAATAAGGGATGAAAATAAAAAAATCTGTACACCCGGCAAGTCGAAAACCTGAAAAGGCGGCTTGGGAAAAAAAGGGTATCCCGTTGGACTGAAAACCCGAAAGGGCGGTCCAGGCAAAAATTAGGGATCAAAGCGTAACACTATGTCTCATTGGATCACCTGGCGACCAGACTTTGGTAACGACCATCAAGCTCGGACGACACTAATCGATCTGATCTACCTTCAACCAAGTAGCAAAGGGATGATATGCTCGAGGACATAAAGGCAATAGCAGAGTTGGAACCCAGTGGGATTATTCACATGGATGTTTTTCTTTGTTTTCACAAATTGTGTAAATTCCATTTGTTGGGCGGCATTCTCTTACTAGGACGTCAGCCTCTTGTATAAAAGACGCCTATTTACAGGCCAAACTTCAAAAATCAATACAATTCAGTTTCACAAATAAATTTTTTCTTTTTCTGTTTTGTTTTGCAAAGAACGTCCAATGTTCAATTTTTGATATATGCATTTGACATTAGTTGCTGCTCATAAATATTTATATGCAAAACAAAAGACAATTACTTGTAATATCAGAAACAGGGGCAAAACGAGAAATGTCAAAACTGTACAATTGCTCTGTCCACCAGGTATAAGGATAGACCTAACTGGAGGAAACGATTGAAAGTACATTCATTCCCCGCAAAGTAAGATAAAGTTAGTGGTGTTAGCTCTCCCCAGCTGAGACTCGCAACTGTGAATGAATCGGTAATACTCTCCCCAAGCAGAATTTATCCATCATCAACACTAGACAATTATCCTCAGCGGAGTCTGAAAGCCTTCCCCAACGGAGTATAAAAATATACATCCCCAGTGGAGTTGGAAGAATTGTCCCCAGTAGACCCCGAAAGATCATCCCCAATAGAGTCTAAAAAGACTATCCCCAGTAAGGTCGCTATTGGAAAGTCATCCCCAGCGGAGTTCTTCCTTTCACAAACAGAAATTCAATCCCCAACAAGGTTCATTATCACCAACAACGGTAATTCCTTCCCAGCTGAATTTATCAACGGAATCCTCAACAAAGCATCTATTTCCCACAGAGTCATTCTCTCATCAGTTTATTCCCCATCGAAGTTATCCTCTCCTACAAGTTCATTCTCACGAACATCTTCATCCACTATCTCCAGCGGGAACGAAGAACTCAACTCTTTTCTCCAGCAGCAATCCATGATTTATTTTCCCCAGCTCAAAACATCACATTTTCATACATCATGACATGCATATGCATCATACAAAACAATCTCATTTATTTTGAGAACATCATTGTCTGATACATATCATGCATTTACATACAACTAACCTTTACCTTTCAGGAAACATTCTCACAAAGTTCAAGCTATGAAGCTTCTACCTCAGTCGAATTACGGACAAGTTCCTAAATCTCGACAGATATTACCCCAGTTGAATTATGGACAAGTTCCTAAATCTCAACAAAGCTTTTTCTCCAGTTGAATTACGGACGATGTTCCTAAATCTCAGCGAAGATATTTCATCAGTTAAATTACGGACAAGCTCCTAAATCTCAGCGAAGATATTTCATCAGTTGAACTACGGATAAGCTCCTAAATCTCAACAAAGTTATTTCATCAGTTGAATTACGGATGAGCTCCTAAATCTCAGCAAAGCAGTCGAATTACGGACGAGTTCCTAAATCTCGACAGATATTTCATCAGTTGAAATATGAACAAGCTCCTAAATCTCAGCGAAGTTATTTCCCCAGTTGAATTACAGACATGCTCCTAAATCTCAACAAAGTTGTTGAATTACAGACTAGTTCCTAAATCTCGACAAATATGTTCCTCGGTTGAATTACGAACAAGCTCCTAAATCTCGACAAAACCAATTGAATTACGGACAAGCTCCTAAATCTCGACAAAACCAGTTGAATTACGGACAAGCTCCTAAATCTCGACAAAACCAGTTGAATTACGGACAAGCTCCTAAATCTCGACAAAACCAGTTGAATTACGGACAAGCTCCTAAATCTCGACAAAACCAGTTGAATTACGGACAAGCTCCTAAATCTCGACAAAACCAGTTGAATTACGGACAAACTCCTAAATCTCGACAAAACCAGTTGGATTACGGACAAACTCCTAAATCTCAACAAAGTCAGTTGAATTACAGACGAGCTCCTAAATCTCAGCAAAATTTGTTCCCTCAGTTGAGTACGGACGATTGAAGTTCCTAAATATCAACAGAGATGACTCACCAGCAGAATGACGGACGACGAAGCTCCTAAAATTCTACTTCTCTCAACAAAGATCAGACTTCCCCGACGGAATCTTCCACAACAACAGGTATGCAAGCTCTCGCTAAGGAATTTCTTAGGTGATCGACACTCCTTCAAATGGCATCTGTAAGCTCATTCCCGACATCATAAGATAATTATCATTTCATGCGAGTGCAAATTTCTGGGCACTCTAGTGTTCAATCCACTTCCACCTTCAGATTACGGAAGGCACGAAAGCCAATCTGCATCCTCAGGTTTAAGAATATTGAACAGGGGAAGCTGTTGTACCCCAAAATTTGCCCTCCCATATTTCTCAAAACATGGCAAGAAAGATCTCCAAGTTGCTCAAGGTAGTCCAAGAGTTGGCCAGACAAGCTCTCTCCTAAGGCAGTCTACCCCAAGCTAGGGTTTCACATTGCATCAAGATCCTTGAGTCCAAGTGACCCAAAGTGCTCACCAATGTCCTAATATGTTCTCAATATCATCCATGTCAAGTTTCAAGCCTTGTAGAGGAATTTTGCTCAGTCAATTGCCCAAAGGCCCAAAAATCAACTATGCTAGAGCAAAAGTCAACTGTGACCTACATACAGTCAAACTTCAAGATTTATTGTCAACATTATCATTTTGAAGTATATTTCATCATTTGATCAAGGGTTGATCATGATTCATCAAGGATTTCTCAAAATTCATTAAGATTCAAAAGTTGCTAAATTAGGGTTTTGTAGAAAAAGTCAACTCAACTTTGACCAAGCATAACTTTCTCATAATTTATGAGAAATGACCCATCCAAAGCTCATTTTGAAGAGGATGCAATTACCTACAATCCATATTCAGCTCACAAGATCAAAATATTCACTCACAAGAAGTTATGAATTTGGACATTATAGATCATTTTGAAAAGTCAACAAAAACACCTTTTTTGTCAAAGCTTCATACATGAGCATGGAATATCAAATTGAAATGATACAAAAAGGGTTGGTTAGAGGACATCTCAATATTTCTAAAAAGTCCAATAACACCTACAAAGGTTCAAAATTGAGGAAGTTATGCATTGTTGAAGTTGGACTTTTTTTGCAAAATTGCCAAAAGTCAACTATGCCCAAAACTTCAAATTTTGCCAAATGGGCCCATTCTTTTTCACTTGTTTTGGGTTGGAATTATATCCCACGTGCTCTATCCTTGGCCATGTGTCCATATCATATTTTTATTAATTATTTTGATTTTTATTTGAATTTATTTGATTTAAATCAAATAAAATCAAATAAAATCCAAAGCATTGATAACAATGGATCTTTTGATTGTTTCAGGCTTTAATTACAGCTAGCAAGGCATTGAAACTCGAATCAAGGCAAGTTGTGTACAAAAAATTCAAATCAAGCCAAATTTGGAAGGTTGTAAAAGAAAATCAAATCAAATATCAAAGCATTGAAAGAGAGATATTTGGACAGGATATTCAAACCTAATACATTGTACAATACATAAGGGTCGTGTGCAGACCAAAATAAGGGTTGGAGATCAAGCATAGAGCCAGAACCAAATTTGCAAAAACAAGAAAAAAGTGTGAGATTGAAACAGGGCTTAGAGGCATCCTCAAGGCTTGACAATTGTCCCAATCGTCTCCTGGCAATCTCCACAAGCGAAAGCAAGTAAAATAACGCGTTTTCAAGCCTCCCAGTGCACTGTAAGCCGCTCACGGAATCACCATCTTCTTGATTTCGAAAAGCTTCATTCTTGCATCTATAATGAAAAATAATTGCATATTCTGAATCACCATATCATTTGCTAGCTTTTTGCAATAACCAATTTCATTCATATGCCTTATATCGTGAATCACCATGGTTAGGGTTTCTTGGAGTTTTTTAGGACTTTTGTTTTTAGGTACAATTAGCCTACATAATAGCCATGGTTATGATCAGAAGAAGGAGACGAACTCAATCATGGTCTTAGAATGCATTTCCATGGCCTGTAGGAGATTTGGGAGGAACCCCTGTCTGTAGCGACGAACATTTGTCCGTAGGTATAGGCGTTGTTGTTTTTAGCCACGATTCAATGACAGGGATGATACGTTGGCACTACCCCATTTGTCCATTCAAACAGCGCGCATTTTTTTTTAAATATTTTTTATCCATTAAATTTTGTTTTTATATATTATCATTTATTTGCATTATATTAACAATTGAGAACAAGTGCTTCAGTGGCAAACATGGCGTGGATATCCCTTCAGGACCTGGGTTCGAATCCCAGGTCCCCCTATTTTCTCCATATTATTTGTTTTCAGGAAATTCAGTACAAGCAAGGCCAGGATTTCCATCATACACTCTCACTATCCAATGTACCAGATGGCCAGATGGCCAGATCTGGTGGCCAGCGTTGAAGGTGTACCATATGCCAAGTCAATGTACGCGCGCTGGATTGAAAAAAGTGAATGTGGACATCACAATTGGGCCCAGAATTTCTGCTATTGACACCCTTGCAAATCAGGCCCAATCCCTATCTCTCTTTATATTTTCTTTTTTTCATTTAGTTATTTTATTTTATTTATTTTAATTACTAACCAAATTAATTCCTTCTTTTATCAAAAAATCACAAAAATGTTTTTTACCCAATTAAAATTCAGAAATTTTTATTTTTTATTAATAAATATTAATTAATTTAATTAGGTAGATTAATTAGGTAACTTAAATTTATTTTGCAAATATTTAAAATCAACTAGAAATCATTAGGTTTTAACATTAATTTAATTATTTTATTTTCTTTCTTAAATTAACAAAAACTCTAAAAATATGTCATTTATTATATTTCATTAATTAATTTATTTAATAATTAATCCAGCATTTAATTTTAGGATTTAATTTCTTTTCTTAATAATAAAAACAACAAAAACATTTTCTTTTAAAAGGGTCAAAACCCTAAATTCGCATTCGATTTAATGTCCCGCGCGCTTTATTTTTCTTTATCCAATTAATGTATCTGCTTACGGCTTGTAATAATTAATTAGGACATTTATTTATTTTTCCGCTTTTAAATTTCAAAGGGTTGTCTTTGGCGATGTAAATACCCGACGCCTTGTAATAATTTAGTTTAATTTCCGCACCTTTAATTTCTGCAAATCATACAACTGCTAGATGTTTGATAACAGGGTTTGCATGACAAGAATGAATGTTTAAATTAAAATCAATTAGATCACCCTAAACATGTGCAAAGATTAAAATAACTGAAACCAACACAATTGCACATGCGCACTCCTAGGATACACCCCACTTGGTTTCCTTTGTAAGCGGTCATTGAGTATAGGTTGTTTTAGAGGTCGCCCTCTTGTCTAAAAGATCATAGTTGCCTCAAAATGGTTGCCTCGAATATCGTTGCCTCGAATAAATGATCTAAGACATTAGGGTTACCACTAAGACATCCTAACATTGCTTTAGTGATCGTCTGTCCCTCTTTCGAATTGACCCTCAAACTCCAACGACGGTGCTACCTACTCACTAATAGTGGGATAATATTGTCTAAAGGAAATTAGCATAGAAAGATTCCTTTTTCGAGTAGGTAGATTAGTTCTCAGATACTTGCTCATCCAAAACAAAACTTTTTCACACTTACACTTTTACAAACAAGTTTTCAAAAACACTTCATTACACTCTTGAAGACAGAAGCAAGAGTTAAATCGAAGTTAAAACAAAAAACTTTTCAAAACCCACAAGCACAAAGAAAACAATTTTGAAAATGATGAGCAAGTACCTAAGAGCCCGTAGATAACTACGGATAGAAAGAGTGCTAATACCTTCCCTTTTTATAATCTACCCCCCGTACTCAGAAATATCTCAAAAAAGGAATTTTTCTATGCTTTTTTCCTTTCCTAGTTGGATAAAATAAAAGATGGTGGCGACTCTTGCTTACTGTGACATTTTGCAAACACAAACGCAAAACGCGAACCAGCATTCCAAAAACAGTCAGTTCTTCCCAACGTATCACACATATATATACCTTTCCACATTTAACTTATTTATTCAAATATTTGTACAAATTCAATTTGGTTGTAATAGCTTAATTAGATTTACATTATTGTAAATCCCCATTTATAATTTTTATACCCCCTCCCATAAAATGTTGTAATAGTGTAGTAATCTTTAAATTACGCAATTTATTGCTTTTACATAACATGCTAGTAATTAGGGTTTGTATGGCAAGATAAAAACAATCAAATAGAAAACCCTAATCCAAGACAAAATCAAGCATGAAAATAACACACTTGCACACAAGCACCCCTAGGGTTACTCCACTTGGTTGCCTTACATAAAAATGGCCATATTACGCATGTGAAGTATCTTGAAAAACAAACAAGTATAAGATCATAGTCCCTCGATGACGCTATTCAAAGTTGCCTTACAAAATGATCTTAGCCCCTCAAAAA
This sequence comes from Vicia faba, assembly GCA_948472305.1. Lineage (NCBI taxonomy): Eukaryota > Viridiplantae > Streptophyta > Magnoliopsida > Fabales > Fabaceae > Vicia > Vicia faba. The sequence goes on from OX451737.1 coordinate 668,157,514, forward strand.
TGCTAAGATACTTTGCAACATTGCTAATCATGGTTATACGATGACCCACGTTCGTCCTGTTAACATCCAAAGATAGGGTTGCTTACCAAATCAATGGCAAGACAACAATGTCAAAGGAATAGAAAATGAACAAGAAAGACATTTGAGTAGGTAGATTACTTCTAGTTACTTGCTCCATTTCAAACAACTATCCTTGCTATTTTCAAAACAAACACACACATTTCCAAACATCTTACAAACATTGGAAACATTTTCAAAAAAAGACAAACATCTTTGTATACATTCTTATGAACGAGAATCATTACAAAGATTGCCTAAACAATGGCCTCTTTTACAAAATACTTTCAAAACCACACAAAGCACAATTTCAAAACAAAAGTAAGTGATCTAGCAAGTAACTAAGAGCCCATGGAAAACCATGGATGAAAAGGGTGCTAATACCTTCCCTTTTCATAATCTACCCCCCGAACTCAAGAAATAATCTCAAAGGTCTTTCCTATGCTTTTTCACCTTTCCTTTTGGATAAAATAAAAGTCGGTGGCGACTCTTGCTAAACGTAACATTTGCGATAAAACGCAAAACCCTCAAGTCAGTTCTCCCACTGTATTACATAACTGGCGACTCTGTTGGGGAATTTTATAAAAGTGGGGTTACATTAGGGATAGATCACATTTATTTGCTTATATTGTTTGAATTGTATGCTTTACATTATGGTTCTTTGTTTGGGTTTGACCTCTACCCGGATTTGAGATACATTATAGGTAAATAGCAATACGTTGTGGAAACTGTGCAGGGTATACCAACATGGTCTAAATAATAGCTATGTTAGTGTGACATATTTGTGGGTACCGGTAGCCTTTGAGTTAATCAAAGAGAATACGGGGCCGCTGAGTGATGTCATAAAGCACTAATGAACCTCTAGAACCTTTACTTGACCAACTTGGCCTTTAGGGATGTAGTGAGATGACCGGCTTTGGTGCAGTCCGAAGTTGGTAGATACTCGATACTACACTCATTGAGGTTTGGTTTCTTGGGATATTTCGGTCGCCATTAAAGAGGCTTGAGCTGAAACAATGACCAAGGAAACAATCCGGTGATATTGAGCTCCTTAGAACCCGGTTACTATTACTAGGACAGGTTTAAGCCAACTTAACTTCAAGAGGGTACTTACCTATAAAACTCCATGCAAGCCAAAACTAAGAACTTGTTTGCTTTACTTGTATATGCATACTTGTACATAACATCATGGACATCATGAGCATCACATACATCCACTAACCATTTCAAGGATTTCTTTGAGATTCATCTTTGTTCTTGTTTTGTAGGATATGGATTCACTTCGCAGGAAAACTATTCAAGTCAACCTTGTGAGAATCCAACCACAACTTAAGGAGCTAGTTTCAAGGATTCCTGAAAACTCTCCATTCACCGAAAGACATGGTTGTCTACTCAACCTGGTCACCTCCAACACTGATGAGGATATGATGAAGGTGCTCTTTTAGTTCTTTGACCCTTTGCACAATTACTTCACATTTCCCGACTATCAGCTTGTGCCTACTTTGGAAGAATTCTCCCAACTCTTGAGGATTCCCATTCTCAATCAACTACCTTTCAACGGTACGGAAAGAGACCCAAAGCCAAAAGAGATTTCTCAAGCTCTGCACTTGCACTCATCTGATGTCACAACTCATTGGGAAACTAGAAGTGGTGTCAAAGGCTTCTTAGAAAAGTTCCTATTTGAGAAAGCCCAAAGTTGTTGGAATTCCTTAGATTTGCAAGCCTTTGAGGAAATTGTGGATCTTCTTATCTATAGGATGGTCTTATTTCCCAATCCTGACTAACTCATAGATGTGAGCACCGTTAAAATCTTCATGTCATGCAATCCGGTGCCTACATTGCTAGGGGATATCCTAAACTCTTTTCACACTCACACAATGAGGAAAAGAGGTGTACTTATGTGTTTCACTCCTCTCCTGGCAAGATGGTTTATTTCTCATCTTCCCCAATCAGTCTTAAAGAATGAGCAAGGTTCAAGGTGGTCACAAAGGTTAATGACGCTCAAACATTCAGACATTCATTGGTGCTCCCGATCCAAAGAGAATGTTATTATTGTTGACCGTTGCGGGGAATTCCCTAATGTCCCTCTACTTGGAATTAGGGGAGGCATCGCCTATAACCCATGCTTAGCTTTAAGACAGTTTGGTTATGCCCGAAGGGATGGCCCGCACGAGATGCTGATTCAAGGTTTGGTATTCGACTACGACAACGACGATCAAGGTCTTCGCCAGAGATTCATTCGAGCTTGGAGGATGCTAAACAAGGTGGATAGCAAGACTTTGGGACACAAGAATTCCATCCCTCTTGAGCCTTACCTCAAATGGGTACGAACCCGTGCTCAAAGTCTTATGATGCCTTATCCTTCCATCCTTCAGGTAATTATTGAGCCTGTTAAGGAGGGAGATGTTCCATACACTATCCTACATCCTGACATGCCCACATCTCTTGAAGACCTACAAAGGGATTGGATACAGCTCAAAGGAGAGCGAGATACTTTCGAAGCCCAATTCTACGCAAGCGAGAAGAAGGTTTTGGAACTCACTAGGCTACTTCATGAGGAGAAGACCCTAAATGCCTACATAGCACCAAAAAGGATGCGCACTACTTTTCTATCTTAGAGTTTTGTATTATTTTGTCCAAGGGGAATTGATGTACTCAAACTTTATCTTATTAATATAACGTGTGTTTTCTTTTTGTCTAAAACGAACTTGAATCTTTGAAATCCTCGAAAACATTGCATATGCACATATCATTCATCATAAAATAAACAGGTCTTTTGCAACAAGTTTCCTCATCTCTCTACTATTTATTTCAGTAAGATGGATCTCGAACAAACAGTCAAAGATCTCCAAGCTCAGAACACACCGTTTCAATAGTTGCTCATAACCCTAGCCAAGGGGCAAGAAGAATTGAAGACTCTGCTGGCTGAAGAGAGGAAAAAGAAAAGAAAGAAGGTAACTGGAGTCTTAAACATGGGGAGAAGGTTTCAGGGACAAACAAGAAGGACTTTAAACTTTGCAACAACTTCTGGTGAAGGAGAGGGGAAAGGAAAGGAAACAGCGGTCCCGTCAGAATCTGAAGAGGAGGAAGAAGAGGAAGACTACTCTGAGGAATAATATCCTCCAGTTGATGATAAGTATAGACATCTCAAAGAGAGTTTGAGAGCGATGGAAATACAAAAGGTGCCAGGCTTAGACTTTGAAGAATTGGGACTAGTGTCGGGGATTGTGATTCCTACGAAATTCAAAGTGCCTTTCTTCGCAAAATATGATGGGGTGTCATGTCCTAAGATGCACCTCCGATCATATGTGATAAAGATCCAACCACACTCCGCTGATAAAGACTTGTGGGTGCATTTTTTCCAAGATAGTCTACCTGGAACGCAACTCGACTGGTTTTACCAACTAGAAAGAGCCAACGTGCACAATTGGGAAGATCTTGCCGCAACTTTCTACAAGCAATATCAATATAATTCTAATTTGGTGCCTACCCGTACTCAACTTCAGAGTAGGGCTATGGCTTCCAATGAGGGTTTCAAGGATTACGCGCAGAAATGGAGAGATCTGGCTGGAAGAGTTCAACCCCCTCTGTCTGAAAGGGAATTGGTGGACATGTTCTTAGGCACTTTATCGGGCCCTTTCTTCAACCATTTAATTGGAAGCTCATCTGCGGGATTTACTGAACTAATATTAACCGGAGAGAGGGTGGAAGCTGGCATAAAAAGTGGAAAGATTCAGAAGGATTCATCTTCTTTTACAGCTGCGAGGAAGCCTTTTATTGGGAAGAAAGAAGTAGCTGCTGTATAACCACAAAGGAACCAAGAGAGAGCCGAACGCCGACCAATTGTAGGGGCTGTTATGATTCCAAAGCCTACGTCTGATCAACAAAGAAGTAATCAACCAAGGGTGGAAAGGAAAGTCAGGAAATTTACCAGAATCAATATGACTCTGTCTCAAGTATTACCGCATCTTCTGAAATCCAATTTGGCAACTTTGAAAGAAGCTCCTAAAAACCCCAACACAGCGTCCCCTCATTATCACCCCAATGCCCGTTGCGCGTATCACTCCGAAAGTCCTGGTCACGATACTAACAACTGTTGGGCCTTGAAAAACAAAATAAAAGACCTCATTGAAGCAAAATAAATTGAGTTTGATGCGCCCAAAAAGCCAAACTTCATTTCTGCTCCTATGCCCAAACATGGTCACAACACCAATGCTATTGAAGAACATTTTTTTGTTACCACAGTTGATGAACTCGTGACTCCACTCCCAATCATTAAGATAAACTTGTTAAAAGCCAGTGTATTACCGGGTTGTAATGAAGACTGCCACCTCTGCTTATCCTCACCAACTGATTTCCCTTTGTTAAAAACAGGCATTCAACGCTTGATAGACAACAAAGAGATTCTGTTTGAAAGTAATCATGTTTCACCTGTTCCTGTTGAAGATGTTTCAATTATTACCATCTCCGCCAATTATTCCAGGGTCCCCAAAAGACCCGTTAGAATTACATCGGTTCTGAAAACTACTCCTCTAATAATCACAAGGCCTGGGCCAATCGCATATGAATCAGACAAATCTGTGCCGTGGAATTACGGTTGGGACATTTACTACCATGGCATCAAACAAGATGGGCCGGCCGCCGAAGAGATAAACTCCGAAGAATAAGATTCCGACATTAGCAATATTGTTGGAACTAGTAACATTACCCAAAGTGGTAGGATCTTTTCTCCAGAAATTTCCCCCCCAAAGGTAGTTTTGGACCCGCGGCTGCTCCAAAGGTTACTTCCGTACCCGTAATCATCTCTGCAAGTGCTCCTATTTATAAAGCCGTTACAACCCCCGTTGTCATTTCTACCAACAATCCTACTGCTGAAACTCGAGGAAAAAGTATTCAAGTGGAGCCTGTCTGGACAAAGGCTTAATCACTGACTATCCCCGAAACATCCAAGAAAGAAATGGAGGAGATCCTAAAAATTATAAAGAGGAGCGACTATGACGTAGTTGATAGTTGAACAGTTGGGGCAAACTCCCTCCAAAATCTCCATGATGGCATTACTACTGTGTTCCGAGGCACATGCGAAAGCCTTGGCAAAGTTCCCAAAGACAACCCATGTACCTCAAGAGATATCTGCTGATCAATTTCAAGACTGCGTGGCCAGCTTGACAGCGGATAACAGCCTAGGCTTCTCGGATGCTGATCTGACACCAAGGGACAGAAAGCACAACGAGGCATTGCATGTCTCTGTGGAATGTAGGGGAACTACTCTGGCCCATGTCTTAGTGGACACTGGCTCATCTTTGAATGTCTTACCGAAAAAATCTCTCAACAGACTTGATTGTGAAGGACTGACGTTAAAGCCAAGTAACATAGTAGTAAGGGAATTTGATGGCTCGAAGAGGATGGTACACGGGGAGGTGGATATCCCCATAAAGGTTAGGACTCAAACTTTCAATTCAACCTTTTATGTAATGGACATCCGCCCTTCGTACTCTTTCCTGCTAGGACGGCCATGGATCCATAATGCTGGCGCTGTCACCTCTACATTACACCAGATGCTGAAGTATCTGGTTCAAGGAATGATTATCACTATCCACAGAGAGGAAGAATACATGATTAGCCATCTCAATTCCTTCAGGTATGTGGAATTGGATGGCGAGTTCATTGAAACCCCTTTTCAACACTTCGAAGAGGTCCCCCAAGAGGTAGCAGTGACCAAGACTGTGTCCCAGGTTTCCAAGATTACAAGGCCTCCACTCCGGATGTCATCTCTGAAGGACACCAAAGCAGTAGTAGAAGAAGGTGGATGCACTATCTGGGGGCAACTTCCGGATATCCCGTATAAGTCTGACAGGTTTGGCTTAGGTTTCACTTCAAGTACTCAAAAGGCTGTACGCCGTGCCCGTGCTAGAGGGCCACCCTTGAAGATTAGAAACCGAGAGGTCAACGCGGTAGAAGATGGTGGAGAGGATTGCAACTTGGAGGATTGTATCTTTCCGACTATCAGTGGAGGACTCCACAATTGGGAGGCTAGAGACTTCGTCCCAATAAATTTCATCCCTCAGTAATTTATCTTAACATTTTGTCGGATCTGTAATATTCAAAAACAATTCGCACTCTTAAAACCTTGTGTCTTTCCCGAGGCACAATGGTCCATTTGTAAGGGTTATTATTTCATCTTCATATGACATTCAATGAATCATGAACATTTTTCGCATACAAACTTTTGTGCTCATTGTTTTTCTTTTACATTTTATTTTTAAGGATGGCTATACCCTTACACACACCCACACTCACAAATGCAGGTACCCCTCCATTCTGGATCCCATGGGTAACGATACTGCTATGGCCTTTTGTGACTCTGAGGATCTAATCTACCAAGCCGAAGACGAAGGTGAGGAAGATTGTGAAGTACCAGGGGAACTTGCCAGACTACTACAACAAGAGGAAAGAACCATTCAGCCTCACGAGGAACCTGTGGATACAATCAACCTGGGTACCGAGGAGGATAAAAAAGAGGTCAAGGTGGGTGCCAATCTGGAACCCAGTGTCAAGGAGCGTCTGATTCAACTGTTGCATGATTATGTTGAAATCTTTGCCTGGTCATATAAAGACATGCCAGGACTTGATACGGACATCATGGTACATCGTCTGCCTACAAGAGAAGGTCATGAGACCTGATATGTCAGAAAAGATCAAAGCGAAGGTCATGAAGCAATTCAATGCTGGATTCTTGGCTGTCACTTCCTACCCTCAATGGGTTGCCAACATTGTTCCCGTACCTAAAAAAGACGGCAAAGTACGAATGTGCGTGGACTATAGAGATTTGAATAGGGCAAGCCCTAAAGATGATTTTCCACTCCCCCACATTGATATCCTGGTTGACAATACGGAATAACACAAAGTGTTTTCCTTCATGGACAGATTTTCAGGTTATAACCAAATCAAAATGGCACCTGAGGACATGGAGAAAACAACATTTGTCACACAGTGGGGCACATTCTGTTACAAGGTGATGCCATTCGGACTGAAGAATGCTGGGGCAACCTATCAGTGCGCCATGGTAGCTTTATTTCACGACATGATACATCATGAAATAGAGGTTTACATAGACGATATGATAGAAAGATCACAAATAGAAGAAGAGCACCTTGATCACTTACATTAGTTGTTTGAGAGACTGAAGAAGTACAAGCCGAGGTTGAACCCAAACAAGTGCACGCTTGGAGTACGACCCGGTAAACTCATAGGCTTTGTCGTAAGTAAAAAAGGTATTAAGGTCGATCCTGCCAAAGTTAAAGCAATACAAGAGATGCATGCTCCTCGTACTGAGAAGGAAGTCAGAGGATTCTTGGGACGCTTGAACTATATTACCAGATTCATTTCTCACCTAACAGCTACTTGTGAGCCAATCTTCAAACTATTGAAGAAAGATCAAGTAGTCAAATGGAATGATGAATTCCAAGTTGCTTTTGACAAAATCAAAGAATACTTAAAAGAACCTCCTGTATTGATGCCGCCAGTCGAGGGAAGACCTTTGATCATGTATCTGACTGTTTTAGAAAACTCAATGGGGTGTGTATTGGGGCAGCATGACGAGTCTGGCCGAAAAGAGAACGCTATTTATTACCTGAGCAAAAAGTTTACCAACTGTGAAACCAGATATTCACTGCTCAAGAAAACTTGCTGCGCTCTGGCATGGGCTGCTCACGGGCTAAGACAATATATATTGACTCATACTACCTTGCTGATATCTAAGATGGATCCAATAAAGTACATCTTCGAAAAGCCTGCTCTTTCTGGGAGAATAGCTAGATGGCAGATGATCCTGACAGAGTACGACATACATTATACTACCCATAAAGCTATAAAGGGCAGTGTGCTAGCTGATCATCTTGCTCATGAAGCTGTAGAAGACTATCAGTCCATGAAGTTTGAATTCCCGGATGAAGACATCATGACATTAGACAACTGTGAAGAAATCAGGCCATATGACGGACCTAAACAAGGATCTCGATGGACCCTGTTCTTTGATGGGGAATCTAACATACTCGGCAATGGTATCGGCGCTGTACTCATATCTCCGGAAGGGTGTCATACTCCCTTTACTGCCCGACTTTGCTTCAACTGTACAAACAACATGAAGGAATACGAAGTGTGCATCTTTGGTCTCAAAGCTGCCATAGACTTGGGAATCAAATCTTTAGATGTGTTTGGAGATTTAGCTTTGGTCATCAGTCATATCAAAGGGGAATGGGACACTAAGCACCCAAACCTTATCCCTTACAAAGAACATGTTTTGACATTGCTACCATATTTTTAGAGGGTTACCTTTGGGAATTTCCCGCGAGAAGAAAATCAGCTAGCAGACGCTCTAGCCACAATGTCATCTATGTTTAAACTTAATTGGGATAATGAGGCTCCCCAAATCACCATTGAACGAATGGATGAACCAGCGCACAGTCACAAGATTAATACTGAAGAGGTAGTGGACTAGCCTTGGTTTCATGAAGTCAAGAGGTATCTCGAGGCTCAAGAATATCCAGAAGGAGCTTCAATCAATGATAAAAAGTTCTTAAGGAGATTCTCTGCTAAATTCTTCCTTAGTAATTGCATTATGTACAAACGCAATCATGACTCCATTTTGCTTCGGTGTGTGGATAAAGTTGAAGCTGAAAAGATCATGGATGAATTACATGAAGGTACTTTTGGCACCCACTCCAGTGAGCATACGATGGCGAAGAAAATCCTACGGGCAGGCTATTATTGGTCTACCATGGAAGCAGATTGCTATCAACAATCTCGAACCTGTTATAAGTGTCAAATTTATGCTGACAAGGTGCACGTACCTCCGGTTCCTCTGAATGTCTTGACGGCTCCTTGGCCCTTTGCTATGTGGGAAATTGATATGATTGGAGAGATCAAGCCTACAACCTCCAATGGACACTGCTTCATCCTAGTGGCCATTGATTATTTTACAAAGTGGGTTGAAGCAGCTTCCTTCGCTTCCGTTACCAAGAATGTTGTTGCCCGCTTCATCAAGCAAAACCTTATTTGCCGGTATGGTATCCCGGAAAGGATCATCACTGACAATGGTACAAATCTCAATAACACTATGATCACCATTTTATGCGAGCAATTCAAGATCCAACATCACAATTCTTCTCCCTATCGGCTAAAGATGAATGGTGCTGTTGAAGCTGCAAATAAAAATATTAAGAAGATCATATAGAAAATGAAAGTCACATACAAAGACTGGCATGAGATGTTACCGTTTGCTCTCCACGGTTATCGTACCACGACTCACACGTCAACCGAGGCAACACCCTATTCTTTGGTTTACGGCATGGAGGTTGTCTTACCTATTGAGGTTCAGATCCCCTCTCTGAGAATTATGAAGGATGCAGGGTTGAATGAAGATGATTGGATCCAGACTCGACTTGATCAACTGAATTTGATTAATGAAAAGAGACTTACCGCTGTTTTCCATGGTCAAATGTATCAAAAACGGATGATCAAGACTTTCAACAAGAAATTCAGGCGCCAAGTATATCAAGTTGGGGATCTAGTGACCAAACGTATCATCTTGCCACAAAGTGATCCCAGGGGAAAATGGACTCCTACCTATGAAGGACCATTTGTAATCAAAAACATATTCTCCGGTGGGGAAATGATCTTGACCACCATGGATGGCGACGACCTGCCACACCCTGCGAACGCGGACATAGTCAAAAGATACTATGAATAAGAGACCCGCTAGGTTGACATATCTAGGCAAAACAAGGGCATCCCGGCGAACCAAAAGGTTCGGGCAAAAATTAGGTATAAAATGAAAAATTTGTACACCCGACAAGTTGAAAACCCGAAAGGGCGACTTGGGCAAAAAAGGGTTTCCCGGTGGACTAGAAACCCGAAAGGGCGGTCCAGGCAAAAGTTAGGGAATTAAAGCGTATGACTATGTCCCGTCAGATCGCTTGATGGACAACCTTTGACTTCCACTAACAAACTCAGAGTTTCTGATCAATTCAATCATCTTCGGACAAGGCACAAATAGACAAGATACTCGGAGATGCGAAGGCCATAGCAGAATGGAAACCCCATGGAAATTTTTATACACGTAGCTATCTTTTCTTTGTATCAGAATTTTCTACGACAACATTCTCTTACTAGAATGTTTGTCCCCTTTGTACAAAATGTTTATTCAAAGTCAATACAAAGATATCCCTTTGAAAGTGCAAAAACCTATTTATCTTTTTCTTTACGTTTGTGTTTTGTTTACAAAAACGTCCAATGATTCATTGTTGAACATATGCATTTGAACATGACCACTGTTTACAAATAAACAAAATGAGGAAGACAACTACTGATAGGTTGAAAGAATAGGAAAATGTCTCTAGGCTATTCCATAAGTGATTCCTTACAGTACATCATTTAAATCCCTAGCTGAACGAAGCTCCCAGTTTACCAATCCCCGGTAGAAATCACCCAATTTCTCCAGATTCCCTAAGCAGATTGTGCAAGCAGTACATGAAATTTCCCTTACAACAGAGTTTATTTCTCTAAACGGAAATTCATCAACACTTCAACATCAAGACATGAAAATTCACATATCCTCAATGGAATTCAGGGATTTATTTTCTTCAATCGAACAACAATGCAACAAATTAGTTCACATGCGCATACATTGCATCCATATATCATAAACATTAATAAAGCAAATACATTGCATCATACATTTCATGCAGACATAAATTTATATTTTAGCTAAAATTTTACCCTTTCCAGGATAAGATTAACAACTACCATTAACAATATGCAACCCTGATACAGTTCAGATACGCTCCAGACACGGATGCCATTATGATACTCATTCAGATTCAACTTTCAGATATAGTTTGGATACGCTCCAGACACGGATGGCATTCTGATACTCATTCAGATACAACTTACAGATACAGTTCAAATACGCTCCAGACACGGATGCCATTCTGATACTCATTCAGATTCAACTTTCATATACAGTTCGGATACGCTCCAGACACGGATGCCATTACGATACTCATTCAGATACAACTTACAAATACAGTTCAGATACGCTCCAGACACGAATGCCATTCTGATACTCATTCATATACAACTTACAGATACAGTTCAGATATGCTCCAGACACGGATGCCATTATGATACTCATTCAGATTCAACTTTCATATACAGTTTGGATACACTCCAGACACAGATGCCATTCTGATACTCATTCAGATACAACTTTCATATATACAGTTCAGATACGCTCCAGACACATCAAAATGTGAAACCCGTTCATCAAGAAATCAAAGATTCAAGATTTTGTTTTGAAATTTGAAATTTTCTTAACTTAGAAAATTTTCTAAGTATAGAAAATTTCTTATTTTTTCTCAACTTTAAGCCAAATTCTCACCATGATACAAGATGATTCAAAGAAAGTTTTCAACATGAAAGTTGTAGATCTCCATGAAATCTACAACTTTGCTTCACATATTTTCTCCTAAAGATGCTTGGATCTCAAGATATAATTTTGTGAATACATGCTCATGAACTAAAATAACTTAGTGAAATTTTGCCCTAATTTAGGAAGGTTTTTGACCTCTTCATGGAAATTTTTCACCTAGTTCCAAGAGGAATCTTGGAAAGCATTTCAAATATGAGTTATAGAGCACATTGCAATCTTTCCAAAATGTCCAAGAAATTCTTGAGATCATTCTTGAGTAGGGAGAATCGAAGACAAGAAGTTGGCAATTTCTCACTTTGATTTCAAGCCATTTCATGAAGAACAAAATTCAAATCCAAACCCAGGCTGCATAATCCTTGCTTTGCAGGTCTCAAACTTGTTTCTCACTCCATAATTTAATGCTTACACAGTTGATAAAGCTTTAATCCAAGCATGAGAGCCTTTTTCCAAACTTTAATTCCATAAATGGCACAAAGTTGCCATTTCCATTTTAGAAAAGCATAACTTTTGCATTTGTCAACTCCTTGAGCTTTGCACCTATTCCTTCCGCACACACAATTCCTATAAACCAAAAGCAAAGTGCCTAAGACTTGTACCAACTCGGATCAGGCTTGTACAAGCATGTAGAGAGTTGTCTCCTCACTTTTCTTAAAAGGCAAGCAATAGAGCAAAACGTCTATAACTCAGAAGCTTGGTGTGGATTTGATTTGAAACCTTTTCTATACTTATACACAAACATATTGTGGCCTAGAACACGATTTCTAAAGGCCAAAAACTCTCCCAAACTCTCTATCACCAAAAACCTTCCATAACTTGCAGTTTTGCATCAAGCATATCAATTCAAAAATCTACCCGTGCGTTTCAAGTTCTAATCACCTAAACACTTAACCTACATCATATCTAAGTGTTCCAGACCATCACCCCTTCACTGTAACTCCTCCTTCTCCATCTTCCATTTTTGCATTTCAAGCTTGCAGGTTGACTTGGATAGGGAGACTCAAGCACTTTCAAGGCAAGGCAAGGATTGGAACACACTCAGGGAGGTACAGGAAAGCTAAAGGAATCCCCAGGCCTTCTCAAAACTGACTCAAACTCCATTCACGATCTCAGCTGAAAGAGGTAAGAACTCTAACTTCTATCTCTTCATACAGGCATCCTTGGGTCTCGATTTATGAAAATAAAATGTAGATATCCTTATGCTAAAGCCAACCATGTGCATGGATTTCATTTATATTCATTGTGTATAGAGAATTTTAGATTTCAAATTTTTGTAAAAATTAGGTTTGAAATTAGGGCCAATGAAATTAGATTTGATCTTTGACTGTTAGCTTACATGAGTTACATGGTTGAAATCGTGGGAAAGAGTACTATCATTTTCATGTTTGAAGTTTCCATTTTCATGGAGAAATGAGAGAGATATGGTTGGTCTGGATAGCTAGAGGAAGAAGACGAAGTACAGGGCAAGGAAGCATTTTGTGTTATGTATTTTTAGTTTCATTTGAACTAACGAATGTACAGCCACCCCAGTGGTAAGGCAGCGCGCAAAAATGCTTAAGGTCACTGGTTCGAGCCTTGGCGCTGCCTTTTTGCATTTTTCACATTTTTTCATCCATTTTTTGGCTGTTTGTAGCGTGGGCTTCAACATTTGGGCCTTGTGATTTTTTTCTAACATACTACCTCCTAATTACTCAGGGCACCCCTGGCCCATATATTTTTTATTATTTATTTTATTTTTATTTCTATTTTATTAAAATATTTTTCTTAAGATAAAAAATCATAAAAAATATAAAACATGATAAATATTATATTTTGTTTATTTTTATCTTATTTTCTCATAAAAAATATTTTTTTAATCAAATTATATATTAACTATTTTTCTTAATAAACTCATAATTAAAAAATAGAATTAGGTTAATAATTATTTCTTTTTCTCACACTTATAAATATTTATTTTAATATATAGAAGGACTAAATATTTCATAAATACTATTTATTAATTTTTAAGACAAAAAAAATACAAAAATACTCCTTAAGGAACTTTATTTTCTTTTAACAAATTAGAATTAGGGTTAACCAAGTTCTAAAAATAATTTCTTTTTTTCTTAAATTGTTAGGTTTAGTTTAAAACTCTTTTTCACATAAAAAATAAAACAAAATCTTTTTTTGCATATATATACCTTTCTACACTTAATTTATATTGCATATTATTTATTCAAATATTTGTACAAATTCGATTTGGTTGTAATAGCTTAATTAGATTTACATTATTGCAAATCCCCATTTATAATTTGTATACCCCCCTCCCATAAAATGTTGTAATAGTGTAGTAATATTTAAATTACGCAATTTATCGCTTTTACATAACATGCTAGTAACTAGGGTTTGTATGGAAAGATAAAAACAATCAAATAGAAAACCCTAATCCAAGACAAAATCAAGCATGAAAATAACACACTTGCACACAAGCACCCTTAGGGTTACTCCACTTGGTTGCCTTACATAAAAATGGCCATATTACGCATGCGAAGTATATTGGCAAAACAAACAAGTATAAGATCATAGTCCCTCGATGACGCTATTCAAAGTTTCCTTACAAAATGATCTTAGTCCCTCAAAAATGCTAAGATACTTTGCAACATTGCTAATCATGGTTATACGATGACCCACGCCCGTCCCGTTAACATCCAAAGATAGGGTTGCTTACCAAATCAATGGTAAGACAACAATGTCAAAGGAATATAAAATGAACAAGAAAGAAATTTGAGTAGGTAGATTACTTCTAGTTACTTGCTCCATTTCAAACAACTATCCTTGCTATTTTCAAAACAAACACACACATTTCCAAACATCTTACAAACATTGGAAACATTTTCAAAAAAAGACAAGCATCTTTGTATACATTCTTACGAACGAGAATCATTACAAAGATTGCCTAAACAATGGCCTCTTTAACAAAATACTTTCAAAACCACACAAAGCATAATTTCAAAACAAAAGCAAGTGATCTATCAAGTAACTAAGAGCCCATGGAAAACCATGGATGAAAAGGATGCTAATACCTTCCCTTTTCATAATCTACCCCCCGAACTCAATAAATAATCTCAAAGGTCTTTCCTATTCTTTTTTACCTTTTCTTTTGGATAAAAGAAAAGTCAGTGGCGTCTCTTGCTAACTGCAACATTTGCGATAAAACGCAAAACCCTCAAGTCAGTTCTCCCACCATATCACAATTGTAGTACTCTTATTTTGAGGATTTAGAGCTAGAAGACTTAAGAGATTTGGACTTCATAACTTCCTCCTTGTGACTTTCCTTATTATTCTTTTTCTTCTCAATCTTCTTTTCATATTTATCCAAGCAAGTAAGTTCTTGCTCGTGTTCTTCAAGCTTACCAAAAAGTGCAGTGAGATCAAGTGTTTCAAGATTGTTAGCTTCCTTGAGAGTGGTGACCTTAGGTTTCCAACACCTATTAAGACATTTTTGTACCCCAAAATATTCCCTCTCATTTCTCAAGACATTTCCCATAAGATCTTCAATAACTCAAGCTTGCATAAGGATTGACTAGGTCAAGACATCTCCTCAACATTGATGCCTCAAATTAGGGTTTGAATTTTCACAAGGACAATTGTACTTTTAACGCCTCATATGACTTTCATGGATCATTATGTACTTTTAAGATTTCACATGTCAAGTTTCAAGTCTTGCAGTTCAAATTCGCTCAGTCAATTGATCAGATGACCTAAAATTAACTATGTTTGGTGAAAAGTCAACTGTGGTCAACTTACAGTCAAACCTCAAGATTTTTGGCCCATATCAATATTTTGAACTGATATATATCAATTGATCAAGTTTGAATCACAATTCCCCAAGAAAATTTTTCAAATCACCAAAAGGGCAAAATGGTCAAAATTAGGGTTTTTACTCTATTTGACCGATCAAGAGTTGTTGACCTAATACACGACTTATTGGTTTGAAACATGATATCAAGGATTCAAATGTATCATCTTGACCTAATGGCATGATTCAATTCATTTCACAAGGCCATTTGATTGATAGTTGAAATTTGGTCAACCGATGAAAAAATCAGCTGTACACTGGAAAGTCAAACTTTGAGTTTTTGATCAAAATTAAGTTTCAAAGATCACATTTCATCAAGACATGTAAAAATATGAAGCTTGATCATCAAGAAAATCAAAAAGTCAAAATTCATCTTGAAAAGTCAAAATTTCTAAGACTTAGAAATTTTTCTAAGTGTTTTATACATGCTTTTCTTCATGACTTCATGCCAATTTTTCACCATGATGCAAGATGATTCAAGGAAAACTCTCGATATGAAAGATGTAGATATTTATGAATTCTACAAACTTGTAGTAGAGGTGTCATGTCCAAAAAATGCTTAGATTTTGAGTTATAAGGCCATAAAGTCATGAACTCTTTCTTAAAATACTTAGTGAAAATTTAACCTAGTTAGGCAGATTTTTGGTACCAACTTCATGAAAACTTTTCACATAGTTCCAATTGGATTATTTAAAAATGGAAAACATGAAGGTTGTAGAGGATGTTACAAGCTTTCCAAAATGTCTAAGAACTCATTAAGTTCATACTTGAGCTAGAAGTTTTGAAGACTTGAAGTTGGCATGTCATTCTTGAATTTCAAGTCATTTTTATGAAGAACTCAAGACCAAATATCATAACCTTATCATCCAATCCCACTTTTCAGGCCATGTTTCTTCTAAATCTACACATAATAAGATATTTACACAAATATTTGAGGCTTTATCTACTTGGTTATACCATTTTTGGATGAAATTGCAAAAAGTTCCATAACCATTTTCATAAAGATCACTTTAATCACAAAGTCAGCTTCTTGAGATCCCAAACATATTTCATCTGAACACAAGAAAGGTAAAAACCAGAAGCAACAGGTCTAAGGGCTCCAACAATTTCAGACCATGCTTGTATAACACATTGAAACTTGTTTTCAACTTTTCTTCAAAATCAAGTAACATAGCCATAACTCTATTTCTCACAGATCTGTCAACTTAAAACCCTAAGAACTTTTTCTTATAAATATAAAAGTTAATTTCAAGCAAAGATACGAGTTTACAAGCCCTCAAACACCCTCAAGCATTCACAAGTCAGAACTGGCCAAAAACTCCATTTTTTGAGCTTCAAACTTGAAACTCAAAATCTACTCGTGCATATTGACTTTTAATCATCCAAACACTTTACATACCTCATATACAAGTGATCCAAGACCCTGTTTCCCGACTGTAATCACTCCATCACCATCCACCATTTTCAAAAGTGAAGCTTACAACTTGACTTGAGTAGGGAGTTTCATCCATCCTCAAAGCAAGGTAGGAGTTGGAATACGTTCAAGGAGGTCCAGGCAAGCTAAACAGATTCATAGGACACCTCAAAGCTTGCTCAAACTCTATACACGAATCCATCTGCAAGAGGTAAGTTTCCTAACTTCAATATCTTGATACAAGCATCCTTTGTGCATACAATCTGAAGTAAAAATGTAGATATAATTGCCTTAAAGCTAACCATGTCCATAGTTTTCATTTATATTGACTGTGTGTAGAGAATTTTAGATTTGAACTTTTTGAAAAAAATTAGGTTTGAGTTTGGGGCCAACAAAATTAATCTTCATCTTTGAATTTTAGCTTATATAATTTACATGGTTGGATTTGTGGTGAAAAAATACACAACTTTCATGTTTATACTTTTGCAAATGGTGGAGAAATGAGAGAGTTACAGTTTTCAAATTTCCTTGTCCATGGCTGGCGCGAGGAAGAAGATGAACATGTCTTCAGGAACGTGTTTATAATATATATTTATGGTTTTGTATAAACTAACGAATGTATATCCATCCCAGTGGTAAAGCGCGCGCATGTTCACCCTTGGAACCTGGGTTCGAGCCCCAATGGTACCCTTTTGGTTTTTCTTATTATTTCTTTGTAGATCTAGTACATTCAGGCTACACATGCTCACCATGAAGCCTCACATTAATGTCACCTGATCATCACAAGGTTCAATCCCACGCTCCAAGTTCACATGTGCACCATGGACCTTCATAAACAAGCCACACTTGATCAATATGTGCGCTGGACTCTCCTTCTCGGGCCTTGTCATTTTTGCTGATTTCAACCCCCTTTTTACTAAATATAGCACAGGCCTAACATATTTTTTTTTTAATACTTTTCAGCATCAAAACAAAAACTGATTATTTGGCCTAGTGCCGCATTTATTTTTACCTCCATTTCACTTTTTAAACCCCAACCCAATATTTTTATTTTTCTTCATATATTGCTTTATTATTATTATTATTATTATTATTATTATTTATTTATTTTACTATTTTTTATTTTAACCAAAAATATAAAAAAATACATTTTCTTAAATTTTTTTTTAATTTTTAATTTATTTTCACCTTATTTATTTTATAAACAAAACACTAAATATATTTCTCTTAACTAATTAATTTCTTTTTAGAATTAGAATTAAATTAAACTTAGGTTTATTTAATTTTCTTTTTTAAATTAATTTAGACTTTAGGTTTTGATCAAATAATTAGTTAATTTATTTTGTAAATAATTAATTAGTTTTAATTCGGTTAAATTACTAAAATCCCTCTTTCATCAAAAAACCCTAAAAATTGTTTTCTTAATTAATTCAATTTATTTTCTTAAATTACTTTAGGTTTAATTTTGTTAAATCAATTTAGACTAATTATTTATTTTCTTTCTCTTTATTAGTTTAATTAGAAATAAGACCTTTCATAAAAAATTCAAACAAAACAATTTTCTTTTCTTGCACATTATTTTCATATTCTTATGTATATTTTTTTTGCAATATTCAATATGGTTGTAATAGTAAATTAGGGTTTAATTTCTTTCTTCCCCCATTTGTAAATTGTATCCCCATCCCCAAATGATGTAATAGCGTAGAACTTTAAATTTCCGCAATTTATCGCTTTCAATATAATTGCTAGTAATTAGGGTTTGTATGGCAAGACATAAAAATCAACAAGTAGAAAATCCTAATTCAAAGACAAAAATGCATGAAATCAAAACACTTTGCACACTTGCACCTCTAGGGTTAACACACACTTGTTGCCTTCAAAATAAAATAGGCATGTCCCGCATGTGGAATACTTTAGCAAAAAACAATCAAATACAAGATCATAGTCCCTAACGACACTTCAAATGTTGCCTTTAAAATAATATTAGACCATTACAAAATTGCTAAGATATTTCACAAACATTGCTTTCTATGACTATACGACGACCCACGCCCGTCCCTTCACATCCAACGTTAAGGTTTCTTACTAACTAATAGTAAGATAACATTGTATAAATGAGGAGGAAATGAACAAAGACTTTTTGAGTATGTTGTACCCCAAAATTTGCCCTTCCATATTCCTCAAGATTTGTCAAGAATGATCTTCAAATTGCTCAAAATGGCTCAAGGGTTGTACAGTCAAATCACCTCCAAAGGCAGTCAATTCAAAATTAGGGTTTTGATTCTTTCAAGGAATTTGGGGTTTTCAATGGTTCAATCAAGTCTCATAGTCCTATATACATTCTCAAGCACCTACATACCAAGTTTCAAGACTCGCAGTGCCAGTTTGCACAATCAAAAGCCCCATTTGATCTACAGTCAACTGCAAGGGCAAAATGGTCATTTTGCAGTCAAAAGTCAAAATTATTGGTCAACATCTTATTTTGAGTTCACAATCATCATTTGATCAAGTCTTGATCATGATCCCACAAGAATAGCTCAAAAATCATCAAGATGCAAAAGTTACTATGTTTGGACAGTAGAAAAGTCAACTATACTTTGACCAGGGCATAACTCTTTCATGGTTTATTAGAAAAATCCCATCCAAAGCTCATTTTGAAGAGGATTCAATTTCCTACAATCCATATTCACACCCCAAGATCAAGAAATGCACTCACAAAAAGTTACAAATTTTTACATTATAGGTCAATTTCAAAAGTCAACAAAAGTACACTTTGAGTCAAAGGCCATAACTTGATATTGGTAAATCCAAATGACATGGGACCAAAAGCATTGGTTAGAGGACTTCAAGGGCTTTCCAAAATGTCCAAGAACATGGTCATATGATCAAAATTGAGCAAGTTATGCATTGGAGAAGTTGGGCAAATTTCATGAATTTGCAAAAATCAACTTTGCTCAAAACACCTTCTTTTTGCTAATGGGCCTCAAATCTCTTTTTGAAACTTCACCCATGACCTGTGCACGACCCACCAAGTTAAATTGGATTTATTTTCTTAAATTTATTGATTAAATGGATTTTTAATACATATTAATTCATTTAATTAATTTAAATTATAAGAAAATAAAAGATTTGATTCTTAAATCTATTTGTGAACCAAATGTGATCCAAATATGCTGACCAAGCAATGCCAATTCGTGCACAAGCCAAAAGATACAAAAATATCCAATTTTGGCAACTTGTTCAATCATGAAAAATCAAGAATATTTGATTTGTCAATCAAATATTCAATCTTCAATGCACATGGATATGGGTCCAAATTTTGACCTAAACTGATTCCCTTATATGCAAGCAAGCCAAGCATAACCTAATTCACGAGAAAAAACTGCAAGAGACGGCCATACCAATTTCAAGAAACTTCAAGAAAAATCAAAACTTGTTCTTGCAATCTAGGCCAATTCAAGGTGCCTTGTCCATCCAAACACATTGCAGAAGGTACCAGGAGTGATTTGCAATCAAATTCAAGCACCAAAGCTCAAGGAATCACGAAATACCATCTCACGGTTTTCACTTCTAATTCAAAATCGTATCTCTTAATTCATATGCATTTGACATGTTTTTGTGATTGATTTGCGTTGCTAGAGATTATACAAAGCTAATGGAATGAATTAATTGAACCATAGTGCCCTAAACCGAGAGATGCCATGATCGAGTTTCTAGGGTTTTCAAGCTTTCAAATAGGGCTTTCCAAACCATGAAAAATTGGAACCAATGGGATACATGGTTGAATTCGTGAGACCAAGACGATTCCAACACATACCTCACGAAATATTTCTTTTTGCTCTATGTCTATTCGCTATTTTTCGTGCAGGAGATAATGGAGGTTAAAAACCCCCGCTATCTGATTCTATTTGTGCAGGACCAAGGTTAAAGATGGTGACGTGTTATCATCTGGTTCGTGTGTTTGAAAAACGCGTGCTTTATATTTTGTTTACAACATATTAATTGTTTTTGTATATAATATTCTCTACTTGTCCATTTAACAAAAGCGTGTCACAACTCAGTTGGCAAAGGCGTTGATGCATAGTCCATTGGGACCTGGGTTCGAATCCCAGGTCCCCCAAAATCTTGTTTATTTTTCTCCTTCAGGTATTCATGTGCAGTTTGCAAAGGGAGTTCCACCATACACCTCAAATCTCAGTGCGCCAGATGTCTCCAAACCTAGATCCAATGGTCATGAATGAAGGATCATCATACTCCCTAGTCAATGCATGCGCGTGAGATCCTGGAAAGTCAATGAGGCTGAAGCATAATGGGCCTGGGAAATTGAAGATTACACCACAAAATTGAGCGCAACACCCCCTTCATGAGTTTATTTCTTTTCCCTTTTTTATTTCTCTTTCATTTAATTATTTTTATAATTATTATTTATATCACTAACAAATTAATATTTTTTTCCATAATAAAATCAGAAAACAAAAAAACATAATATTTTTATTTATTAAAATTAATTTCACTATCTCATTATTTTTGTAAATAAATAACTTAATTAATTTAGTTTCTAATTAGGCATAATTTTAATATTTTTCGCAATAAATTAAAATTAATTGGAATTAGGTTTTTAATATATTTAATCATTTTTTTTTATTTCCTTAAACATTCAAAAACCCAAAAATATTTCTCTTTTTATTTAATTAATTAATTAGTTTAGGTTTAATTTAATTAAATGCAAAAAAAGATAACAAAAAATCTCCTTTCTCAAAAAAGGGTCAAAACCCTAAAGCTCGCCGATTCAATTTTTCTCGCGCGTATTATTTTTGAATCATATTCCATATAATTGTAATTGCTCCGAGGATGTAATAGCTTTAACTTAGGATTATTTATCGCTTTTATTTACTTTCTCGCATTTACTTTTCAAGGGTTTGTTTTTGGCGATGTAAATACCCGACGCCTTGTAATAGCTTAGTTTTATTTTCCGCAACCATTAACTGCTAGATGTATAAATAATAGGCTATGCATGACAAGATCTATCTTAACTTAAAATCAACCATAGCTCACCATAACATGTACAAAGATAACATAACTAAAAATTGACACATTTGCACATGCCACTCCTAGGGTACGCCTCACTTAGTTGCCTCGAACGTGGTCATTGAGTATAGGAAGTTTTAGAGGTCGTCCTCTTGTCCAAAGATCATAAGTTTCCTCGGATAAAATGATCTAAGACATTAGGGTTACCGCTAAGGCGTCCTAACATTGCTTTAGTGACCACATGTCCCTTAATCGAATTGACCCGAAAACTCCAACGACGGTGCTACCTACTCCTCAATAGTGGGATAGCATTGTCTAAAGGACATTTATACAGTCTAATTCCTTTTGAGTAGGTAGATGTTCTTAGGTACTTGCTCTTTCAAAACAAAACAAATTTTTCGGACTTACACTTTTCAAACAAAGTTTTCAACAACACTTCATACCCTCTTGAGGACAGAAACAAGAGTTAAATCGAAGTTCTCAAACAAAACTCTTTTCAAAACCCACAAACACAAGAAAAGCAAAACTTTTTGAAAACACAATGAGCAAGTACCTAAGAGCCCGTGGATAACCACAGATAGAAAGGGTGATAACACCTTCCCTTTCTATAATCTACCTCCCGAACCCGAGAAACATCTCGAAAAGGAATTTTTCTGTGCTTTTGTCCTTTCCTTGTTGGATAAAATAAAAGATGGTGGCGACTCTTGCTTACTGCGACATTTTGCGAAAACAAACGCAAACGCGAACCAGCATTCCAAAACAGTTAGTTCTATTCCCACCGATCACATAGTAGGTAGAACGTTCTTAGTTGCTTGCTCACAACCATCTTCAAAACATCTCTCAAAACATACCAACACTTTCAAATAAAATATTTTCAAAAAGTCAACACTTTGTATGCATTCTTATAGAGACGAGAATCATTACAAAGTTTTCCTAAAAGAAGGCACTTTTCAATAATACTTTCAAAACCCATCATAAACATATTTCAAACAAAGCATTTTCAAAGTGATCTAGCAACTAAAGGTCGTAGATAACTACGGATAAAAAGGGTGCTAACACCTTCCCTTTTCATAACTTGCCCCCCGAACTCAAGAAAATATCTCAAAAGGTATTTCCTGTTCTTTTCACCCTTTCCTTTATTGGATAGAAGAAAAGTCGGTGGCAACTCTTGCTATTCGTAACAATTGCGATCAAAACACCCAAGTTAGTTCTCCCACCGTATCACAGAACTGACGAATCTGCTGGGGAAAATAAAAAAGTGGGGTTACCTTAGAGACTAGATCACCTTTAAATGCTTTCATTGTTTGACTTGTTTGCTTTACATTTATGGGTCCTTGTTTGGATTTGTATTGATCCTTTACCCGGATCTGGGAACATTATTAGGTAAGTAGCAAAGATTGTGGAGACTGTACGGTATAGAACGATATGGCTCAAGCAATAGCTACGTTAGTGTGACACATTTGTGGGTACCAGTATCCTTTGTGTTGAATCAAGGAGAATACGGAGCCGCTGTATGGTGTCATGAAGCACAAACTGACCTTATAACCTTTAATTGAACAACTTGGCCATTAGGAAGTAGTGAGATAGCCGGTTTCGGTGGAAAGCTGAAAATTGGTTGATACTCGATACTACGCTCATTGAGATTGGACTTTTGGGATATTTTGGCCGCAAGAAAAGATTGATTATGTTAATAAAATACCCAATGAATAAAGATTAATGATATTGAGATTCCCTAGAACCCGATTACTTTCTAGGACAGGATTGAACCAACTAAACTTCAAGAGGATACTTACCTATGAAACCTCATGCAAGCCTAAACCTAAGGACTTGTTTGCTTTGTTTGTATATGTTTACTTGTACATAACATCATAACATCATACCATTGCATTTGTACTAACCATTTCAAGGGCATTGGGATTTATGTTTGTGCTATTTTGTAGGACATGGCTTCCATGTGAAGAAACACTATCCAAATCAACCTTGTGAGAGTGCCTCCTCAACTTAAGGAGTTAGCGTCAAGGGTTCTAAATGAATCTACATTCACTAAGAAGTATGGTCGTCTCATCAAATTGGTTACAACAAACTTTGAAGAGGATATGGTACATGTGCTTTTCCAATTCTTTGATCCTAAGCACCATTGCTTTACATTTCCTGATTACCAATTAGTACCTACTATGGAGGAGTTTTCTCAACTCTTGGAAGTTCCTATTCTTGATCAGTTACCCTTCACCGGTATTGAGAGATACCCAAGTGTGATACGGTGGGAGAACTGACTTGATTGTTTTGCGTCTGTGTTCGCAAATGTTGCGATTTAGCAAGAGTCACCACCGACTTTTCTTTTATCCAAAAGGAAAGGTCAAAAAGCACATGAAAGACCTTTAGAGATGTTTTCTTGAGTCCGGGGGTAGATCATGAAAAGGGAAGGTATTAGTACCCTTTCCATCCATGGTTTTCCATGGGCTCTTATTTACTTTCTAGATCACTTGCTTTTGTTTGAAAATGTGCTTTGTGTGGTTTTTTGAAAGTATTTTGAAAAGATGCCATCGTTTAGGCAAACTTTGTAATAGTTCTTGTTCGTAAGAACGTATACAAAGTGTTGAGCTTTTGAAAATGTTTCAAGTTTGGAAAGATGTTTGGAAAGTGTATGTGATTGTTTTTGAAAATAGCAAGGATATTTGTTTTGAGAGTGAGTAAGTAACTAAAAGTAATCTACCTACTCAAAAGGTCTTAGGTGTTCTCTTCCTCCTCCTTTAGATGTTGCTATCATACCATTGACTTGGTAAGAAGCCTCATCATTGCATGTGAAGGGATGAGCGTTGGGTCATCGTATGACCATGATAGCAATGTTGTGAGATGACTTAGAAATTTTTCTTTAGGGACGACTTAGCACTTTTTATTTAGGGACTAAGATCATTTTGAAAGGCAACTTTGATAGCATCATCGAGGGACTATGATCTTGTATTTTTTGATTTGTTTGTGCTAAGACATCCCACATGCACAACATGGCCATTTTTGTAAAGCAACAAATGGAATAACCCTAGGGGTGCTAGTGTGCAAGTGTATTTGATTGCATACGTAATTTGTCTTGAATTAGGGTTTTCTTAACATTGGTTTTAGTTTTGTCATACATACCCTAATTACTAACAATTTATGAAAGCAATAAAAGTACGGAAAATAAAGATTCTACGCTATTACAAACATTAGGGGGATGGGGTGTACAAACTTCAAATGGGGGTTGCAAATTAAATCCTAGGTTACTATTACAACCATATTGAATAGGTAAGAATGTACAGGAAATGTAAAATGTTTGTCTGTTTAAAAAAGGAAAATAACTTTTGTTTAAGAAAATATTTTTTGTCTCTTTTTTTTTGTTAAAAGAAAATATAACATGCAAATATAAAATATTTTTGGTGTTTTTTGATTAATAATAAAAAATAATATGATGGAAAAATAATAAAAAAGAAAGAAAACATAATCAGCGCAAAATGCTAAAAATAGAAGAGGTCAGAAGTTATGACTCTGACTTGCTGCACAAACAGAAACAACGTTAGTAGAAATATGGAAGCTCAGAAGTTCTGGATCTTCTAAGAACTAAGAAGTTTTCATAAGTTCTGATGCAACTGTCAGAACTTTGCCTCTCTCCATGCCAGTCAGAATATCTAGAACTTAGTTATTTATTAACAGAACAGAAGTTGCATACATAATAATTATGAAAAATTTCATGAAATATCAGAAGCACAAATCAGAAGCAACATGTACTTGCTAATTCTAATTCTGAGTCCTAATTTCTTTATGAAGCTCTGAATAGGGATTTCTTCTACTTAGGCAGGTAGATGCATGAATTTTTAGAATATGCATAATATCAGGATCAGAATATCTACATTGTGCTAAATATGCAAAATATGACAATGCTTAATCAGTATGATGAGAGTCAGCAGAAAACTTACCTTGCAGCTGGAAAGGATTCTGTGAACTGGAGGTTGGTCTTGAATTTTGGTGATGTTCTGAGCAACTTCTTCACGTAGTCAGCAGAATGGAAGTTTGCAACTTCTGGAACAGCCAAGGGGTGATATTCTGACTTCTCTAAGGTGGAAGTGAATGGAGAGTGTATGGGAATAGGAATACATAAGTTAAGGTAGCTTCTAATGTGTAAATCAGCAACTGCGTGGATGGTTTTAGTCAAGAACACTTGAGGAAAAAAGGGAGTTTGAATGTAAGGAATCAATGCTAAGATTTTGGTATTTTGTGTTTATAGTTTCCTGGGTTCTTGGAATTTTTGCAGTGGTTCAAAGCTTTCTTTCTCAATTTTCTCGCCTCTTTCACAAATTTTTCTGGACCCTTTCTCAGTGGCCAATGGTGTTCTATTTATAGGCAAAGGTTTTGCAGTTGGGGCAGTCAAGTGGCACCAACATCATGGGCTAGAAGTTGACTTACTCTTGAAGTAAGCTTAACCAGTATGTTCAATGCATCAAGTGGGGTGGTTAGTAGAGCCTAAGCTGGATTTGGCAGCGTGAATTAAGGAAAAGTAGAAGCAGCGCATGGGTCTAGTATACAGTGATACGGTGGGAGAACTGACTTGGGATTTTGCGTTTGTGTTCGCAAATGTTTCGGTTTAGCAAGAGTCGCCACCGACTTTTTATTTTATCCTAAGGAAAGGTCAAAAAGCACAGGAAAGACCTTTGAGATGTTTTCTTGGGTTCGGGGAGTAGATTATGAAAAGGGAAGGTGCAAGCACCCTTTTCATCCATGGTTATCCATGGGCTCTTAGTTACTTGTTTAGCTCACTTGCTTTTGCTTTTCAATTGTTTGAAATGGTGCTTTGTGTGTGGTTTTGAAAAATGTTTTGAAAAGAGGCCATCGTTGTGGAAACCTTTGTAATGATTCTTGTTTGAATGTATACAAAGGTGTTTTTTTCTTTTGAAAAGATTTCAATGTTTGCAAGTTTGATTTGGGAAATGTTTTGAAATTGTGTTGTGAAGTGTATTTGAAAATAGCAAGGATGTTTTACAAGCTTTTGATCAAGTAACTAAGAGCTATCTACCCTAATTTACTCAAAGATTTCTCCTTATGTTTTTAACCCTTTTGACAGTGTTGTTTCACCATTGCATTTGGTGAACAACCTTGTGTTAGGATGTTAAATGGGACAGGCGCGGGTCATCGTATAGACCATGATAGCAATTGTGTTAGGTATCTTTGGCAATTTTCCGAGGGACTTGATCATTTTGTTTAGGCAACCAAGATAGCGTCATCGAGGGACTATGATCTTTTGTTTTGTTTTTGTTTTGCCAAAGTACCCAACATGCATATCATGGCCCATTTTTGAAGGCAACAAGTGGATTGTAACCCTAAGGGTGCAAGTGTGCATTGTGCTTGATTTTCATGCATTTTTGTCTTTGGTTAGGTCAAGCTATTTGTTGATTTTGATTTTTGCATACAAACCCTAATTCTCTAATCATGGCATAATTGAAAGCGTAAAGTGCGAGAATTTAAAAGTCTAAGCTATTACAACATGATTATGGGGATGGGGGTACAATCTTTGAATGAGGGTGTATTTGGCAAGAAATATAAACCCTAATTTACTATTACATCCAAATTGAATTCAAATGCATAAATAATAAATGGAAAATATTTAAATAAACAAAATAAATAAATGTATCAAATAATATGAATTATGCAAAAAAAGGTTTTTGTTTATTTATGCATGTAAAAATATTTAATGTAAAAAACAAAGAAATAAGTAAGAAGATTAATTTTATTTGTTTAAGGGTAAAAGCCTAATTTCTTTAAGAAAATAAATACATTATATTATTTATATACAATAAAATATATTAATATACACAAAATAAAATATACTTAAAAAGGGTATTTTTTAGTATAAATAATAATAAAAGTAAAAATGTAATATTTTGTATTTTTTTATTCTAAAGTAATTAATAAAAGTATATATTTATATATGTATTTTTTATATTAACTATGATAAACTAAAATAAAATATGTACAAAAATAAAGTATATTTAGAAAAACATTTTTAATGTGAATAAGAATAAAGAACAAAAATAAAAGTATAAATTATATATATTTTTCAAGTATTAATAAATAATATAAAAGTATTTAAATGCTTTTTATGTTAGAAAAATAAAAATAAAATGCAAAATAAATGTGAAAAAATTATGAAAATATTTTTGAGCATTTTTTATATTTGGAAATAAATAAATAAAATCAGAAATGAAAACAAAAATGCAAAAATATAAAAATACAAGAAATTGGGCCAGGGGGTGCAAAAAGGAAAAGAGGGAGTGTCAAGAGTGAGCCAGGCCAAGCCCAGTCCACCACTTCATCTTCAACCTTCAGCTTTTGGAAAACGCGAGCGTGCCCTGTACAAACTTGGACATCCTGCATACGAGCTCTATTGCAAAAACACATAACATCAAACTTGTAGAGAATTTCAGGACGATTCCAACCATATAAAAAACTAATCCTAACTCTCAAAGACCAGAGAGAATTTCTCTGGCCCTAAAATCTGACCTAGTTTTTTCAGCATGTTCATGGATGAAATTCTCCTAGCACACTTAATATAAATGAAAACTGAGCATATGTACAACTTCATGGCAATGAATACTACATTTTTTATTCACAAACCTAAAGCTAAATGTTCCTAAATAGAGAGATAGGAAGTGGAAAAAAATCCGTCTCAGTTGAATTCGTGCAGGGAAATGTACTGCTTTTCAACAAGGCTTGAGATGTCTGGGAGCTTGCTTGAACTTCACTTGACCTTTTCCAATAGCTAGCTTGCCTTAAATGTCCTTGAATCAGCCTATAGAACTCAACCTGCACAAGCTCAAAGTGAAAATAGAAAACACTGTAAATGGAGTTACATTTGGTATTTGAGGTTTGGGATAGCTTGGGTGAGTTGAATGAAAGGTGTTTGAAGCAACTTGGGGCAAAACACACGAGCCAAATGAGCTACAGGACTCAAGTTGTAGAACCTGCCCTGTTTTGCCAAAGGAATGTGATTTATGGCTATGGGGTGTTTAGAGACTCAAGAAATCGTGTTGCTAGCTCAAAGGGGTGTGAGAAAGATGTTCAAACTGTTTGCATAAGTTGATCTTTGCTGGTTTTCAAGTTCTCAAGTTTTTGACAAGTTTCTTGTTTTTGAAGTAAAATGTGGAAGTGTTTGTTACAGGCCTGTACAGGCTATTAAATACTTTGTAACTTATGCTCTTGGCCCCTCTGATTTGTGGATTTGTTTTTCTGCAAGAGATCTTGGACCAATGCTCAAGGATTGTGGTTTGACATAAAGCATACTTAAGCAAAAATGGAAATTTGCCTTTTTCTACTTAGGGCTTAATTTTGTGTACAATGTCCAAATGACCAAAACAAAAGCTTAGACTGATGGATTTGCATTAAATTATGGAGTGTGAAGTGGTTTAGAGGCCTGAAAACTAGTGTAAGGCATGCTGACTTGAAAATGCAACTTGAGTGAACATGAATATGCCATGGAGGAAAAATGAGTTTTTGCTAACTTCAAGCCTTCGATTCTTCCTAACCACAAATGTGTTTGAGAAGTTCTTGTACAATTTGGAAAGCTTGCAACATGATCTATAATCCATATTTGAAATGAAACTTGATATTCCAAGTGGAACTATGTGAAAAATGGCAAAGAAGATGGGTCAAAATCCTGCCTAAACTAGGGCAAAATTTCACTAAGTTAAAAGTTTTAGGGACCCTTGTTCCAAAAATCATAACTTAATATCCAAGCTTATTTTGAGAAAACTTTGTGAATCAAAGTTGTAGAATTTGTGGAGGAATACAACTTTCATGTTGGAGGTTTTGTTTGAATCCATTTGCATCATGGTGAAAATGTTGGGCAGAGTTAGGAAAAAATAAGAAAATTTCATAACTTAGAAAAATTCTAAGTTATGAAAATTTTCAATTTCAAACCCTAATTTGCAATTTTGGGTTTCTTGATGAATAAGTTTCATATTTTGACACATCTTGATGAAAAATGACCTTTGTCTCTTGATTTTGACCAAAAAGTCAAAGTTTGACTTTTCAATGTACAGTCAAATTTTGATCAGTTGACTGAAAAATTCATTTGTCAATCCAATGCAA
The DNA here is from genome assembly GCA_948472305.1 of Vicia faba. NCBI lineage: Eukaryota > Viridiplantae > Streptophyta > Magnoliopsida > Fabales > Fabaceae > Vicia > Vicia faba. The sequence goes on from OX451737.1 coordinate 668,187,448, forward strand.
TTGAGGTCTTTTGAACTTGTTGAATAGGTCAAGATGATTCCATTGAGTCCTTGAGTCCATGTTTGAGCTTAATTTGCCATTGGCTAGGTCAAAAAGTCAGAAATTGCCTTTGTACAGTCAAAACCCTAAAAATGACCATTTTGCCCTTTTGGTGATCTGATCAAATTTCTTGTGGAGTTGTGGTCCAAACTTGATAAAATGGTTCACATGAGTTCATAATGTTGATGTGGGTCAAAATTCATGAGGTTTGACTGTAAATTGGCCACAATTGACTTTTTCCCCAATACAGCTGATTTCTAGGTCAACTGTCCAATTGACTGGGCAAAAATTTGATTCAAGGCTTGAAACTTGGTATGGACAAACTTATGAGTACAATATGAAGTATGTAAGTCAATTTGGGAATTTAAGGTCCAAAAATCCTTGTGCAAACTCAAACCCTAATTTAGGTCATCAGTGCAAGGAGATGTCTTGAGCAGAGCAAACCCTAGCTTGATCTTGAGTCCAAGGAGCCTTGTGATGAGAAAAGTTGATAGAATGAGAGGGAAAATTTTGGGGTAAAACAGTTTCCCCTGTTCAATCTTCTTGAACCTAAAGAGTTAGATTGGCAAGTTTGCCTTTCGTGACTCGAAGGTAAAAGAGGATTGGACACTAGAGTGCCCGTAAATTTGCACTCGTAAAAAATGTAGCTGAGGGAATGGGCTTAAAGATGCCATTTGGAGATGGTAGAATCTTGTTGGAGATGGGCTTAGAGATGCCATCCAAAACTGTTTGTTGAAAACCAGGAGAATGAACATCAGAATGGTATCCGTATTTGGAACATATCTGAGTTATATCTGGAGATTGGATTCGTATGAGCAAAGGAATGGCGCCCGTGTCTAGAGCGTATCCGAGCTGTAACTGTATTTGATTCTTGAATGAATATCATAATGACTGTTGTGTCTGGAGTGTATCTGTATTCTGAATGGGTGACAGAGAAACATCTGTGTATGGAGCATCTATGTGTTGGGGATAAATTCCGAATGAGTGACATAATGGCAACCGTGTCTGGAGCGTATCTGGACTGTATCTGAAGTTGAGATCTATATGAGTAGCAAAATGACTTCCGTGTCTGGAGTGTATCCGTACTGTAACTGGGATCCGGACAAGTGACAAAATGACTTCCGTGTCTGGAATGCATCTGAACTTGAAGTTGATAGTTGAATCTGAATGAGAAATAGAATGGCTTCCGTGTCTGGAGCGTATCTAGTCTGTATCTGATTGCTGAAGTCTGAATGAGTAATAGAATGACCGCCGTGCCTGGGGTATATCCATACTGTATCTTGACTCTTTGAATATTTGTTAAAGATAGCTTTTTAATCTTATCCTGAAAGGGTAAAATGTTAGCTAGAACACAAAGTTATGTTGCATGCCATGTATGATGCAATAAAATTTGTTCTATAAACGTTCATGATATATGAATGTAATGGATGTGCATGTAAGCTGATTAGCTATCTTGCTGAGGAAAATAAATCCTTGATAGCTGGAGATAATGAAATCTTTGACTGCTGTCGGGGAAAGTAAATCCTTGACCGGTGCTGGGGATTCCAAAAATCTTTGATTTGTTGAAGATGAGAAATCCTTGCTGACTACTGTTGGGGATAGAAAATCCTTGACCGATGCTGGGGATTCTAAAAATCTTTGATAACTTCTGTGGGGATGTGAGAATCCTTCCTGACTTTTTTGGGAAGAATGAGGGTAACTCTGACGATCTCTACCAGGGAATTAAAACCTGGGAGGCTCCAACTGAAGAAAAGAGAAGACAAATTCGTTCTGCTGGGAAATAACTCCGTGGGAAGAATACTTATTCCGCCGGGGAAATCAGGAGCTTGGTTTGTATGCCAATCTACTAGGGATTCTTGTTTTTTGGAAAACTCCGCTGGGAATCGGGGGAAGTTGGATAGTATTCCACCGGGGTTTAAGATTTGAAGTTTTGGACTCCACTGGGAAAAAAGTTTAGAGTATTCTGGCTCCACTGGGGATCGGGAGTTTTTAGAAACTTAACTCTGATGGGAATTTTGAAGCTTAACTCCGTCGGGGATATGCATTTCAGGGTTTTAGCTCTGTTGAGGATCTGAATGACATACTGTAGGGGATTTCTACTGGAATATCCTAAAGACGTTTCCCTATACTTTTGACCTATCAGTAATTATTTTTTCTTATTTTGTTTTATTTGCAAGCAGTGATTATATTCAAATGCATATGCTCATTTAACAAACCATTGGACATTTTCAAATAAAACATAAGTGTAAAAAGAAAGGAAAGACAAGCAAAATTCTGCACTTTGAGGTATCTTTGTATTAACTTTTGTAAGTATTTTTGTACAAAGGAGACAGACATCCTAGTAAGAGAATGTTGTCGTAAAATTGAGAAAAATTTTATACAAAGAAAGATGGCTATGTGTAACAATTCCATGGGGTTCCCATTCTGCTACAGCCTTCACAACTCTGAGTATCTTGTCCATTCGTTTCTTCGTCCGCGGATGATTGGATTGATCAGAAGCTTGGAGTATTGGTCGTGAAGAGATTGTCCTTAAAGTGATCCGACGACACATAGTCATACGCTTTAATTCCCTAACTTTTGCCTGGACCGCCCTTTTGGGTTTTTGATCCACCGGGAAACCCTTTTTTTCCCAAGTCGCCCTTCTGGGTTTTCAACTTGCCGGGTGTACAGATTTTTTATTTATCCCTAACTTTTGCCTGAACCGCCCTTTCGGGTTTTCGATTCACCGGGATGCCCATTTTTGCCCAAGTCGCCCTTTCGGGTTTTCAACTTATCGGGTCGTTTATGCGTAGTATCTTTTGACTATGTCTGTGTTCGCAGGGTGTGGCAGGTCGTCGCCGTCCATGGTGGTCAGAATCATAGCCCCACCAGAAAAGATGTTCTTGATCACAAATGGTCCTTCGTAAGTAGGAGTCCACTTTCCCCTGGGATCACTTTGCGAAAAGATGATCCGCTTGATTACAAGATCTCCGACTTGATATACCCGACGTCTGACTTTATTTTTGAAAGCCTTGATCATCCGTTTTTGATACGTCTGACCATGACAAACAGCAGTAAGTCGTTTCTCGTCGATCAAGTTAAGTTGATCAAGCCGGGTCTGAATCCAATCGTCTTCACTTAAACCAACATCCTTCATAATCCTCAAGGAAGGAATCTGAACTTCCATAGGTAAAACAGCCTCCATGCCATATACCAAAGAAAAGGGGGTTTCCCCAGTTGAAGTACGCGCCGTGGTACGATATCCATGCAGAGCAAACGGTAACATCTCATGCCAGTCCTTGTAGGTGACTGTCATCTTTTGAATGATCTTCTTGATATTTTTGTTCGCGGCTTCAACAACACCGTTCATCTTTGGCCGATAGGGAGATGAATTATGATGTTGAATCTTGAACTGCTCACACAGAGCGGTGATCACAATATTGTTCAAATTTGTACCATTGTCCGTGATGATCCTGTCGGGGATACCATACCGGCATATGAGGTTCTGCTTGATGAAGCGGGCAACCACATTCTTCGTAACGGAGGCGAAGGAAGCTGCTTTGACCCACTTGGTAAAATAGTCTATAGCGACCAAGATGAAACGATGTCCATTGGATGCTGTAGGCTTGATCTCTCCAATCATGTCGATTCCCCACATCGCAAATGGCCAAGGAGCTGTTAGAACGTTGAGAGGAACTGGGGGAATATGTACCTTGTCAGCATAAACTTGGCATTTGTGACAAGTATGGGAATGTTGATGACAGTTAGCTTCCATGGTAGACCAGTAGTAGCCAGCCCTTAGAATCTTCTTAGCCATCGTATGTCCGCTTAAGTGGGTGCCAAATGTGCCGTTGTGTATTTCAGTCATGATCGACTCGGTTTCAACCTTGTCCACACAACAAAGTAGAACACAATCATGGTTGCGCTTATATAAGATACCATTGCTCAAGAAGAACTTGGCAGCAAATCTCCTTAAGAACTTTTTGTCATTGACGGAAGCTCCTTCAGGGTATTCTCGAGTCTGGAGATACCTTTTGATTTCATGAAACCAGGGTTGTTCCACTACTTCTTCGATATTAATCTCATGATAGTGCGCAGGTTCATCCATTCGCTCGATGGTGATTTGGGGAGCCTCATTATCCCAGTTGAGTTTAAACATGGAAGACATTGTAGCCAGAGCATCTACTAGCTGATTTTCTTCTCGCGGGAAGTGCTCAAAGGTAATCTGCTCGAAATGAGACAACAATGTCAAGACATGTTCTTTGTATGGGATAAGATTAGGATGTTTAGTGTCCCATTCTCCTTTGATTTTACTGATAACCAAAGCTGAGTCCCCAAACGCAATCAGAGATTTGATTCCCAAGTTAATTGCAGCCTTGAGATCAAAGATACAAGCTTCATACTCGGCCATGTTGTTGGTGTAGCTGAAGCAGAGTCTAGCAGTGAAAGGCGTATGACAACCTTCTGGAGAAATAAGTATCGCACCGATACCGTTGACAAGTGCATTTGAAGCACCATCAAAGTACAGGGTCCATCGGGATCCTTGTTTAGGTCCTTCATATGGTCCGTTACCTTCAATGTTGTCCAAAGTCATAATGTCCTCGTCAGGGAAGTCGAACCTCATAGATTGGTAATCTTCGACGGCTTGATGAGCTAGATGGTCAGCTAGTACACTCCCCTTTATAGCCTTTTGGGTTGTGTACTGGATATCATATTCAGTCAGGATCATCTGCCATCTAGCGATTCTTCTAGATAAAGCAGGCTTCTCGAAGATGTACTTGATCGGATCCATCTTGGAAATCAGCAAAGTGGTATGTGTCAACATATACTGCCTTAGCCGGCGAGCAGCCCATACCAAAGCGCAACAAGTTTTCTCGAGCAGTGAGTAGCGAGTCTCACAGTCGGTAAACTTTTTGCTAAGGTAATAAATGGCATGCTCTTTTCGGCCAGACTCGTCATGTTGGCCCAGTACGCACCCCATTGAGTTATCCAAAACAGTCAGATACATGATTAAAGGCCCTCCTTCAACGAGTGGCATCAAGATTGGAGGTTCCAGCAAATACTCCTTGATCTTATCAAAAGCAACTTGACAATCATCGTTCCATTCAACCACCTGATCTTTCTTCAACAGCTTGAAGATTGGCTCACAGGTAGATGTTAGGTGAGAGATGAACCTTGCAATATAGTTTAAGCGTCCCAAGAAACCTCTAACCTCCTTTTCAGTGCGGGGGGAAGGCATTTCTTATATAGCTTTGACTTTAGCAGGATCAACCTTAATGCCTTTGTTACTGACGATGAATCCCAAAAGTTTACCAGACCTGACTCCGAAAGTGCACTTGCTAGGGTTCAGTCCGAGCTTATATTCCTTCAATCTGACAAGTAGCTTTTGCAGATGGTCGAGGTGTTCTTCTTCTGTTTGTGAACGGGCTATCATGTCGCCTATGTAGACTTCGATTTCATGATGTATCATGTCATGAAACAAAGCTACCATGGCTCGTTGATAGGTTGCCCCGGCATTCTTCAGTCCGAATGGCATCACTTTATAGAAGAAGGTACCCCACTGCGTAAAAAAAGTAGTCTTCTCCATGTCTTCGGGGGCCATTTTGATCTGGTTGTATCCCGAGAATCCATCCATGAAGGAAAATACCTTGTGTTGAGTTGTGTTGTCGACCAAGATGTTAATGTGTGGTAGTGGAAAATCATCTTTGGGGCTAGCCCTATTTAAGTCCCTATAGTCCACACACATTCTGACTTTGCCGTCCTTCTTAGGCACGGGCACATTGTTAGCAACCCATTATGGATAGGAAGTAACAACCAGAAAGCCAGCATTGAACTGCTTCATCACTTCAGCTTTGATCTTTTCGGACATGTCGGGCCTCATTCGGCGGACTTTTTGTTTGATTGGTGGACAATCTTGTCTTGTAGGGAGACGGTGAACCATATATCTATATCCAGTCCCGGCATGTCTTCATAGGACCAGGCGAAGATCTCAACATATTCATTCAACAATCGAATTAAGCGCTTTTTGACATTTGGCTCCAGGTTGGCACCCACTTTAACCTCTTTCTTGTCTTCCTCTGTTCCCAAATTGATAGTCTCTAACAACTCTTCATGGGGCAAAATAGCCCCCTCTTCTTGTTGCAAAAGTCTAGCTAACTCTCCAGGCACTTCACAGTCTTCATCACCTTCGTACTCGGCATGATTGACCAAATCTTCAGAGTCACCGAAGGCCAAACCAGAATAGTCACCCATGGAATCTGGAGTGGATGGGTACCTGTATTTTGTGAGTGTGGGTGTGTGTAAGGGATAGCTATCCTTTAAACAAAATAAAATGTAAAAGGAAAGAAAATGAACACAACAGTTTATAGATGAAAACGTCCATGATTCATTAAAAATGGCATATGAAAATGAAGAATAAAAAACCCTTACAAATGGACCTATATGCCCCGGGTAAGGCATAAGGTGAAAAGAGTGTACGTATTGTTTAATTATTACAGACCAAACAGGAAATTGTTCAAAGATAAATTACTGATTCATGAAAGTGATGGGAACGAAGTCTTTCGCCTCCCAGTTGCTTAATCCTCCTTCAATGGTTGGAAAGATCCAATCTTCAAAGTTGTCTTCTTCATCATCATCTTCTAAGGCATGAATTCCATGGTGAGTGATTTTTAAGGGTGGTCCTCCAGCCCGGGAGCGACGCACAACCTTTTGGCCAGCGGCAGTGAAACCCAATCCGAATTTGTCCGTCTTATGAGGAAAATCTGGCAGTTGCCCCCACACTGTAATTCTTCCTTCTTTGATTACAGCCTCTGCGTCTTTGAGGGATGCCATCCGAGATACAGGCTTGGAAATGATAGGCACATCAATCATTGTCTTTGCTGCTGCGACTTCAGGAGAAACCTCTTCAAAGTGTTGGAAAGGTGTTTCTATGAATTCGCCATCTAACTCCACATAACGGAAAGAGTTAAGCTGACTTATCATATACTCCTCCTCACCGTGAACCGTTATGATCTTACCCTGGACCAGATACTTTAGCATTTGGTGTAGAGAAGAAGTGACTGCCCCAGCATTGTGGATCCATGGCCTTCCCAACAAGCATGAATATGAAGGACGGATGTCCATCACATAAAAAGTAGATTTGAAAATTTCTGTACCCACTTTGATTGGAATGTCCACTTCTCTATGAACCATCCTCTTAGATCCGTCGAAGGCTCTAACAATGATGTTACTGGGCTTTAGGGTCAAACCTTCACAGTCCAATCTGTCCAACGCCTTTTTTGGTAGAACATTTAAAGATGAACCAGTATCAACCAGAACATAGGAAAGCGTGGCCCCCCTGCATTCTACCGAGACATGCAGCGCATCATTATGCTTTCTTCCCCTAGACGTCAAATCAACATCAGAAAAGCCAAGACCATTATCGGCTGTAAGGCTAGCCACACACTCTTGAAACTGGTCCGCAGATGTTTCTTGAGGTACGTGTGCCGTCTTTAGAAATTTGATCAAGGCTTTGGCATGAGCCTCGGAGCAGAGTAAGAGAGCCAGCATAGAGATTTTGGAAGGGGTTTGCCCCAGCTGCTCTACGACATCATAGTCGCTCTTCTTGATTATCTTTAAGATTTCTTCCATCTCTTTTTGGGTGGTCTCGGGGATAACCACATTCTGAGCCTTCGTCCTGACAGGCGCTTCTTGGATCCCCTTACCTTTATCGGTAATAACAACAAAGGGTCTAGCTTCGGGAGCGTCAAATTCTTCAATTACCGGAATTTGCACAGATGGCTTGACATGCACATAAACTCTTGAGGGTCCGAAGACTGCTCGTGAAGGAGCAATCTCCAGAGAGAAGATCCTTCCGCTATGAGTTATCTTGCTTGTTCCTGCAATATTCCCTACATCAGGGGTTTCTTCCTCGAAATTCTCTTCAGCTGATTCGATCTGATTGACACCATGGTAGAAGATCTCTCCTCCGTAATTCCATGGTATCGTCTTGTTAGATTTATACGGGATAGGCCCCGACATGGTAATTTTCAGCGGTACAAACTTAGGATCAGGCGTAATCTTAACGGGCCTTTTGCAGGTCTTGGAAAGATTGTCGGAGATGGTTATTATAGCAATGTCATTGATTGAAGTAACAAGGGTAACGAGAGTAACATGAGCGATAGTAGCAACGTGAGTCTTTTGAAAGAGGATCTCTTGGGTATCCATCAGGCATTGGATGCCTGATTTCAACAGTGGGCAGTCAGTTCGCAGGTTTGAACAAAAGTAACAGTCTTTTCCACAGCCTGGGAATATCCCAACTCTCATCAAATTCACTTTAATCATTGGCAACACAGTCAATAGGTCATCAACAACGGTAACATGAAGATCTTCCACAACGGCATGGACATTATGACCATGTTTCGGCATAGGAGCGGATATCACATTAGGTTTTTCGGGAGCATCAAACTCTACTTCCTTGGTGTGATACGGTGGGAGAACTGACTGTGGTTTTGCGTTCGTATTCGCACTTGTGCGGTTGAGCAAGAGTCGCCACCGACTTTTTATTTTATCCTAAAGGAAAGGTTAAAAAAAGCACAGCAAAAACCTTTTGAGATATTTCGTGGGTTCGGGGGGTAGATTATGAAAAGGGAAGGTATTAGCACCCTTTTCATCCATGGTTATCCATGGGCTCTTAGTTACTTGGTTTTTTAGATCACTTGCCTTGTTTTTCGATTGCTTGAAAATGGTGTGTGTGTGTGTGTGTGTGTGTTTTGAAAATGTTTTTGAAGAGATGCCTTGTCTTAGGCGACCAATGTATTTGACTCATGTTTGAGTGTTTTACAAAAGTGTGTATCTTTTCGAAAAGATGTTTCAAATGTTTTTTGAGAGTTTGTTTGAAAGTGTGTATGAAGTGTGGATTGTGGTTTTTGAAAAGAAGGCAAGCGTTTTTGCAAATTGATCTCAAGTAACTAAGAGTTTTGTCTACCCTATTATACTCAAAGGTTTTTTTGTTATGTTTTAACCCTTTTTAACAATTTTGTTCCACCATTGAATTTGGTGGACAATCTTGCGTTTAGGAAGTTTATTCGGGACGGGCGCGGGTCATCGTATGGACCATGAATGCAATGGTGCCAAGTGTATTTGGCAATTTGCTTTGAAGGGACTACGATCATTCCGTTTTAGGTAACATTCGAAAGCGTCATCGAGGGACTTATGATCGTTTGGATTTGTTTTGCCAAAGATACTCGACGTGCAAGCATGGCCCATTTTGGAAGGCAACATGTGGGATTACCCTAGAGGGTGCAAGTGTGATTGTGTATTGATTTCATGTATTGGTCTTGTATTAGGTTATCTAGCGTTTGATTTTATGTACATGCAAACCCTAGGTCTAATCATGGTATAATTGGAAAACTGTAAATTGCGGAAATGTAAAGTCTACGCTATTACAAAATAAGTATCCGGGAGTGGGGGTACAAGTTTATGAATGGGGATGAGACTTATAGTATCCAATAAGTTACAACCAAATCGAATTCGCGATCAAATGTAAATGACGAATATCAATAAGATAAACAAATGTGTATAGGAGTAATGTAAATGTATTTGTATTGTGTAAGTGTATAATGTGAAATGTATTGTAAGTGTACAAGTATATGCGTATGTGATTATTTACATGTGCGAAATGTGAATTTAATGCGTATTAGGGTATTTGTTTTGACCTAAAGAAAAATTAAACGTCTATTTAATTAATTGGTCTTGTAATTTTGTATTTTGATATGTATGAAAAGAATGTTTTAATGAAAAGAAAATGTTTTCAATTTAACTATATTGGGTATAAAATGTACTTTTGTAGTTTGTGTTTAATATGCATTCAAAAAATGTTTTAAATAAAAATCAAAGATTAAATTAAAAAAAAAAGGTAATTTTAAGTATTTTTAGTATTTTTAATATTAATGTATTATTATGACAAATATATTAAGTTAGAAAAATATATGGTGTTTATATATAAAAAGAAGTTAGTGTTAATAAAAATATTTGTTAAAAAAGGGTTAAATTAGTTAAGAATAATGTGTTTTATGAAATAAAAAAAGGGGGGGGGGTGCATGAGAAATTGTCTTGGGCTTTAGGTGTTTTAGAAATGCATTAGGCCCATAACTGAACGATCAGTTTTAGGGTTTAGATTTGTTGTTCAGTTGGGAACGAGCTCTAGGGTTTGCAGCGGCGCGTTTTAGGGTTTCGTTGTCTTCTCCGTTCGTCTTTGCCAGCTTCTGAGTTCTTCAGCCCCATGCCATCAGCTTCTATGCCTCCTTCTTCCCTCCATCGGCAACGTTAAGGTGACAGAATTAGGTAACAAGTTTGATTCGTTAGGGTTTGATTTAGTTCTTGCATGCTTGTGATTTTCTGCGTATTTGATTAAGTTTTGATTTTTGTGTTTGTTTAACGAGGATTAAAAGGAAAAGGGGAGAGAATTGGACTACCTTTTGTTTGGAGGGAGGAATGGCGGTGAGGAAAGCTAGGAGGCCAAGGGCGAAGGGAAAGGCGGAGGCGCGACGGACTGGGAACCCTTGGTATTTCTGTATCTGTATCTTTCTTCTTCTTCCTTCGAATTTGCCTTAGATTTTCTCTCTTCTCCTTCTGGCCTGTGTTGCCTTGAGCTTGCCTCTTCTGTGTTTCTGAATGTTGGTGGTTTATTTACTTCTTCTTTGCCCTTACTGCTTGTTGCTGGCCCAATGAAGAACTTAGGGTTCTGAGGGCCTGAGTTGCCTTTGAATTTGGTATGCTTTTTTAGAATATTTGTATCAGTATGCTTTTGAATGCTTTGGTATCAGCATGCTTTTGAATGCTTTGGTATCAGCATGCTTTTGAATGCTTCCCTGAGTTTGATAGTTTATGTTGGCCACTGATGTGTTTACTGAGGCTTGCCTGTTACTGTTCCTCTTCTTCTGACTTGTTGGTTGCCTTGGACTTGCTTTGAGTGGCCTACTGCTTTTCCTCTTCTCTTACAGTTGCCCTGAACTTTTCTTTGAATGGACTTCTGAGATTGATGCCTTTGGAATGTTTTATTTATTGCCCAATGATGTGTTCTTACTGAGGGCCTGATGTTTGGGTTTGGAAATTGTGTTTTTGATGTTTAGACCAAGGTCTGTGAAAGAGCAGGTTAATGGTTTTTTGGTCTCTTAGAGTTTAAGGGCTTGACAGGTTGTTACTCAGGCAGGTGGTACTGGTTTTGTTTCACAGGTTTGAACTTTAGCAGGTTTGGCATATGTAGTTTAATGATGTTTGGTGCATAGTTTAGGTGTTGGGGGACTCTGAACTGGTTTATGCTGGTATGGTTTTGTTAGACTTCTGATTGTTATGGTTTTAGATGCTTAGCAGGTTTGTCTTTGCCTAAGGTTCTGGACAGCAGGTTTGGGTATGGAGGTTATACTTAAGGTTCTGCTGGCTTTTTGAGGCAGGGCTTATGCAGGTTGTCAGTTTTTGAAGTGTTTTCTTTTGTTCAGGTTTTTTCTATGCAGGTTTAAGGGTTTGGTGTCCAGGTTTGGGTGTTGACAGTAGGTAAGGGTTTAGACAGGGGTTGAGCTTCAGGCTTGAACTTGGTTTATCAGGCCATTGTTTGGCTTGCTTCAGGCCAGGACTTGGTAGCAGGTTTTCGTTCTTGAGGTGTTTTTGGAGGTGTTTATGGTTTTATGCAGTTTTTGCTAGTGCAGGTTAGGAGTTTTTGAAGTGTTTTCTTTTGTTCAGGTTTTTTGCAGTGGGAGTTTGTATATTTTCTTGTCTCTCCTCCTCCTGAACTGTGTTTGTCTTTGTGTTATATCTTTCTTCCTATCTATGCCTGCCTAAGCCTGAAAACCTGCATCTTTTCTCTCTTCTTTCTCTCTCTTTGTACAGTTAAATATTTTAATATGCTTGGGCTGTACCGAATTCTGAAAGTGGCCACTGGGAAATGATGAAAAGTGAAGCTTGCTTGCATATCATGCTTTCCTCTGCATTCTTTATCTCTTCTTTGACAGCTTTTGTACTTTGTGAACTTTCCATATCTTTGCCAAATCCTTTTTATGACAGCTTTGAGTAGACTTTGGCATTTTTGACAGCAAACTGTACTTTTTGGATTTTGATAGAAAGTTGTAACTTGGATTTTCAGTTTGGTTGAACTTGAACTATGCAGTTTGACATTTTGAATTTATGCATTTGACATTTTGCATTCCTGATAAAATTCTTCCCTCTTTGTGAACCGGGAGAAATCCCGTGATTTGCAGAGAGGGTTCACTGATCCCAATTGATGGCCCTTAATGATGAATTTCTTCTGCCATTTATTATTTTATCTGCTTTTTGACTTTTCTCCTTTTCTTTTGCAGATGAATATTCGGATGGAGAGGAATAAAGTGAAGCATGAAGAATTAGAAATAAATAGGATAGTTTTCTTTTTATTTAAATTTAAATCAATGTAAAACCAATGTTTGTAATTAAATTCCAAACATCAATTGTACAGTTAATTTAAAGATAAATAAAAGTTTCCATTATCCAATTTAATTCTGTTTTCTCTTTATTGTTTATTTATTATTTAAAACTCTTTGAATTAAAATAATTGAAAAATAAATTTCAATCATTTAATTTAGACTAATAAATAAATAAACAATGCTTTAGCACACTGATCAGTTAAACCTGGTATTTCCAAAGCAAAATGACAGTTAACCGAAATAAACCAAACAGGCGCATTCCCTCTTCACTGATTTTCAACAAACACTGTAAATCCAAACTGCGTATTTCTTTTGACTGGCTCAAACAAAACAACCTGAATTCAAACCAACTGCCTCTTTTACTGATTTAATCAAAACAATGCGAATTCAACCCGAATCTCGGAATAATTTGCAAAGTGCTGTGGGATTTTAATCTTTCTGAGAATATGCCCATAAAACCTTAATTCCTGATTAAATGCCAACGAACATCGCCTGATCACAATTGAGCCAAAATCAACCAAAACCCTAAGCCAACTGTGTGAACTGTTCTAGAGCCATGAAAACCAGTAAAACCCTAATTTTGCTTGACTGACAAGAAAAGTCCGTTTGTCCGATTCTTGAGCCAGTTTGAAAAGTCAGGAAATGCCTGAAGCTGAGATTTCTTGAAAAATTGCGAGGGCAAATTTTGGGGTACAACAGTTGCCCCTGTTCAATCTTCTTGGGCCTGAAGAGTTAGATTGGCAAGTTTGCCTTTCGCGACTTGAAGGTAAAAGAAGATTGGACACTAAAGTGCCCAGAAAATTTGCACTCGGTGATGTGATGGTAGAGGTGAATGGGCTTACAGATGCCATTTGGTGATGGGCTTAAAGATGCCATCTGGTTATGTTGAACTGTATGTCAATGGTGAGTGGACAAGTATCAGAAAGGCATCCCTGTTTCGGAACATCTCTGAATTAGGGGTCCGAATAAGCGACAGATTGACGTCCATGTCTGGAGAATCCGTAAACTATTTCAGGAGTTGAGATTGAGTGAGCAATAGAGTGGCATCCGTTGTTGGGAAGCGTCCGTAAACTATTTTCAAAAGTTGAGAAGAGTCTGAACAAGTCGGTTAGATTGACATCCGTTGTAGGGAAGAATCTGTAAACTGTTCTCAGGAGTCTTGAAGTTGAAGAGGAACCGGTGTAGGGTTTCTTGATGATGCGTCTTAATGGATCTGGAATAAGTATCAGAACGTCGCCGTGTCCGGGTCATATCTAAACTAATTCTGGATGAATCTCGGGAGATGATCTGCGTCTGCCGACTGCTCTTACCTGAAAAGTAAAGGGTTAGCCGTATGCAATGTTATGATGCATGATGCAATGTATGTGACATCAATGTTTATGACATGAATGTGATGAATGCGCATGTAAGCTGATGAGCTATCTTGCTGAGGATAAATGAATCCGAGATGGCTGAAGATAAAAGCATCTTGACTGCTGCCGGGGAAAATAAATCCTTGGCTGCTGCTGGGGAAGAGAATTCCTGATGACCTCTACTGGGGAGTTCCAATCTAGTAGACTCATGCTGGGGAGGTAAGATTGAGAATCTTCAGCTCGGCGGGCAGTAACTCTGGCGACTTCACTGGGGAACTCAAGATTTGCCCTCTCCAAAACTCTGTGGGGAGAAGGTTCAATGGTCTGGCTCCGCCGGGGATTGATAATTTGAAGTTTTAGCTTTGTTGGAGATAATAAAGCTTGACTCTGAGTGGAGTTAGCTTGAGAAGAATCTGAGCAAGCAATAGGTTAACATCTGTTACTTGGAGAACCCGTGAACTGTTTTCAGGAATCTTGAGATTGAATAAGCAATAGAGTCGCATCCGTTGTTGGGAGGCGTCCGTAAACTGTTTTCAAAGGTTGCACCTGAATAAGTTGGTAGATTAACATCCGTTGTTGGGAAGAATCCATAAACTGTTTTCAGAAGTCTTGAAGTAGAATCTGAACAAGTGATAAGTTAACATCCGTTTACTTGGAGAACCCGTGAACTGTTTTCAGAAATCTTGAAGTTGAATCAGCAATAGAGCCGCATCCGTTGTTGGGAAGCGTCCGTAAACTGTTTTCAACGGTTGAGAAGAGTCTGAACAAGTTGGTAGATTAACATCCGTTGTTGGGAAGAATCCGTAAACTGTTTTCAGAAGTCTTGAAGAGGAACCGGTGTGGGGTTTCCTGATGATGAGCTTGTGTAAAACTTCATCGGTTTTTGAACACTTTTGACATTCGAATGCCCCAAGTGGTGATGTAGATGATTTCCTGGCTTATTACAGGTGTTGGTCTATAATCGGTCGTTCACAGATGTTTCCTGGGTTGTTACAGGTGTTGATCTGGAATTCTTCAGACATGCCCTGGCTGGATACAGGAATCGAATCTGGAAAGGTGATAGTTGATAGATATGCCCTGGCTGGATACAGGAATCGAATCTTCAAACTCTTCAGACGTGCCCTGGCTAGATACAGGAATCGAGTCTGGAAATGTGGTCAACAGATATGCCCTGGCTGGATACAGGAGTCGAATCTGGAATTGTGATAGTTGATAGACATGCCCTGGCTGGATACAAGAATCGAATCTTCAAACTCTTCAGACGTGCCCTGGCTAGATACAGGAATCGAGTCTGGAAATGTGGTCAACAGATATGCCCTGGCTGGATACAGGAGTCGAATCTGGAATTGTGATAGTTGATAGACATGCCCTGGCTGGATACAGGAATCGAATCTTCAAACTCTTCAGACGTGCCCTGGCTAGATACAGGAATCGAGTCTGGAAATAGTTGTCAACAGATATGCCCTGGCTGGATACAGGAATCGAATCTTCAAAATCTTCAGATGTGCCCTGGCTAGATACAGGAATCGAGTCTGGAAATAGTTGTCAACAGATATGCCCTGGCTGGATACAGGAGTCGAATCTGGAATTGTGATAGTTGATATACATGCCCTGGCTGGATACAGGAATCGAATCTTCAAACTCTTCAGACGTGCCCTGGCTAGATACAGGAATCGAGTCTGGAAATGTGGTCAACAGATATGCCCTGGCTGGATACAGGAGTCGAATCTGGAATTGTGATAGTTGATAGACATGCCCTGGCTGGATACAGGAATCGAATCTTCAAACTCTTCAGACGTGCCCTGGCTAGATACAGGAATCGAGTCTGGAAATAGTTGTCAACAGATATGCCCTGGCTGGATACAGGAATCGAATCTTCAAACTCTTCAGACGTGCCCTGGCTAGATACAGGAATCGAGTCTGGAAATAGTTGTCAACAGATATGCCCTAGCTGGATACAGGAATCGAATCTTCAAACTCTTCAGACGTGCCCTGGCTAGATACAGGAATCGAGTCTGGAAATGTGGTCAACAGATATGCCCTGGCTGGATACAGGAGTCGAATCTGGAAATGTTGTAGTAGATTTGTTGAACACTTTTGACATTCGAATGCCCCAAGTGGTGGTGAAGGAGTCTTGAATCATATCACTCTGCATATTGAGAGATTTCTTGAAATCTTGACTGGACTGCCCCAGGTTAAATGAACTTTGAAAGATCTGTTGGACCTTGACTGGACTGCCCCAGGTTAATTAAATTGTGACATGTCATGCCCCTTGTTGATAGGGGATTTGATGGAAGTGTTATCCTCTTGAAGGGATTTTGCTCACTGAGAGAGTTTTCGTTCCTCCGAACATTCGCTGTATGAATTTCTTCGCTGTCAAACAAAAACCAAGTGTAGACAGTGATATTCAAGCAATGCAAAGTTTATGTTTGTCTCAAAATTTTGAAAAATGCGTTTTTAGCAGAAAACTTTTCATAAGACAAGTTAACACGAGATTTAGAGCAAAGCCCCACAGGAGTCAGGATACCTTTTGTAACAGTATGCTTTCGAACTAACCCATGCTTCAATTAGGACTTTTGAAGGATTGTAACATGGCCTGGTTCACGGTTTAAGAAACAAAGGATAAAGGCTCAAAGTATATTTGTACCCACCCGCTCTTCGTGATGTTCTCCAACCTAAGCTCAGTTAATTGCGTCATACTCTGTTTTTTTGAGTTTGGAACGACTTTTGGACGATGGTTCACCAGTTGAATTTGGGGAGACAGTCATCATCTCCTTTTTTCTTTTTCAACATTTTTTCATGTTGTTGAGGATTTTGTAATGACCTCACTATTTTGATTTTGATTTGTTATCCCTAACTTTTGCCTGACTGTTACCGTTTTCCGGGATTACAGTCAGCGGGATGCCCCAACTTTCTTAAGCCTCCTTTATAGGTTTTGGCTTGGCGGGCTTTTCTCTTTTTGAGAGATTGACTGTCTATATGATAGGGAACCACCCTTGTCTTTTGACTCCAAGGAAATGATTTCTTTTTCGATGTCGTTCGTTGTGTTACGAACTGAGAGTTTGCGACTTCAATGCGCATTTTCTCTTGAATTAACTGAGATACTACCCTGCCCCAGGTTTATATCAAGGGTTTTGATCGTTTCAGAACAGGAAACTCCTACTTCTTTGGCTCGAAGGGGTTGACTAGGGATTAACTTCCTTATAACTCCAGTGTTTGGGAATTGAAAGAAATGCCTGTACATCATCAGCAAGGTCTGTTCAAAAGCATACTGTATAAGATCATGGTATTGTTTCGTCATCCTCCCTCTAAAGGCTTATAGCTTTTTATCAAGAGTCAAATATCATAAAGAAAAGCATAAGAGTAGTGAAACGAATGGATGAATTCAAGACAAACATATGCAATGCATTAATGAAAACAGAGTTTAACATCAACAGATAATTGTTTGACAGCAAAAGAAATTACAACTTTGAAAATTCAAAAAGAAACAAAAGTCTTTCAGCTCGGGCTTCATCACTTCAAGTGGAGAACCCTTTAACGGAAGATCTTCATCTCACCGTCTGGCATGAATTCCAGCACCCCAATGTCGATCAGATCTTGAATCTTGTTCTTCAAGGCCCAACAATCATTGGTGTCGTGTCCCGGGCTGTAGGAGTGGTAAACACAAAATGCGTCGGGATGATAGTTAGGAGAGGAGGTATTGAGCTTCTGAGGAGGGTCCTTTACGGTAAGCAAATTGACCTCCAACAGGCGCTTCAGTATGAAAAAAGATGGTATTTCAGTCTCCATGAACTGTCTTCCCGACTTTTCTTGCTTACGCCGATTACCCCGTTGACGCTGGCGAGGTTGTTGATGGGCTTGTGACCCTGAAGCAAGCAAAGGAGCTTTCCCTTTGTCTTCTTGAATGGATGGAGGTTGAGCGGTGACTTGCTCTTCGACCTCAGATGCTTGCCCCAGTTGGTTGTTTGGAAGCAGTTGGCGGACAAGAACTCTGAGTTCCTCTTGTCTTTGAGATAGGTCTTGGATGAGAGCCATCTGGCCCACCAACTGTCCCATCATTTGGGTCCTCAAGGTTGTCAGATCAAACTGCAGTTCCGCCAGCTGGTCACTCCTGGCATTGTTGGAATTCTCCAAGCCCTTGGTGAGGAGAGCTTTCATCTCTTCTTGCCCCAGAGACAAGTTTAGGAACATCTCCTGCAGCTGAGCAGTCTGGTCTTGGATGTCTTTGACAGACCTTTCTAGAGCCATCTCTTGCTGAAATAAACAGCAGGAGAGTAAGGAAACCTGAAAAAGGAAAGATTATCAAAATGCAATGTATGACATGTGGATGAATGCTTTCAAGGATCTCTTGGGGTAAACACAAGAAAATGTTAGAGGTTGAACCCTGCTCTTGGATTTGGAGATCTCTGCACCAGTGGATGTCCCTCCACGAGAATCAAGCTCACCATGTCGAGTGGGTCATAGCCACTGATTCAAGTTGTTGTTCTTGAACTTTGATTGGAGAGCTTTGTATCGGTGGATGTCCTTCCACGAGAATTAAGCTCACCATGTCGAGTGGGTCATAGCCACTGATTCAAGTTGTTGCACTTTGAACTTTGTTTGGAGAACTTTGTATCGGTGGATGTCTTTCCACGAGAATCAAGCTCACCATGTCAAGTGGGTCATAGCCACTGATTCAAGTTTGTTGTTCTTGAACTTTGATTGGCATTGGTTAGAGGAGAAACCTCTTGCCCCTTGGTAGACGTCTGGTTCAACGTAACCCTGCATCAAAAAGAACCCTCGAGATCCTTGAAATGGTTATTGAAAATGCTATGGTATGATGTCATGATGTTATGTACATGTATGCACAAGCAAGTTAGCGTATATACAGGCAAACATATTCACACAAAGCAAACAAGTCCTTAGGTTTAGGCTTGCATGAGGTTCAGGTACTACCCTCTTTCAGTTCGTTGGTTAAAACCTGTCCTATCAAAAGTAACCGGGTTCTAGAGGATCTCATATCATTGGCTACCCTCAATCGGTCATAACTCCAGCATCGCAACCTTTTCTCGCGGCCGGAACCATCGCGAGAGTTTAGCCTCAATGAGCGTAGCATACTGCTACTGTTCTAATGGCCAAGTTGGGTCAATTTAGGGTTCTAAGGTCGGCTGGTGCTTAATGACTCCTTGGAAGACCCATATTCTCCCCGTTTCAACACGAGGGATATCGGTACAGACCAAAGCGCCACACCAATGTAGCCACTGCTTCACCCATGTCGGTATACCCCGGACAGGTCCCTCGCAGATTATGCTACCTAAAAAGGTTTCCCCCAGATCCGGGTTAGGATCTATGAAACTCCGATGCAAAGCCCACAAATGTAAAAGCAAACAAAGCAATCAATTGAAAACATAGGTGATCTAAACCCTAAGGTAACCCCACTTTTAGTAGTACTCCCCAGCAGAGTCGCCAGTTCTGTGATACGGTGGGAGAACTGACTGTGGTTTTGCGTTCGTATTCGCACTTGTGCGGTTGAGCAAGAGTCGCCACCGACTTTTTATTTTATCCTAAAGGAAAGGTTAAAAAAAGCACAGCAAAAACCTTTTGAGATATTTCGTGGGTTCGGGGGGTAGATTATGAAAAGGGAAGGTATTAGCACCCTTTTCATCCATGGTTATCCATGGGCTCTTAGTTACTTGGTTTTTTAGATCACTTGCCTTGTTTTTCGATTGCTTGAAAATGGTGTGTGTGTGTGTGTGTTTTGAAAATGTTTTTGAAGAGATGCCTTGTCTTAGGCGACCAATGTATTTGACTCATGTTTGAGTGTTTTACAAAAGTGTGTATCTTTTCGAAAAGATGTTTCAAATGTTTTTTGAGAGTTTGTTTGAAAGTGTGTATGAAGTGTGGATTGTGGTTTTTGAAAAGAAGGCAAGCGTTTTTGCAAATTGATCTCAAGTAACTAAGAGTTTTGTCTACCCTATTATACTCAAAGGTTTTTTTGTTATGTTTTAACCCTTTTTAACAATTTTGTTCCACCATTGAATTTGGTGGACAATCTTGCGTTTAGGAAGTTTATTCGGGACGGGCGCGGGTCATCGTATGGACCATGAATGCAATGGTGCCAAGTGTATTTGGCAATTTGCTTTGAAGGGACTACGATCATTCCGTTTTAGGTAACATTCGAAAGCGTCATCGAGGGACTTATGATCGTTTGGATTTGTTTTGCCAAAGATACTCGACGTGCAAGCATGGCCCATTTTGGAAGGCAACATGTGGGATTACCCTAGAGGGTGCAAGTGTGATTGTGTATTGATTTCATGTACTGGTCTTGTATTAGGTTATCTAGCGTTTGATTTTATGTACATGCAAACCCTAGGTCTAATCATGGTATAATTGGAAAACTGTAAATTGCCGAAATGTAAAGTCTACGCTATTACAAAATAAGTATCCGGGAGTGGGGGTACAAGTTTATGAATGGGGATGAGACTTATAGTATCCAATAAGTTACAACCAAATCGAATTCGCGTTCAAATGTAAATGACGAATATCAATAAGATAAACAAATGTGTATAGGAGTAATGTAAATGTATTTGTATTGTGTAAGTGTATAATGTGAAATGTATTGTAAGTGTACAAGTATATGCGTATGTGATTATTTACATGTGCGGAATGTGAATTTAATGCGTATTAGGGTATTTGTTTTGACCTAAAGAAAAATTAAACGTCTATTTAATTAATTGGTCTTGTAATTTTGTATTTTGATATGTATGAAAAGAATGTTTTAATGAAAAGAAAATGTTTTCAATTTAACTATATTGGGTATAAAATGTATTTTTGTAGTTTGTGTTTAATATGCATTCAAAAAATGTTTTAAATAAAAATCAAAGATTAAATTAAAAAAAAAGGTAATTTTAAGTATTTTTAGTATTTTTAATATTAATGTATTATTATGACAAATATATTAAGTTAGAAAAATATATGGTGTTTATATATAAAAAGAAGTTAGTGTTAATAAAAATATTTGTTAAAAAAGGGTTAAATTAGTTAAGAATAATGTGTTTTATGAAATAAAAAAGGGGGGGGGGGGGTGCATGAGAAATTGTCTTGGGCTTTAGGTGTTTTAGAAATGCATTAGGCCCATAACTGAACGATCAGTTTTAGGGTTTAGATTTGTTGTTCAGTTGGGAACGAGCTCTAGGGTTTGCAGCGGCGCGTTTTAGGGTTTCGTTGTCTTCTCCGTTCGTCTTTGCCAGCTTCTGAGTTCTTCAGCCCCAGACCATCAGCTTCTATGCCTCCTTCTTCCCTCCATCGACAACGTTAAGGTGACAGAATTAGGTAACAAGTTTGATTCGTTAGGGTTTGATTTAGTTCTTGCATGCTTGTGATTTTCTGCGTATTTGATTAAGTTTTGATTTTTGTGTTTGTTTAACGAGGATTAAAAGGAAAAGGGGAGAGAATTGGACTACCTTTCGTTTGGAGGGAGGAATGGCGGTGAGGAAATCTAGGAGGCCAAGGGCGAAGGGAAAGGCGGAGGCGCGACGGACTGGGAACCCTTGGTATTTCTGTATCTGTATCTTTCTTCTTCTTCCTTCGAATTTGCCTTAGATTTTCTCTCTTCTCCTTCTGGCCTGTGTTGCCTTGAGCTTGCCTCTTCTGTGTTTCTGAATGTTGGTGGTTTATTTACTTCTTCTTTGCCCTTACTGCTTGTTGCTGGCCCAATGAAGAACTTAGGGTTCTGAGGGCCTGAGTTGCCTTTGAATTTGGTATGCTTTTTTAGAATATTTGTATCATTATGCTTTTGAATGCTTTGGTATCAGCATGCTTTTGAATGCTTTGGTATCAACATGCTTTTGAATGCTTCCCTGAGTTTGATAGTTTATGTTGGCCACTGATGTGTTTACTGAGGCTTGCCTGTTACTGTTCCTCTTCTTCTGACTTGTTGGTTGCCTTGGACTTGCTTTGAGTGGCCTACTGCTTTTCCTCTTCTCTTACAGTTGCCCTGAACTTTTCTTTGAATGGACTTCTGAGATTGATGCCTTTGGAATGTTTTATTTATTGCCCAATGATGTGTTCTTACTGAGGGCCTGATGTTTGGGTTTGGAAATTGTGTTTTTGATGTTTAGACCAAGGTTTGTGAAAGAGCAGGTTAATGGTTTTTTGGTCTCTTAGAGTTTAAGGGCTTGACAGGTTGTTACTCAGGCAGGTGGTACTGGTTTTGTTTCACAGGATTGAACTTTAGCAGGTTTGGCATATGTAGTTTAATGATGTTTGGTGCATAGTTTAGGTGTTGGGGGACTCTGAACTGGTTTATGCTGGTATGGTTTTGTTAGACTTCTGATTGTTATGGTTTTAGATGCTTAGCAGGTTTGTCTTTGCCTAAGGTTCTGGACAGCATGTTTGGGTATGGAGGTTATGCTTAAGGTTCTGCTGGCTTTTTGAGGCAGGGCTTATGCAGGTTGTCAGTTTTTGAAGTGTTTTCTTTTGTTCAGGTTTTTTCTATGCAGGTTTAAGGGTTTGGTGTCCAGGTTTGGGTGTTGACAGTAGGTAAGGGTTTAGACAGGGGTTGAGCTTCAGGCTTGAACTTGGTTTATCAGGCCATTGTTTGGCTTGCTTCAGGCCAGGACTTGGTAGCAGGTTTTCGTTCTTGAGGTGTTTTTGGAGGTGTTTATGGTTTTATGCAGTTTTTGCTAGTGCAGGTTAGGAGTTTTTGAAGTGTTTTCTTTTGTTCAGGTTTTTTGCAGTGGGAGTTTGTATATTTTCTTGTCTCTCCTCCTCCTGAACTGTGTTTGTCTTTGTGTTATATCTTTCTTCCTATCTATGCCTGCCTAAGCCTGAAAACCTGCATCTTTTCTCTCTTCTTTCTCTCTCTTTGTACAGTTAAATATTTTAATATGCTTGGGCTGTACCGAATTCTGAAAGTGGCCACTGGGAAATGATGAAAAGTGAAGCTTGCTTGCATATCATGCTTTCCTCTGCATTCTTTATCTCTTCTTTGACAGCTTTTGTACTTTGTGAACTTTCCATATCTTTGCCAAATCCTTTTTATGACAGCTTTGAGTAGACTTTGGCATTTTTGACAGCAAACTGTACTTTTTGGATTTTGATAGAAAGTTGTAACTTGGATTTTCAGTTTGGTTGAACTTGAACTATGCAGTTTGACATTTTGAATTTATGCATTTGACATTTTGCATTCCTGATAAAATTCTTCCCTCTTTGTGAACCGGGAGAAATCCCGTGATTTGCAGAGAGGGTTCACTGATCCCAATTGATGGCCCTTAATGATGAATTTCTTCTGCCATTTATTATTTTATCTGCTTTTTGACTTTTCTCCTTTTCTTTTGCAGATGAATATTCGGATGGAGAGGAATAAAGTGAAGCATGAAGAATTAGAAATAAATAGGATAGTTTTCTTTTTATTTAAATTTAAATCAATGTAAAACCAATGTTTGTAATTAAATTCCAAACATCAATTGTACAGTTAATTTAAAGATAAATAAAAGTTTCCATTATCCAATTTAATTCTGTTTTCTCTTTATTGTTTATTTATTATTTAAAACTCTTTGAATTAAAATAATTGAAAAATAAATTTCAATCATTTAATTTAGACTAATAAATAAATAAACAATGCTTTAGCACACTGATCAGTTAAACCTGGTATTTCCAAAGCAAAATGACAGTTAACCGAAACAAACCAAACAGGCGCATTCCCTCTTCACTGATTTTCAACAAACATTGTAAATCCAAACTGCGTATTTCTTTTAACTGGCTCAAACAAAACAACGTGAATTCAAACCAACTGCCTCTTTTACTGATTTAATCAAAACAATGCGAATTCAACCCGAATCTCGGAATAATTTGCAAAGTGCTGTGGGATTTTAATCTTTCTGAGAATATGCCCATAAAACCTTAATTCCTGATTAAATGCCAACGAACATTCGCCTGATCACAATTGAGCCAAAATCAACCAAAACCCTAAGCCAACTGTGTGAACTGTTCTAGAGCCATGAAAACCAGTAAAACCCTAATTTTGCTTGACTGACAAGAAAAGTCCGTTTGTCCGATTCTTGAGCCAGTTTGAAAAG
Source organism: Vicia faba (assembly GCA_948472305.1). NCBI lineage: Eukaryota > Viridiplantae > Streptophyta > Magnoliopsida > Fabales > Fabaceae > Vicia > Vicia faba. The sequence goes on from OX451737.1 coordinate 668,211,310, forward strand.
TCAGGAAATGCCTGAAGCTGAGATTTCTTGAAAAATTGCGAGGGCAAATTTTGGGGTACAACACTTGGCATCTATCAAATCTTGGATCTTATTTTTAAGAGCCCAACAGTTGTTGGTATCATGCCCTACACTGTCCGAGTGGTATGCACATTTTGCATTGGAATGATAATAAGGAGAAGAGGTATTGGGGTTTTTCGGCGCTTCTTTCAAGTTGGTAAGGTTCAGCTTTAACAGATGAGGGAGGACTTGAGTCGGTGTCATATTGATTCGGGTGAATTGACGTTGTGGCCTTTCTACCCTTTGCTGATTAGCTCTGGGTTGATTGCTGCGAGGTTGATCGACTGAGGAGTTTTGGATCATCACAGCCCCCACCGTTGGTCGGTGCTCTGTTCTCCCTTGGTTTCTCTGGGTGTGAACAGCAGAAACTTCCTTCTTGGCTGGGAAGGTATTCTTAATAGCAGTGGAAACAGAGGCATCCTTCTGAATTTTACCACTCTTAATGCCAGCTTCGACCTTTTCACCGGTCAGAATTAATTTGGTGAATCCTGCAGATGAACTCCCGATTAAATGATTGAAGAATGGACCTGACAGAGTCCCTAAAAACATATCAACCAGCTCTCTATCCGACAAAGGTGGCTGCACCCTTCCAGCCAAATCCCGCCACTTCTGGGCATACTCCTTAAATCCCTCATTAGAGGCCATACCCATACTCTGTAGTTGAGTACGAGTAGGCGCTAAATCTGCGTTATATTGGTATTGTCGGTAGAAAGCAGCAGCCAAATCTTCCCAGTTATGAACATCAGATCTCTCAAGTTGATAGAACTAGTCCAATTGCGTACCCGACAAGCTATCTTGAAAAAAGTGGACCCATAGATCCTTATCAGAAGAGTGAGGTTGGATCTTTCTGACGTAGGATCTCAGATGCATCTTCGGACAGGACAAACCGTCATACTTAGCAAATGTAGGTACTTTGAAATTGGGAGGAATGACGATTCCAACAACCAACCCTAGTTCTTCGAAATCTAACCCAGGTACCCTTTGCAACTCCATGGATACCAACCGATCCTCAAGATTTTTATACTTATCATCTGCCGCGGGTATTGCTGTTCGGAGTAATCTTCATCCTCTTCCTCTTCTTCTTCTTCAGCTTCAGATTCAGAAGGCATCGCAACTCCTTTTCCTTTACTAACCCCTTCATCAGACGTCGAAGGGAACTCGAGGACCTTTCTAGCTTGGCTTTCAAACCTTCTTCCCATAGTGGCCATACCAGTCCTTTTCTTCTTTTTCCCTTTATCTCTCTCTTTTTCCAACAATTCTTTAAGGTCCTCTTGACCCTTTGCTAAGGTCATGAGGAGTTGTTGGAATTGCGAATTTTGTGCTTGCAGATCTTTAACCATCTGCTCTATATCCATCTCGCTGAAATAAACAGCAGAAAGATAAGGAAACCTGGTGTGAAGACCTGTTTATGCATATGATGAATGATATGTTATTCATGTAATGCATTCAAGGATTCAAAAATTCAAATTCGTTGCAAACAAAAAGAACACACGTCATATTAAGAAGAAATTTTTTAGTACATAAATACCCCATGGGCAAAATATTACAAAATTCTTAATGTAAAAAGACATTGTGCATCCTCTTTAGTGCGATGTAAGTGTTAAGAGCTTCCTCTTCATGAAGTCGGCGGGTAAGTTCCAAAACCTTCTTCTCACTGGCATAGAAGTTGGCTTCAAAAGTATTCTGTTCTTCTTTGAGTTGTATCCAACTCTTTTGTAATTCTTCCAATGATTTTGGCATGTCAGGATGTAGGAGGGTGTATGGAACCTCTCCTTCCATAACAGGCTCTTTGATCACGGGGAGAATGTGAGGGTAAGGCATCATAAGACTCTGGGCGCGGGTTCGTACCCACTTGAGATAAGGCTCAAGGGGGATGGAATACTTGTGCCCTAGTGTCTTACTATCCACTTTGTTGGGCATCCTCCAAGCTCGGATGAACCTTTGTCGAAGTCCTTGCGCATCGTTGTCGAAGTCAAAAACTATGTCAGGAATCAGCATATCATGAGGGCCATCCCTTAGGGCATATCCAAACTACCTTAGAGCTAAACAGGGGTTGTAGGTAATGCCTCCCCTAATGCCAAGTAGTGGGACATTAGGGAACTCTCCACAACGATCAATGATGATGACATTTTCTCTGGACCGAGAACACCAATGAACATCAGAATGTGTGAGGGTCATCAACTGTTGTGACCGCCTTAAACCCTGCTCATTCTTCAAAACTGTTTGGGGAAGGTGAGAAATAAACCACCTTGCTAGGAGAGGAGTACAACACATGAGAACACCTCTTTTCCATATTGTTCGTGTGTGAAATGAGTGTAGGATGTCCCCAAGCAATGTAGGTACAGGATTCCGAGATATGAAAATCTTGACAGCATTCACATCTATAAGCTGATCGGGATTTGGGAACAAGACCAACCCATAGATGAGAAGTGATACAATCTCCTTAAAAGCTTGTAGAGCTAGAGAATTCCAGCAGTCTTGTGCCTTCTCAAACAGAAATTTTGCCAAGAAACCCTTGACACCACTTCTGGTTTCCCAATGACCTTTGATATCAGATGGTTGCAAGTGTAAGGCTTGAGCAACATCCTCAGGCTTTGGTTCTCTTTCCGTACCGTTGTAGGGTAGTTGATGAAGAATAGGAATCCTCAGGAGTTGAGAAAATTCCTCCAAAGTAGGTACTAGTTGGTAATCAGGGAATGTGAAACAGTGGTGTAGGGGGTCAAAGAACTGGAAGAGAACTTTCACCATGTCTTCTTCAATGTTGGAGTTGACCAAGTTGAGGAGTCTACCATGTCTTTCACTGAAGAGAGAATTCTCTGGAATCTTGGAAGCAAGCTCCTTGAGCTGAGGAGGGATTCTCACAAGGTTGACTTGAATTGTTTTCCTGCGATGAGATTCCATGACCTACAAAACAAGAACAAAGATGAAGATCCAAACCCTTGAAATGGTTAGTGTATGCATATGATGCTTTATGATGTTCATGATGTATGCACAAGCATATGTACAAACAAGTCACACAAGATCCTAGTTTTAGGCTTGCATGAGGTTTCATAGGTAAGTACCCTCTTGAAGTTAGTTGGCTCAACCTATCCTATAAATAGTAACCGGGTTCTAAGGAGCTCAATATCACCGGATTATTTTATGTGTTCATTGTTTCAGTTTATCCACTTAACTGGCGACCGAAATATTCCAAGAAAACAACCCTCAATGAGTGTAGTATCGAGTATCTACCAACTTCGGACTGCACCAAAGCCGATCATCTCACTACCCCTAAAAAGGCCAAGATGGTCAAGTAAGGTTCTAAGAGTTCATTAGTGCTTCATGACATCACTCAGCGGCCCCGTATTCTCTTTGATTGACTCAAAGGATACCGGTACCCACAAATATGTCACACTAATATAGCTATTGCTTCAACCATGTCGGTATACCCCGCACAGTTTCCACAATGTATTGCTATTTACCTATGAATGTTTCCCAAATCCGGGTAGAGGATTTCAAACCCAAATAATAGAACCAAATGTAAAGCAATCAAAGCAAACAAGATAAGCATGTAAAGGTGATCTAAACCCTAAGGTTACTCCACTTTTAAAGGATTTCCCCAGCAGAGTCGCCAGTTCTGTGATACGGTGGGAGAACTGACTTGGGATTTTGCGTTTGTGTTCGCAAATGTTTTGGTTTAGCAAGAGTCGCCACCAAATTTTTATTTTATCCTAAGGAAAGGTCAAAAAGCACAGGAAAGACCTTTGAGATGTTTTCTTGGGTTCGGGGAGTAGATTATAAAAAAGGAAGGTGCAAGCACCCTTTTCATCCATGGTTATCCATGGGCTCTTAGTTACTTGTTTAGATCACTTGCTTTTGCTTTTCAATTGTTTGAAATGGTGCTTTGTGTGTGGTTTTGAAAAATGTTTTGAAAAGAGGCCATCGTTGTGGCAACCTTTGTAATGATTCTTGTTTGAATGTATACAAAGGTGTTTTTGTCTTTTGAAAGATTTCAATGTTTGAAAGTTTGATTTGGGAAATATTTTGAAATTGTGTTGTGAAGTGTATTTGAAAATAGCAAGGATGTTTTACAAGCTTTTGATCAAGTAACTAAGAGCTATCTACCCTAATTTACTCAAAGATTTCTCCTTATTTTTTAACCCTTTTGACAGTGTTGTTTCACCATTGCATTTGGTGAACAACCTTGTGTTAGGATGTTAAACGGGACAGGCGCGGGTCATCGTATAAACCATGATAGCAATTGTGTTAGGTATCTTTGGCAATTTTCCGAGGGACTTGATCATTTTGTTTAGGCAACCAAGATAGCATCATCGAGGGACTATGATCTTTTGTTTTGTTTTTGTTTTGCCAAAGTACCCAACATGCATATCATGGCCCATTTTTGAAGGCAACAAGTGGATTGTAACCCTAAGGGTGCAAGTGTGCATTGTGCTTGATTTTCATGCATTTTTGTCTTTGGTTAGGTCAAGCTATTTGTTGATTTTGATTTTTGCATACAAACCCTAATTCTCTAATCATGGCATAATTGAAAGTGTAAAGAGCGAGAATTTAAAAGTCTAAGCTATTACAACATGATTATCGGGATGGGGGTACAATCTTTGAATGGGGGTGTATTTGGCAAGAAATATAAACCCTAATTTACTATTACATCCAAATTGAATTCAAATGCATAAATAATAAATGGACAATATTTAAATAAACAAAATAAACAAATGTATCAAATAATATGAATTATGAAAAAAAAGGTTTTTGTTTATTTATGCATGTAAAAATATTTAATGTAAAAAACAAAGAAATAAGTAAGAAGATTAATTTTATTTGTTTAAGGGTAAAACCCTAATTTATTTAAGAAAATAAATACATTATATTATTTATATACAATAAAATATATTAATATACACAAAATAAAATATACTTAAAAAGGGTATTTTTTAGTATAAATAATAATAAAAGTAAAAATGTAATATTTTGTATTTTTTTATTCTAAAGTAATTAATAAAAGTATATATTTATATATGTATTTTTTATATTAACTATGATAAACTAAAATAAAATATGTACAAAAATAAAGTATATTTAGAAAAACATTTTTAATGTGAATAAGAATAAAGAACAAAAATAAAAGTATAAATTATATATATTTTTCAAGTATTAATAAATAATATAAAAGTATTTAAATGCTTTTTATGTTAGAAAAATAAAAATAAAATGCAAAATAAATGTGAAAAAATTATGAAAATATTTTTGAGCATTTTTTATATTTGGAAATAAATAAATAAAATCAGAAATGAAAACAAAAATGCAAAAATATAAAAATACAAGAAATTGGGCCAGGGGGTGCAAAAAGGAAAAGATGGAGTGTCAAGAGTGAGCCAGGCCAAGCCCAGTCCACCACTTCATCTTCAACCTTCAGCTTTTGGAAAACACGCGCGTGCCTTGTACAAACTTGGAGATCCTGCATACAAGCTCTATTGCAAAAACACATAACAGCAAACTTGTAGAGAATTTCAGGACGATTCTAACCATATAAAAAACTAATCCTAATTCTCAAAGACCAGAGAGAATTTCTCTGGCCCTAAAATCTGACCTAGTTTTTTCAGCATGTTCATGGATGAAATTCTCCTAGCACACTTAATATAAATGAAAACTGAGCATATGTACAACTTCATGGCAATGAATACTACATTTTTTATTCACAAACCTAAAGCTAAATGTTCCTAAATAGAGAGATAGGAAGTGGAAAAAAACCTGTCTCAGTTGAATTCGTGCAGGGCAATGTACTGCTTTTCAACAAGGCTTGAGATGTCTGGGAGCTTGCTTGAACTTCACTTGACCTTTTCCAATAGCTAGCTTGCCTTGAATGTCCTTGAATCAGCCTATAGAACTCAACCTGCACAAGCTCAAAGTGAAAATAGAAAACACTGTAAATGGAGTTACAGTTGGTATTTGAGGTTTGGGATAGCTTGGGTGAGTTGAATGGAAGGTGTTTGAAGCAACTTGGGGCAAAACGCACGAGCCAAATGAGCTACGGAACTCAAGTTGCAGAACCTGCCCTGTTTTCCCAAAGGAATGTGATTTCTGGCTATGGGGTATTTAGAGGCTCAAGCAATCGTGTTTCTAGCTCAAAGGGGTGTGAGAAAGATGTTCAAACTATTTGCATAAGTTGATCTTTGCTGGTTTTCAAGTTCTTAAGTTTTTGATAAGTTTCTTGTTTTTGAAGTAAAATGTGGAAGTGTTTGTTACAGGCCTGTATAGGCTATCAAATACCTTGTAACTTCTGCTCTTGGCCCCTCTGATTTGTGGATTTGTTTTGCTTCAAGAGATCTTGGACCAATGCTCAAGGATTGTGGTTTGACATAAAGCATACTTAAGCAAAAATGGAAATTTGCCTTTTTCTACTTAGGGCTTAGTTTTGTGTACAATGTCCAAATGACCAAAATAAAAGCTTAGACTGATGGATTTGTATTAAATTATGGAGTGTGAAGTGGTTTAGAGGCCTGCAAACTAGTGTAAGGCATGCTGACTTGAAAATGCAACTTGAGTGAACATGAATATGCCATGGAGGAAAAGTGAGTTTTTGCCAACTTCAAGCCTTCGATTCTCCCTAACCACAAACGTGTTTGAGGAGTTCTTGGACAATTTGGAAAGCTTGCAACATGCTATATAATCCATATTTGAAATGAAACTTGATATTCCAAGTGGAACTATGTGAAAATGGACAAGAAGATGGGTCAAAATCCTGCCTAAACTAGGGCAAAATTTCACTAAGTTAAAAGTTTTAGGGACCCTTGTTCCAAAAATCATAACTTGATATACAAGCTTCTTTTGAGAAAACTTTGTGAACCAAAGTTGTATAATTTGTTGAGGACTACAACTTTAATGTTGGAGGTTTTGTTTGAATCCATTTGCATCATGGTGAAAATGTTGGGCAAAGTTAGGAAAAAATAAGAAAATTTCATAACTTAGAAAAATTCTAAGTTATGAAAATTTTCAATTTCAAACCCTAATTTGCAATTTTGGGTTTCTTGATGAATAAGTTTCATATTTTGACACATCTTGATGAAAAATGACCCCTGGCTCTTGATTTTGACCAAAAAGTCAAAGTTTGACTTTTCAGTGTATAGTCAAATTTTGATCAGTTGACTGAAAAATTCATCTGTCAATCCAATGCAATTGAGGTCTTTTGAACTTGTTGAATAGGTTAAGATGATGCCATTGAATCCTTGAGTCCATGGTTGAGCTTAATTTGCCATTGGATAGGTTAAAAAGTCAGAAATTGCCTTTGTACAGTCAAAACCCTAAAAATGACCATTTTGCCCTTTTGGTGATCTGATCAAATTTCTTGTGGATTTGTGGTCCAAACTTGATCAAATGGTTCATATGAGTTCATAATGTTGATGTGGGTCAAAATTCATGAGGTTTGAATGTAAATTGGCCACAATTGACTTTTTCCCCAATATAGTTGATTTCTAGGTCAACTGTCCAATTGATTGGGCAAAAATTTGATTCAAGGCTTGAAACTTGGTATGGAAAAACTTATGAGTACAATATGAAGTATGAAAGTCAATTTGGGAATTGAAGGTCCAAAAATCCTTGTGCAAACTCAAACCCTAATTTAGGTCATCAGTGCAAGGAGATGTCTTGAGCAGAGCAAACCCTAGCTTGATCTTGAGTCCAAGGAGCCTTGTGATGAGAAAAGTTGATAGAATGAGAGGGAAAAGTTTGGGGTACAACACATAATTTTGCACAGAAGTTTGTCTTCCCAAGACAGTAGGGGTACACGTGGGGAAAATCCTTTGGATAGCAACTCACAAGTGCTTGTGAGCGTTGAATGACGATCAGAAATCCGGCCATGTAAAACTCTGCATCCTTGCTTGACTCTGGATTAGAAGTTCTGCTTCAGCGTAGCATCTCATCTTCTGATCCTCTCATCTTCTGACTCCAGCATGTTCTGGAGGAACTTTCAGACTTTCTGGAAAGCTTGCAGCATGTTTCTTAACCTTCTTTGAATTACCCTGGAAAACTCTGACTGAACCTTTGTGAAAACTGGTCCAGAAGTTCTGACCAAACTCTGTCTTGAGAATATTCAGAATTTACTGAGTGTGGACACTGGCCCAGAAGTTCTGAAATTGTCATATTTCTTTAACACTTAGAAAAATTTCTGTTTTTAGAATTTGATTCTTCCAAAGTAAAATTTGACTTTTGAAACTCTTGATGAAGCAAACTTCATATTCCAACATGTCTTGATGTAATATGATTTTTGAGATTTGATTTTAATCCAAAAGTCAAAGTTAGACTTCTCAGTGTGCAAATGACCACTTTTCCCTTGTGAGTGATTTTCTTTGAAAAATTGGTAATTCAAGGCTTGGAATTGGATGAGAAAAAACTTGAGGATCCAGGGTGATCCCTTGAGAAATGAGAGGGCAAATTTTGGGGTGCAACAACTTCCCCTGTTCAAACTTCTTGAACCTGAAGAGTTAGATTTATGGATCCGCCATTCGTGACTTGAAGGTGAAAGATGATTGAACACTAGAGTGCCCAGAAATTTTCACTCGAAGATGGATGGTGAATGGGCTTATAGATGCCATTTGGAGGAATGTTAGTAAACGCTGGAAGAAGTATCAGCATAAATCTTTTGTTGATTCATGCTAAACTTGATGTTTTACCTGTGAGAAAAGGGGTTAGTAAAATATGGATGCTTGCATGACGTTCACCAGATGTGGTATCATACTAAATGCATTGGTATGTACATGCTATGATGTATGAATGTGAAATGTGTGTTTTTGTCCGGAAAAATAAATCCCTGACTATTGCTAAGGAAATCCAGGGAGGTTGAATCCCTGATTGCCTGTTGGAAATAAAGAATATGCATATCTTCAAATTTTATTGAAGGGATGCTTTTGCTGGGGAACATCACTCAAATATCAGTTGTTATCTGGTCGGATCCAGGCTTCACATTTGCTGAGGATGAAGTAGTCGGTTTCTATCTGGTCGGGTCCAGGTTTCATGGCAACTTACTGGGAGAAGAGATGAATTAACTGTTATCTGGTCGGATCCAGGATTTGCAGAAAATTCCTTGAAATTGAATAGTCATCTGGTCGAGTCCAGGTTTCACAACAACTTGCTGGGGATGCGGAGGTTAACTGTTATCTGGTCGGATCCAGGATTCATAGTAACATACTGGAGGAAAGGATGAATTAACTGTTATCTGGTCGGATCCAGGCTTTGCAGAAAATTCCTTGAAATTGAATAGTCATCTGGTCGGGTCCAGGCTTTATGGTCTTTTGGAAAGTTGTACTATTATCTGGTCGAATCCAGGCTTCATAGTGTCTTTCTGGGAATCATGGTTAATTGTTATCTGGTCGGGTCCAGGCTTTACAATATATTGTTTGAAAACTGTTATCTGGTCGGGTCCAGGCTTTGCAGATTCCTTTGATGAGGTTAATTGTTATCTGGTCGGGTCCAGGCTTTACAATAAACTGTTTGAAAACTGTTATCTGGTCGGATCCAGGGTTTGCAGATTTCTTTGATGAAGTCAATTGTTATCTGGTCGGTTCCAGGCTTCACAATAGACTTCTTGGGGATTTAGTTGCTATCTGGTCGGTTTCCAGGTTTCACAACGAATCTCTGAGGATGATTGCTATCTGGTCGGATCCAGGCTTCGCAACGGCTTTCTTGAAAGGATGGAAATGAGGATTGATATCTGGTCGGGTCCAGGTTTTTCAGCCATTTGTTGGGGATAGAGAGACAACTCTATTGGGGAAAAGAAGTTAAACCTTGGTCGGATTAAGTTCAGGTTCTTCTATATATTTGAAGAGTTAGGCTATTATCTGGTCGGGTCCAGGTTTCATAGAATTTTCAGATCATCTGTTATCCGGTAGGGTCCAGGCTTCAGTAACTCAAACTGTTATCTGGTCGGGTCTAGGTTTCAGTAATTGAAGAAGTTAAACTGTTTATCTGGTCGGGTCCAGGCTTCAATAATTGAAGAAGTCTAACTGTTATCTGGTCGGGTCCAGGCTTCAGTAATAACTTGAAAATTGTGCTAATATCTGGTCGGATCCAGGCTTCATAGCATTTCTTGGTAATAATAAAGGCTTTGTTGAAGGATTTACTGGGGATTAGGGGTTATGGCCTTATGATTTATAGTCATTTGAAATGGAAATTCAAACTGGAGAGTATAGACTCAGTCGGGTAAGGCAGAATCAGTTTGGGGAATTTGGGCTCAACTGGAGATGATGGGCTCATTTGGGCAATGGTGGACTCTGTTTGGAGATAAAAACCTCGGTTGGAGAAGATATACTTATTTGGGGAAGATGGGCTCAACTGGGCAATTTGGACTCAATTGGGGAATTTGGGTTCAGCTGGAGAAGATATACTCAGTTGGGCAATTTGTGGTGTCTTGTTTGTTGTATGTTGAGAAATTTGCACTAGGCTGGGGGAAATAACCCTGTTGGGGAAATAAACCCTGTTGAGGAGGTGAATTTCCTTTAGGAAGAGATCCCCTATGCTTAAATCTTGTAAAAATTGACTTAGTTGGGGAGAAAGTTGCCAAGAGGTTGAGACTCTGGCCGAGGATTATCCTGTGTAAGGAGATTTTGTGGGCAACTCTGTTGGGGAAAGGTTTATTGTCACCTCCCTGGTGGGGATAATGGTGATGAGATAACTCTGTGGGGCTATTTCACATACATTAAAAGAGATGCTGACTGATGCTTAGCAGGGCACATGTGCCAAATAGTTTTAATTATGTTCATATGCATATGTTCATTCAATTTTAGTTATTGGACAAATTTGCATTCAAAACAAAGACAGAAAATTTTGCACTTCAAAGTGTATTTATATTGATATTTTGCCCATGAATAGGCGTTTTTTGTACATAGAGACGGAAATCCTAGTAAGAAGAAATCGCCAAAAAGGAGAACAATTTTGAGAATGAAAACAAATAGCCACGTGAAATGATCTCATTGCCTTCCAGCTCTACTATTGCCCCAATGTCTTCGAACATCCTTTGTCGTTGATCGAAATTGATTGGATTGATCCTGGACCATTTGAACTTGGACCTTGGTGATAGAATTGACTGTGTTGATTTCACGGGACATAGTCGTACGCTTTTAATCCTTAATTTTTTCCTGAACCGCCCTTTCGGGTTTTCGGTCCACCAGGATACCCTTTTTTTCCCAAGTCTCCCTTTCGGGTTTTCAACTTGCCCAGTGTACAATCTTTTGCATATATCCCTAATTTTTTCCCAAACCTTTTGGTTTTCCGGGATGCCCTTATTTTGCTTAGGTGTGTCAACCTAACGTGTCTCTTATACGTAGTATTTTTTAACTGTGTCCGCGTTTATAGGATGTGGGAAATCTTCACCGTCCATGGTGGTCAGTATCATGGCACCGCCAGAAAAAACTCTCTTGACAACAAACGGCCCTTCATAGGTGGGAGTCCATTTTCCTCTGCGGTCACCTTGTGGTAAAATGATGCATTTTATCACCAAGTCACCAACTTGATATACTCGAGGCTTGACCTTTTTGTTGAAAGCCTTGATCATCCATTTTTGATACGTCTGACCATGGAAAATAGAAGCTAATCATTTTTCGTCGATCAAGTTCAGCTGATCCAATCTCGTTTGAATCCACTCGTCTTCGCCTAGGCCTTCCTTGATCATAATCCTCAGCGAAGGAATTTGAACTTCCACTGGAAAAACAACTTCCATGCCATAGACTAGAGAGAAGGGAGTTGCCCCAGTTGATGTTCTAGCTGAAGTACGGTAGCCATGTAGGGAAAATGGTAACATCTCATGCCAATCTTTATAGATCACTACCATTTTCTGCACAATCTTCTTGATATTTTTGTTGGCCGCTTCGACTGCGCCATTCATTTTTGGTCTATACGGAGAAGAATTGTGATGCTTGATCTTAAATTGAGTGCACAACTCCCTGATCATGGCACTGTTGAGGTTAGTCCCATTGTCGGTGATGATCCTTTTGGGGATACCATAACGACAAATGAGGTTGTGTCTGATGAACCTGGCTACCACATTCTTGGTGACTGAGGAAAACGAGGCAGCTTCGACCCATTTGGTAAAATAGTCGATGGCGACAATAATGAAGCGATGTCCGTTGGAAACCGTAGGTTTGATTTCTCCGATCATGTCAATACCCCACATTGCAAATGGCCACGGAGTGTTCATGACATTCAGAGGGATTAGAGGTACATGGACCTTGTCAGCATAGATTTGGCATTTGTGATAAGTTCTTGAATGTTGATGACAATCGATCTCCATCGTCGACCAATAGTAACCTGCTCTTAAGATTTTCTTAGCCATCGTATGTCCATTTGAGTGAGTACCAAAAAGGCCATCGTGCATGTCTTCCATGATTTCCTCTGCATCCTTCTTGTCCACACATCAGAGTAGAGTTGAATCATGGTTGCGCTTGTACAATATCCCGTTACTTAGGAAGAATTTGGCTGCAAATCTTCGTAAGAACTTTTTGTCATTGATAGATGCTCCCTCTGGATACTCTTGTACTTCAAGGTATCTCATTAACTCATGGTACCATGGAGTTTCCGTATCGGTGTCGATCTCATAGCAATGTGTAGGTTCATCGAATCTTTCAATTGTAATCATAGGGGCTTCATTATCCCATCTGACTTTTAACATTTAAGACATGGTTGCCAAAGCGTCAGCCAACTGGTTTTCTTCCCTAGGGAAATGTTCAAAAGTGATCTCTTCGAAGTGAGGAATCAGGGATAGCACAAGTTCCTTGTAAGGGATAAGATTAGGGTGTTTAGTGTCCCAATCTCATTTTACTTGGCTGATCACCAAGGCGGAATCTCCAAACACATCCAAATGCTTGATCCTTAAGTCAATGGCAGCTTTCAGACCTAAGATGCATGCTTCATACTCAGCCATATTATTTGTGCAACCGAAGCATAGTCTGGCAGTGAAAGGAGTGTGGCAACCTTCAGGAGAGATGATCACATCACCAATTCCGTTACCTAAGGCATTGGAAGCCCCATCAATACCATAGTCCATCGGGATTCTTGTTCAGGTTTGTCATATGGTCTAAGTTTCGCACAGTCGGTTACCAACATAATATTCTCGTCAGGGAAGTCGAAGTTCATTGACTGATAATCATCCACAGCTTGATGGGCCAAATGATCTGCTAGTACACTTCCTTTGATGGATTTTTGATTTGTGTATTGAATGTCGTATTCAGTCAAGATCATTTTCCATCTGGCTATTCGTCCAGAAAGGGCAGGTTTCTCGAAGATGTACTTAATCAGATCCATCTTAGAAATCAACAAAGTGGTATGAGTCAACATGTACTACCTTAGCCGGCGAGCAGCCCACGCTAAAGCACAACAAGTTTTCTCGAGCAGTGAATATCTGGTTTCACAGTCGGTAAACTTTTTGCTTAGGTAGTAAATAACATGCTCTTTTCGGCCAGACTCGTCATGTTGGCCCAAAACACACCCCATAGAATTCTCTAGTACTGTCAAGTACATGATCAAGGGTCTTCCTTCAACTGGAGGCATGAGAATAGGAGGTTCTTATAGGTATTCTTTGATTTTGTAAAAAGAAATTTGGCATTCATCGTTCAACCTGACTACCTGATCTTTCTTCAAGAGTTTGAAGAGTGGCTCACAAGTAGTAGTTAAGTGTGATATGAAATGGGAAATGTAATTGAGACGACCCAAGAATCCTCTGACTTCTTTTTCAGACTGAGGGACTTTCATTTCTTGGATGGCCTTTATCTTGGTAGGATCAACTTCAATTCCTTTATTGCTGACAACAAAACCTAGAAGCTTTCCAGAGCGTACTCCCAATGTACACTTGTTAGGGTTTAACCTCAGCCTGTACTTCTTCAGTCTCTCGAATAGTTTGTGCAGGTGATCAAGATTTTCTTCTTCGGTTTATGATCTAGAAATCATATCATCCACATATACTTCTATCTCATGATGAATCATGTCATGAAATAAATCAACCATAGCCCTTTGATATGTTGCCCCTGTATTCTTTAACCCGAACGACATGACCTTGTAGCAGAAGGTGCCCCATTGTGTAACGAAAGTAGTTTTTTCCATATCTTTGGGAGCCATATTTATTTGATTATAGCCTGAGAAGCCATCCATGAATGAGAAGACCTTATGCTGAGCAGTATTATCGACTAAGACGTCAATGTGTGGTAGAGGGAAATCATCCTTGGGGCTTTCCCTATTCAGATCCCTATAGTCTATGCACATGCGAACTTTCCCGTCTTTCTTTGGCACCGACACTATATTGGCCACCCATTGAGGATAGGATGTTACAGCTAGGAATCCTGCATCAAACTGTTTCATTACTTCGGCTTTAATTTTTTCAGACATATCAGGCCTCATTCGACGAACTTTTTGTTTAACAGGAGGGAAGTCTTCTTTAGTTGGCAGACGATAAACCACGATGTTGGTATCTAACCCAGGCATATCTTTATACGACCAAGCAAATACTTCCATATAATCGCGCAACATCTGAACCAAGCGGCTCTTGACACTGCTTTCCAAATTAGCGCCGATCCTGATTTCCTTCTTATCTGACTTAGTACCCAAGTTGATAACCTCAATCAACTCTTCATGTGGTTGAATAGTTTTTCTTCCTGTAACAGAAGTCTGGCTAGTTCTCCTAGTATATCACAATCTTCCTCACCTTCGTCTTGGCCTTGGTTGATAGGATATTCAAAGTCATAGTCGGCAATAGTAGAGTTGTTGGCAATAGGATCCAGAGTGGATGTAGACCTGCAAGAGTGTGTGTGTGTGTGTGCATGTAAGATACATGGCTATTTTTTTTGAAAATGTATTTGAAAGAAAAGAAAAACAATGAACACAAATATTTGAATGCAGAAGAGTCCAATGTGCTCAATGATCATATGATTCGATGAACAAAAATAAAACCCTTGACAAAAGGACCAAAGTGCCCCGGGCAAGGCACATGGCTTAAAAGTCGTTGTTTGGAGATGATATTATAGATATAGAGTTCCTAAATTGACAGAAAAAGTAAACAGTAATTACTCCTCAATGAAAGAAACAGGAGTGAAATCCTTTGCATGCCAATTGTTGAGCTTCCCTTTGGTTGTTGGGTAGATCCAGTCTTCAAAAGCACACTCGTCATCGAAGTCCTCTACAATGTTCACTTCATGACTTTTGAGGTGGAGAGGCGACTTTCCAG
The DNA here is from genome assembly GCA_948472305.1 of Vicia faba. NCBI lineage: Eukaryota > Viridiplantae > Streptophyta > Magnoliopsida > Fabales > Fabaceae > Vicia > Vicia faba. The sequence continues at coordinate 668,226,566 of OX451737.1, forward strand.
TACAAGCACCTCTAATTTCTTTCTGAGCTTTGGAGGTGAAACCTAACCCAAACTTGTCTGTCTTGAACGGGATATCGAGGAGTTGACCCCACATCTCATTGTTTCCTTCGTCTACCACATCATGGGCATCCTTAAGAGAGACCATCTTGGGGATAAATTTATCAGCTCTTGGAGTGTCGGAGGATATTTTGGTGGTGGCCACAACTTCAAACGTCTGGCAAGGAGTTTATATGAATTCGCCATCCATTTCTACGTACCTGAAAGGATTGATATGGCTTACCATAAATTCTTCTTCACCGCAAATAGTGACAACCTTCCCTTGAACTGGATATTTTAACTTCTGGTGGAGAGTAGAAGTGACCGCACCTGCCCCATGGATCCATGGGCGCCCAAGCAAGCAAGAATACGCAAGCCGTATGTCCATTATATAGAATGTGGAGTTGAAAATCTGCAAACCAACCTTAATTTGGAGATCCACCTCTCCATGAACCATCCTTTTCGACCCATCGAATGCCCTCACAACAATATCACTTGGCTTCAAAACCAAACCTTCACAGTCTAGCCGATCTAAAGCGCCTTTAGGTAGCACATTTAAAGATGAGCCTGTGTCCACCAAAACATGTGCCAGAGTGGTCCCCTTACATTCAACAGAAACATGCAAGGATTTATTGTGATTCTTTCCCATGGGAGTTAAATCTACGTCAGAGAACCCCAGACCATTGTCAGCTGTCAGACTTGCTACGCAGTTCTCGAATTGGTCAGTTGTGGTTTCTTGAGGCACATGAGCCTTTTTCAAGAACTTAATCAAAGCTTGTGCATGGGCGTCGGAACATAGCAATAAGGACAACAATGATATTTTAGAAGGAGTTTGCCCCAACTGCTCTACTATTTTGAAGTCGCTTTTTTTGATGATCTTCAGAATCTCCTCCATCTCTTGAGTGAATGGTTCTTCCGTAACAAACTTTTCAGCAGGTGCCTCTTCCCTGGTAGGCTCACCTTCTTTCTCTTTCCCTCAAATACTGGCACCAGCATTGCCATTGGTTATGTGGATTGGAACTGTAGTAGTGGTTGGTGGTGAGATAACAGGGGAAAAGACCCTTCCTGTTCTTGTGACTTTACTAGAACCAGTAATATTAGTAACACCAGCTTCATTATCATCAATCCAAGAATCTTGTTTTACCCCATGGTAATAAACCTCGACACCGTAATTCCACGGTACTGCTTTATCAGAGGTGTATGGAACAGGTCCGACAACAATGATTATGAGAGGAGCAATGATTGGTTCGTTCGAAATCCTGATAGGACCTTTGGATGAGATCCTAAGAGGTTTGTTTGAAATTGTTATGATGGCCAAATCTTCAGCTTTGTCGATTGAATTTTTGATGGCGGGGATCTTTTCGAATAGAATTTTGCGGCCATCCATTAGGCGCTGGATACCTTTCTTCAGTTCTTCACACCCATCGGATTGTCTCATACAGCCCACACAGTCTTTTTCACAGCCAGGGAAAGTCCCAGCTTTCAACAGATTGTTCTTAATTACATTCACCAGAGTAGTTAATTCTTCAACATAGGCAATGAAAATTGTGTATTCGACAACATTAACACCTTTGTCGTGCTTCGGCATTGGAGTGGTAATTACATTTGGCGTCGGAGGAGGATCGAATTCAATAGTCTTGTTGTCAATTAAATCCTGGATTTTGTTCTTCAAAGCCCATCACTGATCAGTCTCATGCCCAGGGCTGTTTGAATGGTAAGTGCATATTGCATTTGGATTATATCTCGGTGACGAGGTGTCAGAGTTGGCGGGAGGATCCCGCAATGTCACTAAATTGGGCTTGAGCAGATGTTCAAGGGCTTGAGATAATGACATGCCTAACCTTGTAAATTGTCTTCTTGGAGCTTCAACACGTTGATGATTTGCAGATGGTCTTTGAGTAGCAGTCAGATTGGAGATTCATACAGCATTGACAGACGGACAATTATTCTTCTTGGTATGGGCCTTTGCCCCATAGACATAGACATCATTAACTTCTTTCTTCGCAGCGAAAGGTTTCTTGACAAGGTTGGGAGTGGAGGTAGATGCCACAAAGATTTTTCCACTTTTAATGCCACTTTCAACTCTTTCACCTGTTAAGATTAATTCGATGAAACCAGAAGAAGAGCAGCCAACCAATAGATTAAAGAAAGGACCAGATAATGTACCCATGAACATGTCAATGCGTTCCCTATCAGTCAAGGGAGGTTGTACCTTACTAGCAAGGTCTCTCCACTTCTGCGCATATTCCTTAAATCCTTCATTCTTCCCCATGGTCATACCTTGCAATTGAACCCTTGTCGGTGCCAAGTCGGCGTTCTACTGATATTGATGGTAGAAGGCAGTAGCTAGACCCTCCCAAGTATTGATGCGAGAGCCATCCAACTGATAAAACCATTCAAGTTGTGTTCCAACCAGACTCTCTTGGAAAAAGTGAACCCAAAGTTTTTTATCAGCAGTGTGTGGTTGTATCTTGCGCACATAGGACTTCAAATGAAGCTTTGGGAAAGAAACCCCATCGTATTTTGCAAAGGTTGGTATTTTGAACTTGTGGGGAATGACTACCCCATAGATTAAGCCCAAATCGTCAAAATTTAAACTGGGAATAACTTGGATTTCAACCGCTTTCAACCTATATTCTAGCTGCTTGTATTTGATGTCTGCGGGTGGATACTGCTCATTGAAATAATCATTATCAGATTCTTGGTCATTGATACAGTCAGCCTGAGTACTCTTGACCTTACCCATCTGATTCTCATCCTCTTCGGATGAATCTTCCTCTACTGGAATTTGACTGATTGTCTCCTTGAACCTTTTACCCATGTTGAGTAGAGCTTTCTTCTTTGGCTTTTTCTTAGCGTCTAACAAGGCCATCATATCCTGCTTCCCCTTGGCCAGGGCGAGTAAAGCTTCCTGAAATTGAGAATTCTGGGCCTGGAGTTCCGTCACAGTTTTCTCTAGATCCATCTTGCTGAAATAAACAACGGAGAGATAAGGAAACCTATTATGCGGAAACCTATCATGTCATGATGCATGAATATGCAATATACAAATGATTTCAAGGATTTAAAGAATTTAAATTTGTATAGAAAAAGAGTGAACAAACATTAACTTGCATTTAAAGAGTTCTGATTTGAATACAAACATGCCTCTTGGGCTTACAACAACAGAAATATACATAAAGTAAACTCCTAAGACAGAAAAGTTATGCGCATCCGCTTTGGAGTAATATATGTGTTTAGACTCCTTTCTTCATGAAGCTCCCTTGTGAGCTCTAATATCTTCTTCTCGCTCTCATAGAACTTAGTTTCAAAGGTGTATCGCTCTCTTCGTAACTGAATCCAAGCGTTTTGCAAATCTTCAAGGGAAGTAAGCATATCAGGATAGAGGATAGTATGTGGAATGTCTCCCTCAACTACTAGCTCCATGATAATAGGTAAAACGGCTTCATAAGGCATCTTGAGACTTTGAGCGTGAGCCCTCACCCATTTAAGATAAGGTTCCAAAGGAATGGAATTCTTATGCCCCAATGTCTTGCTATCAACTTTGTTAACCATACCCCAAGCTCGTATAAATCTTTGACGGTAACCTTGGGTATCACTTTTGTAGTCGAGTACCTCATGAGGGCCATCTCTCCAGGCGTATCCAAATTGTCACAAAGCTAAACAATGGTTGTAAGTAATACCTCCCCTAATGCCGAGTAGAGGGACATTGGAGAAATTCCCCACAGCAATCAATGATGGTAATGTCTTCCAAAGAGCGATAATACCAACAGATATCAGCATGTGAAAGTGACATCAATCTTTTAGACCATCTCATTCCTTGTTCATTCTTCACCACAGATCGAGGTAGGTGTGAAATAAACCACCTAGCCAGAAGAAAAGTGCAACACATCAAAGCCCCTCTTTTCTTCAAAGTACGAGAGTGAAGAGAATGCAATATGTCTCCAAGCAATGTAGGCACTGGATTACGAGATATAAAAACTTTGATCGCATTTACATCTATAAATTGGTCAGGATTGGGAAATAGTACCAACCCATAGATGAGAAGAGCCAAAATTTCCTCAAAGGCTTGTAGATCCAAAGTAGTCCAACACTCTTGAGCCTTCTCCAACAAAAACTTTTCTAGGAACCCTTTGACACCACTCCTTGTTACCCAAATTGCTACTATGTAAGATGGTTGCAAATGTAGGGCTCGAGCAATTTCCTCAGGTTTAGGGTCTCTTTCAATACCATTGAAAGGTAACTTGTAAGTGTTTGTTTATTGGCATTTTTTTTGGTAAAACCAGAGTTGCGAATGTCATGACTGATGTCATAACATTCTGGGATAAAGGTACATTCTGCAGAAAAGAATGTCATACAGGAACTACTCAGTATGAGGTGTTTATCATGATCATTAAGCAATGATCATATACAGTGTATTCTACCAAAATCAGTGAGCAGGATTCTTGTTGTCATAACTAATGTTAAGACATCCTGTACTGATCTAACATTTGTGCAGATTTATTATTCCTGAGATTTTTCAGGAATCTGGTATGCTTATCTAAGTTGTTGTATACAGTCCAGATAAGATGCTCGCGTGGGCATTAGGTTAACCTTGCTTAACCCTAATTTGGTTTGATGAAAGCCTAAGACCAAGTCTTTTGGTTAACTAACCCTAGATATTTTCATGGAAGCCCTAACTGAAGAATAGTCTGCCTATATATTCCTCATGAAGATTAATGGTTAGCGACACTTTTTGACAGAAGATCAATAAGGGATTGTATAGTTGTAACTACTGTGAGCCAAGCAATTATCATTGTGATAAGTGACTTGGAGTAGGATTTGATTGTAAGGGTTGTGTATCACTTAAAGCTTTGAAGCACGAGTGTTTGTGTCACTTGATTAAAGATTTGAAGCAAAATCAAGTTAGGGTTATTTATCACTCAAAGCTTTGAAGCACGAGTGTATGTGTCACTTGATTAAAGTTGTGAAGCAAAATCAAGTGTGTGTAGTGAAGAGTGTCTTCATAATCTCATTAATCAATAGTTTAGTATCACTGTTGTGATTGAGGGGGAGTGAGTAGGAACTCAGGTTTAACTTGAACTTAGATTGAAGTTGCATTGGGTAGGTCTTAAGTGAAGGAGATAAACTGGTTGGTTTATTCCTGAATTAATATCTCTTATAGTGAATTTCCTCCCTGGCTTGGTAGCCCCCAGAGTAGGTGTTGTTACACACTGAACTGGGTTAATAATTGATTGTGTTCTTTACTGTTTTTAATTTACTATCTTGAACTGTGTCAGATACGGTGTCATAACATTCACTGTGACATTAAGTATCTGTTGCCAGAATTTCAATTGGCATCAGAGCAGGCACCCTGCCTCTCTTACTGGGTGAGATCTAGGGATATTATTTTCTAGCGCTATGGACAAGGAAGGAGGATTTGGGAACAGACCACCTATTCTGGATGGATCAAATTATGACTACTGGAAACCTCGTATGATTGCCTTCTTGAAGTCACTGGACAAAAAGGCTTGGAGAGCTGCTGACAAAGGATGGAACCATCCCACCATAACTGGGTTTGATGGGACAACCAGTCTGAAACCTGAGGAAGAATGGAGCAAAGAAGAAGATGAGTTAGCACTAGGTAATTCCAAAGCATTAAATGCCTTGTTCAATGGAATTGATAGAAATATATTCAGACTAGTACATCAATGCGAACTGGCCAAGGATGTTTGGGACACTCTCAAAACCACCCATGAGGGTACATCCAAAGTAAAAATGTCAAGGCTTCAGATGCTCACTACCAAATTTGAGAATCTAAGGATGATGGAAGATGAGACCATTCATGAGTTTCACATGAACATCTTGGAAATTGCCAACACCTCAGGAGCATTGGGAGAAAAGATGTCAGAAGAAAAGCTGGTGAGAAAGATTCTCAGATCCTTGCCTAAAAGATTTGCAATGAAGGTGACTGCTATAGAGGAAGCTCAGGATATCTGCAACTTGAAGGTTGATGAACTCATTGGGTCACTTCAGACTTTTGAGATGGGGATCAGTGATAATGTTGACAAGAAAAACAAGAGCATAGCACTTGTATCCAATACTGAAGATGAAAACAAGGAGGGTGATGAAGAGAATATTTCAGAAGCTATAGCTATCCTTGGAAGACAGTTCAACAAACTCATCAAGAGAATGGACCCAAAGTCAAGGTCAAATGTCAAGAACATTCCCTCTGACATTAGAAAATCTTATGACTCCAGCAGAAGACCTAAGTCTGAAGAAAAGGGAAATCAAAGCAGAGGAATCCAATGTCATGGATGTGAAGGATATGGGCACATTCGAGCTGAATGTCCTACCTTTCTTAAGAAACAAAAGAAAGGAATAACTGTTACTTGGTCTGATTGTGACTCAGAAAGTAACTCTGAAGAAGAATCTGCTAAACTAGTCACTACACTAGCTGGTATTTGTAACTCTGATAGTGACTCTAGTGATAAGGAAGTGACATTTGAAGAACTTGCTGACACCTACAAGAAGCTATGTATCAGAAGTGCTGAAGTCTGCCAGCAAAATGAGAAACAGAAAAAACTCATAGTAAAATTGGAGGTTGAAAAGAAGGCAGACACTGATACTATAAACCATCTCGAAGGTGAAGTTCAAATGCTAAACTCAAAGCTTGATCAGATGACCAAGTCTGTTAAGATGCTGACAAATGGAACTGACAAGTTGGAAGAAATCCTTCAGACTGGACAAAATGTGGGAAACAAGTCTGGTCTAGGATTTATGGCTGCAAAGAAATCTACTGAAGACAAGAAGAAGATCAGGCCTGATAAACAAATGTCAAAGCTGATGTCACAACACAACACTCAACATCGAGAACAGAGAAATATGAAGAAAAAGTATCAAAGATGGAGATGTCATCATTGTGGAAGGTTTGGTCACATAAAGCTATTCAGCTTCAGATTATATGGATATCCTAATCTGACGCTAGTTGTCAAACTTAAGTCTAACAAGGCACCATATACTCAACAGTGGAAGAAAAAGTCTGCAACCCTGATAGCTCACACCTCCCTCAGAGTTTCTGCCAAGGAAGACTGGTACTTTGACAGTGGATGCTCTAAACATATGACTGGAATCAAGAATCTTCTGAATAACGTTAAACCTCATACTACTAGTTATGTCACTTTTGGAGATGGTGCTAAAGGAGAAATCAAAGGAGTGGGAAACTTGGACTGCCCTGGAGCTCCAAACCTAAATGAAGTGCTGCTGGTAAATGGATTGACCGCTAATCTCATAAGTATCAATCAATTATGTGATCTAGGATTCAAGGTCAACTTCACCAAGTCTGAATGTCTTGTAACTAATGAAAAACAAGAAGTTGTAATGAGAGGAGTCAGATCAAAAGACAACTGTTACTTATGGGAGTCTGAGAACACTAATTACTCTTCTGTATGCTCTATAGCCAAAGAAGAAAAGGAAGTGAAACTGTGGCACCAAAAACATGGTCATTTACATCTAAGAGGGATGAAAAAGATCATATCCATGGAGGCAGTCAGAGGGATTCCAAGGCTTCAAATTGATGAAGGGATAGTCTGTGGTGAATGTCAGGTTGGAAAGCAAACTAGAATGTCACATCCAAAGACAAGACATCTGACCACCTCTAAGGTGCTAGAACTTTTACATATGGATCTGATGGGTCCAATACAGGTGGAAAGTCTTGGAGGAAAGAGATATACTTATGTTGTTGTGGATGATTTTTCCAGATTCACCTGGATTAACTTCATTAGGGAAAAGTCTGATGTATTTGATGTATTTAAGGAACTGTGCAAAAGAATTCAAAGAGAGAAAGAAGGATGCATTGTTAGAATCAGAAGTGATCATGGCAAGGAATTTGAAAACAGTAAGTTTGATGATTTCTGTTCCTCGGAAGGAATCAATCATGAATTTTCTTCACCCATAACTCCTCAAAAAAATGGAGTTGTGGAAAGGAAAAACAAGACTATACATGAATCTGCCAGAGCAATGATACATGCCAAAGGACTTCCCATTCATTTTTGGGCTGAAGCTATGAATACAGCCTGTTATGTCCATAACAGGGTCACCTTGAGAAAGGGTACATCATCCACCATTTATGAACTATGGAAAGGAAGAAAGCCTATAGTAAAGTACTTCCATGTCTTTGGAAGCAAATGCTATATTCCGACAGATCGTGAACAAAGGAGAAAGATGGATCCTAAAAGTGATGAAGGAATATTCCTAGGATACTCTACCAACAGCAGGGCATATAGGGTATTCAATTCCAGGACCAAAGCTATGATGGAATCTATAAATTTCATAGTTGATGATTACCATGAGGAAACAAATGTCCCATATGATGTTGAGACATTCTTTGAAACTTCAACCCAAGTGTCTAAAAAGGATGATGTACCTAAAACTACTTCATCAGAGTCTGAATCAAAGGAAGCTAACAAAGATCCTTCCAACAGAATTCAGAAAGATCATCCTAAGGAACTCATCATAGGAGACCCTAACAGTGGAGTCATTACAAGATCTAGAGAAATCATCTCAAACTCTTGCTTTGTATCTAAGATTGAACCAAAAAATGTTAAGGAGGCTTTGACTGATGAATACTGGATTGGAGCAATGCAAGATGAATTGAACCAATTCAAGCAACATGAAGTATGGAAGTTAGTTCCTATACCAGAAGGAACAAACATTATTGGCACAAAATGGATCTACAAGAACAAATCAGATGCTGAAGGAGTTGTCACCAGGAATAAGGCAAGGCTTGTTGCTCAAGGCTACACTCAAGTTAAAGGGGTTGATTTTGATGAAACTTTTGCTCCTGTAGCCAGACTGGAATCAATCAGACTTCTTTTGGGAGTTGCTTGTCTCCTTAAGTTTAAGCTATTTCAGATGGATGTAAAGAGTGCCTTCCTAAATGGGTACTTAAATGAGGAAGTATATGTGGAACAGCCTAAAGGATTTGTGGATCCAAACTGTCCGGATCATGTCTACAAATTGAGGAAAGCTCTATATGGTCTAAAACAAGCTCCTAGAGCCTGGTATGACAGGCTGACAAAATTCCTCACTGACAAAGGATACAAGAAAGGAGGCTTGGATAAAACTCTTTTTGTCAAAAATGAAGGAGGAAAGATAATGGTAGCTCAAATTTATGTTGATGACATAGTGTTTGGAGGAATGTCAGATAAAATGGTTAAACATTTTGCTGACCAGATGCAAGCTGAATTTGAAATGAGCCTCATGGGAGAATTGACCTACTTTCTTGGACTGCAAATCACACAAATGGAAGACTCAATTTTTTTCTCAAATCAAGTATGCAAAGAATATTGTCAAGAAGTTTGGAATGGAGAATGCCAGTCACAAAAGGACTCCTGCACCTACTCATTTAAAGTTGTCCAAAGACACAAGTGGGGCAAATATGGATCAAAGCTTGTACAAAAGCATGATAGGAAGTCTGCTATACTTAACAACCAGCAGATCTGACATTGCTTTTGCAGTTGGAGTATGTGCAAGATACCAGGCTGAACCCAAAGTAAGTCACATCAACCAAGTGAAAAGAATTCTGAAGTATGTGAGTGGAACTTACAACTATGGCTTGCTATACTCTCATGGATGTGAACCAATTCTGTCTGGTTACTGTGATGCTGATTAGGCTGGTAGTGCTGATGATAGAAAGAGCACCTCTGGAGGATGCTTCTTTTTGGGAAATAATCTTGTCTCTTGGTTCAACAAGAAACATAACTGTGTGTCTCTATCTACTGCTGAAGCTGAATACATAGCAGCTGGTAGTAGCTGCTCTCAAATGATCTGGATGAAACAGATGCTAACTGAGTATAATGTCACACAAGATGTCATGACATTGTATTGTGACAATCTGAGTACTATCAACATTTCCAAGAATCCTATACAGCACAGCAGGACTAAGCATATTGACATTATACATCACTTCATCAGAGATCTTGTGGAAGAAAAAGTGATTAAGCTGGAACATGTTGCCACTGAACTACAACTGGCTGACATTTTTACCAAGGCACTTGATGCTAGTCAATTTGAAAATTTGAGGGGCAAGCTGGGTATTTGCCAATATGAAGAGATGTAGCAATTAATTTTGCTTAAAACAAGGGATGAAAGAGATATTTTAGTTAAGTCTATTCCGATTGGGCTAATCATCTGTTTCCCTATTTCTTTCCAAAATTTTAAGAAGTTGAATAGACATTCACATATCTCCCTCTTCTCGCGTTTCTGCAACAATCTCCATTCTCTCAAACGAAGATTTCACTCTCGCTGTTACTTGTTTTCTAAATCACTCAAAATGTCTCAACAATCCATGTCATCATCTTCTTCAAAGGCGACTGCTTCTTCCGCATCCTCTGACAGCGAACCTAGGGCAATCACAAACTACATGGATACTAATGTTCTTGAGATAACTCCTCTTCGTGAACTGGAAGCTGATCCCACTAAGGTCAAGAAGCTACGAACCAGACATGCAAGAAGATCACAAGCATCTCCATCTGGTAAATCTTCTCAACCATCATCTTTTGTTCCTCCAGATATAGCAAATAGGGAAGGTTCTGCTTATGTACATCAAGTTATTTCCAGACTAGTCACTAGGATTCTTAATGAGAATCACTCTGTTCCTGGCGTTTCTGTACCTTTGAACCAAGAAACTGCTAGTCCTAATGTAGAAATGGATCCAGATGTCACTCAGAATGTTGAGACACCTGATGACAACATTAGGAAATCTCCAGAAAAACATGATGATCACCAGAACCCTACTGACAAGGATGTTGAACCCCCGGTTATTAATGTTGATGAAGAATACTCTAACAATGATTTAATTGCTAATATCAACCCTAGCATAGCTAGAAGGATGATGAGCAGAAAAGAAAAGCAGAATGCTACCCAAAGCCCCTCCAAAGAGAAGGCTACTAAAGCTGTTCATAAGAAAACCAGGTCTGAGAATAAAACTAGAGTAGAAGCTAAGAAGGATCAAAAAGCTGGAATGTCGAAAGGGAAAGGGAAGGTAAAGGCTAGAGTACCTGTTGGTAGTCTCTCAAAACCTTTGAGACAACCAATAGCCAAGAAAAGGGAGGATCCTGAACCCTCTGAATCTAATGAAGAATCAGACTTTGATTTTGATATTGAGAGCAATATTCCAGACATTCCCCTCAGGAAGAAACCATCTTTCAGCAAACTGCCTAAAGTCTCTGAAGTTGCCATTGACAACATCTCCTTTCACCATCCAGAAAATGCAAGCAGGTGGAAGTATGTGTTTCTAAAAAGGATTGCCTTGGAGAGAGAGCTGAACAACAGTGCTATTGAGTGCAAGGAAATTGTGGATCTAATCAAAGCTGCTGGTCTGATCAAAATAATGGTCAAGTTTTCCAACCGCTATGAGATTCTTGTCAAAGAATTCATAGTAAATTTTTCTGATGGTTGTGCTGATGGAAAGTCAGCTGATTTTATGAGCGTTTATGTGAGAGGAAGAAAGGTAAAATTTTCTCCTTCTGTAATAAAAAATTTCCTAGGAAGGCCTAATGATGCTCATCCTGAGCTTGAAGTTACTGACAACCAAGTTTGTCAAATCATCATTGCCAAGCAAGTCAAACACTGGCCCTTGAAAGGGAAGCTAAATGCAAGAAAGCTAAGCATGAAGTTTGCCATACTGCACAAGATTGGTGCGTCTAACTGGGTTCCCACCCCAACCATAAATCCACCATTTCCACGGGTTTGGGAAGGTTTATCTATGCTGTTGGAACCAGAACAAACCTCGATTATGGCAAGTACATCTTTGATCAAACATTGAAACATGCTGGAAGCTGTGCTATTAAAGGCCCTATTGCTTTTCCTTCTCTCCTGTGTGGTATAATCATTGCTCAGTATCCTGATATTCTAGTTGAAAGAGACTCTGTTTGCAAAAGAGCCCCGGCTCTTGGTTTGCACTATAAGCTATTTCAGGGAACACATGTCCCTGACATTGTTATGACATCTGCTGAGACATCAATTGTCAAATCCCATTCCAAGAAGACTGATGTTATAGCTGTGCTAAAAGAAACCTACAGAGAGCTTGATACAAGAAAAGGACTCTAGAAGAGCTGATTGCTAGACTAGAACAGGAGGAGAATGAAGAAAAAATAAGGGAAGAAGATGCTGATGAAGACCAGCATAATGCTGAAGATAGTGCTTCCTCGGAAGATGACAGTGCCTGAAGGTCAGTGTTGGTGAAAAGATTGCTGCTGGAACTTGTTGCTGCCAAATGACTTCTTATTTATTTCTGTTTTTTTTTTAATTCCTTTTGGATGACTGTATAACTTAAAAGTACAAGTATCTTTGGCCTCTTTATGGCTAAAAAGGGGGAGAAGATTTTGTGGTATTTTGGGTAGAATTAGACTTGGTAGCTGTTATTAAAAATTCTGCTGCATTCTAATCTCTGATTGTTTAGGGGTTTTAGCCAAAAATTTGCCAAAGGGGGAGTTTGTAAGTGTTTGTTTGTTGGCATTTTTTTTGGTAAAACCAGAGTTGCGAATGTCATGACTAATGTCATAACATTCTGGGATAAAGGTACATTCTGCAGAAAAGAATGTCATACAGGAACTACTCAGTATGAGGTGTTTATCATGATCATTAAGCAATGATCATATACAGTGTATTCTACCAAAATCAGTGAGCAGGATTCTTGTTGTCATAACCAATGTTACGACATCCTGTACTGATCTAACATTTGTGCAGATTTATTATTCCTGAGATTTTTCAGGAATCTGGTATGCTTATCTAAGTTGTTGTATACAGTCCAGATCAGATGCTCGCGTGGACATTAGGTTAACCTTGCTTAACCCTAATTTGGTTTGATGAAAGCCTAAGACCAAGTCTTTTGGTTAACTAACCCTAGATATTTTCATGGAAGCCCTAACTGAAGAATAGTCTGCCTATATATTCCTCATGAAGATTAATGGTTAGCGACACTTTTTGACAGAAGATCAATAAGGGATTGTATAGTTGTAACTACTGTGAGCCAAGCAATTATCATTGTGATAAGTGACTTGGAGTAGGATTTGATTGTAAGGGTTGTGTATCACTTAAAGCTTTGAAGCACGAGTGTTTGTGTCACTTAATTAAAGCATTGAAGCAAAACCAAGTTAGGATTGTTTATCACTCAAAGCTTTGAAGCACGAGTGTATGTGTCACTTGATTAAAGTTGTGAAGCAAAATCAAGTGTGTGTACTGAAGAGTGTCTTCATAATATCATTAATCAATAGTTTAGTATCACTGCTGTGATTGACGGGGAGTGAGTAGGAACTCAGGTTTAAGTTAAACTTAGATTGAAGTTGCATTGGGTAGGTCTTAAGTGAAGGAGATAAACTGGTTGGTTTATTCCTGAATTAATATCTCTTATAGTGAATTTCCTCCCTGGCTTGGTAGCCCTCAGAGTAGGTGTTGTTACACACTGAACTGGGTTAACAATTGATTGTGTTCTTTACTGTTTTTAATTTACTGTCTTGAAGTGTGTCAGATACGGTGTCATAACATTCACTGTGACATTAAGTATCTGTTGCCAGAATTTCATAACTGATCAAGAATAGGGGTCCCCATGATTTGAGAAAATTCTTCTAAAGTGGGCACAAGTTGGTAATCAGGAAAAGTGAAGCAATGATGCAAAGGGTCAAAGAATTGGACAAGCACCTTTACCATGTCTTCTTCAATACTTGAGGTAACCAAACTAAGGAGTCGACCACGCCTTTTGGTGAACAGAGAATCTTCATGGACCATTGATACTAAATCCTTGAGTTGTGGAGGTATCCTCACGAGACTGACTTGGATAGTGCTCTTACGAGCGGAAGCCATATCCTACAAAACAGAACAAAGATGAATTCCAAAAATCCTTGAAATGGTTAGTGAGAATGCTATGGTATGATGTTATGATGCTATGTAAAATATGCGAGGTAAGCAAATTTATATACAAGTAATCATATTCACACAAAGTAGACAAGTCCTTAGGTTTAGGCTTGCATGGATTTTGTAGGTAAGTACCCTCTTGAAGTTTAGTTGACTCAACCTGTCCTAGTTAATAGTAACCAGGTTCTAAGGGATCTCAATATCACTGATCTTTCCCCCAAGTTTTGTTCAATAAGCGATTAACTCGCAACCAAACAAAATTCAAGAGTCAAACCTCAATGAGTGTAGCATCGAGTATTAACCAACTTCAGACTGCACCAAAGCCGATTATCTCACTACTTTCTAATGGCCAAGTTGGTCAAGTAAAGTTCTAAGGTCAGTTGATGCTTTATGAAACCACGCGGCGGCCCCGTACTCTCCTTGACTGACTTAAGGGTTACCAGCACAAACCAAAGTGCCACATCAATGTAGCTACTGCTTCAACCGTGTCGGTATACCCTGCACAGTTCCCTCACAGTTTATTACTACTTACCTAAAAGGTATCCCCAAATCCGGGTGTAGGATTTAAAACAAACCCAAACAAGGAACCAAAATGTAAAGCAAACAAATCAAGCAATGTAAGCAAGTAAATGTGATCTAACCCTAAGGTAACCCCACTTTTAAGATCTTCCCCAGCAGAGTCGCCAGTTCTGTGATACGATGGGAGAATTGACTTGATTATTTTGCGTTTGTGTTCGCAAATGTTGCGGTTTAGAAAGAGTCGCCACCGACTTTTCTTTTATCCAAAAGGAAAGGTGAAAAAGCACAGGAAAGACCTTTAGAGATGTTTTCTTGAGTCCGGGGGGTAGATTATGAAAAGGGAAGGTATTAACACCCTTTCCATCCATGGTTTTCCATGGGCTCTTAGTTACTTGATAGATCACTTGCTTTTGTTTGAAAATGTGCTTTGTGTGGTTTTTTGAAAGTATTTTGAAAAGATGCCATCGTTTAGGCAAAATTTGTAATAGTTCTTGTTCGTAAGAACGTATACAAAGTGTTGAGCTTTTGAAAATGTTTCAAGTTTGGAAAGATGTTTGGAAAGTGAATGTGATTGTTTTTGAAAATAGCAAGGATATTTGTTTTGAGAGTGAGTAAGTAACTAAAAGTAATCTACCTACTCAAAAGGTCTTAGGTGTTCTTTTCATCCTCCTTTAGATGTTGCTATCTTACCATTGACTTGGTAAGAAGCCTCATCGTTGGATGTGAAGGGATGAGCGTTGGGTCATCGTATGACCATTATAGCAATGTTGTGAGATGACTTAGCACTTTTTCTTTAGGGACTAAGATCATTTTGAAAGGCAACTTTGATAGTGTCATCGAGGGACTATGATCTTGTATTTTTTGATTTGTTTGTGCTAAGACATCCCACATGCATAACATGGCCATTTTTGTAAGGAAACAAATGGAATAACCCTAGGCGTGCTAGTGTGCAAGTGTATTTGATTTCATGCATAATTTGTCTTAAATTAGGGTTTTCTAAACATTGGTTTTAGTCTTGTCATACATACCCTAATTACTAACAATTTATGAAAGCAATAAAAGTACGAAAATAAAGATTCTACGCTATTACAAAAATTAGGGGGATGGGGGTGTACAAACTTCAAATGGGGGTTGCAAATTAAATCCTAGGTTACTATTACAACCTTATTGAATAGGTAAGAATGTAAAGGAAATGTAAAATGTTTCTCTGTTTAAAAAAGGAAAATAACTTTTGTTTAAGAAAATATTGTTTGTCTCTCTTTTTTTTGTTAAAAGAAAATATAACATGCAAATATAAAATATTTTTGGTGTTTTTTGATTAATAATAAAAAAAATAATATGATGGAAAAATAATAAAAGAGAAAGAAAACATAATCAGCGCAAAATGCTGAAAATAGAAGAGGTCAGAAGTTCTGACTCTGACTTGCTGCACAAACAGAAACAATGTTAGTAAAAATATGGAAGCTCAGAAGTTCTGGATCTTCTAAGAACTTATAAGTTTTCAGAAGTTCTGACGCAACTGTCAGAACCTTGCCTCTCTCCATGCCAGTCAGAACATCTACAACTTAGTTATTTCTTAACAGAACAGAAGTTGCATACATAATAATTATGACAAATTTCATGAAATATCAGAAGCACAAATCAGAAGCAACATGTATTTGCTAATTCTAATTCTGAGTCCTAATTTCTTTATGAAGCTCTGAATAGGGATTTCTTCTACTTAGGCAGGCAGATGCATGAATTTTCAGAATATGTACATCATCAGGATCAGAACATCTACATTGTGCTAAATATGCAAAATCTGACAATGCTTAATCAGTATGATGAGAGTCAACAGAAAAATTACCTTGCAGCTGGAAAGGATTCTGTGAACTGTTGGTTGGTCTTGAATTCTGACGATGTTCTGAGCAACTTCTTCACGTACTCAACAGGATGGAAGTTTGCAACTTCGGGAATAGCCAATTTGTGATATTTTTACTTCTTTGAGGTGGAAGTGAATGGAGAGTGTATGGCAATAGGAATACAGAAGCTAAGGTAGCTTCTAATGTGTGAATCAGCAACTGCATGGATGGCTTTAGTCAAGAACAATTGAGTAAAAAAGGGAGTTTGAATGTAAGGAATCAATGCTAAGATTTTGGTATTTTGTGTTTATAGTTTCCTGGGTTCTTGGACTTTTTGCAGTGGTTCAAAGCTTTCTTTCTCGATTTTCTCGCCTCTTTCACAAATTTTTCTGGACCCTTTCTCAATGGCCAATGGTGTTCTATTTATAGGCAAAGGTTTTGCAGTTGGGGCAGTCAAGTGGCACCAACATCATGTGCTAGAAGTTGATTTACTCTTGAAGTAAGCTTAACCAGTATGTTCAATGCATCAAGTGGGGTGGTTAGTAGCGCCTAAGCTGAATTTGGCAGCGTGAATTAAGGAAAAGTAGAAGCAGCGCATGGGTCTAGCATACTTTTGCACAGAAGTTTGTCTTCCCAAGACAGTAGGGGTACACATGGGGAAAATCCTTTGGATATCAACTCACAAGTGGTTGTGAGCGTTGAATGACGATCAGAAATACGACCATGTAAAACTCTGCATCCTTGCTTGACTCTGGATTAGAAGTTCTGCTTCAGCGTAGCATCTCATCTTCTGATCCTCTCATCTTCTGACTCCATCATGTTCTAAAGGAACTTTCATACTTTCTGGAAAGCTTGCAACACGTTTCTTAACCTTCTTTGGATTACCCTGTCAAACTCTGACTGAACATTTGTGAAAACTGGTCCAGAAGTTCTGACCAAACTCTGTCTTGAGAATATTCAGAATTTACTGAGTGTGGACACTGGCCCAGAAGTCCTGAAATTGACATATTTCTTAAAAACTTAGAAAAATTTCTAAGTTTTTAGAATTTGATTCTTCCAAAGTAAAATTTGACTTTTGAAACTCTTGATGAAGCAAACTTCATATTCCAACATGTCTTGATGAAATATGATTTTTGAGATTTGATTTTGATCCAAAAGTCAAAGTTAGACTTCTCAGTGTGCAAATGACCATTTTTCCCTTGTGAGTGATTTTCTTTGAAAAATTGATAATTCAAGGCTTGGAATTGGATGAGAAAAAACTTGAGGATCCAGGGTGATCCCTTGTGAAATGAGAGGTCAAATTTTGGGGTGTAACACCAAGACCTGAGGAGATTGCTCGAGCTTTACATTTGCAACGATCCGACGTGGTGGTAAATTGGGAAACAAGAAGTGGTGTTAAGGGGTTTCTAGCCAAGTTTTTGTTTGAGAAGGCTCAACAGTTTTGGGATGCTTTGGATTTTCAAGCTTTTGAAGAGGCTTTGGCCCTTCTAATCTATGGGATGGTACTATTTCCTAACCCAGACCAACTCATATATGTGAATACGGTCAAGATTTTTCTATCTCGTAATCCTGTGCCTACCTTACTTGGAGATATCTTGCACTCTCTTCACACTCGCACCATGAAGAGAAGGGGAATTCATATGTGTTTCACTCATTTGTTATCCAGGTGGTTTATTTTGCACCTTCCTCGATCTTTTTTGAAGAATGAGTAAGGCATGAGATGGTCTAATAGGTTGATGTCACTCACGCATTCAGATATTCATTGGTGTTCTCGTTCTTTGGAGGACATTACCATTATTGACAATTATGGTGAATTCCCTAATGTCCCTCTTATTAGAATTAGGGGAGGTATCACTTATAATCTTTTCTTGGATTTGCGACAATTTGGCTATGCTAGGAGGGATGGTCCTCATGACGCACTTATCCAAGGAATTGTTTTTGACTATGAGAATGATGCTCAAAGTTATCATCAAAGATTTATACGAGCTTGGGGCATGGTGAAAAAAGTTGATAGCAAGACATTGGGGCATAAGAAATCCATTTCTTTGGAGCCTTATCTCAAGTGGGTGCGAGCTCCCTCTCAAAACCTCATGATTCTATATGAGGCCATTCACCTATCGTCATAGAGCCTATTGCCAAAGGAGACGTTCCCTACACCATTCTTCACCCTAACATGCCTGCTAATCTCGAGGAGTTGCAAAGATCATGGATCCAACTCAAAGAGGAGAGTGACACCTTTGAAGCCTAGTTATACGCAAGCGAGAAGAAGGTTTTGGAGCTCACGAGACAACTTCATGAAGTGCGGAGTTTGAATGCCTACATTGCACCAAAGAGAATGCACTTATGGAAAGCTTGAGTCGATTTTTTTATAGGAGTTTACTTTGTATTATTTTTGCTTCTTCCATTGTAAGCCCAAGAGGCACGTTTTGTAATCATTTGAACTTATTAATCTAATTAATGTTTGTTCCTTATTTGTTTAAACATATTTAAATCTTAAAAGTCCTTGAAAACATTTGCATTCACATTACATGCATCATAACATAAGCAGGTTTTTGACATAGGTTTCCTCATCTTTCTACTGTTTATTTCAGTAAGATGGATATCCAGAAGACTGTGAAAGACTTGCAGACACAAAATTCTCAATTTCAAGAAACCTTGCTCAACTTGGCCAAAGGGCGGCAAAAACTGATGTCACTTCTGGTTTCCAAGAAGAAGACTAAGAAGAAGGATTTGATCAACATGGGGAAGAGATTCAAGGGCCCCGTAAGACAAGTTCAAGTAAGAGTCATCCGAGGAAGATGAGAATCAGGATGAAGATGCAAGGAGCACCCGTGCTAGGGGTGGTAACAACCCAACTTCTGAGGATGAGGATTATTTTGATGAACAATATCCACCCGCTGAAGACAAGTATAAGCAACTGGAGGATAGATTGAAGGCTGTGGAAATTCAAGTTATGCCTGGCTTGGATTTTGGTGATTTGGGTTTAGTTCTTGGGGTAGTGATCCCCCACAAATTCAAGATTCCAGTTTTTGCCAAATATGACGGTGTCTCGTGCCCAAAGCTTCATTTGAGATCTTACGTCCGAAAAATACAACCACATACTACTGACAAAAAGCTCTGGGTACACTTCTTTCAAGAGAGTCTGTCTGGGAACCAATTGGAGTGGTTTTACCAGTTAGAAGGTTCAAACATTCACACCTGGGAGGACTTGGCCACCACTTTCTACCGTCAATATCAGTACAACACTGATCTGGCGCCAACTAGAATTCAGTTACAAGGAATGACCATCGGTTCCAATGAAGGTTTCAAAGAATATGCGCAAAAATGGAGAGACTTGGCAGGTAGAGCGCAACAGCCACTGACTGATAGGGAGTTGGTGGATATGTTCATGGGAACATTAACTAGACCATATTTTAACTTACTAATTGGCAGCTTTGTTACACCCCAAAATTTACCCTCTTGATTTAGGCTTATGTTTCATCATAAACATAATATTGCATTGCATTCATACATGGTGTAGAGATCAAGGTAATTTGGTTTATCAAGCCCCCATCAAGCTTTGGAAGATTTATTGTATTGAAAAGTTACTCAAGAAGAGCCTTATTATCTAAACCTCTGGATCTTTCAAGCCCAAAGGTGTCACATATCTCAAGATATCTCATCCACCTCATTGGATCATCAAAATATTGAGCATTGTAATGTTTATAAGGAGAACCACTTCCTTTTTGATTCATCAGTCAAAATTAGGGTTTTTCCCAAGTTGGAGTTATTGGGGTCTAAATAAGCCATGTATTGAAGAATCATTATTTTATCATCATTGGAATCATTTTTGTTCAAAAATCCTCTCTTGATGCCCATAGGAATTAGGGTTGGAGTTTTAATCAGGGATTCTTTGGAATTTTGAGTGGAGACTCTTGCCATAGCCTCTATGTGTTTGTAATGTCATATGTTTGAAATTTTGATCATCAATTTTGAAGAGAAGTGGTTCAATTGAATCAAAGGGGTAAAACAATCATTTTACTCAAAGTCAACAAAGTCAAAGTTGACCAAGTAGACTTTTGGTCAACGTGAGACATTTGATATGTATTTTCATGAGGGATGATCATTGATGATTGGTTTTGATGAGAATTGCAAGTTTGAGAGGTTACTTGGATTTGAATTTATCTTGGTGATTGAAATTTTCACTAAGTGTTTTTGATTTTTGGCCTGACTTCGCAAGGGCATACCTTTCTCATTTTTCAGGGGATTTTGATGGTTCTTTTTGCCAATTGAAGAGAAGAAAAAGATCTAAAAGGGCCCACATAGGACAATAACACACTTCTTACTCAAAATCAAATGAGCCTTTGAAGTTTTGGGCAAGTTAGTCAAATGTTGGGCATCATAGGCAAGCCATACGGTCATCCTGAGGCATCTTGCCTAGACATTTCATCGACCAGGTGGCACACCAAATGTGCAGCCCATTTTCTTGTAACTCAAGCTAGGTTTTGATTTGATTTTGGGTTTAATTAGAAGTATTACATGTTGGCTTTCCATTATGAGAAGAATTATTGGAGATGGTTAGGGTTTGATCAAGTTATGAATGCTGAAAGTGGGCATCCTCAGCTGATCAGGCACGGCACGCAAGATGCAAGGCATGGTCAAACAAGTTGCACATCAGGACCAGGTTCAACACAAAAGGCATTTTTGTGATTTGATTTCATCACACACGAGTGTCTCACGTGTGCACTCAGATCCCACCTCACTTCTTACCTCATTTGGCTAAACATTCACACACACCATGCCTCACCTCACTTCCCTCGTGCCTTGCCATTTTTGGCAACTTTCTGTGAAAAATATCACAAATTCCATGTGAATCAGTTGGACACCTCAACATTCACACTTATTTCCTCTCATTTCCACTTTTTGAATTTTAGATGAAATAAAAAAAAACAAAAAGTCTCAAACGAATTTCAGCATTGTTTCGATCCTCACCATCCATTTTCCAGCTGGATTTTCTGATTCAAAGGCCATGATCACTTCAACCGTAACAAACTTTTTCTGCTATATAAAAACTTTCTCTTTCAATCTCATTCATTCTTCAGTCGTTGGAAGAATCACCAAAAAAATTTCTCTCTTTCTCTCTTCTTTCTTCCTCGATCTTCAACCAAAAGCTTTCCCGGAAACTGCTTCAACCTCTTTAAATCTTCATCAATTCTCCGATTGAATCTTCATTCCCCTTGCATCTACAAAAACATCAACATCATCTTCATTCCCCTTGCATCTTCAACAACATCACAAATCTTCATCAACATCCAGAACTTGAAGCACCTCTTCTCCTCAATTATACATCCTCAGTCGAAAGGGAGTAGCATTGGCCAAAGAATTTCAGATATGAAGTTCAATTTTCTCTCAAAAAATTCAGTTCTCGAATTCTCTCATTTCTCTGATTTATTTTTCCATTCTTTCTTGTTGATTCATTTTCAATGAAGTGAGTAGATCATAGTGGAGGCATTGGTTTGCATATGGAGCAGAGGATTTGAATTTCCAGATTTTGTATCAAGGTGAATTGCTTGGACTTCGATTTGCTGTGAGTTTTCTTGGACTTCGATTTACTGTAAGTTGCTTGGACTTCGATTTGCTGTAAGTTTTCTTGGACTTAGATTTGGTGTGAGTTACTTGGACTTTGATTTGCTGTGAGTTTTCTTGGACTTCGATTTGCGTATTTAGATTGAATCAATTTTGTAACTCTTGTAAATTGTGTTTTAGCTGGCCAAACTATAGGTCTGATGTATATATTTATCTTCGCTTGAGGCTTGAATCGTTTTGTGGAGCTTCTGAAATTCTGTGTGTAGATGATTTTATTTGAGTTTTCAGGAGCTTTGTTCTTGATCTATGGCTAATGATTCGAGATGATTCGAGTTGCATAATGTAGAGTGATTAGTTAGCTTTCAATTGCACTTGATTTTACTAAATCTGATGGAGATTTGAGTTTTCTTTGAATGATTTGAACATGAGCCCTTGCATTGAGTTTACGCGCAAGTTTTAGTTGTGCTAGAGGTTAGAGTCTATGAAGCTTCGAAGGATGATAGCTTCGAAATCCAAAGCCTGAGGAGCTTCGTTCGAAGAAGGTTACTGCTTGTAGGTTGAAGCCAGTCGAAGGATGCTACAGCTGTAGGTTGAAGCCAATCGAAGAAGGTATAATTGAAGCTTTGTTCGAAGAAGGGCACTACTACTGCAGAATTGAAGCCATCAAAGGAGGCTACTGCTGCAGGTTAAAGCCAATCCCAAATGGTTTCTATTGCAGGTTGAAGCCAATAGAAGGATGCTACTGCTGCAGGCTGAAGCCAATCGAAGAAGGCAAAATTGAAGCCAATCGAAGGAGGCTACTGCTGCAGGTTAAAGCCAATCAAAGAAGGCATAATTCAATCCAATCGAAGGATACTGCTGCTGCAGGTTAAAGCTAATTGAAGGATTTTATTACCACAAGTTGAAGCCAAATGAAGAAGGGCACTACTACTGCAGAATTGAAGCCAATTGAAGGAGGCTACTGCTGCATGTTGAAGCCAATCCCAGATGGTTGCTATTGCAGGTTAAAGCCAATCGAAGGATGCTACTGGTGTAAGATGAAGCCAATCGAAGAAGGCAGAATTGAAGCCAATCGAAGAAGGGCACTACTACTGCAGAATTGGAGCCAATTGAAGAAGGATGCTATTGCTGAAGGTTGAAGCCAATTGAAGAAGGCTGCTGCTACAAGGTTGATGCCAATCGAAGAGTCTCATGGTAGAAGCTGAACCACCATTCCAACTTGGAACTCTAATCACTTTTATTTTTATAATCATTTAATTCATTTTGGTTTTAGGGTTTTAATTTTCATTTAATTAATTCTAATTCTGTTTTTGAACCTAATTGAATAATTGTTGAGATAGGATGCAAACCCAAACTAAGGTGGTGTTTGGGCCCTAAGTCCGTTAGCTTTTTCTAAAATCAATTAGTACCAACAAAAGGGCTTCATGGATCACTTTTCAGATGGGCCTAGCACTTACATGCACATCTGGATCCAATATATACCCCTGGCTGTTTAGAGTTTTGTCATTTATTTTCTCATGGAATTTTCTTTTTCATAGTTTTGATGATAAAAATGATACAAAAATGATAGAATATTTTAGAGTTTTTTTTAGGACTTTAGAATTTAATTGAAGTTCCCAAATTATTATTTCCATGCTAATACACATTTTGTTATTATTTTATTTCCATGAGTTCGTGGTAAAATTTTGGGTTGTGATATTGAGCGCTTGAGAGTTAGTCCGGTTGATTATTGGTAAAGCTTTCACAAAGATCGTCAGGTTTCTTTGTTTAAAATGCTCTGCTACAGATTAATATCCATTTGGTATTCTCTCTCGTTTATCTCATTTCGTACTTTATTGCTTTCTAGAAATCATGTGAAGTAGGAAGCAGGAAATAAAGAGCGTGCGCTCGAAGTCGCTGTTTAAGTCCTGTAGCGGGCACCGCTTTCTGTATGCTTTATGTGTTTGTTTAAAATCCTACCTTTGAAGTAGGTATTTTACACATGTGTCTAAATTTTTCCCCGCATTTTATTATAGGTGATAAGTCCTCAAAAGAAGGCGATCGCAAAGGGTTCGTAATCGACCCCCGCACATTCCAGTCCATGTCGTTCCTATGCTCACTTTCTACAAGTAGATGCTCTGAACATGTCCCCAAGATCTGAATAAATTTAAGTCCTTTAAAGGCAAGTGAAAAGGGTTCCCGCAATCGGATCCCCACACTTTCTTTAGCTCGTGTTGACCAATACTGATGCTTAGTGTACGCATGCACTATGTCTTTTCCCACATATCTTTCTTGCCCTGGTAATTGATACCACGATAAGGACCCTTTTTCATTCCTATAATTCTAGAGCTTTTTGACTCATGTGATACGCTCCCCTTGGCTGTGGCTTGACCCCTGGTCTGATTCTTGGTTGCTTGTCTATGGTGGGACCTCCCTTTCTACTACTAGGCATGCTCCTTGTAGGTATTTGATATTTGAGTGATGCTCGAGCTGTTGTTTGTCCAGATGCTTCGCCATCGGCTTGCTTGTTTTTGTCGCAGGATCTGTGACATTTTTACCATGTTCCCTTAGGATTTCTCGTGTAGGTTTAGTCCTCGAGTTAGACCTTAGGATAAGAATCCATGCATGCTAACATAGGGTAGAAACTCCCCTCTTTCTTCTTCAACCTTAGGGTCAATCATTATATGATAACATTAGGGATAGAGATTAGGATAGTCTACATTGGTTGTTTTTCCTTTCTTTGCATTCTTGCATCTTAAAATTAAAAAAATTTCTTGGTAAATCATAAAACATCTATAATAAACTTAAATCCTTCTTCAAGGTAAAAAATACAAACCAATCATAATTGCTTGTGCGCCTTTCTGTTTGATACTTCATCATCTTTGCCATGATATCCTGTTATCTTTTAGCCGATGTTTCGCCATCATATACATTCTTTTAGCCGATGTTTCGCCATCACATATTCTTTTAGCTGATGTTTTGCCATCGCACATGTTTGTTATCCTACTTTGATTCTTAATATCATAGTAGGTGTGATGTTTTATCATTTGGTTTATTGATTTTTTGCCATCCTTTCCATGACCCTGCTATCTTTTAGCCGATGCTTCGCCATCGCATATTTGTTTGAAGTTGATGTTTCACCATTGCACATGTTTGTTACCCTACTTTGATTCTCCATATCATTGTTAGGTGTGATGTTTTATCATCTGGTTTATTGATGTTTTGCCATCTTTTCCATGTTATCTTCCTATCTTTTAGCCGATGTTTCTCCATCTCATATTCTTTTAGCCGGTGTTTTGTCATCACACATGTTTGTTATCCTACCTTGATTCTCAATATCATTGTTAGGTGTAATGTTTTGTTTTCTGGTTTATTGATGTTTCTCCATCTTTTCCATGTTATCTTCCTATCTCTTAGCCGATGTTTCGACATCGCACATTTCTTTTAGCCGGTGTTTCGCCATCGCACATGTTTGTTATCCTACTTTAATTTTCAATATCTTTGTTAGGTGTAATGTTTCATTATCTTGTCTGATATTTTGCTATCATACTGGCGTTTTATCATCTTATCTGAGTTTGTGTTGCCATGCGATGTCTTGTCATCTCTTCTTGCTATTTTATCATCATTGTTGACATTTTGTTGTTCTATCTGATATTTTTCCATCTTGATTGTTGCTTTTGTCTTCTTAACTAAAAAACACAAACCAACCAAAATATATGAGCCAAACTACGACTGCTCTGATTCCTTAAAATGGATATGTAGGCATTGGGGTAGGGCCCAGGAGAGCACAAATTTTATTTTTCCTACATTATTTTCTCCTCTCTTTTGCATGCATTCACTGTACAGCTTAGATATAGATTTTACGCACCCATTAGATTAGACAACAAGAGTGGATACCGTAGAGTACTACAGGCGTGTAGGGTGATGATACCTTCCACTCGCGTAACCGACTCCCTTACTCGATCTCTCGGTTGCAAGACCGTGATTTCACCCTTCTCAGGTTTTCTCGATGTTTACTTTTCCCTTTCTGCAGGATAAAAGACGTTCAGTGGCGACTTCATTGATTTCATAATCTGATGACGGTTCAGCCAGGTTGTTTCAGCTGGAGACTTCACTGGGGAAAGGTTGAACTATTGTTGGCTCATCCCAGAGTCGATCCTAGCTCTTGTTTGTTTATTTCTTTGGGTGTTTATTTATTTCTAGCTTTGTATATATTGTTTGCATATGCTTGTGCATGCATTTTACCGCTTTCCATATATTTGGTTATCTGCTATGCTGGCTCTGCTTTCATGTTGGGTGGGTATTACAAGAGGTAAAAGGCCCAATACCTAGGCCAAGTGACAACCATAGGAACCTTAATAATAGAGTGGAACATGAATGACTAGTCGACTTTGGTTTGCTAGTACGCCCATGTCGTCCATGCTCATATGAGATTACAAATTGGGTGCTATCATTTCACATAGGTGTTTCGATAATAGTGGCTTCAGGCTTACCTGTGATTTTGAGTTACCCTTGCTTTACCCTGACCTAGTTTCACCCGTGAGTGGGGAGGGATGATTAATTCTTACAGGTACAAATGATGACTCTGGTTCTGACGGTGACTTTGCTTATGTTGCCGACTTGAGTTCTGTTGATAACCATGTTCTGATAATTACTGTGTGCTTTTGATGGTGACTTGATATTGTCGGTGACTGTGTGTTCTCTCAGTTTTTCTCTGGAATTCTCACCTTGTGATGGCCATTTATTTCGGCAGTTCAACATTTATCTTTTATGACAGGGAGATTTTGGTCTCATGCAGTTGCTGATCCACTTGGTACTTGGTCCTTTTGTGTTCCAAGATGGTGCCAAATCTTTGATCCGGTGATATTCATCATTCAGTTTAGAGACAGTGCAACCATTTTCCATGTTTATGGAACCTTGATCCCATGTTCTTGCATACATAATATGTTAACATCATTTTAACACACATGTTATTTCCATTTCCAAGGAACCATGCTTGTGAGCTTTGTGTTGTGCTTTTCCACATCTTACTGAAAAATAAAATTTAAAAGCATGTGAGTTCCTTGGAAATGATTTAACATGGAATTGCATCCACTCACACGCCTCATGCATATTCATGCATTCATAACAGGTACTCAAAGTGAGAGATTCATATTCAGAACTAGTATTCTCTCCAGGGTTATAGACTTGAATTCTTACTGTCATATGCTCAGAGACCACTTATGGAATAACTCTGTGTGATATACATGCAAGCCTTGGCCTGTGATCAGGAACTCTTCAAGAAGGAAGATAGTCAGTTGAAGACTCAGTGGAGCTGGATCTGGGAAGTCTTGATGATAGTGTCGGAAATCCTACACTGACTGTTGCAACATGAGTTATTCTTTCTCCTCATCTTTTGGGATCTCTTTCAAACCATGGAGTGCCTTGCGAATCTCATCTATTATCTTGAGTACCTGGAACGTTTTATCAGCAGATGGTTCCCATTCCCCAGTGGAATTCAAGAGGATATCCTTTATCAGCAAGGGCAAAATAGGTCTGGAGAGCGGTTGTAATCCCATCTCAGTGCTTTATTCTCATTTGTTTCCACTCTTGTTTGAGCTGCAGTGGGTTAGGATCCATACTTCAGTACCATCTACAATTCTCTTCCCCAAATCTTGATTATCAACTCCATATGTGGTTACCACGCTGGGGCACCCAATTATTCAATCAGGTGCACTCTCTACAACTTTGGGCCACGTGGTCTTCTCTTCAGCAGTCAGTGTTTGTTCCCCAACTGAGTGCATGGGGAAATGCTTTTAAGCAAATATAGAAGAAGCCTGAGAAGTTTGTTAATACCATCTCAATGCCTTACATCCATACACTTCCTTGTCTATTGGGAATTCAGTTGATTAAGCTTCGTGCTTTAGAGACTATTCAGTTGATTAATCTCTCCCCTGATGTACATTCTAGGTATGTCTCTCATCCTGGGGCATTTGTCTGTGACGTTGAAGATTTCAAGAGGTTTGAGTAAAGTCTAGCTCTTTCCTGACGTCTTTCTCAAAGTCCAATTTCTAAGGTGACAGACAATTTTGAACTTTTCGCTGGGTACAATGTTCACCCTCTCTTTTAAGAAAATCTTTGGTGAGTATATTCTGAGGCATTCGATTATTCAGTTGAAGATGGTTTGTCATCCAGAGATAAAGTCCAAGCTTGGATCAATTCATAGACTATTGTGGCCATATCAAAGGGGAATCTCTTAACCAAGTGAGCCTCGAGGCTGCTGAAGATCGTTTGAAGCAATCTGTCCATACGAAGCCAAGTCTTCTCAACATGGAAATTTCAAATTTTATTTGCATTTTCATTTGCAATCTTAATTGTTTTGTTTAGTACTTTCTTGTATGCAAACTTGCTCATCTTTTTGAATTTTAATCATAAAGCATTGAATATGTTTGTCTTGAACTAATCCATTCGTTATCACTCTTATTTGTTTTACTATGTTTTTGATATTGAACTCTTGTTAATAAAGCAATGACTCTGGAGGGAGGATGACGAAAATTTACCTGGAAACTCAAATGGTATGCTTTCTAGTAAAAACCTTGCTAACGATATACAAGCCTTGTTTCAATGCCCAAACATTGGAGATATAAGGGAGATAGGCCCTCGTTAACCCCTCCGAGCCTTCGAAGTAGGAGTTTCTTTTCTATTAAAAAAAACCCTTATTTTTTTTAAACCCGGGGCAGGGTAGATGTTCAGTTGATCTGATCGAGCATTCAAATTTCAGAAGGAGTGTCCTATATGGGGATCACCACATTTTATCCCTCGTATTATGAGGTTGGGAAAATATCAAAACAACAATAGTTATTTCCCCAGTGAAAAAAAAACAAAAAAAACAAAAGATCCTAAGGTCGAGATCGAATCGATACAATAATGGTTATCCCTCACCGACCAAGGAATGAGGCAGTCAATTTCCTCCAAAATTTCAAAGACTTAGGGTCACACGACTTGTTCAAAAGGGAAAGTATGAATAAGAAAGAAACAAAAAACTTCGCTAAGTCGAAACTTGAAAACAAGTTTCTCAGGAAAAAGTTAGGGCATCCTGCTGGACTCCCAAATTGAAATTCAAAAGAATTTGTCAAGGAAAAAGGTAGGGAAAGCGAAAAAGAATTTGAAAAGCCCAAAAGGCAGAAAAGGATTATCCAATAAAAATCCTTATCAAAAGAAAAGTCGTGTGATCGAACACCCAAAAACCAAAGGTTAAGTGACTGTCAAGTCCAAGAAATCGTTATGGTTCCTCAACCATCATAAACTCTTTTTGAGAGATGAATGCTCGTGTTGAATTAACTGAATGTAGGACTAGATAACATCATGGAGAATGGGTGGGCACCAAAATTTTTGAGCCTCATATCCTTTTTTCTAAAACTGTGAACCAGGCCACATTACAATCCTTAAAAGTCCTAATTGAAGCATGGGTTAATTCGAAAGAAAAATTATTATGAGAATACGGTAACCTGACTCCTAGGAGACTTGTTAAAAGCTTTTTAAGTTGGTATCATTCCCTCTTTTATTTTCTTTTTACAAATTTTTTTCCGATGTTTCTGCATCTTTTCAATAAAAGTTTTCTAACTTCAAGACAAGCATATGATTTGCATTAGATTTATCATTCATAGGATAAAACATTCTTTGCATATGAAAAAGTGTTGAAACATCAAGCGAGCTTGCATAATGAACATCAAATGAAGAGTTTGATCATCCTGAGGGACGAATTTCTTCAGGGATCTGTTGAAAAAAATGATCTTAATCTGGGGCATGCTTTCTAGCTACTCCCTTGAATTGAAGAAGACCAGTATGAGAGGTTGATCAAGAACTATTTGTTTAATGATTATGCTGAAATTTTGTCTTCCCCACATCACCTAGAAAAAGAATATATTCCCCTAAAGTGGAGTGTTCTCATCCCCAGCTGAAGTCGAGAGTTCCTTAAGAAATTTCTCCTTCTCCCTGGCGAAGTCACTTCATGAAGATTTCTTATTCAAGAATTTTCTATCTTCCTCCATAGCAGAAGTATGGTTTGAAGTTCGTTATGCTAAGAATCTTTTATCATCCCCAGCAGGGTTGATGTTGGTTGAAACTTTCCATATCTCCAGTAAAGTGAATACTGTTTGACTATCTTCATGGTCTATTTTACGGTTGCATGCCGAAGGTTCCGGAGTCCCCAGCAAAATACTCCCCGACAGAGTTTGGTATCCCCAGTGAAGTTTCGCTTCCTCAGCAGAGTTTTATTTCCCAGAAATCTTTTTCAAGAGAAAGGCTTCGTTCTGAGACTTCAAGTTTGAAGACGTCTCATGCCCCCAGTGGAGTTTCTTAGATGGGAACTCACATTCTGAAGAAGTTTCAATTCTCTAGTGGAGTTGCCAATTAAAGATTTATCATCCTGACCTCTCATCTCCCAACTAATTTGTTTCTTGGGGCATCCCTATGTTAGGGTCTTTCCTTATCCCCAGTAAGTCGATACTGTGTGACTATCTGCATGATCCATCCAATGGTTGCATTCAAAAAGTTCAAAAATCTCCAACAAAATGCTCTTCGACAAAGTTTTCTTTTCCCGGTGAAATCCCGTTTCCTCAATAGAGCTTTGTTCCCCTGCAAATGTTTTTACCCCTCATGTCTGGTTTTTTATATTGGTGGCATCCTCAACTCGGCTGCATGCTTTATTTTCCAAAGATTACAGTCTCTCCCTGATCTTCTCCCATAACACATAATCTTCATTTGACATTCCTTTTTGAATTTGATCAGTTTTGATCCAGTCTTCTCCAACAGAGTTCGCAATTTATTTTTGTAACTCCTCTCAGTGTTTGTAGCCTGTTTCTACTGGTTGCTCAGTTATTACTCCCCACGGAGTTGAAGCTCTTCAAGGGTTCTTCCTCAGCGGTTCCTTATATCTTCTTTAATACGGCAAATTTTGCAATTTATTTTTGCAAAGTCTTGCCAAATCCTGACTTCTTGGCTATTGGCTTCTCGTTTGGCCATTCCTCAGTGAAACATTTAAACATGCATCATTACACTGCATCTACCAAAACATGTAGCATTTCCATTATATGGAGCATTACTCTCTATCAAAAAAATTCAAACTTGCATTAGAATATAAGCCATTACTGTTTCTATTTATCCCCAGTGATTTGTTGATTTTGCAAGTTTATTCCCAACGAGGTCTCCATCCGCATTATCTCAAGTTTCACCCCATACAAATATCCTTTTGATGTTAATAATTTGATTGTTTGAGTGTCTACTCTTGATCGTAGTTCAGTTTTGCCCTGGTAGCCTTCTCGGGTCTTTACTACCTTCGTCGGTTCATTTCAATGTCTATTGATCTACCTTTTGAATACCAGTTTTGTCCTGATATTCACTTTCAACAGGTTTTTAGGTGTACGCCCTAATCTCCTTGCTTTAGGTCGAGCTCAGAGTTTCGTCTCCTCACCTTGTGCATGAAATCCAATTTCGTTCTGGTACTCATCTAGTTCACTTTTGTCTAACTAGTTATAATGAGTCGAGTTTTGTCTTGTTTTTGTTTTCATACCTTGGACTTTATCAGTTATCGTTTACTGAACCCTTTTTCGGTTATTGTTTAGCAAGTCTCTTTGCGGTGTTCGTACTGCGTCCCTGGTTGAATTCAGTCTCTCTTGTTCCTTGGATTCCTCTATCAACTTTCGTCACTATTTATCCATTGATTTGAGACCAACAGGTGCTCTAAGAAACATGCACTCTCATCACTTTGCTATGGGTCGAGTTTTGCCTCATTACCCGTGCGTGAAATCCAATTTCGTCCTGGTACTCATCTAGGTTAGTTTCGTCTAACTGGTTGTTTGGGTCGAGTTTCGTCTTGCTTTTGTTCCTCACTCCTAGGATTCTTTCAATCCTTCATACTGGCTATCTTAGTTTGAGATTAGAAGGTGCTCCTAGAATCACGCACTCTAGCCACTTTGCTTTGGGTCGAGCTCAGAGTTTCGTCTCCTCACCCGCATACTTTTTCTTTTCCAGAGTCTAGTTTCATCTATTCTCTTTGATTTGAGTCTTATCTCACCCTTTTGTGGTTCGATTTCGTCCTGACACATTTTTGCAGAGGTTTAGTTTCATCTATTCCTCTAAGTTTTGGTTTTGTCTAATTTCTATCTGCATCACAGCTTCATTCTAACGCAGGTCTTGGGGGTTTTTTCTTCTGCTTTTTCTTCAAGAGTGTAAATTTTTGGGTTCTTTCATATTCAATCATCTTCAACTCTGAACACTCGAAAGTTGTCACTTTTCTCGCTTATCATGTTAAAGATAATTGAATAGGGGCAGCTGTGGCACCCCAAAATTTACTCTCTTGATTTAGGCTTATGTTTCATCATAAACATCATATTGCATTGCATTCATAAATGGTGTAGGGATCAAGGTAATTTGGTTTATCAAGCCTCCCTCAAGCTTTGGAAGATTGATTGTATTGACAAGTTGCTCAAGGAGAGCCTTATCACCTAAACCTCCGGATCTTTCAAGCCCAAAGGTGTCACATATCTCAAGATATCTCATCCACCTCATTGGATCATCAGAAGATTGAGTATTGTGTTGTTTATTAGGAGAACCACTTCCTTTTTTATTCATCAGTCAAAATTAGGGTTTTGCCCAAGTTGGAGTTATTGGGGTCTAAATGAGCCAAGTATTTAAGCATCATTATTTTATAATCATTGGAATCAGTTTTGTTCAAAAAACCTCTCTTGATACCCAGAGGAATTAGGGGTTTGAAGCTAGACCAGTTATCTCCTAATGCAGAGTGCAAAATTAGGGTTGGAGTTTTAATCAAGGATTCTTTGGAATTTTGAGTGGAGAATCTTGCCATAGCCTCTATGTGTTTTTAATGTCATATGTTTGAAATTTTGATCATCAATTTTGAAGAGAAGTGGTTCAATTGAATCAAAGGGGTAAAACAATCATTTTACTCAAAGTCAACAAAGTCAAAGTTGACCAAGTATACTTTTGGTCAATGTGAGACATTTGACATGTATTTTCATGAGGGATGATCATTGATGATTGTTTTTGATGAGAATTGCAAGTTTGAGAGGTTACTTGGATTTGAAGTTATCTTGGTGATTGAAATTTTCACCAAGTGTTTTTTATTTTTGGCCTGACTTTGCAAGGGCATAACTTTCTCATTTTTCAGAGGATTTTAGTGGTTCTTTTTTCCAATTGAAGAGGGAAAAAGATATACAAGGGACCACAGAGGACAAAAACACACTTCTTACTCAAAATAAAAAGTTATGAGCCTTTGAAGTTCTGGGCAAGTTAGTCAAATGTTGGGCATCATGGGCAAGCCAATCGGTTATCCTGAGGCATCTTGCCCGGACATTTCATCGAGCAAGTGGCACACCAAATGTGCAGCCCATTTTCTTGTAACTCAAGCTAGGTTTTGATTTTATTTTGGGTTTAATTATAAGTATTACATGTTGGCTTTCCATTGTGAGAAGAATTATTGGAGATGGTTAGGGTTTGATTAAGTTATGAATGCTGAAAGTGGGCATCCTCAGCTGATCAAGCATGGCACGCAAGATGCAATGCATGGCCAAGGCAGCTGCATATCAGCACCAGATTCAACAAAAAATGCATTTTTGTGATTTGATTTCATCACACACGAGTATCTCACGTGTGCACTCAGCTCCCACCTCACTTCTTACCTCATTTGGCTAAACATTCACACACACCATGCCTCACCTCACTTCCCTCGTGCCTTGCCATTTTTGGTAACTTTCTCTCAAAAATATCACAAATTACATGTGCATTAGTTGGAAACCCCAACATTCACACTTATTTCCTCTCATTTCCACTTTTTGAATTTTAGATGAAATCAGAGAAAACAAAAAGTCTCAAACGAACTTCAGCATTGTTTCGATCCTCACCATCCATTTTCCAGCTGGATTTTCTGATTCAAAGGGCAGAATCACTTCAACTGTAACAAACTTTTGCTTCTATATAACAAAATTTCTCTTTAAATCTCATTCATTCTTCAGTCTTTGGAAGAATCACCAAAAAAAGCTCTCTCTTTCTCTCTGCTTTCTTCCTCGATCTTCAACCAAAAGCTTTCTCGGAAACTGCTTCAACCTCTTCAAATATTCATCAATTCTCCGATTGAATCTTCATTACCCTTACATCTAAAACAACATCAACATCATCTTCATTCCCCTTGCATCTTCAACAACATCACAAATCTTCATCAACATCAAGAACTTGAAGCAACACTTCTCCTCAATTCTATATCCTCAGTTGAAAGGGAGCAGAATTGGCCAAAGAATTTCAGATCTGAAGTTCAATTTTCTCTCAAAAAATCCAGTTCTCGAATTCTCTCATTTCTCTGATTTATTTTTCCATTCTTTCTTGTTGATTCATTTTCAGTGAAGTGAGTAGATCATAGTGGAAGCATTGGTTTGCATATGGAGTAGAGGATTTGAATTTCCAGATTTTGCATCAAGGTGAGTTGCTTGGACTTTGATTTGCTGTGAGTTTGCTTGGACTTCGATTTGCTGTAAGTTGCTTAGACTTTGATTTGCTGTAAGTTTTCTTGGACTTCGATTTGGTGTGATTTACTTGGACTTTGATTTGCTGTGAGTTTTCTTGGACTTCGATTTACGTATTTATCTTGAATAAGTTTTGTAACTCTTGTGCATTGTGTTTTAGCTAGCCGGACTATAGGTCTGATGTATATATTTATCTTTGCTTGAGGCTTGAATCGTTTTATGGAGCTTCTGAAATTTTGTGTGTAGATGATTTTATTTGAGTTTTCATGAGCTTTATTCTTGATCCGTGGATAATGATTTGAGATGATTCAAGTTGCATAATGTAGAGTGATTAGCTAGCTTTCGATTGCACTTGGTTTTACTAAATCTGATGGAGATTTGAGTTTTCATTGAATGATCTGAACATGATCCCTTGCATTAAGTCTACGCGCAAGTTTCACTTGTGCTAGAGGTTAGTGTCTATGAAGCTCCGAAGTATGATAGCTTCGAAATCCAAAGCCTGAGGAGCTTCATTAGAAGAAGGTTACTTCTTGCAGGTTGAAGCCAATCGAAGGATGCTACGGCTGCAGGTTGAAGCCAATCGAAGAAGGCTGAATTGAAGCTTTGTTCGAAGAAGGGCACTACTAATTCAAAATTGAAGCCAATTGAAGGAGGCTACTGCTGCAAGATGAAGCCAAACCCAGATGGTTGCTATTGCAGGTTGAAGCCAATCGAAGGATGCTACTTCTACAGGCTGAAGCCAATCGAAGAAGGCAGAATTGAAGCCAATCGAAGGAGGCTACTGCTGTAGGTTGAAGCCAATCAAAGAAGGCATAATTGAAGCCCATCAAAGGATGCTGCTACTGAAGGTTAAATCCATTCGAAGGATGCTATTACTGCAAGTTGAAGCCAAATGAAAAAGGGCACTACTGCGGTAGAATTGAAGCCAATCGAAGGATGCTACGGCAGGTCTAAGCCAATCAAAGAAGGAAGAATTGAAGCCAATAGAAGGATGCTATTACTGCAAGTTGAAGCCAAATGAAGAAGGGAACTACTGCTGCAGAATTGAAGCCAATCAAAGGACGCTACTGCTGTAGGTTGAAACCAATCCCAGATGGTTGCTATTGCAGGTTGAAGCCAATCGAAGGATGCTACTGCTGCAGGCTGAAGCCAATCGAAGAAGGCAGAATTGAAGCCAATCGAAGAAGGGCATTACTGCTGCAGAATTGAAGCTAATCGAAGAAGGATGCTATTGTTGCAGGTTAAGGCCAATCGAAGAAGGCTGCTGCTGCAAGGTTGATGGCAATCGAAGAGTCTCACGGTAGAAGCTGAACAACCATTCCAACTTGGAACTCTAATCCCTTTTATTTTTATAATCATTTAATTCATTTTGATTTTATGGTTTTAATTTTCATTTAATTAATTCTAATTCAGTTTTGGAACCTAATTGAATAATTGTTGTGATAGGATGCAAACCCAAACTAAGGTGGTGTTTGGGCCCTGAGTCCGTTAGCTTTTTCTAAAATCAATTAATACCAACAAAAGGGCTTCATGGATCACTTTTCAGATGGGCCTAACACTTAATTTCTGATTCATGCACATCTGGATCCAATATATACCCCTGGTTGTTTAGAGTTTTGTCATTTATTTTCTCATGGAATTTTCTTTTTCATAGTTTTGATGATAAAAATGATACAAAAATGATAGAATATTTTAGAGTTTTTTTAAGACTTTAGAATTTAATTGAAGTTTCCAAATTATTCTTTCCATGATAATACTCATTTTTTTATTTTTTTATTTCCATGAGTTCGTGGTAAAAGTTTGGTTTGTGATATTGAGCGCTTGAGGATTAGTCCGGTTGATTATTGGTGAAGCTTTCACGAAGATCCTCGGGTTTCTTTGTTTAAAACGCTCTACTACAAATTAATATCCGTTTGGGGTTTTCTCTCGTTTATCTCATTTTGTACTTTATTGTTTTCTAGAAATCATGTGAAGTAGGAAGCATGAAATAAAGAGCGTGCGCTCGAAGTCGCTGTTAAAAGTCCTGTAGCAGGCACCGCTTTCTGTATGCTATCTGTGTTTGTTTAAAATCCTACCTTTGAAGTAGGTATTCTGCACATGTGTATACATTTGTGCCTGCATTGTATTACAGGTGATAAGTCCTCAAAAGAAGGCGAGCGGAAAGGGTTCGTAATCGACCCCTGCACATTCCAGTCCATGTTGTTCCTATGTTCACTTTCTACAAGTAGATGCTCTGAACATGTGCCCAAGATCTGAATAACTTTAGGTCCTTTAAAGGAAAGTGAAAAGGGTTCCCGTAATCGGATCCCCGCGCATTCTTTAGCCCGTGTTGACCAACACTGATGCTTTGTGTACGCATGCACTATGTCTTTTCCCCCAGGTCTTTCTTTCCCTGGTAATTGATACCATAGTAAGGACCCTTTTGCATTCCTATAATTCTAGAGCTTGTTGACTCGGGTGATATGCTCCCGTTGGATATGGCTTGACCCCTGGTCTGATTCTTGGTTGCTTGTCAATGGCAGAACCTCCCTTTCTACTACTAGGCCTGCGCCTTGTAGGTATTTGATATTTGAGTGATGCTCGAGCTGTTGTTTGTCCAGATGTTTCGCCATTGGCTTGCTTGTTTTTGTCGCAGGATCTGTGACATTTTTACCATGTTCCCTTAGGATTTCTCATGTAGCTTTAGTCCTCGAGTTAGACCTTAGGATAGGAATCCATGCATGCTAACATAGGGTAGAAACTTCCCTCTTTCTTCCTCAACCTTAGGATCAATCATTGTATGATAACATTAGGGCTAGAGATTAGGATAGTCTCCCTTGGTTGTTTTCCTTTCTTTGCATTCTTGCATCTTAAAATTAAAACTTTTTCTTGGCAAATCATAAAACATCTCTAATAAACTTAAATCCTTCTTCAAGGTAAAAAATACAAACCAATCTTAATTGCTTGTGCGCCTTTCTGTTTGATACTTCATCATCTTTGCCATGATATCCTGTTATCTTTTAGCCGATGTTTCTCCATCGTATACATTCTTTTAGCCGATGTTTCGCCATCACATATTCTTTTAGCTGATGTTTCGCCATCGCACATGTTTTTTTATCCTACATTGATTCTCAATATCATAGTAGGTGTGATATTTTATCATTTGGTTTATTGATGTTTTGCCATCCTTGCCATGACCCTGTTATCTTTTAGCCGATGCTTCGCCATCGCATATTTGTTTGAAGCCGATGTTTCGCCATCACACATGTTTGTTATCCTAATTTGATTCTCCATATCATTGTTAGGTGTGATGTTTTATCATCTGGTTTATTGATGTTTCCCAATCTTTTCCATGTTATCTTCCTATCTTTTAGCCGATGTTTCGCCATCTCATATTCTTTTAGCCGGTGTTTCGCCATCGCACATGTTTGTTATCCTACCTTGATTCTCAATATCATTGTTAGGTGTGATGTTTTGTTTTCTGGTTTATTTATGTTTCGCCATCTTTGCCATGTTATCTTCCTATCTCTTAGCCGATGTTTTGCCATCGCACATTTCTTTTAGCCGGTGTTTCGCCATTGCACATGTTTGTTATCCTACTTGGATTTTCAATATCATTGTTAGGTGTAATGTTTCATCATCTTGTCTGATATTTTGCTATCATGCTGGCGTTTCATCGTCTTTTCTGAGTTTGTGTTGCCATGCGATGTCTTGTCATCTCTTCTTGCTATTTTATCATCACTGTTGACATTTTGTTATTCTATCTGATGTTTTGCCATCTTGATTGTTGCTTTTGTCTTCTTAACTAAAAAACACAAACCAACCAAAATATATGAGCCGAACTACGGCTGCTCTTATTCCTTAAAATTGATACGTAGGCATTAGGGTAAGGCCCAGGCGAGCACAACTTTTATTTTCCCTACATTCTTTTCTCCTTTATTTTGCATGCATTCCCTGTACAACTTAGACAAGAATTTACGCACCCATTAGATTAGACAACAAGAGTGGATATCGTAGAGTAGTACGGACGTGTGGGGTGTTAATACCTTCCCCTCGCGTAACAGACTCCCTTACCCGATCTCTCGGTCGCAAGACCGTGATTTCACCCTTCTCAGGTTTTCTCGATGTTTACCTTTACCTTTCCGCGGTATAAAAGACGTTCAGTGGCGACTTCATTGATTTCATAATCAGATGACAGTTCGGCCAGGTTGTTTCAAGCTCATCATCCAGTTTCACTGAGTTAATCTTGACTGGTGAGAGGGTTGAGAGCGATATTAAAAGTGGAAAATTCCCATGGCCTCCGTCTCTAGATCCAATACAGTGAAGAAACCTTTTATCGACAAGAAGGAAACCAATACCGTGTATGGGTCGAGGGGGCCATGTCAAGAAAGACCACCGTCAATCTGTCAATGCTGTTTTGATCTCCAATCTACCCTCTACTCATAGACAACCACAACAAACCAACCATCAAAGATCTGATATTCTAAGAAGACAATTCACAAGGATTAACATGTCATTATCTCAAGCCTTGCAACACCTATTGAAGGCTAACTTGGTAACATTGCGTGATCCACCATCAAATCTTAATGTTTCATCACAAGAGTATAATCCTAACGCCAAATGCTCTTATCACTCCAATAGCCCCAGACATGACACTGATCAGTGTTGGGCTTTGAAATGCAAAATTGAAGACCTCATTGACAACAAAACCATTGATTTTGATCCTTCTCCAACTCCTAATGTAATGACTGCACCAATGCCAAATCATGGCAAAAGTGTCAATGCAATAGAAGACACTGCTTTTATTTCCTCTGTTGAAGACTTGACTACTCCACTGACCATTGTTAAAGAAAATTTGTTAAGAGTTGTGGTTTTCCCTGGTTGTTTAAAATACTGTAATTGTTGTACTCTACAAAAGAATGGATGCGAATGGCTGAAAAAAGGTGTTCAACACCTAATAGATAGTCATGAGATCCTATTTGAAAGAACTCCGATCATAAAAAGTTTGACTGAAGAAGTTAAAGACATATCAATCATCACCATATCCGACAAACCTATTAGGATCACTTTAAAAGGTCCTATTAGGATTTCCAAAGAACCAATGATTTCCCCCTTGATAATTACCGCACCAGGGCCAATTCCTTATTCTTCCGATAAGGGAGTACTTTGGAGTTATGGCACCGAAATATACTACCATGGAATCAAGCAAGACTCTTGGATTGATGAATACAATATTGGTGACATTACCAACATCACTAGCTCTAGTAAGGTGACAAGGACAGGGAGAACCTTCTCTCCTGAAATTTCACCTCCAACCACTACAACAACACCTGTTCAAATTACTGTTGACAAACCTAGTACTGACGCTAGGGGCAAAGAAAAGATGATTGAGCCTGGCAGGATGGAGGCGCCTGCCAAAGACATTACTGCCGAGGAACCCTCCACCCAAGAAATGGAGGAGATTTTTAAGATTATAAAGAAGAGTGATTTTAAGATAGTAGAGCAGTTGGAGAAAAACCCCTCCAAGATATCTATGATGTCTTTATTACTTTGTTCTGATGCGCATGCTCAAGCATTGATCAAATTTTTGAAGAAAGCACATGTTCCTTAAGAGACCATAGCCGATCAGTTCATAAATTGTGTGGCGAGCTTGACTACCGATAATGGATTGGGATTCTCTTATGCCAATTTGACTCTAGTTGGAAGAAATCATAACAAGGCATTGCATGTCTCCATTGAATGCAAAGGAACCACTCTAGCCCATGTATTGGTGGATATTGGGTCTTCCCTAAATGCTTTTTCCAAAGGTGCTTTAGATCGGTTGGATTGCAAAGGCCTGGTGTTAAAGCCAAGTGAACTAGTGGTAAGGGCTTCCGATGGATCAAAAAGGATGGTGCATGGAAAAGTCGATCTCCCCATTAAAGTTGGTTCACAAATTTTCAATTCTACTTTCTATGTGATGGACATCTGTCCTGCTTACTCTTGCTTACTTGGACGCCCTTGGATACATGGGGCAGGAGCGGTGACATCCACTCTTCATCAAAAATTGAAGTATCCAGTTAAAGGAAAGATCGTTACCATCTATGGTGAAGAAGAGTTTATTGTTATCCATCTAAATTCATTTAAATATGTTGATATGGACGAAGAGTTCATAGAAACTCCTTGTCAAGCCTTTGAAGTGGTTCTTCCCATGGTTTCCGTGGCTACTCCTGATGCTCTAAAAACTGAAGAAGTTGTGCCAAGAATGGTTTCACTCAAAGACGCTCGTGCAATGGTTGAAGATGGAAGTTGTACTATTTAGGGACAACTCCCTGACATCCCATTCAAGTCAGATAAATGTGGTTTGGGTTTTACTTCCAAAGCTCAAAAGGAAGTCAGAAGTGCTTGCATAGGAAAACCACCTCTTCGCATCAGTAATCATGAAGTGAATGCTCTTGAAGACTCACACAGCGACTATGATTTTAATAACTGGATCTACCCGACTTCCTGTGAAGGACTCAACAACTGGTGTGCCAAGGATTTCATTCCCATCTCCTTCAACAAGGAGTAATTACTATTTATTGTTTTTTGTTAATTCAAGAACTTTTTCTGTAATTTAATTCCGAATAATGACTTTAATCCATGTGCCTTTCCTGGGGCACCATGGTCCATTTTTTAAGGGTTTGTTCATCTCATATGCCATATGATCATTTAATTAAAAAACATTGGACCTTTTGCATTCAAATTTTGCGCTCATTGTCTTTCTTGTTCTTATTTCATTTTTCAAAATAGCCATGTATCTTACATGCACACACACACACACGCACACTTGCAGATCCTCATCCACTCCGGATCTCATTGCCAATGACTCTTCTATTTCCAGCTATGACTTCGAACATCCAATCAGCCAAGCCAAAGACGAAGGAGAAGAAGATTTTGAAATACCTGGGAAATTAGCCAGACTTCTGATGCAAGAGGAGAAGGCCATTCAACCACATGAAGAACCAGTTGAAGTGATCAACCTTGGTACTGAGGAAGACAAGAAAGAGGTCAAGATCGGCGCCAACTTGGAAGATGGTATCAAAGGAAGATTGGTCCAGATGCTATATGACTATGTTGAAGTGTTTGTTTGGTCGTATGAAGATATGCCAGGGCTGGATACTGACGTAGTGGTTCATCGTCTACCAACAAAAGAAGATTGCCCTTTGGTCAAACAAAAAGTGCGTCGTATGCGGCCAGACATGTTTGAAAAGATAAAAGCTGAGGTAATGAAGCAATTCGATAGAGGTTTCTTGGCTGTCACATCATATCCTCAATGGGTTGCCAATATGGTCCCGGTTCCGAAGAAATATGGGAAGGTTCTTATGTGCATAGACTATAGGGATTTGAGTAGGGCAATCCCCAAAGATGATTTCCCTCTACCATATATTGACGTCTTAGTCGACAACACTGCTCAACATAAAGTCTTGTCCTTCATGGATCACTTCTCTGACTACAACCAAATCAAAATGGCTCCCGAAGACATGGAAAAGACCACCTTTGTCACACAGTGGGGCACTTTCTTCTATAAGGTCATGCCTTTTAGTTTGAAGAATGCAGGAGCAACCTATCAACGAGTTATAGTAGCTCTATTTTATGATAT
Source organism: Vicia faba (assembly GCA_948472305.1). NCBI lineage: Eukaryota > Viridiplantae > Streptophyta > Magnoliopsida > Fabales > Fabaceae > Vicia > Vicia faba. The sequence continues at coordinate 668,268,514 of OX451737.1, forward strand.
GATCCATCATGAGATAGAAGTATACGTTGATGATATGATTGCAAGGTTGCAAATGGAGGAACAACATCTTGATCATCTTCACAAGTTGTTTGAGAGGTTGAAGAAATACAAGCTAAGGCTGAATCCCAATAAATGCACCTTTGGGGTAAGGTAGAGAAAGCTTCTAGGTTTTGTTGTCAGTGGAAAAGGTATCAAGGTCGACCCTGCGAAGGTCAAAGACATTCAAGAAATTCCAGCTCCCTGTTCTGAGAAGAAGGTCAGAGGCTTCTTAGGTTGACTCAACTATATTTCCCGGTTCATATCTCACCTAATTGCTACTTGTGAGCCAATCTTAAAACTGTTCAAGAAAGATCAAGTAGTCAGATGAAAGGACAACTGCCAAGCAGCCTTTGAGAAAATTAAGGAATATCTGCAAGAACCTCCCATCATGATGCCTCCAGTTGAAGGAATACCTCTGATTATGTACTTGACTGTATTAGATATTTCTATGGGGTGTATGCTGGGCCAACATGATGAGTCTGGCTGAAAAGAGCATGCAATATACTACCTGAGCAAAAATTTTACCGATTGTGAAACCAGATATTCACTACTCGAGAAAACTTTATGCGCTCTGGCATGGGCTACTCGCCGACTTAGATAGTATATGTTGACTCACAACAATCTATTGATTTCTAAGATGGACCCTATCAAGTATATCTTTGAGAAGCCAGCTCTCTCCGAACGAATAGCTAGATGGAAAATGATTCTGACTGAATATGACATCCAATATACAACATAAAAGGCCATAAAGGGAAGTACATTGGTGGATCATTTGGCCCATCAAGCTATTGAGGATTACCAGTCCATGAAATTTGAATTCCAGAACGAGAACATAGTGCTAGTGACCGACTGTGAAAAGCCTGGGCCGTATGACGGACCTTAACAAGGATCTCGATGGACTATGGTTTTTGATGGGGATTTCAACGCCTTGGGAAATGGAATTGGTGCCGTGATTATTTCTCCTGAGGGTTTCCATACACCTTTCACCACTAGACTGTGCTTCGAATGTACAAACAACATGGCTGAGTACGAGGTGTGCATCTTAGGTTTAAAGGATGCCATTGACCTAAGGACCAAGTTCTTGGATGTATACGGAGATTCTACTTTAGTGACTAGTCAAGTTAAAGGAGAATGAGATACCAAGCACCCTAATCTGATTCTTTACAAAGAGCTTATGTTGACCCTGATCCCATACTTTAAGGAGGTTACCTTTGAGCACTTCCATAGAGAATAAAATCAAGTGGCAGAAGCCTTGGCAACAATGTCTTCCATGTTTAAGGTCAATCGGGGTAACGAGGCCCCTAGAATTATAATTGAAAGATTTGACGAACCTGCATATTGTTACGAGATTGACACTGATGAAGAGAATTCGTGGTACCATGAAGTGAGGAGATATATTGAAGTACAAGAGTATCCTGAAGGAGCTTCCATCAATGATAAGAAATTCTTGCAAAGATTTTCCGCCAAATTCTTCCTAAGCAATGGAATCCTGTATAAGCAAAAACATAATTCTACTCTGCTCCGATGTGTGTACAAGAAGGAAGCAGAGAAGATCATGGAAGACATGCATGATAGTATCTTTGGGACTCACTCTAGTGGATACACTATGGCCAAAAAGATTTTGAGGGTTGGCTACTATTGGTCCACAATGGAAACAGATTATCACCGCCACTCAAGGACTTGCCACAAGTTCCAAATCTATGCCGACAAAGTTCATGTACCTCAAATTCCATTGAATGTCATGACTGCTCCTTGGACATTTGCAATGTGGGACATTGACATGATTGGAGAGATCAAACCTACTGCTTCCAATGGACACCGCTTCATCCTTGTTGATATTGATTACTTCACCAAATGGGTGAAGCTGCCTCATTTGCCTCAGTAACAAATAAGGTTGTAGCCAGGTTTATCAAACATAACCTCATCTGTGGTTACGGTATCCCCGAAAGGATCATCACTGACAACGAAACCAATCTCAACAATGCTATGATTACAGAACTTTGCACTCCATTCAAAATCAAGCATCACAATTCTTCTCCTTACAGACCTAAAATGAATGGCACATTGGATGCTGCTAATAAAAACATAAAGAAGATTATGCAAAAGATGGTGGTGACCTACAAAGACTGGCATGAGATGCTACCATTTTCTCTTCATGGCTATCGTACTTCAGCTCGAACTTCAACTGGGGAAACTCCTTTCTCTTTAGTATATGGCATGGAAGCTGTCATGCCTATTGAAGTTTAGATCCCTTCCTTAAGAATCATGAAAGAATCAAACTTAGGCAAAGACAAAGGGATTCAGACTAGGTTGGATCAGTTGAATTTGATTGATGAGAAGAGACTGGATGTTGTTTATCATGCTCAAATGTATCAAAAGCGTATGATCAAGGCTTTCAACAAAAATATCATGCCTCGAGTGTATCAGACTGGGGACTTGGTAATAAAGTGCATCATTCTTCCACAAGGCGATCCCAGGGGCAAATGGACTCCCATGTACGAAGGGCAATTTGTTGTTAAGAAAGTGTTCTCTGGCGGAGCCATGATGCTGACTACTATGGATGGTGAAGACTTCCCACATCCTGTGAATACGGACATAGTTAAAAAATATTACGCATAAAATGACCCGCTAGGTTGACATACCTAGGAAAAAATAAGGGCATCTCGGCGAACCAAAGAGGTTCGGGCAAAAATAAGGGATATATACAAAAGATTGTACACCCAGCAAGTCGAAAAACCTGAAAGGGAGGCTTGGGAAAAAATGGGTATCCTGGTGGGCTGAAAACCCGAAAGGGTGGTCCAGGAAAAAGTTAAGGATTAAAGCGTATGACTATGTCCTATGGAGTCTCTACAACAAGCTTTATTACCAAGGTCCAAGTTCAATGGTCTAAGATCATTTCAATCAACTTCTTTCAATGACAAGGGATGATGTTCGAAGAAATAAGGCAAATAGCAGAGTTGGAACCCAATGAGATCACTTCCACATGGCTATTATTTTTGTTTTCACTTCGTATTCTTTTCATTCTTTCAATGATTTCCTCCTACTAGGATCTCGGTCTCTTTGTACAAAAACTCCTATTTATGGGCAAAACATTAATACAAATATACTTTGAAGTGCAAACTTTTTATTTTCTATTTTGAGTGCAAAAACGTCCAATGACTAAAATTAAATGAACATATGCATATGAACATGATTGACTGTTAACAAATGTATACATAAAAGCAGTAACAAGCATCTCCTTAAGGATTTGGTATATCCCCACAGAGTTACTTCAATAAAACTATCCCCATAGAGACGGATCCATGCATTCCTCAGCCAGAGTTCCAATCTCTTGAAAACCCTCTCCCCAGCTGAGTTGATATTAAGAAGAAGCCCTAAAGAGTTCTGCCTAAAGAAAACACCTCCCCAGCAGGTCATCAACTAAAAAGGGTTTATTTCCCCAACAAAACTACAAATTCCCCAGTTTGAGTTTGCCTCTCAGACTATTATAAATCAATGGATGAAACCCCTTAATCCCCGAAAGAGTCATTGCAATTCCCAACAAAGTCATTACTATAAGTTACTGCAAAACCTGGAATCTGACCAGATAACAGTTAACTTCAGTTTTCTGTGAAGCCTGGAATCCAAACAAATAATAGTTTAATTTCATCCTTTCAAGCAAGTAACTGCGAAGCATGGAATCCGACCAAATAATAGTTAACTTAAATTTTCTACGAAGCCTGGAATCTGACCAGATAACAGTTTAATTTCATCCTTCCAAGCAAGTAACTGCGAAACCTGAAATTTGACCAGGTAACAGTTTAACTTCAATTTTCTACGAAGCCTGGAATCCGACCAGATAACAGTTAATTTTAAGCAAGTAACTGCAAAGCCTGGAATCCAACAAGATAACAGTTAACTTCAATTTTTTGCGAAGCATGGAGTCTGACCAGATAACAGTTTAATTTCATCCTTTCAAGCAAGTAACCACGGAGCCTGGAATCCGACCAGATAACATTTTAACTTCAATTTTCTGCGAAGCCTAGAATCCGACGAGATAACAGTTAATTTCATCTAAGTTGCTGTGAAGCCTGGAATCTGACCAGATAACAATTTAACTTTAATTTTCCGTGAACCTGGAATTCGACCAGATAACAGTTTAATTTCGTCTTCCCCAGTAAGTTGTTGTGAATCCTGGAATCCGACCAGTTAACAGTTAACTATATTATCCCTAGCAAGTTGCTAGGAAGCCTGGATTTCGACCAGATAACAACTAAATTTCATTCTCCCAGTCAAGAGATAATTCCTCAGTAGAGCAATGGACAACTAAAACTCCTTAACTTCTATTCCCCAAGCAGAAATCAAAACTCCCCAGCATTTGTCAAGGATTTATTTTCCAGACAAGGATACGCTTCAACAATATTTCATATTTATACATCATACTACATACATGACAAATGCATACAACATAATCTCAATTATTTTGAGAGCATCATTACGCCATGCATACATTTGCATGCAACTAACCCTCTTCCTTGCAGGAAAAATCAGTCAAAAAAAAGAAAAGTCCTCTTCTGGATAGATTTACTTCTTCCAGTTAATGATAGGAAATTAACACTCCTCTTCTGGATGGCTTTACTTCTACCAGTTAATAATAGGAAACTAAAAGGCCTCTTCTGGTTAGATTTGTTTCCCCAGTGAAGTCACCATCACAAGACCTCTTCTGATTAGATTTATTTCTCCTAGTTAAAGACAGGCAAAAGACATCTACAGTTTCAATATAAATCGACTAAGGATTTATTCTGATACTTCTTCCAGTTTCTACCAACAGTCACTCTAGATGGAATCTATAAGCCCATCTCCAACAAACTCTTCATCATTTCTCTAAATGGAATCTTTAAGCTCATTCCTGAGATAATCAACTAACACATGATCGAGTGCAAATTTTTGGGAACTTTAGTGTTCAATCATCTTTCACCTTCAAGTCACAAATGGCGGACCGGCCAATTTAAATCTCCAGGTTTAAGAAGATTAAACAGGGGCAGCTGTTGTACCCCAAAATTTTCCCTCTCATTTCTCAAGACATTTCCCACAAGATCTTCAACAGCCCAAGCTTTCACAAGGATTGACTAGGTCAAGACATCTCCTCAACACTGATGCCTCAAATTAGAGTTTGGATTTTCACAAGGACAATTGGACTTTTAATGCCTCATATGACTTTCATTGATCATTATGGACTTTCAAGATTGATCATGTTAAGTTTCAAGTCTTGCAGTTCAAATTTGTAAGTACGGAGTGCGCCTAAGACGGGGGGGGGGTGAATTAGGTACTTTAAAAATTACTGGTTTTTAGTGATGATGGATATTAATTTTCTGGTTTAGTGCATGAGTTTACAAATGTGTTTCTTTCTTTTGTGGTTTATGACTAGTGATGAAAGCGGTAAATGCAGAAAAGTAAAGAACACAAAGATGTATCCTGGTTCCCCTCACAGTCCGAGAGTACTCCAATCCCCTTTCAACATGAAAGAGATTTTCTTATTGTTAGAGCTCTAGACAAGACACCCTAGTCCTTCTATACAAGACTCTAACCAATAAAACAACCAAGAACAATCCTCTTGGACCAAGAACAATCCTCTTGGATTTTCACTATGTCAACAATGAGAACAATCCTCTTGGATTTTCACTATGTCAACAATGAGAACAATCCTCTCAAAGTGACTTCACTTGTTTCCAACAATCCTAGAAAAACAAGATTTATAAAACCACTTAAACTTATTTCCAACAATCCTGAAAATTAAGCATGTTTATAGCAATATTTGATTTGAGTGAGTTTGAGTAGAAATGATCACTTTGAGTGATTTAATCAATGAATTGATCTTATATTCCAATGATAATAGTATACAATGACTCAAGAGATATAATGCTCAAAGCTTTATGGTTAACAATATGTGAAAGTGTGCAAAAAACTTGTGTATGAAAATGTATAATAACTTGAGTTTAATTTTTGAAAATTCAGAAAATATATTTGGAAGAAGTGTTGAAATGATTTTGAAAATGAGTATTTATATGTTCATAGCACCTTTTTGAAACATCATAAAGTTCTGTAAATGAATCATGAACAATTTCAAAGATTGAGTGAAAGGTTTCCATGAAATGGTGTTATGAACAGGCATGTGTAAAGCTGTTGTTTTTCAAAATCATTCAGCATGCAATCGATTGCACCCTTTATGTAAATCGATTGCATGAGGTTTAAACAGCTAGAAATTCAAATATTTTGAGTGTGCAATCGATTGCACCAGTGGGTAAATCGATTGCACTTGAAGTCAGTGGCAAAAATTGATTGAGTGCAATCTATTGCACAAACATGCAAATCAATTGCACTTAGAAACAGTAGCAAATGTTTTGAAAAATTGAAGCATGCAATCGATTGCACTAATATGCAAATCGATTGCACTCAAGTGAAAAATGATTTTTAACTTATAAAAACTTAAGTAAGGATTTGGACAATATAAAATATTTCTTTTGACCATTGAGCATCTATGTCTTAAGTTCAAAGTAAGTATTATCATTATACCTTGAAATTTTGCTAAGTGCTTGAACCAAAGACTTTATCCATAAATGCTTTTAGCTTGATCAATAATATTTGCCTTCTTTATCAATCATGGTTTGTCTTCATCAAAACAAAAGTGCATTTGAGAAGCTTGATTTTACATTCTCCCCCTTTTTGATGATGACAAACGATCTTGCTTGATGCGTTGTAATTTCTGGAAAGAGACTTCTCCCCCTAAGTTGTATAACTCCCCCTTTGTATGAGAAGCTTTAAAATCATTTGGATTTGCTCATCTTGAAGGATTCTTTGTACCTTACAAGATTAAGACAAGGAAATACACAAGCATAAAGTATAACATCCTTCTCCCCCTTTGACATTATCAAAAAGAAGGGAAAGATGCATAGAAAATGGAAAAAATACATATAATAATATTGAAAGCTTAACCATAGCCATATTGCTTCATGATGCTTTATCCTTTGATAAATGCACATAGTAGTTATCTTCATTAAAACATAATGTTGAAGATGCTTGACTCTTTTAGAAAGAATGAGAAACTCTTATGTGAATTCTCCCCCTATCTTTGTTAACTCCCTCTTGATCAAAGTTCTCCCTTGAAGCATAGAGAATTTGCATCTTTCTTTGGGTTGCAATAGTTAGAGACAAGCATACACACATACACACATAAACACACACACACACACACACACAGATATATATATATATATATATATATATATATATATATATATATATATATATATATATATATATATATATATATATATATATATATATATATATATATATATATATATATATATATATATCTTCTCCCCCTTTGTCATTAAAAAAGAATGGGAAAAGCCTTATAATACATAAAGAAATTATTGAAAGTAAAAACAATTTATACTAATGAGTTTCACCTCAAGAGTGACTTCATAAATCATTTATCTTTTGAGAACATGATGTTGAAGCCTTTTTCACAAAGTTTTCCTTTTCTTAGAAGTTGTCTTTTGTTCTTCAATATAAAGTACATCTTCACTGGATATGAAAGTTAGTGTATCTTCCATTAACTGCTTAGAGCCACCACTTATCAAAACATCATAAATTTAAAGTGGTCCTCAAGCAAACCTACAAAACAAATTAAGTTTGATTTGGTACCCAATGTGCTTTGGGTCCATCATAGTTAGTTCCTTTCTTTACCCATACATAATGTCCACTTGCCACACTAAAGTTTCTAACAAAGCAAGCATTAGGTGTGTGGCCTTTAATACCACAATAAAAACAAGTAGGTTCAAAGTTACTTCTATATCTAGAAGGGTAAGATTTCTTCTTAGGAAATCTTTTCTTTTTAGGATATTGATGAACTACTTTAGGTTTGTTCACTTTCTCTTTGGATTATTGATCACTAGCCTTAACAAATATAGTTTTATTAGAACTTGGTTTTGAAAACTTTGAATATCCAAGTCCACTTTTATCATTGGAATATCTTTGTTGGCTAAGAACACCTTCCAATCCAATTTGACATTTTTCATATCTTTCAATAACTCTTTTTAATTGGATAATTTGGAAAGAGAGTGATTCACAATTTTTGCATACAAAATTCTTCTTTTGCTGACTAAATTTTTGTTTTTCATCTTTGAGGTCCTTTTCCATAGACTCACATTTTTCTTCTAAAGATGAAATTTGTTTCTTTTGAGATGAAATAGTTTTGTAGATAATTTTGAATTCATTTAATAGTTCATCTATAGCACCTTGTGCATCACTATCAAAAAGAGAAAATTCATTACTAACCTCGTCATTTCACTATCGGAATGATGTGAGGCCATCAATGCAAGATTAACACGTTGATTGTTTTCGGAATCGGAAGATGAACTTTCCCATGCTGTATATGCTTTCTTTGACTTTTTATCTTTATTTCTATTGAAATATTTCTTCTTCTTTTCAAGTGTAGGACATTCACTTTTAACATGTCCCTTTTCTCCACATTCAAAGCATATAACCTTCCTTGTTGGTGCTTCCCTTTTTCTTTCTTTTTGTAGAACCTTTTCAATCTTCCTGATGAGATCATCATCTTCACTACTAGTGGATTCATCCTCTTGATTGTTATCATGATTTTTATCCTTGTATTTAAAGCAATGTATTTTGAATCTTTTACTTGGATTTCATGCTTTTCAAGTCTTGCAAGTTCCGTCTCATATTCTTGAAGTTTTTTGAACAAAGTGGCGGAAGTCATTGTGGATAGATTCTTCTTCTCGGATATTGCTGTTACTTTTGGTTGCTATTCCCTGGATAAAGATCTAAGCACTTTAAGATTAAGTTCATCATTATTTAAAGTCTTACCGAGTGCTTTCAAATGATTTGTCAAGTGTACAAATCTTTTCTGCAAGTTGAGGATCAATTCTCGGTGCTGTATTCTGAATAGTTCGTATTCTTCACTCAAAGTATTTAATCTCGATCTTTTAACTTCAACGATTCCTTCATGAGTTTCTACCAAAGTATCCCATATTTCTTTCTTTGTTTTACATGCCGAGACACGAAAGAATTCATCAATGCTAAGTGTACCTTGAAGAAGATTTATTGCCTTTTTATCATAGAGAACCTTCTTCTTATCATCTTCGTCCCATGCAGCTTTAGGCTTTGATAAGCCAGCACCATTGATTACCGTTATAGGGATAAATGGACCATTCTCGATGGCATCCCATATTTCTTCTCCTTGTGCTTCTAGATGTGCCTTCATGCGTATTTTCCAGAAGTCAAAATATTCACCACAAAATAGAGGAGGCTTGTTGTTACTACCACCATCTCTGAAAATAGGATTTTGATTTGTGAAAGCCATTCTGAATCTTTTAGGAATAGGTTACTTATAACCTGCTATGATACCAATTGTAAGTACAAAGTGTGCCTAAGAGGGGGGAGGGGGTGAATTAGGTACTTTAAAAATTTCTAGTTTTTAGTGATGATAGATATTATTTTTCTGGTTTAGTGCATGAGTTTACAAATGTGTTTCTTTCTTTTCTGGTTTATGATTAGTGATGAAAGCGGTAAATGCACAAAAGTAAAGAACCCAAAGATGTATCTTGGTTACCCTCACAGTCCGAGAGTACTCCAGTCCCCTTTCAACATGAAAGATATTTCCTTATTGTTAGATCTCTAGACAAGACACCCTAGTCCTTCTATACAAGACTCTAACCAATAAAACCACGAAGAACAATCCTCTTGGACTAAGAACAATCCTCTTGGATTTTCACTATGTCAACAATGAGAAAAATCCTCTCAAAGTGACGTCACTTGTATCCAACAATCCTGAAAAAACAAGATTTATAAAACCACTTAAACTTATTTCAAACAATCCTGAAAAATAAGCAAGTATATAACAATATTTGATTTGAGTGAGTTTGAGTAGAAATGATCACTTTGAGTGATTTAATCAATGAATTGATCTTATCTTCCAATGATAATAGTATACAGTGACTCAAGAGATATAATGCCCAAAGTTTTCTGGTTAACAATATGTGAAAGTGTGCAAAAAACTTGTGTATGAAAATGTATAACAACTTGAGTTTGATTTTTGAAAATTAAGAAAATATATTTGGAAGAGGTGTTGAAATGATTTTGAAAATGAGTATTTATATGTTCATAGGACATTTTTGAAACATCATAAAGTTATGTAAATGAATCATGAACAATTGCCAAGATTGAGCGAAAGGTTTCCATGAAATGGTGTTATGAACAGGCATGTGTAAAGGTGTTGTTTTTCAAAATCGTTCAGCATGCAATCGATTGCACACTTTGTGTAAATCGATTGAATGGGGTTTCAAAAGCTAGAAATTCAAATATTTTGAGTGTGCAATCAATTTCACAAGTGGGTAAATCGATTGCACTTGAAGTCAGTGGCAAAAACTGATTGAGTGCAATCTATTGCACAAACATGCAAATCGATTGCACTTAGAAACAATAGCAAATGTTTTGAAAAATTGAAGCATGCAATCGATTGCACTAATATGAAAATCGATTTCACTCAAGTGAAAAATTATTTTTAACTTATAAAAACTTGAGTAAGGATTTGGACAATATAAAATATTTCTTTTGACCATTGAGCATCTATGTCTTAAGTTCAAAGTAAGTATTATCATTATACCTTGAAATTTTGCTAAGTGCTTGAACCAAAGACTTTACCCACAAATTATTTTAGATTGATCAATAATATTTTCCTTCTTTTTCAATCATGGTTTGTCTTCATAAAAACAAAAGTGCATTTGAGAAGCTTGATTTTACAAAATTTGCTCAGTCAATTGATCAGATGACCTAAAATCAGCTATATTGGATAAAAAGTCAACTGTGGTCAACTCACAATCAAACTTCAATATTTTTGTCCCATATCAACATTTTTAACTCATATGTATCAATTGATCAAGTTTGAATCAAAATTCCCCAAGAAAATTGTTTAAATCACCAAAAGGGCAAAATGGTCATGATTAGGGTTTTGACTACATTTGACTGATCAAGAGTTGTTGACCTAATACATGACTTATTGGTTTGAAACATGATATAAAGGATCCAAATGTATCATCTTGACCTAATGGCGTGATTCAATTCATTTCACAAGGTCATTTGATTGATAGTTGAAATTTGGTCAATTGATGAAAAAATCAACTATATACTAGAAAGTCAAACTTTGACTTTTTTGATCAAAATCAAGTTTCAAAGATCAAATTTCATCAAGACATGTCAAAATATTAATCTTGATCATAAAGAAAATAAAAAAAGTCAAATTTCATCTTGAAAAGTCAAAATTTCTAAGACTTAGAAATTTTTCTAAGTGTTTTATACATGCTTTTCTTCACGATTTCATGCCAATTTTTCACCATGATACAAGATGATTCAAGGAAAACTTTAAACATTAAATATGTAGATATTGATGAATTCTACACACTTGTATTAGAGGTCTCATGTCCAAAAAATGCTTAGATTTTGAGTTATAAAGCCATAAAGTCATGAACTCTTTCTTAAAACACAGTGAAAATTTGACCTAGTTAGGCAGATTTTTGGTACCAACTTCATGATAACTTTTTACATAGTTCCATTTGGATTATTCAAAAATGTAAAACATTAAGGTTGTAGAGGATGTTACAAGCTTTTCAAAATTTCAAAGAACTCATTAAGATCATACTTGAGCTAGAAGTTTCGAAGACTTGAAGTTGGCATGTCATTCTTGAATTTCAAATCATTTTTATGAAGAAATCAAGACCAAATCTCATAACCTTATCATCCAATACCACTTTTCAGGCCATGTTGCTTCTAAATCTACACATAATAAGAGACTTACACAAATTTTTTATGCATTAGATAAAGATTTGAGGCTTTATCCACTTGGTTATACCATTTTTGGATGAAATTGCAAAAAGCTCCATATCCATTTTCATAAAGATCACTTTAATCACAAAGTCAGCTTCTTGAGCTCCCAAACATATTTCATATGAACACAAGAAAATTCAAAATTAGAAGCAACAGGTCTAAGGCCTCCAACAACTTCATACCATGCTTGTACAACACATTGAAACTTGTTTTCAACTTTTCTTCAAAATCAAGTAACATAGCCATAACTCTATATCTCACAGATCTGTCAACTTAAAACACTAAGACCTTTTTCTTATAAATATACAAGTTAATTGCAAGCAAAGACACGAGTTTATAAGCCCTCAAACATCCTCAAGCATTCACAAGTCAGAACTGGCCAAAAACTCCATTTTTTTGAACTTCAAACTTGAAACTCAAAATACACTCGTGCGTATTGACTTTTAATCATCCAAACACTTTATATACCTCATATACGAGTGATCCAAGACCCTGTTTCCTGATTGTAATCACTCCATCTAACTTTAATCACTCCATCACCATCCACCATTTTCAAAACTGAAGATTACAACTTGACTTGAGTAGGGAGTTTCAGCCATCCTCAAAGCAATGTAGGAGTTGGAATACACTCAAAGAGGTCCAGATAAGCTAAACAGATTCTTAGGACACCTCAAAGCTTGATCAAACTCCATATACGAATCCACATGCAAGAGGTAAGTTTTCTAACTTCAATATCTTGATAAAAGCATCTTTTGTGAATACATTCTAAAGTAAAAATGTAGATATCATTGCTCTAAAGCTAACCATGTCCGTAGTTTACATTTATATTGACTGTGTGTAGAGAATTTTAGATTTGAACTTTCTGAAAAAATTAGGTTTCAGTTTGGGGCCAACAAAATTAATCTTCATCTTTTACTTTTAGCTTACATAATTTACATGGTTAGATTCGTGGTGAAAAAATACACAACTTTCATGTTTATACTTTTGCAAATGGTGGAGAAATGAGAGAGTTACAATTTTCAAATTTCCTTGTCTATGGATGGCGCGAGGAAGAAGATGAACATGTCTTCAGGAACGTGTTTATAATATACATTTATGGTTTTATATAATCTAACAGATATATAGCCACCCCAATGGTAAAGCGCGTGCTTGTTCACCCTTGGGACCTGGGTTCGAGCCCCAACGGTACCATTTTGATTTTTCTTATTATTTCTTTGCAGATCTACATTCAGGCTACGTATGCTCACCATGAAGCCTCACATTAATGTCATCTGATCATCACAAGGTTCAATCCCACGCTCCAAGTTCACATGTGCACCATGGACCTTCATAAACCTGCTACACTTGATCAATATGGGCGATGGACTCTCCTTCCCGGGCCTTGTTATTTTTGCTGATTTTCACCCCCTATTTACTAAATATACATGCCTATCATTTTTTTTTTTTACTTTTCAGCATCAAAACAAAAACTGATTATTTGGGTCTAGCGCCCCATTTCTTTTTACCTCCATTTCACTTTTTAAACCCCCAGCTCAATATTTTTATTTTTCTTCATATATTTCTTTATTATTATTTATTTATTTATTTTACTATTTTTTATTTTAACCAAAAATATAAAAAAAAATACATTTCCTTAAATAATTTTCTAATTTTTATTTTATTTTCACCTTATTTAGTTTATAAGCAAAACACTAAAAATATTTCTCTTAACTAATTAACTTCTTTTTAGAATTAGAATTAAATTAAACTTAGGTTTATTTAATTTTATTTTTTAAATTAATTTAGACTTTATGTTTTGATCAAATAATTAGTTAATTTCTTTTGTAAATAATTAATTAGTTTTAATTAGGTTAAATTACTAAAATCTCTCTTTCATAAAAAAAACCTAAAAATTGTTTTCTTAATTAATTCAATTTCTTTTTTTTAAAAATTAATTTAGGTTTAATTTTGTTAAATCAATTTAGACTAATTATTTATTTTCTTTCTCTTTATTAGTTTAATTAGAATTAAGACCTTTCATCAAAAATTCAAACAAAACAATTTTCTTTTCTTGTATATTATTTTCATATTCTTATGTATTTTATTTTGTAATATTCAATATGGTTGTAATAGTAAATTAGAGCTTAATTGCTTTCTTTCCCCATTTGTAAATCGTATCCCCATCCCCAAATGATGTAATAGCGTAGAACTTTAAATTTCCGCAATTTATCGCTTTCAATATAATTGCTAGTAATTAGGGTTTGTATGGAAAGACATAAAAATTAACAAGTAGAAAACCCTAATTCAAAGACAAAAATGCATGAAATCAAAACACTTTGCACACTTGCACCTCTAGGGTTAACCCACACTTGTTGCCTTCAAAATAAAATAGTCATGTCTCGCATGTGGTTACTTTAGCAAAAAACAATCAAATACAAGATCATAGTCCCTCGATGACGCTTCAAATGTTGCCTTCAAAATGATCTTAGACCCTTACAAAATTGCTAAGGTATTTCGCAAACATTGCTTTCTATGACTATACGACGACTCACGCCCGCCCCTTCACATCCAATGATAAGGTTTCTTACTAACTAATAGTAAGATAACATTATTTAAAGAAGGAGGAAATGAACAAAGACTTTTTGAGTAGGTAGAACGTTCTTAGTTGCTTGCTCACAACCATCTTCAAAACATCTCTCAAAACACACCAACACTTTTAAATGAAATATTTTCAAAAGGTCAACACTTTGTATGCATTCTTATAGAGACGAGAATCATTACAAAGTTCTCCTAAACGAAGGCACTTTTCAATAATACTTTCAAAACCCATCACAAACATATTTCAAACAAAGCTTTTTCAAAGTGAGCTAGCAACTAAGAGCCCGTAGATAACTACGGATGAAAAGGGTGCAAACACCTTCCATTTTCATAACCTACCCCCTGAACTCAAGAAAATATCTCAAAAGGTCTTTCGTGTTCTTTTCACCCTTTCCTTTATTGGATGAAAGAAAAGTCAGTGGCGACCTCAAAACAAACTTTATGTGTCAACCTTAAAATCATATGTGTTGACACATAGTTCATAAAAAGGCTGCATGTCTCGACCTGAAAGACTCTATGTGTCCACCTGAGCAAGTCAATAGCTACAGGCTTTAAAATGTGAGTAAATGTTTTGACCTGAAATATGGATGTGTCGACACATAAAATAAGAATTTCTGCAATTTCAGAATTCTTTCAGTATGTGTCGACCTGTATAATGCATATGTCGACGTGTGACTTACAAAATCTTACATGCTTTAAAATTGAGTTACATGTGTTGACCTGAAACTCGGATGTGTCGACACATGCAATCGGAATTGACACAAAAACTAAGTTTTAAGTACACAAATGATTCAACACACATTGTGATCACTTCCTGACCATTCTCAAGTTTCCTAATACATCAAACCATCTAAGAGTCCATTTAGAGAGACACTTGTGTTTTTGCCATCATGCAAAGCCATTGAAAGATAAATTTCACTCACAATAACATTCCTGGGTTTGGTTTCTCAAACACAACCTTCTATTCTTCAACAACGCCACTATTCATAGCATAGTAACACATAGGCTTTTCATTAGCCGCTTCGTCAGAAGTGAAATCTTCTTCATTTTTTGATACCTTTGACAACCTGTCGTATTCTGTAGGCAAAATCAACATAATTCCATAATTAATGACTAAGTCTTCACCATAATAATCATCTACCAAATCATCTTCTGGAAAAAGGTTCATAATGAGGCTCTTCCTCTTCTTCACCCTCAAATGTAGGAGTATACTTAGGTGTAAGAGTATATCCAACATTTTGTGTTGCTACCAGCTCTTTGTTGCCTAAAGGAGCTACCTTCACAGCCAGCCTTTGGTTTGATATGATATACTCCTTTTCAGTCAACCTTGTCCTTGGATAGAATCCTTTATGAACTGGAGCTTAACCAAAATTTTCAACCTCCGTTGGTTGCGTGCTTTCGACACGCCTAGCAGCTTCAACAGGGTTCGACTGGGACATCGAGGCCTCATTTGTAGCTTTTTTATTCCTCTGATAACTCATTCACCACGTCCTTGTCATTAGATTTTTCTCCTTATAATTAGGAGAAACTTGACAACCCTTTGACTCAACCTTCTTTTCTTAGGCTTCAGCCTCATGCACAATCACCTTCCACTTTGGCCTTTTGCCCCCCTTTTGGCTCACCGGTTCCACCCATTTTTCTTGTGGGGTGTCCGATGGAGGGCAAAAGGTTTTTGGACGAGGTTGCTGGAACAATCTTCTGTACTCTTCGTTGCGTCGAGGAATTCCTTCTTTGTCGAAAACAAACCTTGGAACTTGAGGCTTCTCTTTCTTAATAGCCTTTTTTTGACAGATTCATATTTCTTAGTTGCTTCTTCATTATACACAGTGCAAAATCTGGGGAATAATTTGGCGTTCAATCCTTTCACTATGAATTTTTCCTGAAAGTCAGTCAAGCCCTCTTTAGGCCGAGGGTACACTGCCTGCAATCCCTCTTTCATCTTCATGTCGAAACTATCATTAGTTCCAACTATCATAACTTCTATGTCACCAATCATTATGACTTCTCTGTCGAGGCCCTCATTAGCTTCAACCATCATATAATCTTGAGGATCTGAATATAAAGCCTCCTCTAACTTCAAAGGGTCAGTGTCGACCTACATCTTTGGCTTTTCACCAAATTGAAGCCTGCCTTCTTTCAAAGCTTTCTGCACCAAATCCCTGAAAAGAACACATTGAGAAGTTTTATGACCAAGAAAATTATGAAATTTTCAGAATCCCCTTTTCCTCTTTTGTTCAAGTGGGGGACTCTTCAGACCTTGAGGGACCATAATTTGACCATCAACCACTAACAAATCAAATATTTAATCACATTTAGTTATGTCAAAAGTGTAAGTCTTGGCGATGGCTTTGACATTCTTTTCAGTTTCGACGAGATTTCTCTCGTTCGAAGGTTTCAATAGCTTACATGCGTAAGGAGGTCCAGGATGGAGTTCAGCCACATTAACCTCTGTTTCTTCCCCTGACTATTCTTTTTCAGAAGAATATTTGTCAGTTTCTACGTAAGCAACCTTCCCTTTTTTGTGGTACTTGTTTGGATTGGTTTTTCCAGCTTTCAAACACTCGAACAGTCAAACTTTGATAGCTAACTGAGCCATATCCTTTAAATACTGAGTATCAAGCAATGTCTTTCTAATAGAATACTTTAATCCATTTGCAACCATTTTGACCAACTCGTGATCAAGGACTTGTGTAAAGCATGATGCTTTCAGAAGTCTAAACCTGTTAAGGTATTGGTCTATCGAATCAGTGCTTTTTCATTTAACACTGGACAATTCTGTTAGGCTTATTTTGGATTTCCCCATGTGAAATTGTTCATGGAACAATTTCTCCAACTGAATCCACGTTTGGACCTACTGTGGGGGAAGCATTGTAAACCAAGTAAATACATTATTTGTGAGGGAATTGGGAAAATGCTTTATCCTCAAATATTCATTCACTACCAACTCTCCGAGTTCTGTTTGGTACCTAGCAATATGTTCGATAGTTGATTCTTCGACATCCCCTGTGAACTTGGTGAATTTTGGGAGTTTCCAACCTCTTGGTAATTTTGTTTGTAAAAAAAATCTAGCAATGGCGAGACATACATAGTTCTCTTACAAACAGTATTCATTCCATTCCTAACCATAATTCGTTCAACAATGGCTTATAGGTTTTATTCCCCAACCACTGCTTCTCGTCGAACATGCCTGACCATTTGGTCGGCATTCTGGTTTCGATTTGCTATTACTATTAGGGGTTACTGTACCACCCTAAGTATAAGATCGACACACTAGGGAATCAGAGGTTCTTGTCTGACTGTTTCATCGACTACCTCCTCGTACTACACTGGTTCCTGAGATAGGGGAGGCGTAACTTGTTAAACTGGTGCTTTTAGGACACCAAGGAAATCACGGATGTAAGTCATTTGGGTTGCTAAAGTATGATAACTCTGCACCGAATTCTTGATGAAAGGTCTTAATATGAAACTCATTTGCTGAGTAAGCATATTGACCATCTCATGATTACTTTCACCCATTTGTTGCCTCATGATAGCAATTGTGCTTAGGGTGAAAGTAGGAATGATTTGGTGGGAAAATCCCAATACAATCGAACGACCAAATTAATTCCCCAACAGCCCTGAGGCATGATATGGGGAGAACGTTGACACAAAGTTTTCACCAAATTTCAAACTACTACTATGCAGGGCTTCCATCATAACTGTTGACATTTCGTATTCATGTTCAACATTATGTGTATCTATTGCAAAACTAGGCACATACCGCCTAGAATTTAAGATCACACCACCATGTGTCTCTCTTGCAAAACTAGGTAAATGTTGTTGATAAGTGGTTTTTCCACCTTTATTTACAGTTGAATTTAATTATAGTTTATTTATTTTGTCAAGTGTTTTATTTCATTTTTATGTTTTATGCGTTGATTGTGTATTTTGTTGTTTTTTAGGCTCAAGGAATGAAACCAGGAAAACCAGTGCGAAAAGTGAAAATTCAGAGTTTTGGAGGAAGTATAAAAAACCAAGCTACAAGGTGACTGACACAGCCACCCGTGTATCCTGACACGGGCTGTGTCAGGATAGGATGCATAGCTACAAATTGGGAGCAGGGGCTGACACGGGTGCTCGTGTCAGCTGGCACAGCCCGTGTCAGAAGGTATCGGTAAGAAATCGTATTGGAATGATGGACAGAGGGTGACACGGGTGCCCATGTCAGGTGACATGTCTTGTGTTGACCAGGACGCTGATTTTGAGTGTTTTAATGATTTCATATGATTTGGGATCCAGAGGGGCATTTTGGGCATTTCCGACCAAGACAAATGGATTGTGCACTATTTAAATGAGTTTGGAAGAAGAATTAGGTACTTTTTGAAGGAAGAAGATTAGGAACAATAAAGATTAAAGCTTTCAAGAGATTTGGAGACGGAGATTCCTTCATCCGTGGATGCAATTGAAGATCGAAAAATCCTCATCTTTTGTAATGTCTAATTTTATTATTTTTTTCTTTTTAATACAATGAGAGGCTGAACCCCCCAATGCTAGGGGGTGTCCCTGATTTGCAAATGTATTGATTTTGAATTCTTGGTATTGATACAATAGTTGCTTTTCAATTTAATTGTTCAATGTTCTTATGCCTTTCCTATCAGACAAATAGGGATTGATCCACGGTTAACAATTTGGGTTGGACCACCATTGTTAAGGTTTTTGAACAATTAGACAATAATAGATATCACCTAGGACTAGGGGTACCCTATAGGTCACCAGTAAAATCTTGATAACATAACTGCTTGGTTTAATCAATAATTCACTAAGGACTTATGAATTAGGATGAAGGACCAAAGGTTTTCTCATTAAGGACTTAGGGGAAAACAAACTTCAGATTCGTAGTTCAAAGTAATGAACTTGGTGAAGAGATCAATAATGAAGGTTAATACAAGGTCAAATCACACACTTACCCTAGCATGCTCCTCATATATGTTAAAAAGCCATTTTTATGTTTCTGTTGATTAAGTGATAATTTCAAAACCTTATCCCAAAGTAAAGCTTTTGTTTAACTGAACTACACATTATCCTCAGTAATGCACGCAGTGCTCGAGATCGATATCCGGGGGAAAATTCCCTATTATTACTGCAAGGGAATATAGTACACTTGTTATTTTCCCTATCAAGTTTTTGGCGCCGTTGCCGAGGACTGCACTAGCTATTGAGAGTAATTTGAGTTTAATTAAAATTTTCTTGCTCTGCAACTAAAATTTCTTTTTTTGTAATTTTTTTATGTTTTTGTTATTTCTGATTTTTCCTAACCTTTGCATGCGAGGAAAGCCCTCAGCTGGATTTCCTTTTGACGGAGAAATCGAAATAACTTTTCATGCAAGGCGTAGACAAGCTCGACTAGTTAGACAAGAATCAGAAGATTCATCAGATCATTCAGGTTTAGAGTCTAAAAAGAAAAAAACAATGGCTGAAGACCCACCACCACCAGAGAGACTTCTTAGGGATTACAGAGGAGAAAATGCTCCAGCAGGTCGGTTGACTATTGTGAATCAACCGGTCAATGTTGCAAATTTTCAATTGCATCCTTCATCCATCCGCCAGCTCGAGAACATATCTTTCACCGGAAAGATCAATGAAGATGCCAAAAAGCATCTGCAGAGATTCCTCACCATGAGTACTACTTTGAAGATTGAGGGGCACTCTTAAGAATCCAAGAAATTAAGGATTTTCCCGTCCACGCTGTCTGAAGATGCTGAAAAGTAGTTTTACTCATTTCCCGCTGGAAGTATCACCATTTGGGAACAAATGGAGAAGACTTTTCTTGATGAGTACTTTCCTACTTCTGTTTATATTTACAAAAGATGTGATATTATGAATTTTAAGCAAAAGGAGGGAGATTCGCTATGTGATGCTATAAAAGGTTCAAGAGGTTATTAATAGCATGTCCCACTTACAACATGGGTCAAACTGAGCAAATGCAAATGTTTGTAAATGCCCTCAGAATGAAGACAAAGCAACTTATTGATACAGCTGCCGGTGGCTCATCCAACTTTACAACAGCCACTGGTGTGAAGAAGATTATTGAAGCCGTTGTTGCAAATGAGCATCTGGAGATATATGACAGAGTTGTAAGCAAACTAGAGGGAGTGATTGATTTGAAGTTGGAAGTGAATAAGAAACTGAAAATTAAAGAGGCTATTACTGCAGAAGTGGAGAAGAAGCTGAAAGCAATGAACATGGGTACTCACCATGTAGCTCAAGTTCAACAGGTACGGAAGGTTGCTTGTGAAATTTGTAGTGGACCACACCTTACTGTGCAATGTCTTGCGACTCCACAACAAATTGAGGAGTTAAAATTCTTGAGGAAAAAAACCCATATTCTAACACCTATAATCCTGGGTGGAAGAATCATCCTAACTTCTCATGGAAAGATCAGCAGCAGCAAGCTTCTCAAAAGGCAGAGTGGGAGGTGGCTATTGAAAAGATGGCTGCCCACACCTCTCAATTTTAAGAAGAGACAAGGAGTAACTACAAGAATACCACAACTTCAATAAAAAATTTGGAAGTTCAAATGGGACAGATTGCACAACAGGTAGCACTGCTAGCACAAGAATGTAAGATAAGTCATGAGAATGTGAATGCTTTCAAAACAAGGAGTGAGAAAGTTGATAGAGAAAAAGAAGATGAGGTGAATTTTGATGTCAATATCATACAAGTGGAGCTAGAAGTGAGAGAGAACAGGAACAAACAGGAAGAAATGGTATCTCCTGTAAAGCCAGCTGAAGAGAAGACTAAACCAGTGATCAAGTTACGATATCCATCTTGAGTGGCAAAGAAGGACACAAAAGAAAAATATTTTAAGAAATTTATCAAAATTTTCATAATGCTAGAGATCCACATACCGTTCTTTGAAGCACTCGAGAAGATTCCCTTGTACCAAAAATTCATAAAAGAGGTACTATAAAAAAAGAGACCAACAGAAAATGAAGAGTTACCCATGGATGAGAAATTGTGTGCAATCACACCCGAGAAAAAAATTCCTATCAAGCAGAATGATCCGGGGTCGGTTGCAATAATGTACACAATTAAAGACAAAACTTTTAAGAGGGTTATGGTTGATTCTGGGTCTAGTGCGAGTTTAATGCTATTATCAATTTTCAAGAAGCTCGATATTGAGAAGATAAGCTAGAGTGGAACAAAACTGAAATTTGCTGATCACACCATCAAGCAGACATATGGAATAGCTGAAATCTATTAGTGGAAATTGACAATTTTGTTTTCCCAATTGATTTTCAGATCATGGACATACCTGAAGATGAAAAGACTTCTATCATTCTTGGTCTACCATTTATGCTGACTAGTCGATGAAAGTTTTATATCGAGACAGGTAATCTGACACTGAAATCATTTAATGAGGAGATAACCTTGAAGGTGTTGGAAATCAAGAAGAAAGGTGCAGGTGGAATGAATAAATCTTCAGTCAGAATGATCAAAGTAGAAGGAAACAGTTCAAAATCACTCCCAGGAGAAATCTCAGGAAAAATATTTCAGGTGGCATAAATAAAAATTCCTAATCTCAGTCAAGAAGTAAATAAGAGAAAGAATAAGGAACACAAAGCTGAGAAGGTGGAAGATGGAAGTAGCTGGAAGCACAAATAGGTTGATACTTTTGATCTGAATGATTTCAGGATTGCAGAAGGGACAAGCAACAAGGTGTGAAAGAGGAAGTACCCCCTATAAGGGGATAAATCGTTGAGCCATGCGACGTTAAACGAAGCCCTTCGTGGGAGGCAACCCACACTTCTAATAACTTGGTTTTTCTTTTTGTTTTGTTTGCAGGTAATAAAAAGGGAGTCTTACTGGTGAATTCTAGGAGGAAGCAACATGTGTTGCATTACCCTATTCGAATCACCTTCTCCAGCTTGTTCCGAAACATTAGGGTCAATGTTTAGTTCAAGTTTAGGGGAAGGGGGGGGGGGGGGGGGGGGGGGTTATTGCTTTTCTTTTCTTTTTTTGAATTATTTGTTAGTTCTATGCGAATTTTTGTCTAAATACACGAGTTGAAGTCCGCCAAATTTGACTGAAAATTTTGTTTTGATCAAGAACTTAGTTCTCATAGAGTTCGGGAATAGTATATAGAGACAAATGGATGGTTGTTCGAGGGTAGGAAGTTCGTAATAATGTGACAGGGAGACGAGTCTAACATGTAGATTTGTACCATAGTGCTTGAATCCTGACAAGTACACCTGAAGTAGTTTATCCTCATAGTCTAGCATACTATAGACTCACATGCATGTATGATTGATGGAGAAATAAATAATTTGGCACCAAATGATGAAAAGGCGGTAAAAGGCATCTGGCTCGCTAAGTTGGGTAGCCCTCATCCGGTTATTCATCCCAAAAGGGGTTGATCCCCAAACATTGTCCAAAAGGACAATATATAACTTCAAAGTTTGAAAATTTCATCGGTATTTAAAAGTAGCCAATGCTTCTATTTGGTGCCCAAGCAAAAAATTCTTGATTAATTTGACTGTTCGAATGAAAAAAGGAGGAAAATTAGAAAGAGACTTAAGTACAAAGCATAGTTAGAGAGGGATCTGAAGAGGAAACTCTAGATTTAAGATTCTTAAACAAACTCTTCGCATCATGTGAACATCGAACAAACTGCATTTTGATTAATTTGAATGGATGTCCCACGTATGAGTACTGGGTTGCTGTAATTTTCATGATTTCTTGTAATGGTCGCTTGAGGTCAAGCAACTGTTTAGGTTTGAGGGAGTTTGATCAGTGGTTTTTCCACCTTTATTTGTAGTTGAATTTAATTATATTTTCTTTATTTTGTCAAGTGTTTTATTTCATTTTTCTATGTTTTATGCATTATTGTGTCTTTTGTTGTTTTCAGGCTCAAGGGATGAAACCAGAAAAATCAATGCGAAAAGTGCAAATTCAAAGTTTTGGAGGAAGTATCAAAAACCAAGTTACAGGGTTCCTAACACGGCCACCCGTGTCGCCTGACATGGGCCGTGTCAGGAGAGGATGCATAGGTACAAATTAGGAGTAGAGGCTGACACGGGTGCCCGTGTCAGCTGGAACGACCCGTGTTAGACGGTCTCAGCGAGAGTTCACATTAGAATGATGGACAGAGGCCAACGGGTGCCCGAGTCAGGTGACACGACCCGTGTTGACTAGGACATTGATTTTGAGTGTTTTCATGATTTCGTATGATTTAGGATTCAGAGGGGCGTTTTGGGCATTTCCGACTGAGACAAATGGATTGTGCACTATTTAAATGAGTTTGTAAGAAGAATTAGGGACTTTTTCACGGAAGAATATTAGGAATGATAAAGATTGGGGCTTTCAAGAGATTTGGAGATGGAGATTCCTTTATGCGTGAAAGCAATTGAAGATCAATACTATGAGAGGCTAAACCCCCGATGCTAGGGGGTGTCCCTGATTTGAAAATGCATTAATTTTGAATTCTTGGTATTGATGCAATAGTTGCTTTTCAATTTAATTGTTTAATGTTCTTATGCCTTTCCTATCAGATAAATATGGATTGATCCATGGTTAACAATTAGGGCTGGACTGCCATTGTTAAGGTTTTTGAACAATTAGACTATAGTAGATATCACCTAGGACTAGGGATACCCTATAGGTCACCGGTAAAACCTTGATAACATAACTGCGTGGTTTCATCAATAATTCACTAAGGACTTAGGAATTAGGATGAAGGACCAAAGGTTTTCTCACTAAAGACTTAGGGGAAAACAAACTTAAGATTTGTAGTTGAAAGTAATAAACTTGTTGAAGAGATCAAGAATGAAGGTTAATACAAGGTCAAATCACACACTTACCCTAGCATGCTTCTCATATCTGTTAAAAAGCCATTTTTATCTTTTTGTTGATTAAGTGACAATTTCAAAACCTTATCCCAAAGTAAAGCTTTTGTTTAATTGAACTACACATTATCCTCAGTAATATTCACATTACTCGAGATCGATATCCGAGGAAAAATTCCCTATTATTACTGCAAGGAAAATTAGTACACTTGCTATTTTCCCTATCAACTGCCCAGAAGTTGTGATCATTGGTGGTATTGGAGTTACAGGCTATATTGTGGTAACTATGTTCGATGAAGTCAAATACACGACCACAAAACCTGAACCCACACCTTTCGTCGCACTGGTATTTCATCCCAAGGTTTGATCCCTTTCAGCAATTCTAGGATCTACCATTTTTCTACCACTTCTCAATTTCATGCACGAAACGAGAAATACTCAAACACAACATGTCCCACTGGGTGTGCCAACTTGTTTCTCGCGAACAATCTCTAGCCTCTTATTAAAGGGTACTTGGAGGATCAGCTACATTAATCCTAGATTTAGTGTTTTGGGTTGAAACTGGTTTACATAGGATTTGTAGGTAAAATTGGCAAAAGTAAAGGACAATTGCAAAGTAAAGAGAAAATAAATGACAACACTTGTAATTTAAAGTGAAAATTGGAAATTGTTTTCAATTTAAATATGGAAGCATTCATACATTGTCAAGCCTGAACTCATTTCTCTCTTAGATGCATGTACTTTGAGAGTAATGCTTTAAATGTGAATAAATATGATCTCTAACACAAATATAAAGGTTTTCTTAAATATAAATTTTAAAAGTGTAACTGTCGATGGTTACTAGTCCCACGCTGGGATTCATGGAGAAACTGGCATAAACTGCTTTGAGACATCCCCACATTCTTGCTGGCTTGTGAGTTGATAATTGCTGTTGCCGCCATTTATCATTGCCTGTCGACACTTATGTCTATCGAGCCTACCTCCGACACTGGTGTCTTTGTCGACCAACCTTCCTAGTTTAAACACTTTTTTTGCCTTTGTTGACGCGTCCCATTGCTCTTTATGGAAACATGCCTTTCTAGCAAAAGATACCTTGCAGCTTGAGGGCTTACTCCCCTGGTCGAAAGTTGCTCGTCAACTGTAGGTATCTTCTAAAATTGAATTTATTTCAATATTCTCAAGTTATGATTTTGTAGAACCTGAAAAATAAAAAAGAATAAGTTAAATAATAACTTGTTATAATTTAAATGTTCTTAACTTATTTTTGTTAGTATAAATCTATGATTAAAATATACAAATATGATTACCTTTCACATAACTCTATAGCCAATCTTAGACACACATCCAAGTCTCTAGAGTATCTGAGTGCAATCCACTATGATGAGGAGTAATAATATGATCACTAGTGCTAATGAAGCCTCTGAAGCAACAATTGAGATAGAAATTGATAAGAATTCTCTTGCAACAATTTGCATCATAGGATATTTTAATCCACTAAGATGTCAAAATTTTAATCAGTTGTCAACAATTTCTCCTTTATATAATGTTCAAGGCCAGACCTATTAGACCTTACACTCTTTTTTTGCATTAACATGTTTTTTCAAAATTAGACCTCCAGGATTCTTTTTTCTAACAACAAATACATCTAATACAATTTGATTTTGAATTGAGAATGAAGAAACATTATCCTTCTCTTTGATTTTCAATTCATACTCAACTGTCATTTTTTGAAAGAAATATTTTACCTTTTCAATTTCATCCTTAACATCTCTCCATAAATTTGAGGGAAGAAGTATTTTACCTTTTCAACTGCCATTTGTTTAATAACATTATAAATAGAGCCAAGCCATTCAACCAAAGCCAATTTCTTTTCAAGTATTTTGGGAAAATAAACATTTGCAGTTGGATACTTGGTACTAAACATAATAGGAAAATAATCAAACAATAAAGTCACCATCAAATGTTATTCATCCCAAATAAGGGAAATGAAAACATCAAGTAAACCTGAGAAAGGAGAAAACAAGGTCTTGCGACCAATAAAAGGGTACGAAAGTCGATTACATAAGGGGAAAGTATCAGCACCCTCACGTCCGTGGTAATCCATGGGATCCACTATTGTTGTTCTAATCAAAGAGTGTGTTTATATAAAGTTTACAAGTTAAGGGAATGCATGAATTAATTGTTAACAAAAAGAAAGTTTTTTATTATTGTGCTCGCCTCAGATTCGAAACCTTGTGCCTACGTATCTCTGTCGTATAATAGAGAATCAGAGCACCGCAGTTCTTCTCAAAAGTTTTAATATATTTGTTTTTTTTATGAATGATGCTTATTTCTCATTCTACTGCAGCTCGATGATCGCGACTTTATGAGTTTGTCGGGTGTAGTGACTGCAAGTGCATAGTCTTATCACGTAGTTTTAAAAGATATCGAACACACAAGGACTAATGGTCAAACTACTATTTTCTTAGGGTCACTGTGTAAAGCTAAGGCTAATTATAAAATTTGGGTGTTTGGGTTTAAATGGGAATTAACTAAAATCTAATAATTAATAACGGGACACCGATTGTAATTTGTCAACTTCAGGGATTTAATAAGTCACTGGCATTGTTTTGAGTATTAAAACACTGTTTTAGTGGAAAATACTTATTTTAAAACCCTTGTCTCACACTTTCGTTCTATCAATTCAGGTCATAATATTAAACTCAAATGAGAGCTCTTGTTGTTTCATTTAAAATTCAAAAGTATTTTTGAAAACAAATAGAGTCCTATTAATTTTAAAGTGCTCTCGCTGTTTTAAAAATTAATGTTTGATAACCACTATCTGGTTAAAACCTCAAACTCTCACTTTATTTATTTTAACCTTAGACTGTCTTTTACTCTCGTACAAAAACAATTAAATATCCAAATTGGAAATCAAAACCAGAAAAGTGCTTTTATAAAATATTAATGCCAATTAATTACCCAATCCCTTCAGTTTAAGATTTCACATACCGGTATTGGGGAATTTAGCCAGTCATAATTTTATTGCAGGATATCATAAAATTAAAACATAAATTTAATAACACATGCATGGTAAGAATAAATAAATTATACCTAGAATAGGAACCTGAAAAAAATACTTGAAGCAAAACAATTGAGCAGTGTGTATCCTCCACAAGCTGACAGGATTGACTTGTAATAAAATATCTTGAATTAATAAAAAAATGGACCTAAACGAATTCTGGAAGCTAGGAAGAAAACTAAAGTTGCAGTATTCCTCCGATGTGAAGAAATACTGCTTTAATGGTGAGGGTTTTCTATGCTTATTGGAATTCTACGAAGCTGGAAAACAAAATACCAAAAACTATGAAACTGTAATAATAAACAAAAAACTGTCAAACTGGAAGAATAGCAAAATTGCGGTAAGTAGAAGACACAATAAAATTGGTGCAAGGCTTCGAACCTAATAATGTTGGTAACTGACTTCAATTTATAGATTCCAAATGGTGAGTAAAAATAGGAAGAATCCCATGATCCCCGTTCTTCAATCATGGAGAAATTCCAACAAACCATCCATTTCGTGCGCTTCATGGAGATAATATCGAAACAGTTATATGGGTTGTCACGAGCGTCATGCGTGCTGTGACGTGGGGAATGCATCTTGAATCTATGCCGACCGGGACATGAAGTGTGCTGAGGGGGACACTTTTACAATTTGTGATGGGTGGCATGCGCCTGTGGTGGGCAGCACGCCTTCTGGTACAAAATGCTGCTAAATGATGCTAAATGGCCATTTCTTCTTCATTTCTCCATTGTTTTTCTTCCTTTTCTCATTTATGCCTTTCAAAAGCTAAGTACCTAAAATATGTTGCAAATACTACAAATAGAGATAACATATGACATAAGAAACAAAGAATCAGAAGTTTTATCTATGTAAATCGAGCGGAAAATGCTATAACTTTTCGTGTTATCAAACTCCCCTAGGCTTGAACATTTGCTTGTCCTAAAGCAATAGAGTCAGTATAAGAACCAATAAGGCTCAAGTTAAATGCAAATTCACGATGCAGTTCGAATCGTAAGAGGTTACCAATGTTTTTGCAGAAATATAAGCTCAATATAAAACAAAAGATATGGTAATAACCCTAAACACCCCCATTGTGCAGACCAATTCTAGTCATGCCATTATAGCTCCACCTAATTATTTTTTCTAAATTTCAACCATTTTCATTCTAGCGCAATCACATTAAACCCTTTATATTTACATGCACATAGTAGAGTAGCCGATTAGTGACTATGATCCTTTTAAGCATGAGGTTCTAGAACATTAATATGGTAGCCTCCTTTAATTCTTCCAATTGCAAGTTGCGGGGGATTGGATCATAGTCCTCCCTACCAAGTTCAGTACCAGAAACCTCTGAACCAACCAACAACGGGTTTCTATGTTATATCATGTAGGTTCTACATCCATTGGATTAAGTGACTAGGTGAGGGTCGCCTAACTTAATTGGTGCATTCCCTATTTTCTTACAGTAAAGCATGTATCTTTTAAATACTCTGGATCATTCACTTATATTCATCGACTCCCTACGTAGTTTGTGTTTAAGGCGGTGTTGACTGCTAAATAAAATACTCGGGGCTACTTTAAAAATGAAGTTTAAGGTTTCATTATAAAGGGTATTGAAATCGATCTAGTGCAATTTGGGGATTTAGAGTTTTACGACAGTATCCATCGTACTTCTGTTTCACTCAAGGTTTCTCATATATCTTTAAAAAGTGAGCAACCTGTATATTCTTCGAATGCGTTAGGTTATTGCAAGTAACAAACAAAAAATATGTTATGGCTCAAGAAAGTGGGGAAATTAGATAATAGCGGAAAAATTGCATAGACGAACTCAAAAGTACAAAGATGTTTTTTATTACAAGGAATACAAATGGAAA
Organism: Vicia faba; assembly: GCA_948472305.1. Taxonomy (NCBI): domain Eukaryota; kingdom Viridiplantae; phylum Streptophyta; class Magnoliopsida; order Fabales; family Fabaceae; genus Vicia; species Vicia faba. Next base: position 668,297,757 of record OX451737.1, read on the forward strand.
TGAAAGATCTACTTAGAAAGAAATAAAGAGTTCCCTAACTAACTAGTCCCCTAAGCTTGAAAGAATAAATGTCCTAATGCTTAAAAACAAAAAGGAAACTGGAAGAGAAGCAAAATCGTTCTATTCTTGCTCATTATCGTGTTCTCTTCCTTGCCCTCGTGCTCGGCCACCTGTACACGGAGGATGAGGCATAGGCACATGGTATATATAATCTTGAAAACCATCCATGCGTATAGTTAAGGCTTCCATTTCCTCGGTCAATTTTACAGCCCGACGCTCATTTCTTTCGTCATATTCCTGCTGCTGAGTCTGCGTAACTAGCATAAGTTGCATCATTGAATTTTGATTGTTCTGCATAGCTTGCACTCTTTCATCCTGTTGCATGATAGGAACCATAATATCATCATTTGAGGCTGATACTCTTTCGCGTCTTCTTCTGGGTCTTGTAGACGTTCTTGCAATGTTTTCAGGAGGAGCTTGTTATTCAGTATCTCCTTGTTCCATTTCTGGCTCCATTTCATCAGGTGGGCATTCCCTTGGTCGTTTTGTGCATTATCTCCGGGTGCATGAGCATTAAGATCATAAAGCCACTTTTCCATGTTTGTGATATCAGTAAGTGCAATGTTTGGAAAAATGACACTAGGAACTACCTTGTTATGCACCATAAGATTGTACCTACCATCTCCTATGTCCTTAATCAAGTGTCCAGCCCGACATTTGTCAATGTCAATTAAAGTGGGCGGCAGTGGAGGCAGATTTGCAAGCTTGTCTTCGAGGCGTAGGCCAAGTGCTATAGAGGTGACTAGCCCTCCAATGCAGAAAGGCGTATAACCTCTTTCATATAAAGACTGGATATGTGATAGAAGGAACATGCTCGCATTGATCTTTTGGTTGGGAGTGAAGGTACAATGGAGGAGGACTAGTTCTTTAGAATTAACTTTGTTGTTGTAAATCCTCTCAAAAATAGTGTTGGAGATGACACGGTGAAAATACCTGATTGTGAGATTATGAACGGATGATGCATAAAGTCCCTCCCAACTATTTGGTTCCTCATCAAAGATAGCTTTCCAAAGCTTGAAAGCTGTAGATTCCCAATCTTGGTCTGTAGGAATATGGTGGTGTACCACCCCTTCATGAGGGAAGCGAAAGAAATCACTCAGAGTGTTTTGAGTTATAGAATATTCATCGTTGAACATTCTAAATGTAGTTAAGCTGCATAGGTGTTGGATTTCATTGCACGACGGGTTGTATGAGAACGAGCTTAAATATTCCAAAGTTAGCGAATCAAATGTAAGAATATTTTGTGTGCAGACAAATACTAAATTAGAGTTTCGGAGTAACCACTGCACACTATCAAGCAATCCTAATTTGCACAAACACTCAGTATTAACATACCGTGTAAGAACTATATAACATTGATAAAATTTGAGGTACTGAGCCCTCTGATGCTCTCCAGCTTCACCATTTCAAAATGTAATTCCGGAAAGGTCTGGCTCTGGTCTTGAACTTCTGCGTGCCATTGTTGAAGCAAAGATGGAAGATGGGTAGAAGTTTATGTGAGAAGTTGGGGGTTTTGGAATGGAAATGGGTTTGGAGAGTGTATATGTAGAGAAATATTATGAGGGTAATAAGTGAGGATTAATGAATTTTGATGATAATGATAATGGAGGGAGTGAAATAGGCGGAGGTTTAATGGAGTTAAAGTGGAGGTTATAGAAAATGAGAAGAAGAAGAGATCGATTAAGGGTTTCTGTGTTTAGAATATAATCGCTTCTGTTTCTAACTTCGTGCCGAGGGGCACACTATTGTGCCGAGCGGGATAAATTTTGTGAAGCGTGACGGACGTCACACTTGTATGGCGAACGTCACGCAACACATAAACAAAATAAAATTAAAAATTTTGTTCCCCAGACTTCCCATATATTTCAAACATTAAACTCATACATTTTTCAATACTTGCAAGCAGGTTGTACGTACATAAATATAAGATTGGAAAACATTAAAGCATAGCATATATATTTATGTGAACATGATAATAGTGCATTAAATCAAAAGTAATGTAATGTAAATTCCATAAGTAAACGAATGAAAAACTAAACAAAAATATAACTGAACTGAAAATAAATGATAAAAATTGTACTTAAGAATTTGAAATAGTAAGTAATAAAAATTCTAATCTAATAAGTCTTCTACCCACACTTAAACAAAACATTGTCCTCAATGTTTAAATGTGAAAAGGAAATATGCAGTAAGTCCAAAAAATTAGCCACATTGATTATTAAGAAGAGAAGCGGAGTAGACATGCTGATAAATATGGTCCAGCTGTTCAACCACCACATCCATGAAGGAATGAAAGTTGATCCTCAGAATAATGAGCTCATCTCTAAACAAATCAAGCTCAGATTGTAGAGCATTTATAGCAGGAGCTTAATCAAATACGGGAGGTGGAGTAGCAGCTGGAACAACGGAGTGGTTTGAGTCAACCTGATCGGGAGATGAAGAATGATGGTAAAATGGAGGGGTTTCAGGGTCAATTTCCTCATCAGACAGGAAGGATTCAAGGTGGTCATAAATCATGGGTGTCTGAGGAGTAGGTGGTGGTGAAATGTTTGGTTCGGCCCAATCATATAACCAGTTGTTCCTGTCATGCACTCTAGTCCTTGGGTCAGGTAGGGTGAAAAGGGGTATTAACTGATTATTAATGAGAAGTTCAAAGTTACTCGGGCCTAGGTTTCCAATTATTCCCCTATTGAAGCAAAAATTGATATTCATTGGTTGAAATCTACCAAGAGGGACAAGAATTAACAATGGTTGTCTTAAGACGATAACATCTGCTATCATGGTTACTAAGCCACCTATCAGGATTAGTTCATGGACAACTCTCATAAGACAGTGAAAGTTGGCTATCATAAAGGTAGCTCTATTTATGGGACGGTTTTGCGAAGAACAGAACATAATGAAATGCTCGACTCTAGATACTATGGTTATGTTTTCTGGTTTACCAAAGAGGGTGTGTGCTAGGATCTTATGAAAATATCTTAAGGAGGGGTTATGAATGTTTTATGAGTGCATGTCATGAGGCTCAGGGTTACCTATACCTATAATATCCCCCCATAAATAGTGTAGTTCACCCATATCGAAAAGTTCTTCTTGGATTACTGTGAATGCATCTAGGCCGTGTGGAAATCCTAACAGTTATGCCATCTCCCAATGGGTATAGGTGTATTCAATATTAAACAGCCTAAACCAAATTAGTCCTCTATTAAACCCTAGACCATGGTTAGGTTTGTAGACAAGAGAGCTTAGAAACTCTAGGGTTAATCTATGGTAGGATCTAAACCTTCTTCTTAAGGAAGATATGTCCCAACTTATTTGGCTTAATAAAAACAAAACATTGTCTCAGATTCCTAATGTGAACATAGCAGGTCCGTCAGGGTAGATAATTAATCTTATCTCCCTATCAGATAAAGACTCAAACCGCCTCTGCTGATTTCTTCCTCTAAAAATAATGCCCATAGTGTCAACGGGATTCATCGTGGTTAGTGCAGTTAGCTAATAGTAAAGTTAGCCTGAAGTAGGTTTACAATTAGAATTAAGTTAGTAGAGGGTAAAATTAGAGAAACAATACTGCATAAATTTATAGATATAGAAATAACAAAAATAGGAAAAGAAAAGAAAAACTAAAAATAAGTAAAGTGAAAAGAAAAAAAAACTAAAAAGTGGGTTGTCTCCCAATAAGCGTTTTGTTTTAAGTCATAAGCTCGACATAACATGATGATTAGTCTAATGAGTGGGGTGGCAGCGCATCTAGCCTAAATGTTGTGTAATATTCCTTATTATCGATGGAATGATAATGTTTTAAACGCTGTCTGTTGCACTACACATTCCTTTGATTTCTATTGCGCCATTTTGAAAGACCTTAGTGACTTCGAAGGGACCAGACCATCTAGAGAGAAGTTTTCCTGGAAATAATTTAAGTCTAGAATTAAATAGGATAACTATATCGCCCTCATTGAATTTTTCTTAAATATGCGTTTATCGTGCCATTTTTGCTTTCTCTCCTTGTAAATTCGAGCATTCTCGTAAGCGTCAAGTCTAAGTTCTTCAAGTTAGTAGATATCTAAGATTCTTTTCTCACCCGCAGCAGTGTAATTTAAATTAAGGATCTTAATGGCCCAATAAGCTTTATGTTCAATTTCTACCGACAAATGACATGATTTCCCATAGACTAGTTTAAATGATGTGGTTCCGATAGGAGTTTTGTATGTCGTCCTATATGCCCATAGAGCTTCGTGTAACTTGTATGACCAATCTTTCCTAAAGGTTGCTATCTTTCTTTCTAAGATTTGCTTAATCTCTCTGTTGGAGACCTCTACTTGCCCACTTCTTTCTGGATGATAAGGTGTTGTGACTCGATGTTGGACTTCATACTTCACTAATAATTTTCTAAGATTTTGGAAATAAAATGGGAGCCACTGTCACTGATGACAAGTCTCGGAACACTGAATCTTGGGAAGATTATGTTCTTGAAAATCTTGACTACTACTCGTGCGTCATTTGTTGGAGAGGCTACAACCTCGATCCATTTTAAAGCATAGTCGACAACAACTAGTATGTAGTGATTTCCAAAGGAAGATGGGAAGGGTCCCATGAAATCAATTCCCCATACATCAAAGACTTCAACTTCTAGAATTCCTTGTTGAGGCATCTCATCGCGTCTAGAGATGTTTCCAGTGCATTGGCATTGGTTGCAATTTTTAACCGCAAAATGGACATCTTTCCACAGATTAGGCCAATAGAGGCCAACTTGTAATATCTTAGCGTAGGTGTTTGAAGTACTTGCATGTCCTCCGTAGGGAGCAGCATGACAGTGGAAAATTATGTTTTCAATTTCATTTTCGGGAACACATTGACGAAAAATACCATTGGCGCCTCTCTTGAAAAGCAAAGGCTAATCCAAATAATAGTGTTTAAGATCATGAAAGAATTTCTTCTTTTGTTGATAGGACATATCAAGTGGAAGCACTCCAACATCCAAGTAATTGACAAAATCAGCATACCATGGCAGTATGGTTTTAGTGTAGAATGCTTCCAAGGCTTCATTTGTGTCCGTGTCTTCATAAGCCTCAGGGTATTCAAATATACTACTCTCCAATTCTAATTGGGCCACAAGGCGTTCATAAGGAAAATCATCATTGATGGGTACATGATCTGGTTTGATGTTTTCTGTTATGGATAGGTGGTCAGCTACTACATTCTCGGTGCCTCTCTTGTCTTTGATCTCTAAATGGAATTCTTGTAGAAGTAAGAAACACCTTAGTAATCTTGGTTTGGCGTCTTTCTTACTTAAGAGGTACCAGATTGCAGCGTGATCGATATAGATAATTATTCGTGCTCCTACTAAGTAAGAACATAATTTCATCTAAAGCAAACACAACATCTAATAATTCTTTTTTCTGTGGTGGCGTAATTTGTGTCTGCAGGATCTAGGGTTCGACTTGCGTAGTAGATTTCATGAAGCTTTTTATCCTTTCTTTGTCCTAGAACTGCACCTACGACATAGTCACTAGCATCACACATTATCTCAAATGGTTCGTTCCAATCAGGAGGTTGCATAATAGGTGCTAAAATTAATGCCCTTTTTTAGTGTTATAAACGCGTCCAAGCATTTTTCGGTGAAAATGAACTCAACATCTTTCATTAGTAGTTCGGTTAGAGGTTTGGTTATTTTAGAGAAGTCTCTAATGAAACGTCGATAAAAACAAGCGTGTCCTAGAAAAATTCTTATTTCTCTAACATTTTTGGATGGTTGAAGATTTTCTATTACTTCAATCTTTGCTTTATCTACTTCAATTCCCCTATCAGATACGATGTGCCCTAAGACAATTCCTCGTCGGACCATGAAATGGCATTTTTCCCAATTTAGCACGAGGTTGACACTTACGCATATTTTTAGTATGATTTCAAGGTTCGATAGACATCCTTTAAAACTTTCTCCATAGATGGAGAAGTCATCAATAAAAGCTTCCATTATACCATCTAGAAAATCAGAGAAGATGAACATCATACATCTCTAGAATGTTGCAGGGGCACTACATAATCTGAATGACATTCGTTGATAGGCGAACGACTATAAGGACAAGTGAAAGTTGTCTTTTCTTAGTCATCAGGATGGATAGGAATTTGGAAAAATCCAGAAAAACCATCTAAATAGTAGAAGTGAGAGTGTTTAGCTAGTCGTTCAAGCATTTGATCAATGAAGGGTAAAGGAAAATGATCTTTACGAGTGGCTTTGTTTAACTTTCTATAGTCGATGCATATTTTCCACCCAGTGTAAGTTTGTTGCGCTACAGATTCTCCTTTAGCGTTGCTTACAACTGTAACACCTCCTTTCTTAGGTACGACATGTATTGGGCTAACCCATTTACTGTCAGATATTGGATATATGATTCCTGCTTCAAATAGATTTTCTACTTCCTTTTTGACTACGTCGCTCAAAATAGGATTGATTCTCCTTTGATGTTCCCTAGAGGTTTTACAGTCTTCCTCCAGCAAAATACGGTGCATGCAGATAGAAGGGATTATTCCTTTTAGATCTGAGATGTTATAACCTAAAGCGGTTGGGTATTTTCTTAGGACATGTGATAATTTTTCAGCTTCTATTTGTTCTAGGTCTGCATTGACTATAACTTAGTTGTTCAAGTTATGTATCTAAGAATTCATATCTTAGGTCTTTGGGTAGTGTTTTGAGTTCTATGGCTGGCTTCTTTGGACAAGGTATATGATTAGGAGTTAGAGCTAGGCATTCACTCATATTTTCATCTTGATATTCAGGGCGCCAATTATCATCTTCGAGAATTGGAGGTATATGAAACTTCAATACTTCCGAATAAGTGGTTTGTTGTCTCTCCAATTCTTTTACGCATTTATCAATTTCTTCTAAGAAACAGCATGAATCATCGATGGCTGGTGCCTTAAAGAATTTAGACAAGATGAATTTAACTTTTTCTTCCCCGACTTCGAAATTCAGTTTTCCATTTTTAACATCTATTATAGCTCCTTCAGTGGCTAGGAATGGTCTACCTAATATAATAGGAATATTGGAGTCTTCTTTAATGTACATGATTACGAAATTAGTGGGGATATAGAATTGTGCTATACGTACAGGAACATTTTCTGACATACCTAAAAGAAATTTCACCGATCGATCCGCTAATTGTACGGACATTCTTGTTGGTCTTAGTTCTTCCATGTTGAGTTTCTTGCAAATTGATAAGGGAATTAGACTAATATTGGCTCCTAAATCGCATAGTTCTTTGTCTATGACAAACTTTCTGATTACACAAGGTATGGAAAAACTACTTGGGTCCTTAAGTTTAGGAGGCGTGTTGTTTTGGATTATAGCACTACATTCAGCGGTGAATAGTACAGTTTCATTATCCTTAAGCTTTTTCTTATTGGATAAGATTTCTTTCAGAAATTTAGCATATGAGGGCATTTGTGTGATAGCTTCTACAAAAGGCATGCTAATATTAAGTTGTTTCAGAAGTTCAACGAATTTCTTGAATTGCCCTACATTTTTAGACTTAGCAAATCTTTGAGGATATGGAATAGGTGGTTTATAGGGTGGTGGAGGCACATAAGGTTCTTCTTTTTCCACGGCCTCTTCATCATCACCTTATTTTTCTACTTCCTTCGGTTTAACTTCCTTCTCAGTTTCTTTTCCACGTTTCTGGTACATGGCTGGGTTCTCGACTCTAGGTTCAATTAGTCCGCCTGGTTCTGTCCCACTCCGAAGTGTTATGGCATTAGCATGTCCCTTTGGATTTGGTTGTGGTTGTCCAGGAAAAGTTCCAACTGGAGAAGCTGTAGCTGCTTGCTGTTGAGCCACTTGGGAAATTTGTATTTCTAACATTTTGTTGTGTGTGGCAAGAGCGTTAATCCAATTCGCCAGTTGCTTAATTTTATCACTGGTATGAATATTTTGGTTCATGAAATCTTTATTAGCTTGTGCTTGGGTGGCTATGAAGTATTCTATCATTATTTCAATGTTGGACCTCCTAGGGATATTCAGAATAGTTGAGACATTTTGGATGGCTTTCTGAAATCCTGGGGGTGTAGTAGGAGCTTACACTGGTGCGTACAAAGCGTTGTTGCTTTTGTATGAGAAGTTTGGATGGTTCTTCCAAGAAGGGTTATAGTTATTGCCATAGGGTTTTCCTTGAGCATAATTCACTTGATAAATTGGTACTCTTGTTAAGAGTGCACATTCGGGTGCAGCATGCGCGTGAAGTCCGCATAAATCACAGGTTGGAGCTACTGCAACCACGATGGCTGCAGGAGTTATGCCAAGCTTTCTATCTTTTGGGTAAGGGCTTCTACCTTGGAGTTAACTTGGTATAAGCTGATAACTTCGTGCATATCGCCTTTCATTTGAGGTTTCTCCATCATGGTTCTATCGCTTCCCCACTAATAATGATTTTGAGCCATACTTTCGATAAGTTGATAGGGATCGTGGTATGGTTTATCCATCAGTGCACCTCCAGCAGATGTGTCAATCGTTAGTATTGTGTTGTACAAGAGACCATTATAAAAGGTGTGGATGATCAGCCGCTCTTCTAGACTGTGATGCAGACAGAGTCCCAACATGTCTTTGTATCTTCCCAATGCTTCGATGAGAGACTCACTTTCCTTTTGTTTAAAACAGTTGATGTTGGCTCTTAGCATAGCCGTCTTACTCGGCAGAAAATATCGGGCTAGGAAAACTTTCTTCAATTTGTTCCATGTGGTAACAGATTTGGATGGTAGAGACTGGAGCCGTGCTCTAGCTCTATCTCTTAATGAAAAAGGAAAAAGACGAAGTCTTATTGCTTCAGGGCTGACACCATTTTCTTTCATTGTGCCTGCGTACTGCACAAACAAGGACAAATGAAGATTTGGCTCGTCCGTATGACATCCTAAAAATTGTTTTTGTTGGACAACTTGCAATAAAGAAGGTTTTAACTTGAAATCATTCTATGTGATGGCGTGAGCAACAATACTGTTGTGGGGTTCCTCTTGTGATGGGGCAGCATAATCCTTCAGAGGACGATTTTGGGGTCCTTCAGCCATTCTTGGGTCAGGAAGAGAATAGTTAGGAAGATTGAATTCGGGAAGATTGTACCCGGTTTGGTACTCTCTAATTCGGCATCTTATATTAACAAAATGCCCGACCTCGTCGATTGGTTGCTCTAATTCTTCGCCTTTAGAGCGAGTACTTGGCATACAATCAACAGATAAAATAAAATAAAATTGGTTGTCTTAGTCTATACTGCGTAACAAGGGATTTACAATATTGACTAAATCAGTCCCCGACAACAGCGCCAAAAACTTGATCACGACTTTATGAGTCTGTCGGGTGTAGTGACTGCAAGTGCACAGTCTTATCGCGTAGTTTTAAAAGATATCAAACCCACAAGGACTGGTGGTCAAACTACTGTTATCTTAGGGTCATTGTGTAAAGCTAAGGCTAATTATAAAATTTGGGTGTTTGGGTTTAAATGGGAATTAACTAAAATCTAATAATTAATAATGAGACACCGGCATGTAATTTGTCAACTTCAGGGATTCAATAAGTCATTGGCATTGTTTTGTGTATTAAAACACCGTTTCAGTGGAAACTATTTATTTAAAAACCCTTGTCTCACGTTTTCGTTCTATCGATTCAGGTCATAATATTAAACTCAAATGAGCGCTCTCGCTATTTCATTTAAAATTCAAAAGTATTTTTTGAAAAAAAATAGAGTCCAATTAATTTTAAAGTGCTCTCGTTGTTTTAAAAATTAATGTTTGATAACCACTATCTGATTAAAACCTCAAACTCTCGCTCTATTGATTTTAACCTTAGACGGTCTTTTACTCTCGTACAAAAACAATTAAATATTCAAATTGGAAATCAAAACCAGAAAAGTGCTTTTATAAAATATTAATTCCAATTAATTACCGAATCCCTTCGGTTTAAGATTTCACATACCGATATCAGGGAATTTAGCCAGACATAATTTTATTGCAGGATAACATAAAATTAAAACATAAATTTAATAACACATGCATGGTAAGAATAATAAAATTATACTTAGAATAGGAACCTGAAATAATACTTGAAGTGAAATAATTGAGCTGTGCGTATCCTTCACAAGCCGGTAGGATTGACTTGTAATAAAATATCTTGAATTAATAAAAAATAGACCTAAACGAATTCTGGAAGCTTGGAAGAAAACTAAAGTTGCAGTATTCCTCCGATGTGAAGAAATACTGCTTTAATGGTGAAGATTTTCTATGCTTACTGGAATTCTACGAAACTGGAAAACAAAATACCAAAAACTATGAAACTGGAATAATAAACGAATAACTGTCAAACTGGAAGAATAGAAAAAATTGCAGTAAGTAGAAGAAACAATAAAATTCGTGCAAGGCTTCGAACCTAACAATGTTGGTAACTGACTTCAATTTATAGATTCCAAATGGTGAGTAAAAATAGGAAGAATCCCATGATCCCCGTTCTTCAATCGTGAAGAGATTCCAGCAAACCGTTCGTTCCGTGCTCTTCATGGAGATAATGTCGTAATAGTTATATGGGTTGTCACAAGCGTCATGCGCGCTGTGACGTGGGGCATGCCTCTTGAATCTATGTCGGCTAGGACACGAAGTGTGCCGAGGGGCACACTTTTACAATTTGTGACGGGCGGCATGCCTTCTGGTACATAATGCTGCTAAATGCTGCTAAACGAACATTTCTTCTTCATTGCTCCATTGTTTTTCTTCCTTTTCTCATTTATGCCTTGCAAAATCTAAGTATCTGAAATATGCTGCAAATACTATAAATAGAGATAAAATGTGACATAATAAACGAATAATCAAAAGTTTTATCTATGTAAATCGAGCGGAAAATGCTATAACTTTTCGTGTTATCACTCGACCTTTGGAGACTCTTGCATTTATCATAGAAAGGAATTAACATGTTCTTACCTGAAAAGGTTTTCAAAAGAAAATCCCGAAGGAAAAAGAGTTTGAATTTGTTGAGTTTTTTTGTTACCCTAAAAAAGGATTTGGTTATTTGAACCATATTAAAGACTATGACATGAGAGACATTGGATAGTCTAGTCAGACGCCTCGTATCCAAAGTAACTCCACATAGACTTAAGGCTCGTAGGCTAAGTGTTTTTGAGATTTGATAAGAAAAAGATATTTTAGTTTTAAAGATGCAAAAGGGAATAGAAAAAGTCTAAGGGAAACTCAAGTCCCAATGTTATCATGCAATGTGGTCCTAGAGTTTGGATTAACAAAATACTATCTAATGTCACCATGCAAAGATGGACTTATGGGAGAGGATAAAGGGAACTAATTAATGTTATCATGCTTGGTTTAAAACCTAAGGTCTACAATATGAGTATCCTAAGGTGACGTGGTGAAAAATCGAGGAGACCAAGCTATTGAGGAACTTGACTCACAAAGACTTAATAAGTCACCACCGAACTTTATTGTTTCCAAGGAAAAAGGGAAAAGATCGAAACCCTATTGTTTAACATGAAATGCAATAAGTAAATACTAAAACAAAAGTATAAGGAAGAGATCCAAGGTATTGGGGTTGGTTATACAAATGGGAGGTATTAGCACCCTATGTATCTATAGTCCTCTATAGGAACCACTTATAATATCTGTTTTTTGTTTTAAAATTGTTTGTTTTGTTAAATGAGTGTGGAGATGTGGAAAGAAGTATATTTTAGGATATTTTTGTTTGGAAAGACATAATCTTATACCTACGTACCAATTAAGGATCAAAACCTCGTAGTTCATGGTAAAAATATTAAAAAAATGGTTCGTTGTGGTTGATTTTAGGAGAAGAGATATTTCAGCATCTTTTAGAGAGAAAGCCTAACTAACACCACCACAACTATGAGAATATGGATCTTGCATCATCATGAAGGAAGGGCTACTAACTTGGATATAAAGATCAACAAGTTTCCAACTAACGTCTTCATCTGGAAAGAATCACATTTTACTTCAACAATTACTATGGAGATAGGAGAATTATATCTTAACTATGAAAGGATTTATATCTAATCTCTTTGAGAAAAGGTTTTAAATTGAAAATACAAGTGGCAAAAATATTTGAGTGAGGTTAAGTCACGTTTAGTCTTTTGAAATTGTTTTGATAAGCTTAAGTATATTAAAGCATTTGATTAAAAAGAAAGTTTGAAAAATGCAATGACACAAAGTCAATGTTTTTATATGAAAAAGGTGATAGTTTAAAAATTGAGCATTTAGGGTTTAAGTACAAAAGTTTTTAGAGTACATGAGGATACATAGGGTGATTATTCACAAGAGTTTTATACAAAGAGAGATGCACATGCTTATGACTATAAAGTCAACAATACTATCCTTTTGCTTGGATTTTTGGAGCACAAGTATAACAAAATATTAAATGACTAAAATGGTAGCAAACATACACATCAGAAGTATTTAAACATAAATAGGGAGGTTAACATGTTTATCAAAGTAAAAGTTGTGACAAAAGAAAGTCATGAGTCATGAATTAGGGGTTTTAACAAGTTTGTGATTAAACATCAAAAGTCAAATCCTAAAACTAAATAAAAAATCAAGTTATTCACGGCATAAGAATACACAAGGGATGTGGTTTTAAACAACATTATTGGTATGGTTACTATAAAATAGTTTTAATTGGAAGACCAACAAAGAAACCAAAGAAACGTCTTTTAAAACTACAAAAAGGACTAATTTTGAATTAAGTGAAAAAGGGTTAAGTAAATAATATTTTTTGAGATTTTTCTTATATTCATAAAATAGGATAGATAAAAAAATAGTGTGAAAAAAATCAGCCTACAAATAATTGTTTTGATTAATGAAAATAATTTGTGAAGTTTGATAAAAAAGAAAATAAAATGAGTGATACAGGGAAAGCGGTTGCCAAGAGTTGAACTAATGCATTAGTGGTCATTGGTTAAAAACCATACCACTGGGCCATGCGTCTGACTTGTAAAAAGGGTGCATCCAATTGAAAATATTTGAAACAGGCTTTAGAAAATCATAAAACAGAAAAAATATGAGAAAATGGCAAAGGGGGGGGGGGGGTTCACACTGGTTCAAACTCTCACCCTTATGCTTGCCAAGACCTTAACGCGTGCTCTCTTTCCACTAGGGTAGCTGTTTCATCCAGTTATAACATAATAATCATTAAATATAAAATAAACTCATTTTCAAAAATTGAAATTTCCTCTTCTTCTTCTTCCTCGCGTGGACAACAACAACAACAACACCATTATTAAAATTCTAACTTCTTCAATTCTCAATCATTTTAAAAATTGTAAACACCAAAGTTGCTTAAAATGTAACAAGGAATTCAACCATGCCATTTATTTTAACTAACACTCAAATATTAACAAGAATTTAACTCAGTACCAAATAACAACCCTAATGGAGAATTTCAAAATTCTCATCACACAAGCAACATAAATGAAAACTAATTACATGGTTAGCTTCAAGACAATCATATCTAGATTTTATCTTTTAAAATCAAATGCAAATGATGCATGTATATTGATATTACAATTTGAGAAATTTACCAAATTAGAGATAGTCCAATTCTTCTTATATGAATTTTTAGTGAAATGTGATGATGTATTAAGTTTCCTAGGGCCTCCCTGAAACTATTTCAATCCTTACTTTGTACTGAAAGTGGCTGGAACTCTCTGACCAAGTCAAGTTGCAATGGTGAAAAAGTGGAAATGGGGGAGTGATGATGGAGCGGTTACATAAGTGTAACAGTGGTTTGGATGAGTTTTATATGATGATTATGAGGTGTTAGGATGGTTAACTTTCAAATATATGGCAAGAGTTATGAGATTCGAAGAAATGGTGTTTTTGGTTCTTCAATGGGTTTTTTGAGCCAATTTTGATTTTGAGAGAGCATGAGGGTGTTTTGGAGTTGTGAATTAGTATGCTTGAAGTGTAAATGAGATCTCTATTTATAGAGAAAACTCAGAGTTAATGAGATGCACAAGTTCTCAAGTTATCAAGTTATGGTTTGGTTCTAATGCAAATAGCAAGTTATGTGAACTTCCATGGTTCCAAGGCATAGTACAAGGAGTGGCTGGGTGAAGAGACATTATTTCCTTGATTTAGGGTGGAGTATGATCATAAGAAAGTAGAGGCATGGGCTCAAGCCATGCTTTGTACAAAAAGCTTGCTTTTCAAGAATAGCAATGGTGACTTTCTTCTTAAATGGCAAGTTATTTGGACAATAGTTTGTATCACTTGGATAAAGGCTCAAAGGCTTGTGTACTCTTCCGATCTTGGATAGATTTATAGGTACTATGGGCTGAAAAGCAAGATTGTATAGCATGGCTTGGAGCTTTGGTCTTTAGGTTATCACAAAAATGACTTGTAATGCAACCTTGGACATCTAACTTCATAAATTCGAAACTTCTTGCTCAAGTATGATAAATTCATGATCTTGGACATTTTGAAGATCTAGAGAATTTATTCTACAACTTTCATGTTGAAGAATTTTCTTGAATCAATCTGGATCTTAGTGAAAAATGGCCATGAAGTTAATATAAAAAACTGACCAAAATTGTTTGATAAATTTTTGTAAGTGTTGGCAGAACTTCACATGCTCATATCTCTTAATTTGAGAAATTTTTGGAGACCAAACCTCAATGAAAAATTTGTAAAACTTGTAATTCCCTACAACTTTCATGTTTAGAGATTTCTTTGAATCAACTTGAATCTTGGTGAAACTTGCTTATGAAGTTATGGCATTTTTAGGAAGAAAACACTTGAATTTTTCTAAGTGTTGGAAAACATTCAATTTTGACATGTGTTGACTTTCTTGATTCTCTTGATTCTTGATGAACAAGTTTGATAATTTTGAGTGCTTTGATGATCCTTGATCTTTGAAATTCAATGTTGACCAATAAGTCCAAGTTTGACTTTTGTGTGACAGTTGAATTTTCAACAGTTAGTTTAATTTTCCCACTATCAATCAATTCTATATTTGAAAATGTCTTGAGCCCTACAATTATGTCAAGATGTTGAATTTGAGTTCTTTGAATCATGCCTCAAGCCATTAGGTCATGCACTGAGCCAAAAGTCAATGATCCACTCCTTTCAATCAAAACCCTAATTCAATACTTGTATTTATAGACCTCTTGATCCAAAAACCTGCTTGACACAAGGAGTAAACACATAGCTATTTTTTTGTATTTTGTTAGAGATGTCATAATGCATATGAGGTGAGATCTTATTTCAAAAATTAGGGTACAACATATGCCCTTATTTAAGTTTTTTCTATCCGGATATGTGAAGATCGAAGTCTTCGCCGCAATACGAAGTGAGGTACTTAAATACAAAATGCACAATTTTCGGCACTAAGATGCCATAACAACCATCATGCCTAAATGCGGACAAGAAATAAAAAGGAATCCTCGAACGTATAATAAAATCTTACTAGGGATAAGGAACCATAATCCCATGGAAACCAAGCCTACTGGGAAAATATTAACTCAACTCAGCTGGAGAAAAGAGAATGTAACTCTACTGGGGAAAAGCCCAAAGAAGAGGAAAAGAAAACAGGATAACACCATCTTAATGACAACACTTGGTTCATGGATGACGGTAGACTACCGACTTAACACATGAAGGTAGAATCAACTCCTTCTTTAATCAAGTCTTCAACTAGAAAAAGGATAACAATAAACTTCCCCATGATGAACGAGTCTCAACTTCTTATTTAATTAAGTCTTCCACTTGAAAAAGGGTAATAATAAAATTCTCCATGATGAACGGGTCTTGGTTTCTTCTTTAATCAAGTATTCCACTTAAAAAGGGTAATAATAAACTTCCCCATGACGAACGGGTCTTAGTTTCTTCTTTAATCAAATCTTCCACTTGAAATGGGTAATAATAAACTTCCCCATAACAAACGAGTATCAGTTTATTCTTTAATCAATTCTTCCACTTTAAAAGGGTAATAACAAACTTCCACACGACGAACGGGTCTTAGTTTCTTCTTTAATCAAGTCTTTCACTTGAAAAGGGTAATAACCACTTGTATAAGTTTTTTCACAATGAAAAATCCCTATCATATCGAAGAGATTAAACATCCATTGGAGTAAATAAAAATCTTCACAAAAACTATATCTCTATCATATCGAAGAGATTAACCATCCATTGGAGTAAACAAATATTAATTTTTGGGTAATACTTCCTTGGGGAATTAATAGACTACTCAAACGAGACTGTTATTTTCTACCCAAAAGGAATATGGGGACACACAAGCTTCTCAAATAGAGAGATCACCACTTGTTGTCGGGCAATAATTCTGAGAGTATCACAATAATGTTGCTTGGAAATAATTTCAAATTCCTTGGAAAACCGCAAATAGATTCCTACTGAGGAGATAAAGTCTTCACATGGGGATCCCTGACAGAAGTGCAAGTCATCAATATTTCGGGATATATTTCTTCAAATAAAGAGAAAGCCTTCAAATGTGAAAAATAAATACACTCTCAATCTAGGGTTTACTGCCTAGAGAGATCCAAACAAATATACTCGTCAAAGACAAGGTTCTATCCAGGAGTAAATTGGAGAGAGATAGTCAAACAAGAACCTTCCCAATGAAGAATAAACTCAAGCGGGGATTTATCCTATCCAGAGATGGATGGGAAAACAGAAGAAAAACCTTCCCACGAGGAATAAAATTCATTGGGGAATAAAAAGGAACATACACCTTTCTGCATATTGCTTACATTCTATTAAAGAGAGTACAAACATAATAGGGGAGTAAGTTCAACATTCTGGGATAACACAACCAAATTCGGATGCGCATGAACGATGTAAGTATAATTGAATGAATGAATATCATGTCTATACTGATCATACATATATAAATAAGATAAACAAATGATAATATCGAAGATGACAAATGATAGTATAACCGGGCACTCGGGTAATCTCCACATCACTTGGGGGATAAAAAAATATAGAGCCAACGATGGAGTAAAAACTAGTTGTAATGTTGCTACCTCAGGGAGAGGAAGATATCATTTCATTGGGGATAAACTCGAAGTTTACTTCTTGAATATTTCAAATGGAAGAGGCAATCATCTCATTGAAAGATTAACTGAAGGAAACTTAATTACCTGACAGTCTTTGAAAAGCATATTGCCTTCTTAGTTCCACATTTCAAAATTTAACCGGGCTTAGGGGTAACTAGTAGCATTCCCTTTTAAATTCAAGGGTTATACGAAAACACTCTTTGTTGCTATATATATATATATATATATATATATATATATATATATATATATATATATATATATATATATATATATATATATATATATATATATATATATATATATATATATATATATTTTATTTTTTTAAAACTTATTTTTATTAACAAATTGTTTCAAAATCAACATTGAGAATAAAAGAAATTTCGTAAAGCTAAAATAAGATAAGAGTAGTAAACAAATGGGTATCAACTCAAATTTATTTAATGGAATGGTAGTTCGCAAATGGCGTAACTCCGTGGATCTTTACAAAGTTTGAAAAGTGGTAATTATAGGGAAATGTCATATTGAAATACACAATCCTAGTCTCCCTATCAACTTTGAATTCCAACTGTGTTCAAACTTTGCTGCAGACAATTTGATGAAGAGCCTTCGTAGAATAAACAACTTGAAGAAGATCAACCTCAGACCGATGCAGTTACTTGAAAAAAAGATCCCTAAATTTTTCCTAGATTGCCCTTTGGGTTTTCAATCTACTAGGATTATTATTTTTCTATTTATGTCTATAATTTTTTCCTGGACCTCCCTTTCAGATTTTTAGTCCACCGAGACAGTCATTTTTTCCTAAGTCGCCCTTTCAGGTTTTCAACTTAGCGAGCCGTTCTTTTATTTATTTTAGACAAAGTATTTCTTGACTACATCAAAATTCACAGGATGCAGGAAATCCTCACCATCCATAGTCATAGCACCGCCAGAGAAGGTTGTCTTAATCACATACAAACCTTCAAAATTAGGAGCCCACTTGCCCTTAGAATCAGGTTGAAAAGATAAAATCCTCTTAAGCACAAGGTCGCCTTCTCTGAACTCATGAGGTCGGAACTTTTTATAAAACACCTGTTTCATTCTCTTCTAATATAACTGGCCATGAAACAAGGCCGTTATCCTCTTCTCTTCTATCACATTCCATTGGTCATATCTACTTTGACACCATTCAGCCTTTGATAACTCAACTTCCATTAGAACTCTCATTGATGGGATCTCAACCTCTATAAGGAGTATTGCTTTCATTCGATATACTATAGAAAATAGAGGTTCCCCTATCGAAGTGCAAACATATGTGTGATAACCATGCAGAGCAAAATGCAACATCTCATGCCAATCCTTGTAAGTTACAACCATCTTCTGAATAATTTTCTTGATATTTTTGTTAGCAGTTTCAACAACACCATTCATATTTGGTCTATATAGAGATAAAAGTTGTGATGTTCTATTTTGAAATCATTGTAGAGTTCGTTCATCATTATATTGTTCAAATTCGAACCATTGTCAGTAATAATCTTGTTTGGCACACCATATCGGCATATGAGTTGGTTCTTGATAAACCTGACCACTACTTGGCGAGTTACATTCGTGTATGAAGCTGCTTTGACCCACTTGATGAAATAATCAATAGCCAGCAGAATAAAACAATATCCATTTGAGGCCTTGAGTTCAATCATACCGATCATATCAATAACCCACATAGAGAAAGGCCATGGAGAAGACAAAATAGTGAGAAGAGTTTGAGGCACATGAATTTTATCTGCATAGATCTGTAACTTGTGGCACTTCCTCACATATTTACAATAGTCAAATTCCATCTTCAGCCAATAGTAACCTGTTCTCAACCTTTTCTTATCCATTGCATGCCCATTGGCATGGGTACCAAAGGACCCTTGGTGAACTTCTTGCATTAATAGACCTGCTTCATGTTCGTCCACACATCTTAACAGAACCATATCAAAGTTTCTTTTGTACAATATATCACCATTCTAGAATAAATTACCAGATAGTCTTCTCAAAGTCTTATTATCTTTACCGGATGCCCCAGGCGGGTATTCTCGAGTTTGAAGAAAACACTTAATGTCATGGAATCAAGGCTTGTTATCTGTGACTACTTCTGTTGCAAACACATGAGCGGGTCTCTCTAGACGCATTATTCTGACTGTATGCATATCGTTGCGGAGATTCACTTGATACATGGAGGAAAAAATAGCTAAATCATCAACCATTTGATTCTCTTCACGGGGAATGAGGTACAACTCAACTTTATTGAAGAAAGTCAGTAATCTCCTTGCATAATATTTGTAGGGGATCAAGCCAGGGTGGAGGGTTTCCCATTCTCCTTTCATCTTGTTAATAACAAGAGCTGAGTCTCCATATATATCAAGGACTTTGATTCTGAGATCAATTTCTTCTTCGAGACCCATAACGCAAGCCTCATATTTTGCTATATTGTTGGTACAATCAAACATTAGCCTTGTAGATAAAGGAATATGGGTGCCTTCATGGGTAATGATAATTGCTCCAACTCCACTTCCATAGGCATTAACAACTCCATCAAAATTTAAACCCTATCAAGACTCGGAATTAGGTCCTAATCCGAACTCAGGTTCATCATAATATTTGACCTTAAGGTACATAACGTCTTCGTTTGGGAAGTCATATCTGACTGATTGGTAATCATCAATAGGTTGGTGTGCAAAATGGTAAGCCAAAACACTTCCTTTGATAGCCTTTTGAGTGTGATACTTGATATTGTATTCTGATAACTATATTTGGCAACAAGCGATTCTTCCGGTTAAAGTTGGTTTCTCAAAGATGTACTTGATCGAATCCATTTTAGATATCAACCAAGTAGTGTTATTAATCATATATTGGCGAAGACGCTTAACAAGTCAGGACAAAGCACATCAAGTTTTCTCAAGTATGGAGCAACGAGACTCACAATCTATGAATTTATTACTCAATTAGTAGATGCCATGTTCTTTTCTTCCGATTTCATCCTGTTGACCTGATCATAAAAATAACAAGTGTACTATTTTTACCGATGTAGTAATAATGGGTTTTACCCCAAGTATCGGTCACGAGGACTGCGTAGCAAATATTGAGTGTGATTATTAATTCAATTGAACAAAAACTATTGTTTTGGTTTGGTTGGATAAATCGTTGCACATATGTAAAAGAACAGAAAGTAAAATATGACTTTTAATTGTTTAATTAAAATATGCTAGGGGTGAATGTATGATTTTCCATAATATAATTTCTCCTCTTTGATCTTTTTAACAAGTTCATCAAATCAATTATCAGTTCTTAAGTGTGTCTTTACCTAAGTCCTTAGTGAATAAACCTTTGATCTTTTACCCAAATTTCAATGTCCATTCAAATTAGTGATAAAGCCAAGCATGTGATTATCAAGAATTGTACTAGTTATTATAGGATTGCCCTAGTCCTAGGTGAAACCTGCTATAATATTATTGTTTAGAAATGCTTAACACAATTTTTCAGTTCTACTGTGTCAAGAAAATTTAAACCCTATTAGTTCGATAGGGAAAAACGATAAATTATTTTGAACAATAAAATTAATGCAGAAGAACTATTGTGTTAAATAAAACAAAGAGATCAGTATTCTTATCATGACAAATCAGGGACACCCCCTAGAATTGCGGGGTTTATCCTCTCATAATGTTCAAAAGAAAAATAATACACATAGATTTAGACATTACAAGGATGATGGATTCGTCGATCTTCAATTGCTATCACGCATGAAGGATTCTCCGTTTCCCAAGCTCGTGAATCCCCACTCTTCTATCGTGTTAATTCTTAAATTCTTCAAAATGTCCCTCTTTCTTTCTCTCAATCTGGTCTTTATAGTTTTAGGTTGACTCTCAGCAGTGCCAAAGGTCTAGAATACCCTTAATGCTCCAAACACTCAAAAATCCCAAAAAATTGGAATTTCTAGCGCCTAAGCTGACACAGGCCGTGTCACTGGACACGGGCACCCGTGTCAGCGCCTGTAACATCCTTTGCACCCTTTGATGTTCAACTGAATTGACAAAGGCTGTGTCGTTTGACACGGGCGCCCGTGTCCCCCTCTGCCTAGTGTCAATGCGTGTGTTCACCTCTTCTCTTAACACGGCCCATGTCAGGCGACACAGGTGGTTGTGTCAGGGCCCTTGTATCTTCCATATTTCTCCGCCTTTGCACAAATTTTCTAGATATCTTTACCTGCACCTGAGATTACCAGCAACTACCAAACCAAACCATCAAAAGCATCTATAAAGCATAAAATTCAAATAAAAACCATACAAAAATAAATTGGCAAAATATAAAATAACTTAAACAAAATGATAAAAAGACAAACCCAAGTGTACAGATTTGATGAATTTGCAACAATTGAGTGACGAAAACAAAGTTGAAATGGTTACCTATCATAACCCCAAACTTAGCTCATTGCTTGTACTCAAGTGATGTACTAGATAACAACAAAGTCACCTTAAGATTCCTTCTTACCACAATACATCTGATATTATTCGCAACTTGCTTTCCACCTTCCCGGTCAAAATTATGGTTCCCCAATCCAAACTATCTGCTACACTTCCACATCAGAATACTTCTTTACCTGCAAGCTTTTTCACACTTCTCACCAAATCTCTCGGGGTTAAAGTGTTTTGCACTCAAAATTGAATGTATGCAATATCGACTCTTAACTTTGAATGAATTCTAACTTCACTACACAAACAGATTCCACACACTTTAAGAGGTCTTTGGGCTGTAACAGGGCTTGGGTACGGTGGGATAAACAAAGAAAATAGATACACAAAGGGTTTTTGGCTCAGAATTCATGTTGTCTTTCTTGTCTCCGTGCTTAATTTATTTCAATGGGATTTTACTCTCGCGATTCTTTTGCTTCATTCAACTTTTTCTTTGAGTGTTTCACTGTTACCTGAGTCTTTTGCTTTATAAATTCTCTCTTTTTTTTCCGGGACACACAAGTGTCTCCATTATTTTTCTCTTTTTTTTATAGTTTTTTTCTTTCTTTATAGAAAACAAACCTAAACTTAGAACTTTGTACAGTTTCATAATTTACACACTTATGCTGAGCAAGGGTATGAAGCGTTTGGTATTGGGTTAACATATGTGGTTATTAAAAACAAATGGATATGACTAAAATGTGGCTAACAAAGGATAAACTTAACAATAATGGATGGATAGAAAGGCTCAGAGGCAAAAAAAAACAATGTTCCTCAGTGTGTGTTATCATGTTGTGCTGTTCTGGTAGAACACACACAAAATCAGAATGATAGAGACCTGAATAAACTCTCATTATGATATTCTTGTGTTTGGGTTTATGTACGCTCACCATGTTGGGAAAGCTTACAGGTTCCAAAGCACCCTTTGTTTAATGTGGCTTCTTTTTCGATTATTGTATACCATACTACCATCTCACTCCAGTGTCACCAAGTTGCGTTCAACTCTTACTCTTTTGTTCTTCAGATGTATCAACTTCCCAGGGTGTCTGAGGAGCAATTTAGGGTTGCATCTTTCATCCACTTAGCTACTCCCCTATCTTTCATCCGACAAAATACAATAAATCTGCAAAACATCAGTAAACAAATCACACCCAGACAAGCTAACACGAACAAAAAATAAAACAAAAATGAAAACCATAATAAAAACAATAACCCCCCCCCCCATACACACACACACACACTTGAATCGAACATTGGCTATGGCATATAACAAAAAGAGCTCTGGCTTTGTTGCCACCCCCGTACTATCCCCTATGCCAAACAAAGAATAGGATAAACATTTCTGAGCATATAAAAAATAGGGGTTTTGGATACGGGATGCCTTAGCGCCTTTAGCAACATAACCTAGCAAGATTGTGATATTTAACCAGAATCGGCTTGCACTAAATGTTTCTGGAATGGCTCTGGGTCCATAAATAGGGAGTCAGAGGATTCCTCCCAATTCCTCCATCGTCAATTGATGGTCAGCATTGTATAACCTGAAAGTCATAGTACCTGAATGGCATCTGTTGGTACCTTCCCAAATTTTCCCAACTTAAAATCTACATAACTTAAAAATTCAAGGGTTATGCGCTTAAAAGTTAGCGCTTCACAATGCATAAATTCTAACACTCCTAAGATATGAAACATGCAATTGATCTCATCAGATAAACCCAGTGTCGAGAGAGTGTTAGAACACATGTACCTTGTTGGAGTCATATTACACTGATTATGGCGCGAGTAACGCACCTCATGTGTTGGGTTTTCAAATATGATTCCATGAGCATTAGGTTGTCCCATCGGAATGTAATTTCTCCTTGATCTAGCCCTTGATGGTTCAGCAGCAGGTTGATTCCTCTTGTACTATGCTTGGGGGGAATTTTGGGTACCTAAAAAACCACACAAAATTGAACACAAGAATTAGAGGAAAATGCTACCGTGGAGTGATAGAGGATAGAATTTGGAACACTTTTTGTGAAGACGGTATGGTGATAGATGTAGGGTGGTGGTGGATAAGTGAAGCTTAAAGAGATAGTGGCTATGGAGTTTTGTAGAGAAAAGAGGAAGAAAATGTGGGATTAGGTTACAAATGAAAGACAAATAAAAAGAAATAGAGACATAGGGTTATTTAAAAAACAAAATTATGTGCGGGGCCCACAAATTGAAATGTTTTGTCTCTTCCCAGATGGCCCGACACAGACCATGTCCAGCGACACGACCGATCGTGTCAGGCTCTGTCCCACTGCATCCTTTAACCGTACATTCCAGCTTTCCTGACATAGGCCGTGTCCCGTGACACGGCCAGCCATGTCAGGCTCTGCCTTAAAGTATTAATCATTTGTAGATTTCAGCTTTCCTGATATGGGCCGTGTCCTGTGACACGGCTGGCCGTGTCAGGCTCTGCTTCTTTCACCTTCCTTGTGCCAGATGAGCTGGCACAGACCGTGTCCCGTGACACGGTCGTGCCATACCCTGATTAGTCCACTTCTTCTTTTGTCTTTACCACCTGTTTATTCCAATTGACTCTCAAAGAACTCACTCTTTTTCGGAAAAGAAAATACGAAGCACAACATGAAAAAAAACACAAGAAATCATTAGAAATAAGACCCGTGGGTTTCCCCCCACTAAGTGTTTCTTTTAATGTCGCATGGCTCGACGGTCTTCCATCCTACCTTGTAAGACGAACATTATCAATCATACCCCTCTCCTTCCCAGTGTAATAAGGCTTTAAGCTTTGTCCATTCACCTTAAATATATCCCTATTAGCTTGATTTTTTAACTCGATGGCTCCATGGGGAAATACTCTATGAACAACAAATGGTCCTGACCATCTCGACTTTAGCTTTCCAGGGAACAATCTCAACCTGGAATTGAACAGGAGAACTAACTGACCTTCCCAAAATTCCTTTTTCTGAATCTTCTGATCATGCCATTTCTTTGTTTTTTCTTTATAGATTTTGGCATTCTCATAAGCTTGGTTCCTAAACTCTTCTAACTTATGAAGTTGAAGAATTCAGGATTCACCAGCTTTCATCAGATCATAGTTAAGGAATTTAAAAGCCCAAAATTCCTTATGCTCGAATTCGAGCGACAGATGACAAGCTTTACCATAGACTAACTGATAAGGAGACATACCTATTGGAGTTTTGAATGTTGTTCTATATGCCCATAGTGCATCCTCCAGTTTCACTGACCAATCTTTACGCGATGCACTGACAGTCTTCTCAAGAATCTACTTTATCTGTCTATTTGATACTTCAACTTGACCACTCGTTTGACATTGATACGGAGTGGCAACTTTGTGTTTCACATTGTATTTCTTCAGTAGATTCTCCATCATCTTGTTCAAGAAATGGGTACCTACATCATTAATTAGAGCTCTAGGAACCCAAAACCTCAAGAAAATATTGTTTTTTAGGAAATTGATTACAACCTTGGCATCGTTAGTGGGTAATGCTACCGCTTTAACCCACTTTGAGACATAGTCCACCGCCACTAAGATGTAAATTTTCCCAAATGAGGGTGGGAATGGTCCCATGAAGTTTATTCCCCACACATCAAATAATTATACCTCCAACAGAGCATTCTGAGGAATTTGGTTCCTCTTTTAGATGTTTCCTATCCTTTGACACATGTCGCATTCTTGCACTATGCCTTGGGCATCCTTGAAAAGTGAGGGCCAATATAGACCAGATTGGAGGACTTTTGCACATGTTCCATCTCCACTAAAATGTCCTCCATATTTGGAGTCATGGTAGGCTTTTAAGATATCTCTCTGTTCTTCTTCTGGGATACATCTTCGAATCAGTATGTCGATTTCTTTCTTATACAAGAATGGTTCGTCCCACAAGTAAAACCTGCAATCATGTAAAAAAAATTTCCTCTTGTTAGAATCAAAATCATCAGGTATTACTTCACTTACCAATCACAGCTAGGATTCGTTCGTCAACAAACTCATCCTTGATTAGGTGGTTCTCTACATTCTTCTATCAGGGACATCCATGATAAATGATCAGCAATAATGTTCTCACATCCCTTTTTGTTCCGGATTTCCAGATCAAACTCTTACAAGAGTAAGATCCACCTCAACAGCCTTAGTTTTGATTCCTGTTTAGCCAAAAGATACTTCAAAGTTGCATGGTCTGTATAAAAATTACCTTTGAACCCAAAAAGTATGATCTGAACTTGTCAAAAGCGTACACCACTGCTAACAATTCTTTTTCAGTCGTAGCATAATTCATCTGGGATGGATTCAAAAGATGACTTGCATAATAGATCACATGCAAGAGATTTTCTCTTCTCTGTCCCAACACTGCTCCTATTTCCATATAACTTGCATCACGCATGATCTCAAAAGGAAGAGACTAATCTGGAGAGATCACAATCAAAGCAGACACTAGCTTTCTCTTCAAAGTCTCGAAAGCTTCACTGCAATTTTTAAAAAAAAGAAATGGCGCATCCTTCACAAGCAGACTAGTTAACAGCTTCGCAATCTTGGAGAAATCTCTTATGAACCTACGGTAGAATCCCGCATGTCCTAAGAAGCTTCTTATCCCTTTATCATTCACTGGTGGGGCTAACTTTGCTATTTCCTCCACTTTGGCTTTGTCAACTTCAATTCCCTTATGGGAAATTTTGTGACCAACACTTTACCTTCATGCACCATAAAATGACACTTCTCCTAATTCAGAATCAAATTTGTCTGCTGGCATCTTTCTAATACCAGAGATAAGTTCTTCAAGCAATTTTCAAAAGACGATCCGGAAACCGAAAAATCATCCATAAACACTTTCATATGTTTTTCAAGCATGCCAACAAATATGAAGGTCATACATATCTGAAAAGTAGCAAGTGCATTACACAACCCAAATGGAATTCCCCTATAGGAGAAGATACCATAAGGGCATGTGAAAACAGCCTTCTCTTGATATTCTGGAGTCACCGCAATCTAATTGTATCCTGAATACCCGTCAAGAAAACAATAGTAATCATGACAAGCTAACCTTTCCAACATTTGGTCAATGAATGGTAAGGGAAAATGGTCTTTTCTTGTAGCAATGTTCAATCTTCGATAATCTATGCACACTTTCCATCCTATAATGGTTCTGGTGGGAATTAATTCATTCTTCTCATTTTTGATGACAGTTGTCCCGCCCTTCTTAGGTACCACATGAGATGGACTTACCCATGCACTGTCGGATATAGGGTAAATAAGAGCCGCACCAATAGCTTCACAACCTATTTTAGAATAAATTATTTCATTGAAGGGTTTAGTATTCTTTGCAGATGGATAACATGTTTCTGATTATCTTCCATCAATATCTTGTGCATGCAAACTGTGGGACTAATTCCCTTTAAATCTTCAATTTCCCATCCGATAACACCCTTGTATTTCTTGAGCACTTTAATGAGCTGGTTTTCCTGAACTTCTTTTAAACTAGAGTTGATAATAGCTGGCCATTGCTCATCATTGTCAAGAAAGATATACTTGAGATTTTCAGGTAGTTGTTTCAACCCTGTTCCTTTTTTCACCTCTTATTTTTCTTCAGAAGATTGTGGTGGTCTTAAATCTTCCCACCATTATGGTTTGATCTATTCCACGGAGGTTGTGCTTCAAACATATCCATCACTTTAGATTCTTTCTCATCTATTTCCTCATTTCTTTCAGAAATTGACAAGCTAAGAACTCTCTCCAAAGGTAATTCAGGAATTTTGCTTTGAACTGAGTGAATGAACATTATGTCCAGCACTTCAATACTTTTACTTGTATTTTCGTCATCTTTGAATTTCATGGTTTCTTGCACATTAATGTTTATCTTCTCACCATAGACCTTGAGGGTCATGGTACCTTCCTTAATATCTATCATACATATTCCCGTCTCTAAAAAAGGTCTTCCCAGAATGAGCGGTATTTCTTCATCTTCTGGCATTTCAAGAACTACAAAATCAACAGGGAACACAAACTTGTCAATTTTCACAAGAACGTCGATCGCGATATCGTAAGGTCTTTTCACTGAATGATCTGCAAACTGAAGTGTCATTCTTGTGTCTTGTACCTCACCGAGCTTAAGCTTCTTGAAAATTGAGAGTGGCATTAGGATTATGCTAGCCCCCAAGTCAATAAGTTCTTTCTTGAATGATCTATCCCCAATGATACATAGAATAATTACTCCACCCCTATCTGTCTTTTTCATAGGAATTTTGAGACCCTATAAAATAACACTACACGTTTCAGTCAGCATTACTGAAAAATTATCTATGGAATGCTTCTGGGAGATGATGTCTTTCATGAATTTGGAATATATAGGCATATGTTCCAGAGCTTCAGCAAAAGGGATGTTAATTTCAAGTTTCTTGAACAATTCCAAGAATTTCTCAAAAAATTTCTCATTAAGATCTTTCTTCCTTGTTCTTGAAGGATAAGGAAGGATGATTTTAGACTTAGGATCCTTCTCTTTTTCCTTCTTAACCACTGGCTCTATAACCACTTCCTCAGCCTGCTTCGGATCATCTCGTATTTCTAGATCCACTTCTATCGAACCTTCATCCAATATTTCCTCTGTTTTAACATTCTCAGCTGACTTACCTCTTCTGGTCACAACTGCATTCACAATATGATTATCTCTAGGATTTTTAACCCTTCCACCAGGTAGAGTTCCGGGTGCTTGAGCATTAGCCAGCTGTTGTGCTATTTGACCCATCTGTACCTCCAAATTTTTAATGGAGGCGGATGTGTTCTTATGATTATTTCTTATTTCTTCTTGGCATTGAATATTATGAGCTTCCATCTCTTCAATATCCAATTCCCAATGTTCCTTCTTAGGAACCTGTTGTTGTTGTTGCTGCTGATATTGGCTTTGTCCTTGTTGCTGAACATTCCCTTTTTGATCTCTCCACCGAAAGTTTGGATGATTCTTCCACCCCAAATTATAGGTGTTAGAATAAGGATTATTCTGCTTCAAGAACTTAATGTTTTCAATTTATTATGGAGAAGCTAAATAGTGCATTGTATTGTGCGGCCCATTATAGATTTCACATACAACATTTTGTGCTTGTTGAACTTGGGAAACTTGATGAGTGCCTAAATTTAGTGCTTTAAGCTTCTTGTCTACCTCTACAACAATTGTTTCTTCAATTTTTAATTATCTATTGGGCTCCAACTTTAAATCAATGACTCCTTCAGACTTGTTGGCAACCCTGTCATATAACTCCAAATGCTCATTTGAAGCAATCACTTCTATTATCTTCTTCACACTAGAGGTTGTTGAGAAATTTGATGAGCCACCAGATGTTGTGTCTATCAGCTGCTTTGTCTTGATTCTCAGACCATTTACAAACGTTTGCATCTGATCAGTCTGATATAGATTATGAGTAGGGCATGCCACTAGGAGTCTTTTGAACCTTTTATAGGCATCCCCCAGCGATTCTCCCTGTTTTTGCTTGAAATTCAGTATATTATACCTTTTTCTTATGAACACTGAGGCTGGAAAATACTCCTTTAGAAAGTTTGTCTCCATATCTTCCCAGGTTGTGATAATATTTGATGGCAAGGAAAAGAACCAGTATTCAGCTTCGCCAGCTAAAATAAAAGGGAACATTCTCAACTTTTTCTGTTCCTCGGTGTGCCTAGCTATCTTCAGAGTTGTGCTCATGGTTAAAAATATTTGCAAGTGCTTATTAGCATCTTCATTTACCCTTCCCAATAAAGATCTCCTCTCGAGCTGAGTGATAGTATTGGGATGCAGCTGAAAGTGTGGTACATTCACCGGGTGGTTCACAACTGTCAATCTACCAGCCGATGCATTTGTCCCTCCATAATCACCAAGGAGTCTCTCAGGTCGTGGAGGATTTTCACCCATGGTTTCTGGCTCAGAATCTGTCTCTTTATGCTCTGAGCGGTGTTCTGAATCAGAATTATCTGATAAGTGTTCGGATTCCAGTCTAGCTAATCTCGCTTCTCTTCGTCTTGAGTGAAAAGTTCTTTCAATCTTTGTGTCAAAAGGAAATTCAGCTGAGGCCTTACCTTGCATAAAAGATTACACAGAAATTAGTAATGTAATATAAAATAATAAAAATTATATAACAGAAAAATAAAATTTTAATTGCAGACCAATAAAATTTCAATTGAACTACAATTAACTCTGTATTTTGGCAATCCCCGACAACATCACCAAAAACTTGATCGAAAAAATAACAAGTGTACTATTTTTCCCGATGTAGTAATAATGGGTTTTACTCCAAGTATTGATCATGAGGATTGCGTAGCAAATACTAAGTGTGATTATTAATTCAGTTGAACAAAAACGATCGTTTTGGTTTGGTTGGATAAATCCTTGCACATATGTAAAAGAACAAAAAGTAAAATATGACTTTTGACTGTTTAATTAAAATATGCTAGGGGTGAATGTACGATTTGCCATAATATACTTTCTCCTCTTTGATCTTTTCAACAAGTTCATCAAATCAATTACCAGTTCTTAAGTGTGTCTTTCCCTAAGTCCTTAGTGAAAAAACCTTTGATCTTCTACCCTAATTTCAATGTCCATTCAAATTAGTGATAAAGCCAAGCATGTGATTATCAAGAATTGTACTAGTTATTATAGGATTTCCCAAGTCCTAGATGAAACATGCTATAATATTATTACTTAGAAATGCTTAACATGACTGTCCAGTTCTACTGTGTCCAAAAAAGTGAAACCCTATTGGTCCGATAGGGAAAATGATAAATTGTTCTGAACAATAAAATTAATGCAGAAAAACTGTTGTGTTGAATAAAACAAAGAGATCAGTATTCTTATCATGAAAAATTAGGGACACCCCCTAGCATTGGGGGGTTTATCCTCTCATAATGTTCAAATGAAAAATAATACACATAGATTTAGACATTACAAGGATGATGGATTCGTCGATCTTCAATTGCTATTGTGCATGAAGGATTCTCCGTTTCCCAAGCTCGTGAATCTTGCTCTTCTATCGTGTTAATTCTTCAATTCTTTTAAAAGTCCCTCTTCCTTTCTCTCAATCAGGTCTTTATAGTGTTAGGTTATCTCTCAGCAGTGCTAAAGGTCAATAATACCCTTAATGCTCCAAACACTTAAAAATCCCAAAAATTGGAATTTCTAGCACCTAAGATGACACAGGCACCCATGTCAGTGCCTGTAACGTCCTTTGCATCCTTTGATGTTCAGCTGAATTGACACGGGCCGTATCGTGTGACACGAGCGACCATGTCCCCCTCTACCTAGTGTAAACGCGCGTGTTCACCTCTTCTCTCGACACAGCCCGTGTCAAGCGACACGTGTGGCCGTGTCAGGGCCCTTGTATCTTCCATATTTCTTCATCTTTGCACAAATTTTTCGGAGATCTTTATTTGCACCTGAGATTACCAATAACTACCAAACTAAACCATCAAAAGCATCTATGAGTCATAAAATTTAAATAAAAACCATACAAAATTTTGTTTGCAAAATATAAAATAACTTAAACAAAATGATAAAAAGACAAATCCAAGTGTTACAGATTTGATGAATTTGCACCGAATGAGTGACGGTAACAAAGTAGAAATGGTGACTGATCATGACCCAACACACTACCCATAGAACCTTCCAATACTGTTAGATACATGATCAAAGGCCTTCCTTATATAGGTAGGATTAAAATGGAAGGTTCAAGTAGATACTTCTTGATACTATCAAATGCTTTTTGGAAATCTTCAGTCCATATACAACCTTGGTCTTTTCTGAGAAGTTTGAAGATTGGCCCAAAAGTTGCTGTCATAAGTAATATAAATCTGGATATATAATTCAAACACCCAAGAAACCCTATCACTTCTTTTTATGTTGTCAGTGAAGGTATCTCTTGAATAGCTCTGACTTTGTCAGGATCTACTTAAATACCCCTCGGACTGACGATGAAACCTAGTAGCTTTCCTGAACAGACACCGAAAGTACACTTTGTAGGATTAATGCGGAGTTGATACTTTCTTAGGCGTTGAAATAGCTTCAACAAATTTCCTACATGGTCCTCTTCATTATGCGATTTGGTAATCATGTCATCCACATAGACCTCAATCTCTTTATGCATCATATCATGGAACAAAGTAGTCATAGCCCTTTGATATGTTGCACCAACATTTTTCAACCCGAAGGGCATCACTCTATAGCAGAATGTTCCCTAAGGTTAATGAAAGCAATTTTCTCCATGTCTTCAGGAGCCATCTTGATCTGGTTGTATTCGGAGAAACCATCCATGAAGGAAAAGATATTGAACTTTGCAGTGTTATCATTCAACATGTCAATGTGTGGTAACTAAAAATCATCCTTTGGGCTAGCTTTATTCAAATCTTGGTAATCAATGCACATTCTGACCTTGCCATCTTTCTTAGGAACAAGAACTATATTGGCCAACCAAGGCGGATACTTAGAAGTAACAAGAAAACCTATATCAATGTGTTTTTGAACTTCTTCTTTAATCTTCTTAGCCATATCAGGGTGATTTCTTCTAAGCTTTTACTTTACCGACAAACATTTTGGCTTAAATGGCAGATGGTGCTACACAATATTGGTGTCCAACCCTGGCATATCTCGATAGGACCAAGTGAATATATCAACAAAAATCTCGAAGAAGCTCTATTATCCTTTCTTTAACATCTGGGTCAAGTAGTGCCGAATACCTTGACTTCTTTCCTATCTTTGTCAGTGCCTAAGTTGATCACTTCTACTGGCTCTTCATGAGGCCGAATGGATTTTTCTTCTTTCTCTAACAATCAAGAAATTTCCTCAGGTATTTCCTCTATTTCTTCCTCTTCAGCTTCGAACACACGAAACTCAAAATTGGGAGAGGGCATGGGATTATGTTTTTCAACGGGTTCATGATTTAATCTGCACATATGGTTTATGTTTGATTTTAGAGATAAGTAAAAAAAGGTTTATGTAGATTTTTTGAAAGTGATTTTTTATTTATCAGGTTTTTTAGGATTACCATTTTTCAGAAGAAAAAAATGAAAAGTAAAAACAACAATATAGGAGACAACATGAATTTTATTAATGATGATCAAATTGAAACAAAAGTCTAATACAAGATTTTTTCCACCTTAGGAATAATGGAAAGAGTTATTTTTAATAAAGACCCACAATTACTCTTTCGCCTTGGGCAGAGCGAAAGGTTTTGAAAATAACCACAAGAGTATTACTCAGAAATGTGAGTGGAGGAGGGAACATCAACAGAGTTCCTGCTTTGGCTAATCCACCCATGTGTCATGAAGTTTTGCAAGTCCTCTTTAGGATCATCTTCGAGAATGGCGTTAGCCTCGGGCATTGTTGGGGAAATAAATCCTGCACTACAAAAGATCTCTTGGATAAGACGGATGATAGTGTCTCTTTTATCAACTTTGGCAGCTGTAGGAGAAAAACCCAAACCTTCACCGAACTTATTTTCAGGTAAGTTCAACACAACACCCTAATTGGTATTTACGCCACTATGTACTACGTAAATTGCATCTTTGTATGAAGTCATTGATGCCCCATGCTTCTTAGTACTCTTATAAACAATAGACAATGCTTGAAATTGAGTTCCAAACTCTTCAATAGCGTCAATGTAGGAGAAATATAAGAGATGACTCACTATCAAAGCTTGCTCTCAGCCTACCACAACCAACTTTCCATTGTTTACAAACTTCAAATTTTGGTGAAGCGTTGAAGTGACAACTAATACCTCATGAATCCATGGTCGTCCCAACAAACAACTGTAAGCAGTCTGGATATCCATTACTTAGAATGTTATCTTAAAAGAGTGGGGATCCAATTTTCATTGGTAAGTCTACTTCACCAATTACTTTATTCCTTGAACCATCAAATGCTTTTACAACAACCCCACTACTTTTCATGAGAGTTCCTTGATACGAGAGCCTAAATAGTGTAGACTTAGGCATGAAATTTAGTGAAGAACCAATATCTATCAATACATTAGACAAACCATCTGAAAGGAAACTCATAGAGATATGTATATCTAAATTGTGATTCCTTCCTTCCTCGGGGAGGTCTTCGTAACTAAAGCTCAGGTTGTTACATGCAGTAATATTTCTCACTATCCCGCTGAATCGGTCAATTGTCAC